>OX467084.1:29602212-30227212 GCA_950106755.1 Climacium dendroides | reverse complement strand
CAAGTAGTGTGCAGCTCTATTAATAGTACTATAGAGGTGGCAACCTTAAAGCATAGCCACCTGTCCTCCAAAATGGATGACTTGTTAAGAATGGCCTCCCAAACAGATGACTTGCGTGGAGGCCGGACTTGCAAATCACCCTTGGCTTGCAAATGGGGGTCATTTTGGAGGCCAAGTTTGGGCTTGCAAAACCACAAAAGACAAATTTGCCACAATACTCCGTATTGCCCCACACCAATGATTTTACCTCAAGCTCAACCTCAACCTCTTTAAGAGGTCATGAGTGGGGCGAAGATGTTCAACTAGGCTTGCAAAATGGATGGCCCCCCCATTTTGCAAGACGGGTGGTGATGCTCTTAGAAGTAGATAATTTTTTATACACTTTTGTTGCTTTAACTTCTTCTCTATTGTCATTCATCATGTGCATCAAATTCATTTTGACATCACCTACATGACACTTTTAGCACCCTACACCTTGCATCTTTGAAAATTTGTAATTAATTCACAATGTGTTCAAAAAAGTATGGAACCACTTGCATTTTGATTCTTAGTCTTTCACCAATGTGTAAAAACTGTTGTTCATTTTCTACAACACATTGATCATGCCGCAAAGCTTATTTGTGTGATTTTAAGTGTAGTGACCTTAGTGAAGGAATGCAAAATCAACGCTGCACACAATAGGGAGCAATTTTTTCCTCCCCTGGCCCCCTGGCTGGCCCTGCCCGAGTGGGTGGGCCGGGATGCCATCTACTTCTCATTATTTACCTGGGTCCCAGGGCATTTCTTTTTCTTCTTCTGTTTTTTTTCTCTCTTACTAGGCCAGGCCAGTGCTTCCGTTCCGTTTTTCTCCCAGGCAGCGGCTTCAGTGGGCTTCGGTGGGCCCGTGGGTGGGCCCACCAGGTGGTGGATGCTTTATGGACGTGGTTGCGAACTGAACGGAACGATTCAGTTCCGTTGCGGTTTTCGAGTCCAGGCTCCTCTCTGCCATGTGGCCCACCGGCCCACCTGCTTCTGGTAGTGGGCAACTGGCCGGGCTGGCTTATTACGCCACTGCCTGCGGGGGTGGGGTGGGGTGGAAACATGGAAGGGTGGGAAAACTTGTCACGTAGCTGGGGGGGAAGCCTAGGACAAAATCATAGCCTAGTCTAGTCTAGTGAAAAAAAATACGTAGGGAAATAGCGGGGTTTGCATGGATTTCATTTCATTAATACTACTAGAGTGGAGGAACCCCTCAAGGAACGGACCAAGTGACCATTCAACGCACACAAAAAGATCTTGGGTAGTGACGTAGGAAGTCAACTTGGGTTGCATGTTTGTAATTTTTTTTAATACAAGGGGTATACATGTATTCTATTAGAAGGAACATACATGTTTTTTCTAATCAAGTGTTTGGATCAAAAGTTGTAGTATCTTATATTTTTTGGACAGCTTTGGGCAAACTCCTCCTATAATTCTGAAAGTTGGCAAGCATATAACTTACATGATACAAGATGCAAATGTAAAAAAATAATCTTATGTAGTGTAAAAATTTCACTATGAAAGGAGTCAAAGTTTATTGGCCTAATTGACCAAGGTCCCCCCCCAAATTCTTCAAACTTCAAACCTTACAATCTATCAATCAATGATGCCAAACTTTCTTAAATATTTTCTTTATGTTCCCATAGTAATCTAGCACGAATTTGTATGGTTGAATTTTGGAAATTTTTTCTCATTGCCCTAATATGTGACAATTTTTCACAATTTTTGCTCAAAATGTGCCTTGGATTAATTGGAAACCTAGTTTTCTTTGCCAATTTTGATTGTAACTTTCTACTACATGAAATTTTGATTTTAATATTAAAAATTCTTTCCCCCTCATTTGAAAGGTAATATACAAAATAAGCATTAGGAAACTTAGAAAAGCTAAGAAGGTGCTCTTTTAATCTCCAAAGCCCCAAGAGGTGTATACTTTCAAAACAGGCCAAAATTGTTAAGAACTTGAGCAATTTTTTTGCTCATTTTTTTTTATTGAGATTGGATAGAATGTAAACCATAGGTTGCATTGAGATTAAGCACCTAAAAAAATTCAAATTATTTGACCTTAGAGTTTAAGAGATATTTTTAAGTTTAAAGTTTTATTAGTGTCAATGGAAATACATGGCAAGACACTTTAAAGAGCACATCTTTGTGAGAATATTTCAAAATTATGCCTTTTGTGTTTAGTGAAAGATAAGAAAGTTGAGAATGTATATATAAAATTTTACAACATTCCTAGTGTTTTTCAAAGTTTAGTGGAGCTTGCAATGCACAGTGGTATGTAAAATGAGAGTGGTACATGTAAGAAAAACAAGAATGGGACACTTGTCTTTTCCTTGAATTCTTTGAATTTCTCTTTTCAAAGTAGGTAAGAATCACTTTGGTTAACCGAATTTCTAGTCCATACCCAAACCAAACCCCAAAAATGAGTTGTAAACTACACTACAAGAATTTGAGGGTAATACCTCCAATACAATGAAGTTATTGCTTTAGTAGTTATTTTGTGTTTTAAGATTTTAAATTCCCCCCATATAGCAAAGTTATTGCCCTTTGTTTAAGTTGAAAGTCTTCATTTTAGGATTAAGTCCTGTATGGTGAAGCTTCGCTCTCAAGACTAATTTTTTAATACTCCTTGTTTGGTTTGTTTGGGTGGTGCCCTAGAAGGATAACCCAAAAAATTGTTTCAGTTTATAGAAAAAATCCAAAATTTGGTCAAGACTAGTCTCACCCAAAGTGAGTAGCTAAATTCTCCAAGGCAGGCTGCTAAATTTTGTGGAAGGTAGTGAGATTGCCTCACATACCATACATCTGATTTGGCTCTGCAGGCCTTGATTTTGTTTCTAAAACTCTGGTAACTTTCCCAAGGCCCTGAATTTTGTTTCCAATTTCTTTGATTATCCCAGAGATAGACTAAGAGGTTGGATTTTCAAAAACCTGAGTGAGACCTCAAATACTTAGAGTGACTGAGGTTAGAATTCCAAATACAAAGAATAGATTGAGAGTTGGGTTTCAATTATCAGGTGTGACAAGGTTTGAATTTCAAATACAAGAGTTGACTAAGGTTTGAATTTTCAAATACCAAGAGATCAAGAGGCTACAATTGCAATTAACAAGTGCTGATTGAAAATTGAGGCCAATTGCATGCTATGCTAAGCTTGGAGTTGCAAATTCTCATCCGTGGAAGCTCTGAAGTCATTTCTAATATACTAAACCTCAAATCCAACACAAAAATAATGGCAATGGCAATGCCAAAGCAATGTAAAATTGAGGAGAGTCACCCACACTATTAATAATAATCCTGTGTTTTATGTGTCATTTTCATGATTTTAGGAGACAGATTTTAGTGAACGTTCAATAAAACAACGTGTGTTTTTATGTCAATAATAACATCTCCTAAAATCATGAAAATGTCATATAAAACACAAATTTCTTATAATGCCATTAGAGAATCATTGACTCCATTAATTAAGTGTAGACTTCCAATTATAAGATAAAGGAGAAAAACAAAACAAAGGAATAGTTGACTTCTTGAGGTTCTAAATTTAGTTGTTAGGTAGAAGAAGGTAAACTACAATTTGTTTGATTCCCAAACAAATTAGCAAAGTATTTAGAAGTTATATTTGATAGGATTTGATTGACAAAAAATATCTTAAAAAGAAATAGAATATTAGAAAGAGGTAGAAGAAAAAGAAAAAAAGGCTTTGGAGTCACAAAAGAAAAGATTACAATTTTTTAACTAGTCTGTGAAGTATCAACTTGAATACGAAAAACACATGATGGAAATGGAAGGGGCTTACAACAACATGATGATCATGGTGAATGAGGATGGTATAATTGAATTGGTTGAGTTTGAAGTAAGTTTGTGATTTCTTTTCTCCAATTGCTTTATTTTTTGCAAAAGGAATTGAATTAGAATTAGACAATAATATTAGAAGTTAGAGTTTAGATTCAAACAATTATGACAATTAGAAAACCAAACTTTGAATTCAATAGTAAAGTTAGTAGCTTTCCAAAAAAGTGTTAAAAATTAAAAAATAGATTAAAAAATCCAAAAGTTATATTTTGGATGAAAATCATAGTAAAAATAATTTAAAAATTAAAAAACCATCCAAAAAATCTATAAAAGAATATTAGAATCTAAAAAATAAAAATAAAATAAAAATAAAAAATAATTTAGAAAATAAAAGTAAAAGAAAATTGATGGATGAAATTTGAAACACTAACTAATGGTCAAATTACATCCATTGATAACTTTTATTGAGAAGGTCAAAAGTATAAGTGTTTAAACTTTCAAAATTAGGATTTTTAAGACAAAAACTACTCAAATTTAAAAATAGCAAAGAGAATCAATGGTCCAAAGCAATAGTATGAAATAATTAGGAATTTACCATCAAAGTAATAGATAATCAAATAACAAATTAGATATAGAATCATGTACAAAATACTTCAAGGTATCCAAAACTATTTTATACTTGAAAAATAACCTTATAACAAACAACATAGAGTTGGATGCATCACAAAGTTTAGACCCAACGGATTTCCAATGATTATTGTGTGGTTATTATTTTTTCATGGGTGCGCACATTAATTTACAATTTATCACGTTGTTATGATGCACATGATTTCTGCAAAAAATTTGCGCTACTTTATAATTGGTGTTAATTATGTGACTTCTATACATTAATCACAAGTGTGCAAAAGACACTAATTATACATGAAAATTTGTTATTTTTGTCATGCATTTTATGTGCATTGAAGTACATGAAAAATCCATGACAATAATGTCATTACTATTTGTATTACAATAATGCTTATTAAATGGTATCAATGTTCGAAAAAGCTTTGTCAATGTTAAATTGTTGATAACCATTTTAATTAACAATAACTTTTTTCTCAACTATATTTTTTGCATTTTGTTTGTTAACATCTGATTAATATTCATTTTAATAGCCTCCAAATTTTAGCTTCATATACATCCATCAATAGGCCACTAAAAAAATTAATGACATAGTGAAAATATCACTTCATAGGCACTTGGTGAAAAATGAAGGGTGGAGAGGGGTTTTTTATATTGAAATCTATTCAATGAACACTCAAACAATATGGGATAACTTGAAGATGAGAGCTTGACTAGTGCTCATTCATTGTCAACTTGATGAAAATTTCACAAAGTTTAGACCCTATGGTTTGTCAACAATTATCATGTGATTTATTTGTAAAACCCATGAAACAATGATAACCACATGATAACTATTGACAAACCATAGGATCTAAACTTTGTGATGAACTTAGGAACTTTATTCAAAGTAGAGATTTAGACCTTAGTTTGGCATAGTCTCAAGCATAGTATAATATCTTTTTTCAAAATGTATTAAATTGGAAAAAGTTGTCAAATCAAATTAACTTTCATCTCTAAAAATCCATTTGTGATTTTAAAACTCCTATCAAAAGTTATGGACAAAATTAAAAAAGGATGTTTGAAAATGTCAAATAAAATGTTCTTTACTAACCCTCTTTGATTTTTGTCCATAACTTTTGACAAGAGTTTTAAAATCACAAACAAATTTTTGAAAGTAAAATTTAACTTGATTTGACACCTTTTCTTAGCTCAAAGTTATTTGAAAAAATTTATTCTACTATGCCTAAATGAGGTTTAAATTTCTACTTTGAACACAATTCCTGCTTTTTAATTGACTTAGTATTGAAATTGTGAAAGATAAAACAATTTATTTTAGTGCAATAACTATGCATGGACATGATGTTGTGTGATTATTACACTAACTTTGTATGTCTTAAATAAACACTAATGATGCACGAAGTAAGTCACCCATTGCTAAACCATTCAAGTCGTACATTTTTAGTCATGCATAGTTATTGTGCAACTTCAACACTTTAAATTCAAATATTAGCCTATACCACCCTGTAATCATGATTGACAATATTGTATTGTAAAAACATTTTCAAATGAATGAATGTAACATGAAAGTTGTACACGACAAGAATCATGTGATTAACATTGACATTTCATGATAGGGGAACTTTGTGATGTGAAAATTTGATTAAATTGGGACCAATTTTGGATGAAAGTCCACCATCTTTGACCAAATTAAGTAAAAATTGGAAATTAGGTAGAAGAATACTAATAAAAAAATAATCCAAAAATTCAAAGTGAATTTTGATGGTTAAAATAGGAGAGAACAATGGATGAAATTTAGAGCTCATTTCAACAACTAAACTTGGTGATCTTCATCATTTTGGAAGGGCAAAGTAATCCCTCCAACTTAGAACATTCAACCTTTGTGCTTGATTAACTCCTTACGATCTTTAGTTTTGGTTGTTGTAGCTAAAACCGTCCTTTCTACTAATTTTCAATTGATTTGATTTAGCATTGCATTTAGATAAAGCAATATTAGGTATAAACAACAAACTATTCATTGCTTTGAAGGCACAATTGGATGGCACATTTTGACACATAGTAAGCCAAATTTTTATGACAAAACACTAAGAACCTAATTGTGTTCGAGTTATCCTAATAGTGAGGATAAAGTGTCCACATGGGATAAGATTATAATAAAAAAAACTATGTTGCTTCTCTAAGGGTAACCTCTAATTCATTGCTCAAACAGGCTTTTGTTTGTAGCTCAATCCTTGAGGGCGGTTAATTTACTCAAATTTTGAAAGAATGTAGAAATTTTTCTCACCCCTTGGAGTAGGATAGCTCTATTTATGATGAATGTATATTTTTTGGATGAATATATGGATTTTCATCCATACATTGTAGTTTTCATTCATTTTCATGAATGTAAATAGCTTTATTACTCCAATGAAGATCATTTTTTGCATTACTTGGAATAATTGAAAAAAAAATTGTTTTACACTCCTTACTTGTAATGAAGAGTCCTTATCCATTGCACCATATATGGTGTAAGTTTTTATTCATTTGGTTTGTAAGCCCAACAAACTTTTGTAGCTATTTCATCATAGTAGAATATATATTTTTTTAAACTTTGATCTAAAAAGAGTTGAAAATTAAACTAAATTTCATCTTCAAAAACTTATTTGTGATTTTGACTCTTCAATCAAAAGTTATGGACAAAATTCAAAGAAGATGTTTAATCCTTAAAGGATGGACTAATCATCCTTTTGGTTACTATGTGAATCATTCACTTAAAAAATTGTAAAAGCACTCATTAAAAGTCAAAGTATTGTAGAGGACCTCTCCTTTTTACAACAAAATTCTAAGGATGAATAGTTACATTTCTGTCCTACTAGAAAGATTCTTTGCCATCCATTGGACAAATAACTTCTTTGTTGGCATTTAAAGATTTAAAATGTCATAGAAAATGTCCATTCCTACTCTTCTTTGAATTTTTTCCATCATTTTTATTGGAGGTTCAAAATCTCAATTGGATTTTTGGAGATGAAAGTTAGCTTGATTTTTCAAATTTTTAGTTCAAATTTTTTTGGAAAAGGTGTTTTACTATACCAAAATGGCCACCTAAGTTTATTGAGTTTAAAAAATACCAAATTATGAATGATTAAGTTTAAAAATATATATTTCTATTGTACATAGAATTCCAACCATAGTGACAAAAACTTATTTGAAATTTTTGTAAGTCAAAATGAATTAAAAAAATTGCTGATTTGGATATTGAATTATTTGAATAAAAAAAATTTGTGTCCATTTTGTTAACTTGTGTTGAATAAACAAAAAAACTGTGAAATGGTCAATACAATATCCAATTCAACAAAATTGTGTTGATTTTTTGTTGATTTGAATATTATTTTCTAGTAGTGATGACCGTTTACCATCTAGAAAATTCTCGATGGTAAAATGAATGAATTATGTCACTAACATTTTGTGAGAATAAAGGGTGGAAGGGTCGTTTTTATAATGAAATCATGTGTTTGTCATTAATCTTCAAAGGGTTTGGGATTATTTGAAAATGAAAGCTTAATTACTCATTATCAAAACATAGAAATTGTGACCTCATTTTGGCATAGTAGAATAACTTTTTTCAATTTTTTTCAAATAGTTGTAAAATCAAGCTAACTTTCATTACCAAAAATCAATTTGAGATTTCAAGCCTCCAATCAAAAGTTATGGTCAAAATTCATTGAGGTTGAAAATGTTGAAGAAAATGTTCCTTTAAACCCTCGTTGAAATTTGTCTATAACTTATGATTGGAAGCTTGAAATCTCAAATTGATTTTTGGAAATGAAGGTTAGCTTGATTTTTCCACTCATTACAAAGGAATTGAACCCATCAAGGGGCTTTGAGTTTTCTTATTAACTTTAATTCTAATTGAAGTGAGTATGAGGGTGTCCACATCCTCATTCCAACACTAGTAGAAAACGCAGAAATTTCTGTTGTTTCGGTGACGTTGTTTTGGTCACCGAACAACAAATTTCTGCTGAAATTTCTTGGCTTAGTTGTAGAGGATAGTAGATTTCAGCAGAGGATCTGTAAATTTCAGTAGAAATTTGTTGTTCGGTGACCAAAACAACGTCACCGAAACAACAGAAATTTCTGCGTTTTCTACTAGTGCAACCACCACGTAGGAACACTAAAAATTGATTGTGGACACTTGGCGTGTGAAAATTTGTGGGAAGCGTGTGCTAACTATCCTCTACGACTAAGCCAAAAAATTGTAGAAATGGATTGGGTAATGGAGATGAGATCATGAAGATGGATTGGGTAATCAAGACAAATATTTGAGCCCATCATACAAATCTTCTCCTAATTAGTGAGTTGAAAAGGCTCTTTTCCACCCAAATTTTTGCATTTTGAAGCGGACCCTTCTTGGATTCAATTTTTGTCTAATGTTGGGAAGTTGAATGTCTTTTGGAATAAACTATTCTACTATGCCTAAATGAGTTCTGATATTTTACTTTGATTACAATTCTTGCTTTTGACTTAACTATGAATGTATGTAAGATAGATGCCTAGTACAGTGATTCTTTTGAATTCAATGACAAATTTTGAAAATTGTATTTCATGGTGCCAAAGCTTATTTATATACTTTATTAAATAATTGGCATCAAGGTGCTAAATTTTCTATCAAGGTATTTTAGTCTACTAAAATTTGATCTCTATTTTAACAAATAATGTTATTCAATTATATTAGTCAAAAGGCATGGCTACTTGACTATCTCATAGGTATGTGGTTTTAAAAATACTTTATGAAGATCAATATGGCAAAGATTTCAAGCAAAAATTGCTTCCATATATGAGTCCATGACATTTTTATCATTCTATGAAAAATTCCTCATTCTATAGCTTGTCCAAACAAGTGCAAAGTCATAGGAGACAAAATTTCCTAACCTCAACTTATCTCATTATTTTATTTCTTCAAATATAGTTCAATTTTTTAGTCCCTTAATTTTTGGGGACCATGTTGGATAAATATGGCATCAAATGACTTGTTACATAATTACATGATAGAATTGATGTCTTGTCAAAATGCACGCGACAAAGTCACTTGATGCCATATTAGTCCACCACTACTATAGATTAATAAAATGTAGCCCTAAATTGTATGCGGTTTACATAGACCTCAATCAATCTGGTTAGCAACAACAGAAAAATTTTCAGGGCGCCACGACAATTGAAACTGGTTGGCTCAACTGCAGGCCTTCTTTTTGGTAAGTCAATTCAAGAGGCTTCCTACCGTAGTTTGAAACATGATGGCACCCACCAACACAATTGCATTGGCATCAAGGAAACCCTTGAGCATTGTCTGCTTAAGCAACTGTGAGTTATGCTTAACTTGTAAGGTTTGGCAAAATTGCATGAATGTCTTCAGCTCCCTTGACTTTCATCCCACTCTGGCTCTCTTGGAATGAGGCTCTTCTTCGCATTCCTCCAGGCACTCACCATACTTGCGGGCTCATATTGCTCATACCTCCACTTCCTCTCTCATACAAGCAATGCTCTGTAAGCAACAATCCTTTGGCACATATGGTGCACCTGATGCCAATTAACTTGTACTTGAATCAATGAAAATCAATGTTAATAAGACTTAGATTTTAGATCAAAGAGACATTATTTTTTTTTGTTGATATGGCTTGTAGAAATCACATCCAAGTCACTTGCTACAATAGATGCGTGATTAGCACAAGGAGGTCATTAATCAAGAATTTGATTCTGCTTGCTGCAAAAACCAGGTTTTCTGCTCTGGATACAGGGTCTTCCTTCCCCCAGGTGGCATTTTTTTTTACACAAATAAAGGGATACCCCAAGTGGCATTTGACTTTGGTTCTCTCCCCCTGCCTGCCCTTGAAAGCAGGATTCAGGTCTACTCCTATTTCTTTTGTTCCTTTTTTTGAATGACACCTTCACTTTTCAAAGCGCCAATATTGTAAGTAAGAGAAAGCTGAGGAAACCTGTCTCTGCCTCTGTGACGTGTTTTTGGTATAGATTTCATGTAAGTTATTATCTCCAAGCCAATGTACAGTACAGTACAGTACATAGTGTTTGACTCCAAATGTGAAGACTGCAGCATTTTGGACCATTCCTCCTTTTATGTTTAATTTTTTTTGGAATTTATTTCCGTGGGAGTGGGAACCCCAGCCATTGAACATGAGCAGTGAGAGACTTGTGTCCACCCCCCCTGGTCCCTGGCCGTCTCCCTCCCCAAACAAAATGTAAGATCTCCTTGAGATTTGTTTGGATTGTATCACATTTTAATTGCAGGGGTAGTTGAAGCATGACTTTACTGTGGGTTGGGTGGCTGCCCCTGTAGCTAGCGTGTCATTTCCAAATTGGAGGTCTCAACACACATTGCATTGCATGGCCAGCAATCCTAGCAACAAGTCCAGTTTCGCCTGAGCTCACATCTAAGCTTAGATTGGGATAAACCCAAGAAAGGGCAATGGTGTAGGATAGCACTTTACTGCAATACTGTCCCTGGGGGCACATCACTCCTGTACATACTGTACTGTAAGTGTACACTACACTACCATACCATACTGTAGAGTGGCAACTGAATGAGTCCATCTGGGTTGCAGAAGTGCAGTTCAGTCACACGGAGTTGGAAGAAGGGACCCCAGATTCTAACTGGATAAGTTCCATTCAGGGACACACACACCCATTGGATTCAATTGGGGAAAAAGACCAGACAACTTTCTGCTGGCTGAGTGGGGTGGAGCTGAAAAAGTTCACCAGCCATGACATTCACTCAGTAGGGGCAGCCACACCTCCTTCTCGGAATCTGGAATTTCTAAGAAGAATGAGAACTTGCGGCGAGGAAAGAGTAGCCAATTACAAGCCAGAAACCAGGAAGAAGGTGTGACACCCTCTCCTGTTCTGTAGGAGAGGAGAAGGAGAGTAGAGAGAATTAAATACCTAGATTTACCAAAACATGTGGAATGGATGATGGACACAGTAAACGCGCACGCGGTGGGCAACGGACGGTGAAGGTGTAGAATGTGTAGAGTAGACGGAGCAAGAACACAAGATGTAGAAAATGGAAATGGGGATGCAGGGTAAAAATGAAGCTTTGAAGCAATGTAAAATTCTTGAGCAAAATCTTCTTCACGTCCATTCTTCACCTCTGGAGGAGAAGAATAGCCATTCTCAATCTTCAAAGGATGGGACCTCCGCAAGTCATGGAGAGTCAATGGAAGAGTGCCACGTTCCCATTCTCTGAAGATTGAGAATGGGATGAAGAAGGTGTGATAATTTAGAGAAGTAATATTAATAATAGGGTGAAGAATGGTTAGAAATGTTTATGAATGCATGATGCACAAATATAAGGTAGGTAGGAACACCTAAATGCACTAGGGATCAAAAAGCGCCACTTAATCAAATGCTCACAATAAGTACATCTGCTAAATCAATATGTACCTATTCAAGAAGAAACAACTATAGAACATCTACCAAATATTTTTGACCCTTTATAACTTTCGCAAACAGAATCCAAATGATGCATTCCTTGGTGCATTGAAATCTCCTATCATTTGCCAACGAAAAAAGATAAACTTTATACAATCTAATAATAGAAACCATTCATAGCAAGAAAAAATGACAAATTTTGGTGTACCAACCTTAATGGTTTCTAATCATAACAAGAATATTAGTGAAGTTGAAAAACTCCTTTAAAACCCTTAAATGTAAAAGACCTTTTAGAACATTTGGAAGTACTAGAATAAACCTGTCAATTACCATACACATCCAATGATTGCACAGCAACCCCGTAAATAATTGGACACCAACCGCACGCCAATTGAACTTTGTGAATGAGCAACATGGAACACCTGCCTAAGGATAACTAATCATTAGAGTTTTTTGCAAATTATTTTTCTAAAGTGAATCCTAACATGCATATGAACAATTGTGCTAAGTTTCAAAACTTAAAAGTTCCTATTCTCTTGTAGAAAAGAGTTTGAGATTTGTTTGTGCGGTCATTGGCAAGGTTGCTCTAGTATATTTTAAGCAAAACAAATAGTGGGAGTTTTAATTAGTTTCAACAAGTTTTCTTCAAATGTAAATGCAGGATCATAAACTAAATGTACAATATTAATCACATTGGAAATGAAACACAACTATTCCACATATGAATTGGAAAATCATATAATATTAGATAACAAGAGGGTCTACAATTTGACCTAAATTTTAGATTTAACAAGTTAAATTAAGGTTATGTAGAAAATACAAAATCAAAGAAAATGACATGAGTAACTTGATAAACTATTTGTCTCATCTCAAAAGCTACTCTACTAAGAAATAAAATGAATTTGGAATTGATCCTCTTCCCTCAATTCTAATGTGTGTATTTTAGGCCCATCTTAGAAAGGACCTTAACCTTTGAAGTTCCTTGACTATGTTTTTATCAAAAATGATTTAAAACTGCCATTTCTAGTATAAATACCAAATTTTGGAAAAAAAAACATTTTTAAATATATGTAACCATAGGATCTTATAATACTTTGGTTTGAGAACATGTGGAAAAAAATTAAAAAATTTCCACCACAAGGATTGCAAAATGTTAGTGTTTGAAGTGACACAAATCCTTTTGGGGGGCCCTACAAAAACCAAGCAATTGCACTTCACAAGGTTACATTTGTACAAAAAAAATTCCAAAATGGTGGTGCTTCTTCATATTTATTCTTCAAATCAAGTTGGCTACATGCTTGAAAATTTTTAAATCATTTGGAATTGTACAACATATAGGAAAAAAATAGTAAGTAGAAAGATGTAGAGAATGATTCAAAATACTAAATTTTTAACAATTTATTTATGGAATTGAAAGTTTTCAATCCCAAGGATTGTAATGTATAATATATGTCCTATGATTTTTTTTTTAAATATTAAAAATTGAATTATGTAAAAGACTCAAAGTTTATTTTAGAGTAGAGAATCCATAACTACCCGCAAACAAAAACTCCTCATAACTTTCATCTCAATAATTAAAATAGAATGATCAAAGCTTTCTACATATATATAAATCTAGGAAAAAAAATTCAAATTTTTGTTTATGAAAAAAGTGATTTTTTCTAATTTGCCTAGATTGACCATTTACAAAAAGAAATAACATATTAGGTCATAAATTTTGATTCATATTTTCAAATGTCTTGAATTTTAGTGAATATGAAAGATATTCCTTGTCTACACCTTCTATTAAATTTTGGACCCAAAATATGAAATTCTCTAGTCACAAGTACCTACCCAAAATTGAGTAGGTTGGTCCTTTGGAGGTTAAAATACATCTCTATCTCCAAGGGTTGCTATATATGAGTATAGGAATATGAGCCCAAGAGCTTAGAATACTCCACACCTATATTATAGATATATATACTAGAGAAATCGTCTATGATTATACTATATATATGTTATAAATATCTATATTATAGGTATTTATGATACATACACCTTCTATTGTGTAGTATCTATATTATAAGTACCTATATTGTAGGCTCAATGCTCACAGTCAAGCTTGCATTCTTGGACTCACATACTACCACCATTGCTCCATCCCCTTAGCAAGGCTAAAATTTTCATCTATATTTATCTATTTAATGAATTAATCTTAGAATCCTTTATTTAACTTGTTTAAGTACATAATCCTAAATTTGTATAGTGAATATCTTTACTAATTACAAGTTCAATGAGTTCATACTTCAAAATATAGGTTCTTTTAGTCCTTCCGAAAGGTAATTTTTTTGGTCTTTCAACATTTTAGATTTTGTCTTTCAACATTTTAGAAAAAAATGACACGTATATCCAGTATCTTCTAAATTTACTCAATGTGTTAGATAATAGTTGAGATTATATGAAAAAATATAATAAAAAACACTTACATATTCATCTTCAAAAAAATTATAAAATAAAAAGATGATACTACATGAACGAAAAAACTAAACCGCTAGTAACTTTTACAAAAAATTGGAATTGATAAGCCTAATTGTGAGAATTTTTGAGTAATAAATCATTACTCTTAATTGTGTTTTTGTTTGAATATTTTTAAAATTGAGTTCAAAAAATGACTTTAAAAGGTTTCCTACCTTAATCGTCTGCAATTTAATAGAATTCTTCATTATTATCGCTTCAAATTTTGAATTAGAATAACTTTTATAATATTTATTAGAATGAAGAACAAAGCTTTACATGTAGATTAGAATTATTAGCATCCATTCTAAAAAATTTAAGGAAAAATCCCAAATTATAAAATCAACAATGCTTTTTTGAGATCTCAAAAAATTGAAAGTGATCTCTTTAGATCTTTAGGGTAATATAACACTTGTAAAAGAGGGATTTTATTGCACTATAATACCAAATTTTGTTGCCTATGGCCCATTTTGCCTAGTTTGACACTAATGTGGACCTTTGTAACTAAATTTTGGAATTATATCTTGGAATCACAAGATTTTTCTTAATGTAAATATTATATGATTTATTCTGTATATGGATAAAATAAAAACTCTAAATAACAATATTTTTTCAATGGTAGTAGCCATAATCTAAAGTGAGCAATCATAATCACTTAAATTCATTTGTTTGATGCAATGTCTATTTTGATTCCTAAACAGGGACACATTTGCAACAAGAGAAGAAATATAAAACCTCTAGGGGCTTACCACATGTTACTTTGTATAGCAATATGTCCAAGGGTATTATAGGAGAAGGGGGATTAAATTTTGTTCCAAATTTTTTTAAGGTATCCTATTGTTTTCTAGTATTCAAACATCATTTATAACAATTGAAACTTTTATTTATTCAAATTTGTTTTGTCTCCTTTTGAAGTAGTATAAGTTTAAAATAATTTTTTGCTTTTGAAATATGCTAACTGAAGCAAGAAACAAAATTGAAACTGTTAGTTGCTTGAGATTTCATTTCATTTTTTCAACAAAGATGACATGACTCTTTTATGATAATCAACATCAATTGAATGCATGATTGAAAAAACAAAATCTTCAACACTTTTAGAAACTAGACTTAACCATAACACTATACCACCTCCATCAATGAATGTCTTTTCATCTTTGTCATTCACAATGCATTTCCATTCTAATCAAGGAAGAATCTGAAGTCATTGTTTGCAACACAAATGAAAGAAGAATCTACACATTTGTAACATTGAATCTTCAATGCAAAGACCAAACCATGATAGAAAAATCACACAAAAATAAGTGTAGAAGTTTAAACCTCAAAGCAAAATGCAATCGGAGAACATCAAAAACATTGGGCTAAAGTGCAACAAATTATTTAGAACTTGCTAAGATAGAAGGCTTAAGTTACAAGTGGATATTAATTTGATGGTAATAATATATTGGGCACACTTTGCATGGTCCGATGCAAATACAACTAAAATTTGTGAACATTGAATGTTGAAAGTTCAAGCTTCTAATTATTTAAGGTAATTTGTAGATTTCTTAATTAGTTTTGAAATTTTGAATTTCAAATTTTGGCTCTTGCTAATTCAGTGTTAAAAATGTATTATAAAAAGGAAAAAATTAGCCAAATAGGCATTAAGTAGGTGTAGAATTAAATTGTTTGGTTGGAAAGTTGTCTAACTGTGAATTGTGTTTAATTTATTGGTAGTTATTGGGAAAGTTAAAAGGTCCAGGAGGAATTGGTAGTTAGCAATTGTTGCTAACTACTACTAGGATTCAAGTGGCCCATTTATTTTTCACCAACTACGAGAGAGCATGAACACCCCAACCTAGTGAAGTTATGTTTTCTTTTACAATTAATGTGGTGGATTTTATGTACTTAATTGGTATATGTGTGTTGTATATGTGATTGCCTAGTTGTATGGAAGTATTGTTTTGGAGATTGTTTGTTGATGGAGAGTATGTTGTGACAATTGTTTAATGATTGATGAGATTTGAGTTTGTGGGTTCCAATTGTTTTTTGATGGTTTATTTTAAGTTGTGGTTATGTGTGTATAGATCAACAGAATAGTGTGGTGTTGTTTCAAATTTGGAGTTGTGTGTTATCCAAGGATGTAATTGCAATTTGAAGTTGCCTAATTGTTGAATATTGATATTATTTAGGAGTTTATTGTCTTTACTTATTATTGAATTAGATTTATGTTGGAGTGTGATGTTATGTTGTGTGTAAGTGTGAGCCTCTAAGTTGTTACTTTGGTCTCATAATGTCTTTTAAAAAAAATGGTATTAGATTTTATAGACAAAAATCCATAAAAAAGTGATAATTTGTAATTAGTAAAGTCCCTACCAAAACAATATTTACCCTCAGAATCTTAAAGTGCCTAAGAGCACTTTATTTCTTTGCTTCTAAGATAAGTTAAATGTCCAAGATTAGGAAGATTAGGTGTCTAAGAGGTAGCCAAGCTTAGTAGATATAAGATTTCTATTCTAAATTAGAAATTGATGCAGGTCTACAAATATATGTGGCATAGCTTGGCCAAATGAGATTTAGTAAATTTTAGTTGAGAGTTCCCTTTAGACTTAGTTATACTTGTAGTCAACCAAACATCCAAACTAGAATTGCCATCCATTTTGAGAAAATTGTAAAAAGTTAGGTGTTGATTTTACATATAAAAACTCAAGCAATGTAAAGAATGATGTGATTGAATATTGAAGAAAGGTGTTTTTGACATAAGAACATTCTAGGAGCTCAATGGTGCAATTAGTTTGTCAAAGTTTCCCTTTTAATTAAAAGATTTTTTGTCCACTAAATTTAAAAGGAAGTAATTAAAATTAAAACTTGTGAAAGTCAAGAGTAAGAATATAAAGTTGCACTTAGTATTCATGACTTCTTACTTAGTAGTTATCCAAAAAATTCAGATTTTTCCAAAATGTAGAAGATGACTTTTTGGAAAGGCAATTAGAAATTAATCTAGCAATAAATTGACTTTTATTAGTGATTAGCAATAGTTAGCAATTAAACCTAAAAACTTCTAGAGGTTAAATGAGGAAGGGGAGACCTTGAAAAAATGTATAAAAACTACCCCGATTTTCTTTTGTCAAATCTTTGATGTTTTGTTTTTGTAGCGTATTTTGACTACTGTCTATTTTGTGAAAACATCGTCATGAATGGCAAGCCTTGATTCCATGTTTTCTAGTTTTATGTATAAGGTGATAGCATCCTTGAGATAACCTTCTGTTTCCACTCAATTAGTTAGATTTTTGCTCTACTATGAGCTCTCGATTCATTAATTGTAACTTATAATTTTATTTTATTTTAAAATAAAAAATAAAAACTTAAAGGACCAAACACCACTTTTGGCAGTATAGCAATTTTGGACAACTCATTATGAACATAATTTCTATTTTTTTCTTTGAAATTTTCACACACAATGTGTCCAAGGAGTAGCTTTAAGGTCCAACGATTTTCATAACTTTTGACTGCATGGTAAAAAAGTCATTGTATCATATGTAATTTTCATTGGTCTTTGAACAACTCAAAAAATTCTTCAAAATTACTTTTTTGAGAAATAAAAATTTGGAATTGGTTTTTTAGATTTGCATATACATGGAAAGCTTTGAATCATTTTATTTTTGATTAATGAGAAGAAAATTATGAGATATTTTAATTTTCAAATAATTGATTAGAAAATTTTCAAACATGTAGTTAACTTGCCTTGAAGAATGTCTCCAAAGAGTAACCATCATTTTGGACATTTTTTCATACAAATGTGACCTTGCGAAGTGCAGTTGATTGATTTTTTGTAATATCAAAGAAGAGAGCTTTGTCACTTTAAATACTAAATATCTTGCCATCAACATAGTGGAAATTTTTAAATTTTTTTTACATCTTTTCAAATTAGTGTAATACAAGATCCTAAAGTTACATGTGTCTACAAATGGGTTTTTTCTAAAATTTTGTACTTGCACTAGAAATAACAGTTTTGAAGTGTTTTTAGTGAAAACATAGTCCAAAACCTTTAGGGGTTAAGTTAAGTTTTATATATTGAAATACTTCACAAGTGTTAAATTCAAATACTCATGTTACATACCAATATAGTATTTGGTCCAAAATAGAATAGAATATCTAAAATAATCCAAAATTCTATAATTATATAGATTGAGAACTTAGAAGTAGTCAAACTATAAAATACTTTGTGAATATTACTCCAAATGCCTATACCTACCTCGCATGTGATAAGTCTTGGCTAAAATGGTTGTGGAGAACCCTAGTGAGATCCCTAAGTCATTTCTTGAGGATAGGTTTCAATTTCTTAGTTGTTCTAAGAAATACCCAATTTTTAGCCTACATATTTCAAAACTCTAAATGGATTAGAAGAAGGTATCTTTGGCATAATTAAGGTGTTCTAGGGTTGAAATCATTCGAGTCCAACAATCAAATTGGTTTGTCAAGATTCCTTTTTGTGTGAAAATTTCCTTAATCATTAGTGATTAAAGAAGATAGCTGAGTTTTATTCTCCTTTTTGAATGTGCAAAATAAAAATATGAATTTGTTCATCTTTTATAGGATTTGATGAGAGGTTCTATTAAGATTTTTGGAATCTTTTGACTTATAAAAGATCCTCTTTTGAACAATCAACCACTAAAACCAATGGTGGAAAATTCCTAGAAATTATGTAAGCTACAGTAAAATCTCACTAAAAATGATTATAGTTTCTTTCATGTTGATAGCATGCACCAACAAGTTTCAAGGCATTTTGACATCAAAAAGTATTCCAACTGATAAAAAAATTCCAGTTCCGGTAAACTTTGAAAGAATTTGTGGAGTTGATTGGCGTTTCAAAAGCACATGAAATCAAAGAAGGCTAAAGGAGAGTCTTTTCTTACTCCCTCATAGCTTCTAAAGAGTCAAAGCTAATCAGTTTCTTTAGAAAAAGTAAACTCCAACAATTGAATTTTTACCTCGTTTTTGTTTGAAGTTGGTGCTAGTTTTCCGTGACTTTTTCGTGATGGAAAAGAAAAATGGGGAGCTCATTTTGACTAAGAATAGCCTTTTGAAGTCAATGACACAGTCCATGTATAATTTGAAGTCTTGTTAGAGTTTTGGACTAGCGTAGAAGTTGAAAATCCTTAACCCCTCACCGCCCAAGGGGACCAAAAGTGTCCTCACACAGTCTAGCAGTCAACTTCAAAGCATTGTAACTTTTGTATCCAATGTCCAAATTCAATAAAACTTGTTGGAAAAGTTGAGCATAATAGTCTATTTTTTGGGGTAAAATTTTCAGATCTATCCAATATGTAATGAGTTTTTGAAAGCCATTCAAAGTTCGCAGTTTGAATTTGAGTTCAGCACACTGCAATGAGATGGCTGCAACTTCGGGGGCTTGTATCTTTTTCATCAAATGTTAGTTTTCAATAAAATTTGTTGGGTTTTGTTCCCCATAAAGTCTACTTATTGTGATAACATTTTCATGTCAATCCAAGTTGTTTTGAATGCTTGGGAGCAATTCGAAGTTCAAAATCCAGACATTTTTGCATTACAGTGAACTTCGGCGGCTTATAACTTCTTCAGAAAGGGTTTGTTTTCAATAATTTTTGTTGGAAAAGTTGCGCATACTAGTCTAGTTCTTGTGTTAAAAATTTCATATTAATCCAAGAAGTCATGATTGACTGAGAAGCATTTTAGTAGAGGTAGGTTCAGCCATAGATGTGTTTTTTTGCTACTTTTTTCACTGTTTTTTGACATTTCAAATCTATTTTGCAAACGCAATGAGTCAATTGAATGATTTTTTTTTCCCACCAAAGTGTTTGTCTTTTGATTTTAAATCACTTTGTAGTTTAAAGTTTTTTCATTTGAGTAAATTTAGAAATCGAATTTCACCTCCAAATGTGTTTTTAGGAAAATTTCAGCATCTTCTGTCAACACTAAAACATTATAATCTTTCAATCTATACGGTCACATGACCCCAAATTTGATTTACACCATCTACAACATGCACACTACAATATTGTACGGTTGAGATTTTCATAACTTACTCATATTTAGACTTATAGCACTTGAAAAGCAAGGTTGTTTTTTGACATGGTTAGGCCTTGGGCGGTGAGGGGTTAAAGTATAGATGAAAATCTTGTAGTGATAAGATTACCAGAACAGTAAACCCACCATTTAGCTTCCAGATCCAAGCACCAGATAGCTACCGTCCCCATCACCACACAGCATTTGCACTTCTGGAACCAAATTTTATCACTAACCCATGGATGGACTGCTCTTCCAGGGTCTTCCAGGGTCTTCCTGAGGGTCCAACTTCAAGTGGGCCATTGCATCAATGTAGGCGAATGAGGTAACTTAATGCTTCCGTAGAGTGCTCTGTACTGGAACATGATCTGCCTGGGGGGAGATGAGGCTGTAAAGAAATGAAAGTTGGACCCTTTGGTGGAGGATAATGTCAGAAAACAAGACGATTATTGGACTCCATAACTGAATGCACAGTCTCATTCTGGGATCAAGGTTTGAAAAAATCTCCACCAACAGGAGTAGTTCTATTGAATAAAAGCAGGCAACCATGTTTGGAAGAGCCCCTGTGGATTTGGACCAACCATGCTTCAAGAATACCCACTTTCAGCCCTTCAAAGTCCAGAGTTGAACAGGTAGGTGCTGAAGCCGCCTTTTTCCTTGGAGACAAATGGGCTCAAAGAGATCTTCCAGGTCCTGCATACTATACTTCCAAGTCGTCATCTGGAGGATAAAAAACAAGCATCCAATTAGGTCAAGTTGATCAAAACTAGCTATCACAAACAACGAACTGGTGATTGAAAATCTGGAAACAAAATTCACCTCAGACATCTCAAACTCTCAGTAGTGATTCATTTTTAACTGACCTACTAGACGGTGGAACACCATCTAAATGAACAAAATGAAACATGTTAGGAACGAAATGGAACATGATGGGGATGAGAATTTTGTGTCATGGTCTAGTGACTGCACACTGTGGGGTAAATGGCTACAAGGAAATTTTAATTAGATTTCAGCTTCATTGCTTCATTTCAGCTTCATCGTTACAATAAAATTTGTAGGAAGAAATCTTTTTACATTCTATTTTTGGAAGGTGAATCTTAACATGACCTTTGATAATCATGCCAAATTTAATAGCATTTAAGCCTTTATTTTTGGTAGACAAATATTAAAATTGAGCTTTCTAACCCTAGTGCACACAATCAAAAGGCAAGGTAGTCAAAGCCCAATTCCAAAATCCAACCCACGTACCGGCTCATTGCAAAATATGGCCAATTAAGCTTCTGGCTTTATACCCACGGGGAAGGTCAGTTTTCTAACAAGTGAGTATTGGAACACCATGATGATCCAACGACTACCAAGGACGGGGCATCATAGCAATCCAACAGCTAGTATGGGGCAAGGTGCTAGATACAATCCAATAGCCAATAAGGAGTGTCATACTTAATTCCATGGCTAGCTAGGACGGGAACAAGTGTTGTGAGTGTGAACTTGAAAAGGGTCACAACCAATAGAGTACGGTCAAGTAGAATAAGCAAATTACTATGACTTTGGGGGAATCATCTCTAATTTGGCTCTAGCCTTACATAATTTTAGATGTTGCCATAGTCAAGTGTTTGTAAACAAAGGAAAAACTCAAGATTCTTCCAAACTTAATCACTCAAGAATTCATCACAAAATAGAGGCAACTAGCAGGAAGGGTGGAGATAGCAATAGAATATAGAGTGAAAGAAGAAGGGTAAAGACATAGTATGAAGCAATGAGCAAATGGATTAGGAAGAAATCCAAGGGAGATATCAAATTAGCCATAGAAAATTTAGATTGTCAATTATTGACTCATGGTTTAAATAGGGGACAAGTGCATCAAAATATTTAGATTTTCATCTTAAGAATTGAATACTTGTTCCTTCGGCAAAGTCAACTAGTTGACATTGGCAATAATTCAAAAAATAGAGTCCTAAAATAAAAATTGAGGTAGAAAGGAAAAAAAAAGAAGCTAGAAAGGAGTACCGTACATTTAGGGCAACTTTGTCAAAAAATAATTTAAAAAAATGATGGCAAATTATTTTGGAAATTTGCCAAACATTTGCTAACAAAGAAAGAAAGAAATTGAAAAAAAAAGTGAAATATTATGAAATTATAGAACATGAGCAAAAAATCAAATAAATGAAGGCTTCAAGGTGAGAACACAAAGTCCACGTGCAAGTCCCAATCCATAATTTGACCTTATACCATCAAGAAATTTTTTTATGACCAAGTGAAGGAATTACTTCATCATCAACATATGAGAATGAATGGTGGAGAGGTCATTTTTATAATGAAATCCATTGTCTGTCATGAATCCTCAAAGGGTATGGGATAATTTGAAGGTGAGAACTTCACCACTAATTGCCAAAATTTTGTCTATAATTTTTTATTGAAGGCTTGAAATCTCAAACTGATTTTTGGAACTGAAAGCTAGATTGATTTTCCACATTAACTTAGTTCAAAGTCTTTTGAAAAAAATTATTCTACTCTGCCTAAATGTAGTTTGAAATTTTACCTTAAAAAATAATTTTTGCTTTTGACTTGACTATGAGCGGTTGAGCTCTTACTAATCCTAATTTATATACCTATCCCATAGGGGGTGTTTTACCTCCTACAACCCCTCTTGTATAAATACCTTATCTTCTCATTTGTGTATACACATTAAGCAACTTTTGAAGCTATACAAGAGACTTATGCATGAGGTGAGTAGTCCTATTAGGGAAGACAATCTAGGTTAAAGGTTGAATGAAAGATGAAACTATGATTATATATTTATCCAAAAAGTTGAATTTCAAAAAATTCCTTTTTGAGGTGGCAAAACTTGAATTTTTAAATTAATTAATTATTTGTTTTGACAATGGCAAAGCTACCCCAAATATATGGTAGAAAAAACTTAGAAGGGAAAATAGGAGTAGATTGAAATTTGTTCCTCAACTTGTATTTCAAATCAACAACTTAAGCTATGAGCAAATCTCAAAAAGAAGATAAGATGGACAACAATGGGGGTGCTGAGGCAACTTTTGAATACCTCTTGGATGAAGTCAACTCCAAGGTAAGTACCTAAATCACCCATTTTCTTCAATGTCTTTTGTTTAAAAATTCAATTACATAGTAGAAATTTCAATCTCAATTTAGACCTCTAGAAGTATTTTTTATTTCAAGTTTATTTTCAAATACTTTTAGAGAATTCCTAAAGCTTTTTAAAATCATATTTAATTTAGAAAATAGATTTTCAAAATAAAAAAGATATTAATAGATGAAGTTTGGTAGTGAAAATGGATGAAAAATAGTAGGATTCATCCCAAAAAGGTAGAAATAGAAGCCAAGAATTTAGATTACAACCAAAGTCCAAAGATCCAAGGAAAAATCAATTTCAAATTGTAGATTGATAGAAATTAGCAAATGAAGTTTTGAAGTACCAATTAGTAATCAAATTTCATTTGTCCATAACTTTCACTAAGAAAGTTCAAACTCTACGTGTCTTGTGAATTTGAATAGTTAAATTTAGTCCTTATAAGGAAAAAATCCTAAAATCTAAAGATAGTAAAATAGTAGAAGAAATTCAAAGTCTTAAGAAGCATGTAGGCAATAACTTAGAATCTTTTGAAAACAAATAAGCAATGATTAGGAGTTATCATCATCTAGAATAAATTTAGGGAATTCTAAATCTAATTTACACTTAGAAAATAGAGTTAATACAAGATAGATAATCAAGGATGAAGTTTAGTGCTACAATGAAATGGAAGAAATAAATCTTAATCCATTCTACCTAGGTAAAATTTGAAACATCTAGAAATTAGACTTAAACTTATGTTCACATCTGAAATCAAAAGTCTATTTGATTCTAGAAGTTAAACAAAAAAATCAGTAATGAAATTTGAACTACCTATTCTAAAGCCAAACTTCATTTGGCTATAACTTCTCCAACAAAATTCCAGATGGGATGAATTTTATAATTTCAAAAATATTAGATTTTGTTCTATGACTTAGGATAGATAGCTTTTGGAATTTGACAATTTCATATCAAGCAACCAAAGTTTTAGCTTAGTTATGTAGATATGGCAAAGTGTGCTATGTTTTGAAGTTTTAATTATTTCCTTCTGCAATCTTGGGGAGAAGACCATTGATGCAATAGGAAGTGTTGTGAGATAAAAAATAGGGTCAATTGAATTTATTGAAGGAAAAGTTTATACTTTTGGTAGATCTACCATAGCATTGGTAATGTGAAATAGGATAGTGAAAAATTCCTACATTTTGCATATAGTAGAATTAAATAGGATGCCAAATATTGGATCCCCCAAAGTATTTAGTAGGTTCAGTTAGATAATTTATGGCTTTGGAAGATGGCTATAATAGGTGCTCAGGATTTGAATTCTGTTGAGAATAAGAAACAAAACAAAAACTCAAAATACAAAACACCAAAGTATGCTCAAAGAAAGATCATCTTCATTAGAGAGATTGTATTATATACAATGGAAGAAGAGGAGAGAGGCAATGAATAGTTGTCTTCTCCTATTGGTCGAGAGGAATTCTACCTAATCTATATGACACGTGTCACTCACCATATTATGGTGAGCGTTCACACTACATTTTCTTAACACTCCTCTTCGCTCAACATAATAAGAGTAAAATAAAATAAAATAAAGATTTGGTGTAAACAAGTCGATGGGGTCTATAAAATCAATTATAAATCAATCATTGTCGCCAAGTTGTGAACTTGGTCGGCTGGTTTCATACATTGGTGGTCAACCAATTGGTCCGAGGTTTGATACTCATCGACCTTGTTGACTGATTTGGGAGACCCGCGACTTGGCACAATTAGTGAAGCAGGAATAAACAGTCGATCAACTATCCCACCCATGAGTTGTAATGGGATAAGATGCAGGACATCCCAAGATGGTTAACAGGCTCCAACATTGATCCACAAACCGTAGTTCTCACCACGACCCCACCTTTTTCTATATAATTTCCGTATTCTTGTAATTTTACGGTTGCTGCCTCATTAAAACCTTATCTGGGAAAACCTTGATTATTTTCAAGAACAAAACCGCAGATGAAGGAAAAAGAGTACAACACCTTTATTAATCCATTTTCACGGTAAAATCCAATGGAAAAATCTATGGAAGGATATCAAAAGGTTTACATAGTAATAGCAATAAAAAAAAACTATTGAATTTTTTGCTCTAAACCATTCAATCGCTGCATTCCAATGTCATGAACAAGTCGATGATGTGTACATAATGGAAGAACTTTGGTAAAGAGATCAATTAGATTATCTGCTGATATGCCTTTCTTGATTTCCAATGTTCCATTTATGATCAAATCATGCGTATAACTAAAATACTTCAGATCAATATGCTTTGTTCGATCGCCTTTAACAAAACCCACTTGCATTTGTGCAATACATGCACTGTTGTCTTCATATAAGATAGTTGGAGATTCATCATAAGACAATCCACAATTGGTTCGAATAAATTTGTCTATAGATCGCAGCCAAATACATTCCCGAGATGCTTTATGAAGAGCAATGATTTTCGAATGATTTGATGATGTTGCAGTGATTGCTTACTTCACAGATTTTCAAGATATAGCAACTCCATATCGTAAGAAAACATAACATGTTTGAAACTTTGATGTTGCAGGATCAGACCTATATCCAACGTCAACATATCCTACCAAAGTAGGATCTATTGATCGAATATAGTGTAATCCCAAATCTTCTGTTCCTTTTAAGTAATGAAAAAGGTGTTTAATCCCATTCCAATGTTGAAGTGTAGGACGAGCACTATATTTTGCAAGAACACTAACTACAAATGCAATATCAGACCTTGTAGACATGGCTAAGTATAAAAGTGCTCTGATCGTAGTGAGATATGGATATTGTTCACTCAATGTTTCCTCCTCCTTCTCCTCGCAAGGATGATATGGATCATTATCTTTACTGCTACGACACACCATATGTGTAGAAAGCAGATAGACAACTATTATATTGAATCTTTTTAGGATTCGATTGATGTAGGTCGTTTGTGAAATAAAAACATTGCCATCTTTCAAGTGAAGAACTTGAAGACCAATGCAAAATGTAATTTTTCCAAGTAACTTCATTTTGAATTCACGAACAAAAAGTTGAGTAGTTGCAACACAAATGTCTTTTGTCCCCACAAGGTTTAAGTCATCAACATATACTACAATAATGACAAAATCAAGTTTGTCTCGTTTGATAAAAATACATGGAAGTAATGAATCATTTGTAAAATGATTCTTAATAAAAAAAATGTCGAATACGTTGATACCACATCAATCCAGATTGTTTGAGACTATATAATGCTCGTTGTAATTTGACACCACAATGTTTTCCTAGAATCGGTGCAGCATGGGTTGTAGAGTCAAGTCTTTCTGGAACTTTCATATAGATGTCAAAATTTAATGAGCCATATAAGTAAGTAGTAACAACATCCATAAGATGCATCTCAAGTATGGCATATACAACCATTCCAATAAGATATCGGAAAGTAATGGAATGTATAACTAGTGAGTATGTGGAATCATAATCAATACCAAACTTTTGTATAAAACCTTGAGCAACCAAGTGCACTTTGTAACGAATAATTTGACCTTTGTCATTTCATTTACGTACAAATACTAGCTTGTAACCAAGAGGTCAAGAAGGAAGATTATTAACAATTGGTCCAAAAACTTGTCTTTTATGTAAAGAAGCATACTCCTCCTCAATAGCAGTTTTCCACTTCAACCAATTAGGTCAACGCATTGCTTGTTCAATAGTATTTGGTTCATGGTCATCTTTCTCACAATAAAATGTTTCTACCATCATAGGAATGAATGAATCATCGATATCAGTTGTTGTTTTATCCTATACATCACTAGTAGCATAGTACATTACAGATAATTCTGTATTCAATTTAGATTTTTTTGTATTAATTATAGTAGTAATATTTGATGTTGATGGAGAGTCTGAAGTAATAGATTCTATAATATTAGCAGTGGTAGCTGAAGGCATAAAAGGGTCAATAGCCTCAATAGTTGTCTTGCGTTTACATGGTTGCTTATCTGATCCACGAGACTGTTTGCTTAACGTTTGAATAATTGAAGTTGCAACATATTCTAGTATCAAAATTCGAGCAGGAACACTATAAGCTTCATTTCATGGAGTTCTGATCATTCTAGATGCATCATTGAAACCATCGGGAATTTGATCTGCAATCTTTTGCAAATGCAAAATTTTGGCAACTTCAGTTTCAGCCAAATATGTTTGAAGATCAGGATTTGATGTCAATGTCTCGGGCGTTTTAAAGAAAAGTCTTGTAGAAAGTTGTTGAATAAAAACTCCTCCTTTCAAAGATGGAAAAACATCTTTTTCAAATCGACAGTTGGCAAAACGAGCATGGAGCAATGTACCAGTGGATGGATTAATGTATCTGATGATACTTGGAGAGTCAAACCCAACATAGATACCTTCTTGTCGAGCTCTAATAGTATGGTATTGAGGTTCCAAGATTATAATCCAAACACGGCAACCAAAGACTCAAAAATGAGATACATTTGGAACTTGTCATGAAAGAAGCTTTTGCAGAGAAGTAATCTCCATAGATGAAGGACAGAGCCGAATGAGGGTTGCAGCATGAAGAACCGCATGACCCACATAAATAAAGGCAAACTCGCATGAAGAAGCAAAGGCCTTATTATAGGTTGAATTCATTTAATAAAAGACTCAGTCAGTCTATTTTGGACATGCTCGTACGGAACTGAGTATGTTAAATCAATCCCCGTTGCAATACAATAATCTTCAAAAGATTTTGACCAAAACTCTTGAGCATTGTCCATCTTTAGTGTCTTGATAAGATAATCGGGGAAATGAGCCTTAAAACAAATCAACATAGAAAGTAAATTGGCAAAAGCCAAATTTCTTGTAGATAATATTGATACATGGGATTGCTTGCCTAATGCATCAACCAAAACTATAAAAATACCTAAATAGTCCAGACATAGGAATAATTGAACTACAAATATCACCATACAACCTTGAAAGCATAAGTGATAACTCATGTGGAAGTTTTCACAGAGATGGTTTGGCAATAAATTTGCCTTGCATGCATGCTTGGCATTGTATTATAGAATTGACATCTGCTGGTAGTAAATTATGTCCAACAGTACATGGAAAGATTTTACAAAATAAAGTAGAGTTTGGATGACCCAATCTTCCATGCCAAAGAGAAATTTTATTATCTTTAGTAAATAAAGAAAAATTAGATACAATATGTAGTCGAATTGAAATCCGATACAAGCCACTTGCCGCAGTAGAGGCTGTTTCTACTACTTTATTATCATGCATAAAAACCAAAGCCTCTCGCCTATCTAGAATTCTAGTCGAGAGGTGAAAATCGTTGGTACGCACATCTCGATAGTTGATCAGGCTTCGAGGCACAAAAAGTAAATACATTGCACGCATGCAAGTAAGGGTGGTGCCCTCAGGCAATATCACCTGTGCTAGTCCCTCTTGGAAACGAAACACATTCGATCCAACTATAGTCATTAAATTTTTGGTTTGCCAATTTGAAGATTATTAACATCAAAAAATTGTTTATCCTGTAAGATTGTATGAGTAGTTGCAGAGTCAAGGAGCGCATCACAAAACTCACTAGTGGAAGTATCCTCAACAACATACGCCTCCGAATCTTCAACTCCAAACGAGTCCATAGATGTATCTATGATATGGGCTTCCCGAGTTTGGGCATAGAATTTTTTATTTTTCTGAAACATTTTGACAAAATATTCTGATGTTTGACATACATTTGCCAAATGTCCCACTCTGCCACATTTATGATAAGAACGTGTCTCTGATGGATGTTTACCATGGTTGTTAGTAGAAGAAGTGGTATTCTTCCTCTGAACATGTTGGTTATCACAGTTATGACTACCAAATTGTCTATAACGATGTTTTAAGTGATGTTTTTGTGTTTTAAGTTTCATAGTTGAAACCTTAACAATATGGGACTTAGGAACAGTAGTCCCAATAGGGCGGGCCTCTGCATTGCGTAGAAGGATTTCGTTTTGCTTTTCAACAAGAAGTAATAGAGACATGAGATTTGAATGATTCTCAGATTTCATATTTCAATATTGCTGAGTTAGTACAACACAAATAGGTGGAAATGTTGAGAGGATTTTCTCAATCATTTTTGGCTTAGTGATGGTCTGACCACACAACTATAGTTGTAACACAATACAGTATAACTCATTGTTGAAAGCAACAAATGTTAGAAAATTCAACACCCATAAATGAGTCTAGTCATGCAAAGCTCTAGGAAGAAAAATTGTCTTCTAATGATTGAGATGGGATTTAAGCTTTTTTCAAAGCTCATCAGATTTGTCTAATTCTAAGTATTGATGTTGTAGTGAGGAAACTAGGTGACAATATAGTAATAGTAAAATTTTCTATGAAATAGCGAGTGAAACAGAAGCACCTACAATAGAATTTGGGTTAAATGCAATACAGTTTAACAATTGCTCCGCATATATATATGTTGTTGCCGTTTTAGCCCATAATAAATAATTGCTCCCATCAGCTGTTAGCTGTGGAAAAAGATGTGGCTGAAGTCGTGGTGGCTCAATAGCGGTAGCAAATACTGGAATAGTGGTAGATGTTGCAACGGAAGAGGTTGAAGTAGTCATGATGGAAAGGAAAAAATGTTATATAGAAGGGAAGGGACAGGAAGGGGGGCGGTAGAAGGGGGAAGCTCTGGGAAGGGAAAAGTGCAGGAAGGGCCGCACCTCCCCCTTCTCGCACCTTCCCCTTCGGTCTAGATCAGAGGGGGAGGTGCGGGAAGGAGGAGGGTCGGTCTAGAGAGATGCAAGGGGATTTCCAGAGTAGGAGGGGGAGATTTAAGGAAGTCGAGAGCATAACAAAAAATAGTACAGAATGGAGTGGGGCTGCAAAGCTTTCCAAAATCAAAAACTAAACTGGAATCTAAATCGAAAGTGAGAGTTGAAAAGAAAGAACGTGTGATTGTACGGACGCTAGCATGAGAGCATGTTGATAACGTGTTAAGAATAAGAAACGAAATAAAAATACAAAACACAAAAGTATGCTCAAAGAAAGATCATCTTCATTAGAGAGATTGTAGTACATACAATGGAAGAAGAGGAGAGAGACAATGAATAGTTGTCTTCTCCTATTGGTTGAGAAGAATTCTACCTAATCTATATGACATGTGTCACTCACCATATTATGGTAAGCGTTCACACTACATTTTCTTAACAAATTTAATGCTTTTGGATTGGTGGGAAATGAATTGACATGCAAATGTGGCAGTTTAGGATGCTTTACTATGAGTTTCCAACACCTTGTTTAGCGCGTTTTAGGCATTGTATTGTCACATGGGAGCACTTCTTGCAAGTACAAGCCATTCTCATCATACTCCTTTGAGAACCCTTTGTCACATTAGCATTTGCACATGCAATTTGGAATTTGGGCTACATTTTTCTTTAGTTGTGCTTATATATGGTTTACAATTGAGGGTTGGGGGTTTATTCACTTGTTTTTTTGTTCAAAGTGCATACATGTAAACAATTCAAGGTTTTTCCAAGTGCTTCAAACAATGGTGTCCGGTTGAGCTTTAAGGTTTTTAAGGGTGCATTTTTGCTCTGCCTTGAATTTCTTGAATCTTGCATTCCAACTACAGTTTATAGTTTGTGATTTTGGTAAGTCTAATAGTATTTCTATGGCTGCCTTTATTGTTGCAAATACAACCTTGTGCATGTTGTAGTAGTGATTCATATGGATTTAGTAGGGCTTAAGTGGAATTCAAATTCTATAGTATATGAATGTGTAGAGGTCAAACTTCATCATTAGATTATTTTTTTTAGGAAAATTAAATTATAAGTGTTTAACCTTTTTATAATTTAATTTTATTATCTTCAAAATAAAAATAATTCAATCCTAAAAATAATAAGTAGAATTAGAGGTCAAAAATAATAGTTAATGATTAGGAATTTAAACTAAAACTTTGAGGAAAACCAAGGAACAAGGTTAGAGAGGAATCATTTTTAAAATATTATAAGATTTCCAATACTAATTTAAACTTTAAAAAATAGATTAATATTGAAGGAGATAGCTTAGGATGAAGTTTTGACTAAGGTAGGATAGATTTGAATGAAAGTCATTACTATTAGGAAAAACCAAGTCAACTTTAGAATTTAGAAAGTAGAATTAAAATAAAAACCAATCCAAAAATCCAAAAGTCATTTCATTAATCAAAATAGAAGTACACAATAGATGAAGTTTTATAGTTTAGTTTAAAGGCTAAACTTCATCCGATAATAACTTTTAGGAAAATAGTCCAAATTAAGCAAATTTTACCATTTTAGAAAGGGTATAAAAAATCCTACAACACAAAATATTCAATATTTGGGCTTGCCTAACTTTCACTATTTTTTAATTTTAGCTTGCCTTAGTCATAACTAATTGTCTTTACTAATTTACAATTGATTTGTTTAGGAGTTGCATTTAGGTAAACTAAAATTAGAAAAAAAATTGTCCATTTCTTAAAAGGCCTAATTGGACAACACACTAAACATCGACTACAAAATTCAACTATAACAAAAGATAGAACCTAGTTGTGTATACTTTATCCTAAAGGTTGAAGATGAAGCATCCACAATGGTGTTCAATGCATCTAAATCCTCCTGCAAAGACAATTTGAGTCAACAAACACTATCAAATGGAAATGGGTTGACAATTGGTGTACTTTCACACTATAAAAGACAACTAGCAATGATTTCAAAAACCTAGTTGACTACATAGCCTCTTGTCTCCACTTTAGATCATAAAGTTTGTATTGTAAGTGCATCAATATTCCATCAAACTACACATGAGAAAATGGAGATTTGATGTTAATGTAGGCCAATTTAGGAGGGGAAGAGCCCTCTACTTTAAACCATTTCTTTTAGGATAGTAAGATCAGTTCTCCAACCAAATTTCTATGATGTCTCTTTTAGTTATTTTATATAGAGAAATAATTTAATTTAATTGGATTTGAGAGAAATGCATAAAATATTCATCAAGCTTCTTTTAGGTGGCAAACACATTTAAGGCCTACTATACTTGTATAGAAGGTTTTGCAATTTGGTGTCAAACATTTGGCATTTCAAAATATAATTTAAAAAAATTGGCACTCAAGTAAAAAAAAAGCATATTTGGCAACTGACTTACAATATCTTTACCCTACATTTATATATTTTAAGATTTATCTAATTAAAACTAGTACTCACCTTGTGCATGAATTTCACATTTCTTTAAATGTCATTAAAGGTTTTTGTAGAGATTAGAAGACATGATTTATATACAAGTGGGGTGATAGAAGGTAAAACAATCCATGTGGGGTATGTAAGATTAGTAAGAGCTCAACCAACCATAGTCAAGTCAAAAGCATGAACTTTGTATTAAAAGTAAAATTTTAGACCTCATTTAGGTAGTGTAGGAAAAAATTTTGAACTAAGTTTATGTGGAAATTGAGCTAAATTTTTGTCTTTGAAAATCCTTTTGATATTTTGAGCCTCCAATCAAAAGTTATGAACAAAGTTCATAAAGAGGTTGGAAGGGACATTTTCTTTAACAAATTAAAACATCTTCTTTAGATTTTATCCTTTACTCTTTTCTGAAGGCTAAAAATCACAAATGGTTTTTTTTATGATGAAGTTGAGCTTGATTTATCAACTTTTTAAGTTCAAATTTTCTTAAAAAAAATTATTCTACTATGACAAAATCAGGTTCAAATTCTAGTGCAAACACAATTCCTACATTTTGACAATGCGTGGTCAAGCTCTCATCCTCAAATCATCCCATATTACTTGAGAATTTATAGGGGACAATGAATTTCACTATAAAAAAAATCTCATCGCCATTTATTCTTATTGAATGTTAATGACGTAACTCCCTCATTTCACCATGAAAAAAATTCTTGATGGTTAATGGTCAAATGATGAATTGGCAGTGGATTCGATGGATTTTTAATCAAAAAAGTTGGATTTTTGACAAACCATCTTTAAATTTATTTGTAGATTCAACTATTAAGTCCTAAATTTTTTTTTAAATGAAAATTTTATTTAAAAAAAAATTAAGCCAAACCTATTATTCAAATATAGTATTGTCATTCAATGATAAAAAATGGATAATTTTTAAATTTATAATGCATCAATTTGGTAACCTTGAAGTAGACTCAAATAGAGAGTAGGACAAGAATATTCTATCCCTCTATATGGTAATATGTTTTTTACAAGGTGTGGACAAGGAATATCTACCACTCTACAAAAATAAATAAATAAATTCACAAGGTCTTCAAAAGAAACTTCAATTTTTTCTCTTCAAAATCAATTAATGACTATCTATTAAAAATAATAGAAATTGAAAAAATAACTTCTCAAGCTTATCAATTATTGACAATTTTTTTCATATCTAATATCACTAGTTACTATTATAGGTTTAACTCTCAACATATTCTAATGTGGAATTCAATTACTTTCATCTTGTGTACATCTTTGAAAAAAATTATATTATGTGGATCTACAAATAGGCAAATATATTTTTTTTAATTTTGATTTTTTACAATCACTATAGAAAAATTAAGATGATTCTACAAAGTGACAAATCTCATCTTCATAGTATAGAAAATAAAATCTTTATAAATATCTAACTTGATTTAGTATGTGCAATGATGCTCGAAAGAGAGCCTTCAAGCGAGAATCCAAGAACTACATGACTTTTGTCAAAAAAATGGATTAAAAATGAACATACTTCTACTTTAAAAAATTTTAAAGAATGAAAATCAAGTGTATGGTTTTTTTTTTATAAAAATTCAACTCAATTATTCAACACAACTTTATTTTTAGTTTCAAAGTCTATAAAGCAAATTTTTTTCTACAAATGGCGGTCCAAGTCATTTGAAATTGTAGATCGGTGTTCAAAAAAACTTCTTTTTCCAACTTTGAATACTAATATCTTCATAAAAGTCTTACCACATCAATTTAGACAAGAAAGTACCAGATCCTATGGTTAGATTCTTAAAAAAGTATTTTTTTTGTTTTATTGGATGGATGCACCAAAATTGACAATTTTGAATGGATTTTGATAGAAAAATGGTCTTGGTTCTTTAGAGGTTAAAATAAGATTTTAGTTTTTTTTAAATATGGATATTGTATACAACTTTAAGATGAAGTTAACCACCAAAGGAAATTCTTTGAAAAAGTCTCTAAGTAAGAGAACTAGAAAAGTGTTAAATCTCAAGAAAAAAAATTTGATATTTTAATTAGTCAAAGATAGAAAAAATGAAAATAAATAATATATTTTTCATTTGTACAACTTTGTGGAGATGGTCATTCACCAAATGAATCTTCAAAATAATGTTTAATATGTTTTAAAATGCAAGATGGAAGAAGTTCACTTTGTAGGCTTCCACACCACATACAATTAACTATTTTAGAATTCCTTTGTATAATAGCTATAAGTCTATCAGAAGACCATTTCGTCCAAATTTCAGCTCAAAATTCATTTTTTGGGGTACTAAATAGTACTAAAAAAACTAGCAAGTGTAATATAAAATTGGGGGCTATTTTTGGATAGTAAATTTTCTTGAAAATTAAGAAAAAAAATATTCAAGATGTACAATAGTTGTAAATACTTTATCTATAAATCTTGAGCCATTTGGAGCTAGAATGCAAAATTTATAGCTAAAAAATAAATCAACACATAGGGTATGGTGCAAAATTGGACATGTGTTTCTTGCAATCACCCTAACTAACAAATTTTGTATTTTCCAATGTCGGTAAGCCTACTCACAAGTTAATTTTGGGGATTTCATTCCTTCCTAAAGTATTCATTAGGTTAATTTTGCGTCATATTTCATTTTAAATACTATACAGGTTAATTCCATTAATGTAAGTCACGGCAGATTACTTTATAATACCTTCTTCTATTAAAAACTTTATTGACTTTGTCCTTTGGACAAAGATTATGGCATTAACTCTTAAGTTTATGAATCTAAGTTTCTAAATCCTATCAACGACTGCATTCATAGTATTCAATATGATTAGGATTTAGTTGGAATAGATAGAGCCTCATGATCACACTATCTTGTTTTAATTTGTTTAGTGACTAGTACTTAGAAAATGATCTTCTTTGCCCTTATGTCACAAAAATTTTGGAGATAAATTTTGTTCTAGTAGAAAAATGCAATATGAAACAATTAGTGCATTTTGCATTAATTGAATCAACTTGAACATTATTTATTAATTGAATCAACCTATAATGGACTATTCAATGCATTTTCTCTTGAAAAGTACTTGAAATAGTTGTTTCTACTACATAATATTAAGAAAACATAAACAAGGTTTTTTCATGAATCTAACCATAAGATCTTATACTTAACTCTCTCAAGTACTAACAAAATACAATGTGTCTTCTTCAAATTTTTAATGGCAAATTTCCAAGAGGGGGAAACAAATCTCAATATTTTGTAAACTAGGATTTTATAAAGTAAGAAGTTGACATACTTGTCGCATTTTCAAGTTTTAAAATTTTAATGTGAGAAGTATTTAAAAATTTATTTAGGAGATGTAGTCAAATAGAAAAAGGAAGAAAATATAATGATTTTTCCAATGAAAATAATAGCAAGGATGGAAAAAAACATTTTTTTGGACCTTTCTAATCTTCATTCTACACAAAAAAAATTTCAAAGTTATATTTTAGCAATTTTAAAAATACAAGATTCAATCTAATGTGATTAAGAATACAAAATAATTACAATGATTTTAGATTTTTTGAAGATGTTCTAAAAAATATGCTAATAATATCAATTGTTTGATTTCAAAAATTCATGCATATATATATATGTTTTTTGCTGTGCCTGATTCACTTTTATGTCAAGTTGAGTCAGAAATGCAACATGGCTTGCACTCACTGCAGTGATCCAATTGGGTCAGTTTTGGCTTTCTATTCTTTCTATTTGAAAGTGTGTATAAATTTCAAAGAGTTATTTATTTTTCAAATTTTAAATTAGAAAATACTATATTTGTCTAAGATTCCAATACAATTTTGGAGGTGGGTGGGTAAATAAAGCATCATTCATCTCTTTATAATTTTTCTCTTCCTAGAGCTATATTTTTGCCTATAAAGTTGATAATCTAAAATTGTTATAATCTAAAAACAATGTTTTCTATAATTAATTTCATGCATACTAGATGAAATATTCTTTATTTTTGTGTAGTTAAAATAAAAAATTTCAAGCATATCCATGTGCAAAAAAATATCAAAGTGAGACAATTCATTGAAAAGCTCTATTGTCAAAAAGTTGTTGGATTTTGAGGGGGTAAATTTTATAAGAACATGCAATAAAATTTTTGTGAAGTTTAACCATATATGTTGAAAGATATGAGTATTTGAAATCAAGAAATAAGTTTTTTGGACCTTCCCAAAATATTTCAATGACTTTGACCAACATTTCTAAAAAACTTTACACTACAAACTTTGAATTTTAAAATATTGGATACTAAGGATAATACTATACATATATCTAACAATTTTCACTTGAAAAAAGGTATGGCATACATCCAAAAAATCTTGCAATGACTGATAATGTTTTCATTTTGATAATATACTAACTTTGCTTGCTATCACATTTTGTACCTCATACTTTCAATACTCAAAAATTCTTATGGTGGATTGAAACACGTATTTATGTTTGGCATACTCCAAAAAAGATTTAAATACAAAATTCTAATTTCTATTGAATTTAGAAGGCTAGTATAACCTCCCAAGATCCTGAGTTTTATAGACAATCTCAAAAAAGGGGTCCCCAATTTATTCCCCTATGTTCCCGATACGTTCCCAAATGTGCTCCACTTCATAGAACCTCTAAGCTAACTCATTTACCACATCATCCATATCATTTCTCATTGTCAATGACTTGGCTTCTTTTGGTTCAATCAATCAAGACATGGCTATTTGTAGATGTTCACGTAAGTTATGTGAGGTTCATACTTTGTCCACAAAATTATTTTAGCAAAGGCATAGAATTAATTTTCTTTTAATAAAAGACACTTACATAAAATGTCTTTGCATCTAAATAATAGAAACCACAATTGCCTTGAAAATAAAAAAATGTACAAACTATAATTGATAAAGTCAGGGTTGTCATAACATGCGAACCGGACCGGATGGACGAGCGAACCAGACCGGCCGGCCGGCCGGTCTGAACGGCTTTAATTTTGAGAGTTTTGCACCTTAACGATCCCGTCCGCGCCCTGACTGCGCCCTGACGATCCCGTCCGCGCCCTGTCGGGTGAATCGGACGGACGGGCAAACTGGACGGACTGGCGAACCGGACGTTCGCCCACTATGAAAACCCTGGATAAAGTAGAGCATGGAAATTATAGTTACAATATATATGAATACTCAATTGAGATGTTCATGGTAAATTTGACCATGTTCATGGTAAAATTTTCAACTAATGCCTCACACAATTGCATTCAAAATTATAAATGTATTATTGGACAACAAGAAGGGTCATAGTCTTTACATTTGTCTAAATAAATGATGTACAAGAAGGTCTACTTCATTTACAAATTCTTGTCTCCCGTTCCTTGCAACTACACAGTTTTTTCGATTTCTGGCCCCAACCTTCCATCCCAAACATCCGCCTCTGTCGCCCTATTCCCACACCCTGTTGCGCACAATAGTCCTGTACTCAGAGCTATTGATTTCCGCCCCAACAACACACTCCATGCACAATTAAATTTTTTTTGTGATTGCACCAAAAACTCACCGGTGCCATGCCTTAACTGCAACCCACCCTACTGCTGCTCTTCACCTTCAATTCTATGAACAATGGCTGCTGGCAGTCTCCCACATTGTCTTCTCCCATTGCCCTATGATCCATCTCTTTCCCCAGCTTCCTTGTCGCCACATTTCAATTTGATTTGGTCTCACGCTTCCACACTGCAACTTTCACGTTGGTGTCTATTTTTTGGAGGGGGGGAGGGGGGCTTATACCTCACCGATTAGCTTGGTTGCCTCTTGGAGTGGCAAACATTATGGTTCAATTCTGATCACTCGTCTTTGCGTTCGTTGGCAATTCTTCTAATCCGTCTCCGCCCCGCCATGCCCTGAATTGCTGTCAATTTCACTCAATTTGAGCGCTTTCTTGGAGCTTCACACTGCAAGATTGGGTCACTAGCGTTTGCAGTTGCAACAATTCAACTCCAATATCCTTGCAATGTCTTGCTCCTACATTCAAATAAAAAAGGACTTTAGTGATGGTGTAGGAGGGATTTACTGGATTTCACAAGAGTCATTTAGTTTTTATGCCGTTGTCGTGTTAAGAGCGGTTTGCCTTGAGAAATCAAAAGGATTTTGGCTACAACTAGATATGGCTTAGGAATGAAAGATTTTGTAGGACAACAAAATTTATTGTCGTTCGTGAATCTTTGAACTTGGTCTTCAAATCTTGTATACAAATCTCGTTCGTCAAATCTTTTAGTCTTCAATCTTCAAACTCTTCTCCATTAGCTTATCCTGTGGTGGCTCTATAAGGATAAGGATAAAGATAAGGTGATAAGAATCCACGGCTTTGGACGGGTAAAACGAGACAGCCAAAACATGAGTTGACTGTTTGAAGGATTGGCTCTTAAACTTCAAACCCACGGTGACCAGAAAGCTCCTTTCACTAGTGGGAACAAGAAATAAGATCAACCATGTGGGTGATCAATCCCACTTCATTGCCACAAATACAAAACGGGGCTAATGCTGAATACCCACAAAGCCCACAATTGGTTTTCGATTCTGAAAAGAAAACAACAAGCCTCCAAATCCGGCTAGGAATAATAAGCCACAAGCCACAACACACGAATCTTCAATCCTCATGTCTTCAAACTTCAACTTGAACTTCAAATCTTCACTTCAAAACTCTGCCCTAACTCGAAATCTAAAATTGAACTTTAAATGAACACCACCGCTGCTTCACAACTCCAAATGAAATGAATGATATCTCTTTAAAAATCTAATACAATTTTCTACACTTCTTTCAAATTTCAACTCATTCCAATACTTTGACCAATTTCTATGGCCGTCCAAAGTTTCGGCCTCTAAAAGTGAAGGCAACAGACCCTCCAAAATTCAAATACAATTAACACTTTGTACATCTTTCATGGCCACTCAAAGTTTCGGCCTCCAAAATCAAGGGCAGCAGACCCTCCTTCACTTCCACACTCACAACTCATTCATAAATGCTCATAATTGAATGAATGATAACTTCACAAAAATCTAACAACATTTACTACACTCCCTCAAAGTTTCATTACAAACAAAAGATCTTTCCGTTTTTTATGGTTGGTTGAAGTCACAGCCCCTCTTCATAGGAGGCAACAAACTTCCCTTTACTCAAACAAGCACAACTTTTGAATCCTAAGTCCAAATCAAGAAAGTAATATCAATTTAGAAACAAGACATCATGATGCACAATTCTTCCAATTTCCATTCCAAAATTCTCAAAACTCCACATACTATTCCTCTCCAAACATTTTGGTTCCTCTCCAAACTACCACGAGAGAGAAGATCTTAAGTGTCCACCTTTTTCTCTACCTTATCAACAACTCCTCACCATACAAAACAAGTAGACCTCAACCCATCTTGCTCCTAAAGTTAATTTACAACTATTAGCCTTTGTATTTGACCTTACAACTATTTCTTTATCTTTAACTTAAAAGGAAAATCACTTCAAAGTCCACCTAGAAGGCAAACTAATTCCATCCTTTCCTTTTACAACTATAACCATACAAAATAATTTTTGTGAAATACTTCAAACATGGATTTAAGTGCTAACATCAAACTAATATCTATTAGAGGTAAAAAAAACTAGAATTCCAAGACAATCTTCATTTTGAAGCTCACAAAAAACCCTCCAATTCGACATTCTAAAACTAAAGTGGAAAAATAAACAATACTTTAATTCAATGCAACTTTCATGTGGATCCTCTTTCTTATACAAATGACTTACATCTCTATGAGAAGGCTTCACTTTGAAGCTACTCGTATAACATAAAATATGTATTTTTATACTATATACATGTGTATATATGTATACACAACACAACACCACAAGGAGAGCGGACTGCAAGTGATTTTGTTAACAATGTCTATGAGGGTGAACTGTCTCGATTCTATTTCATGCACAACGAGCCTCATAAACTTACTCTCATGGAGGATGGTACTCTCGTTCATCCCAAGAAAGCTCCGGCAATATGGCGGAGTGCTCATGGTATGAAAAAAGTTAGAATGGCCTACAAACTCCCCCGATTTGAACCCAATAGAAAACCTGTGGCATATTGTAAAAGATCTCTTACGCCACCATCAAAAGCCAAAGAACAAGGAAGACATGATTCAAACCATTCAAGCAATATGGGATGATGTTTCTTTAGAGATACTACAAACGTTGATTGCAAGCATGCCGGACCGAATTCAAGCTACAATTGCAGCCAAAGGCGGTAGTACTAGATGGTAGACAATGTAGATTAGAAATGATAAATGTTGTATGATCTCAAATTTTTAATGTAAATATTTTTTATATATTGAAGTATTCTTCCATACAATTCCAACGCAACTTTTGGTTCAGAAATTGGTTCATTTTTGTACATGATATGACAATCTGAAGTTTGTGAAATTTCAAGGCAATACTGTTGAAACTCAAAATTCATAAATGAAGTAGACCTTACTATACATATTTTCTATACACTTGAAGGGTTTTCCTCATCAGTGCAAGTCAAAAATAGTCACATAAGTGCACTTGGGTTTTAGGTGCACAGGTTTTCAATCATAAGTGCACTTATGTGACTATTTTTGACTTGTGTAAGAGACAAGCAAACACTCTACGACATCGATGCCTTGCACATGTGTTATATATTTGTGGTGCTCCAATGAAATTTGAATATTGTCTTATTTTGATCCATTACATTTTGGTATAGATATTACAAGAGATTGCCACAAAATTAGGTTCATAGTGGTATGTCTAAGCCAATTCTCATTAGAGGTCACAAAGTAGTACATTTTTAAAATACATAATTGTGGGTTTTAAGAATCTTCACATACATCATGTAGATAGCAAGGCAATCATACTAAGATATTCATATAATAGAGAGTGTAAATCTCCAATATGATAGCTATTGTTACAAATTCTATTGTTAAAAATTGACCATGTGCCCCAAAATAGGGGTGGCAAGAGAATTCTAGGTCCTGTAATTTCCAATTATACTGCAAATGTTCTCTATATGTGAGCTCTTAATTCGTCACTTGGGACTTATAATTTTTTTTCTTCTATTTTTGTAACTTTGAGTGTAGTTTTATATTAAAAAAGCCCAAAAAAGAGTGTAAAATCAAAACAGATATGTCACATGCCAATATAATATTTGGTCCTAAATAAAGTATTTTTCTTTAAGTAAATCCAAATCCTGCATGTAAATAGGGTAGAACCTCGTAACTTGTACAAATTTTAGGTATTCAATAGATATTGTCAAAATTGCCTAGACTTGCTTGTATGTGACAAATCATGGCTAAATTGTTCCAAGGGAACCTATTTGAGAACCCTAAATTGATTCCCAGAGAGAAGTTTCAGTTTCCCATTCCATTTTGCGAAATGGTAGAAATTCCAATTATTAGCTTAGAGGTGAAGAAAACTCAAGATGAACCAACGGAGGGCATTTACAACCAAATTATGGTATTTCAAGGTGGAGATCACACTAGAAATTCAACAGTAAAATTGGTTTTCTAAAATTTTCTTTCATATAAAAGATTCTCTATTCTCTAAAAATTAAAGGTTATAGTGGGATTTTATTCTCCTCCTTCACATGTACAAAATAAGAATATGAGCTTGTATATCTTTTGAAAAATTCCATATGAGGTTCCACAAAAAATTTCGGAATTTTTTTATAGTTAGAAGATTCTTTTTTGAATAGTCAACCACCAAATTTCACAATTAAAAATTTGTAGAAATTACCTAGGGTCTAGTAAAATATCACTAAATCGATCATACCTTTCTTATGTTATTAAGATGCTCCAATAAGTTTCAAAACATTTTGAAAGCCAAAAGTACCCAAACTGACAAGATTCTCTTAAAACCAATGAATTTAAAGAGTGTTAGCACAATTGACCGACATTTTGGGAATATATAAAATTGAAATAAAGTCAAAGCGGAATCTTACTTCCTCATAACTACCAAAGAGCCCAAGATTTTTATTTTTTTAGAAAAATCTGACTTCCAAAGTTGGATTTTATCCCTTTGGAGCATTAAGTTGCCACTAGATTTCGTTGAATTTTTGGTGTTTAGATAGGAAGAAGAAGATTTTCACAGCTAAAAAATAAACTTTTGAAGCCAATGGCACAATCTATTTGTGATTTGGAATCTTTTTCCAAAAATTAAAATTTTGGTTCAAGATTGAAAATCAAAATTGGAAAATAAGGATGAAAATCCTAAATGATGTTTTCTAGTAGTAAAATGAGAGGAGGTGGGTGTCCTTTGAAGAATATATAAGGGCACTCATTTTCCTATGAAAACACCCTTTATTACCCTCATAGCCATTTCTTTGGCATGTTAACACGTTGGTCCATTTAGTTAAACTTTTTTGGCCATTTTTGAGCCAAAGTTGCTAATTGTGTGTATTTTAGAGCTTCAAAAGTCTTGTTTGAATTGTGTATTAACTTATTGAAATGTTTTTTCTTAATTTTGTTTGAGTTTTGTTGAATTGAAACTTGTTTTTTTACCTATACTAATTCTAGAGTATCCCCCACTCCATACCTTTGCCATTTGGGGGGGCCTTTAGTGTAAATCTTTGTAGAGTTTCTTGTAGTGTTCTACTAACTTGTATATATGTATTAAAGTTTTGTATTAACCCACTTGTACTAACTTGTTTGTATCCTCAAGTTATGTTGTAACTAATCTTGTCTAAAGTATTGTATGATTTTTCCTTGGGTTGTCCTCCATGGTGGAGCTTTGACTATAGGTGTTTTGACAATTCTTCAAGCAATTCTTAGAGTTTAGAAGTTAGCCAAAACTAGGGTGGAGCTTTGACTCTAAATGTTCTAAAGAAAAGTCCCCCAAAATAGTTGGAGTTGTGATTTTTCATGGTATGGTATTGTTCCAAGTTTAGTTTTCAAAAGTTCTTTGGAAAGGGCCAAGTTTAATCTCCAAAAGTTTCATGAACAAAACTGCAAGTTAGTTGTTCCATAGGTGTCAAAAAATTAGACTTTTTGACCCAAGTGCTTATTTTGTTTAGTATTCAAAACTTAGTACCAAGAAAAAAAATTATTAGTATTCAATTTGTCCCAAAATTAAATTCAAATATAGGCCAAAACAAATCCCCCAAAATCAATAGTGCCAAAAATCCGGAGTAGTTCAAGGCAAAACAGATCCAACAAAAGGGCTTGGGATACACTTCAAAGAAGGCCAATAAATCAAGAGTTGCTATATCACCCCACCATGCCAACAACCACATTATGGAAAAGGGGTCTTAGCCAATGGAAAGACATCATATGGCAAGCAACAGTTGGGAGGGGTCCAATGAATGAGGGGACACCATATGGTAGGAACTAGTGGGGGTACTTGAGTATTGGTCAGTAGTAAGGCTGGTTTAGTAGTTTGAGGTTGGTTGGTAGTTGAGTGATGGTTCTAGCATTTTAAAAGTAGCTTTAATAAAATAAAATAAAAAAGATACAAAACATATATTGAAATATATAGAAGTATATAGAGATAGAAAAAATATATAGAAGTAGAGTTGTATTAGAATAGCATAGAATTAACAATAGGGGAGAGGGAAAGAAATTAGAGAGAACTTTCAAACTCCATAGCCAAGTAGCATTGCAAAACACAAGTAGTGAAATGAAGTGGAGATACGAGTGTTGATAGAAATTAATGAAGTAGAGAAACAAGTGTTGATAGAAATTAATGAAGTGGAGAAACAAGTGTTGATAGAAATTAATGAAGACAATGAAGAAACAAGTGTTGATAGAAATTAGAGAAGTGGAAGCCTAGGTTGAGAACTGTTATGCAATTGAAGGATGAAGAAAATGGTGTAGAGATTTGATGTTGGAAGTATTAAAGTTTAGCCAAAGATTGGATTAAAAAAATCTCAAAGATGTGAGCTAGCAATTAGAATTGTGGATTAGAAATATTTGAAGGAAGGGAGCAAGTATCTAGACATTTTCAATTATTTTCTTAAAATTGGAGCAATATTATATTCCCTAGAATATCAATAATAGATTAGAATAGTAGTTAAAGAAAGAAGGAAAAAAGGAAATAAAAGATGGAGTAGGGAGTAGGAAAACTTAGATGAAATAGAACTAGATGTAACTCAAAACTTTGTATAAAATATCTATAAAAATTTAAAGTGGTGACCAAAAACTTCTATTAAACACTCTACGATGGAGCAAGAAGAAAAGTTTGAGGGAATCTTTGACCACCTAATTGATGAAGCAAGGTTTGAGGTATGTTACTAACCCTCTATTCTCACTTCAAATTGTCTTAATTAGTGAGTTTTAATTAAGGCTGAGGCCTACAGTCAAGTCAAACCGTTAGATAGAAGATTTATGTTAAGTTTGAGTTTATAATCATATAGTAGAAGTCTAGAGGTTTTCAAAAACGTATGATAAGTAGATTTTGGAGTTAAAATGAGAAAGATATAGCTTATGAAGTTTAGAGGTCTAGTTGGATACAATTTAGTTAAAATCATCCAATTGGAACAAGGATGAAAATTTAGGGATTAGTAAAAAATCAAAAGCCATACTTGAAAATAATAGTTAGTCTTGAAATTAAAATAGTAGAAAAAATTGGATGAAGTTTGAAATATTGATTAGCAATCAAACTTCATCCATGCATAACTTTCACCAAAAGAGTTCAAATTGTAAATGTCTTAGTATTTTAGAAAGATAAAATTATTCCATACAAGTTAAATTTATCAAAGATCTATAAATAATAATTTGCTAGAAGTAGCACTAAGAGATAGGATCAAGGAATGACTAAACTAAGGACTTAAAAGACTAATTAAAGGAAGGAAGTTGAAGTGGGAACTTGTAAAAGAGGTCATGAGGGCCCAACCATAGTTCATAACTTAAAACTCTAAAACTTATAAAATGATGAAGTTAAGATAGGAAGGTGGATGAAAGTTGTGAGTAAGTATCCATCCAAGTTCAAACTTATATTGGGAAGTAAATTTTAACTTAGAATGGTATCCCAAAATACAAGTTAAATTGAAATTAGGAACTAGGGTAAAAAAGTGGATAGAGTTTACAAACCCTTCTAAAGGCTAACTTCATCTGGCTACAACTTTTACTAGGAAAGTCGGATTTTTTTGAGCAAATTTGCTAGTATGTGAGTCTAGGATTTTGAGTCTAGGATTTTGAGTCTAGGAGCCTATATTCCTTTGTTATAGGCACCTTCTATAGTTATAGGATGTTTATTTTATAGATGCATATATTATAGGTGTCTATGTTATAGGTACTTATGTTATAAGCACCTTCCATGACTATAAGATATTTATATTATAGATGCCTATATTATAAATATACTACCTCCGTCCCAAAATGATCTTTCTGTTGGACAAAATGTTCTGGATTAAGATTAAATATAACATTTTAATGACTTGTTTTGCATTGTAAGTAGAGTTTGGTGCACTCTTGGCATCCAAGAAACTTTAAGCTTTAAAGCCCTTTTCAAAGTGTAGTTTTGGACTATTGAAAAGTAGAATTGGGGGGGGGGGGGGCATTTTTAAAGAGCATTACTGGATATTTTATTGTTGAGTATGAGATTTTCATTTTAAGGGCATTTAGTACATGCCTAAAAGTGTGTTTTGACCTCTATTTTGCCTCTCAAAGCTTAATTTCTTTCAATTGGAAAAGACTCAAAGAGATGCAAAAAATAAAAACAAACAATATTGATTGATCTTTCCAATTATTTCATATTTTCATTTGCCTTTTGATTGATGATTGGATGGATGGAGAGGGAACTACTACTCATAGTTATTTGCTAGTCCCAAAAAGCAATCGAAAGCCAAATCTGACTTATCCCAATGTCACAAAGTACAACAAGAAGCTCATTTTGGAACAAAAAATTAAGGCCAACAATTATAGGTACCTATGTTATAAGCACCTTCCATGGTTATAAGTAACTTATGTTATAGATATGTATGTTATAATTACCTTCAATAGTTGTAAAGTACCTACTTACACCTACTCTCAAGGCTCATAGGCCACATTTCTAGGCTTATATGCTAACGTCGTTTCCTTGAATCTTATGTTTTTGGATTTGGCATCAGATTCTCTACAACTTGAAATTACTAAGTTTAGAATTTCACCACTTTCATAAGAAAACCACAATGATTTAGTTAGTCCGGCTATTTAAGTTATTTTTTGTAATTAGATTAGGTTTATTGACTCTTTTAGAAAATTGTGTATATTTAGCATTTAGATAAGCTCTATTGCTTGATAAGTATGATTGACGATACCTAGGCACTCATCTAGCACAAAAAACATAAATAAAATAAGACCCTAGTTGTACTTGTATATTTACCAATGGTTTAATAATGGTGTGCACTCAATAAACAGATTATAAAGCACAACTACATACTAGCATGAACATCAACAAAATCCTCCACCAAACTGCAACCCAAATTTAATTGTTTATTAAATGTCTTGTCTGAAGAAGCTTTTTTCCCCTTGCAAGTAAAATCATACTTAGGAAGACTTCTACTACAATTTGAGCATTATTGAATTTGCATTCAATTTCACATGCTAGTAGCATAAGTGATGTAGAATTTGCGTAGTTTTTTTAAAAATTTATTTATTAGTTTACAAGCTTGTCAAGGCACTTTTTAATTCTCCAAAAGTTTGGCTTAAGGAAGGGAGTGTTGCCATCATTCTCCTTTCCGTCTTTTGAAGTTGTTTTTGAACCTCGTAGTTCTCGTTTTTTAGCTCCACTTGATGTATTCAATTTAGACTTCAACATTTTTGTGTGTGTTTTTGCAATTGTGAGCCTTACTCAATGGATGAATCTTCAAAAGTGATTGTTAGTCAAATCTCTGGACCTATCTTGGTAGCATGATGCAATTTTAATTTTTTGAATTATTGATTCATAGTAGATTAGTACTAGATACTAATGTAGAAGTTTTTGTGCAAACACTAGTAGAAAATAGGCTAGTAATGATTGCTATTTATGATTGCATCACCAATCATATAGGACACTTATGACAAAAGAATGATTGATGTTCAATTTGAGGTTGAAAGTCATAAGGGACAAGTCATATCCAGGTGATGAAGTGTGTCAATGCATAATTATAAGGGGCAACTAATCTAGCAAATGTTGTTGAGTGGTATGTACATGTAGAGGATTAAAATTGGTTGGTTGAAGGATAGCATGGCAAATGCCAAAAGCCTTATTCAACTAACAAGGTAGATTTTAAATCACTTGTTAGGCATTTTGTAGTAATGATTTTGGCTACAATTGTCATAATTTAGTCATTTTTGAGTCTTTATTTAGTCATTTTTTAGTCTTAATTCAATCATTTTTTAGTCATTTAAGAAGTCATTGACATAGTTTAGGGTCCAAGTGGAGATCAATAATGCTATTGTGACTCTTACTATGGCACAAAATATGATTAGTATATGATTTTTGTAGTTATATATCAATTGTTGTGGAGTGATTTACTACAAGATCTAAGAAGCTACCATAGTAATCGAGCCATATATCATTTTCATAACTGTAGAATGACAAGTATAACTATAGTAGTGGAAAACAACATGGACTCCCACATATAATTAACCATGACTTAGACAAATGACAAAAGCAATAGTTTTGGAGTCATGGATGATATTCATTACATGAAAATGACTAGCAATACAATGGTGGTTGTAATTTGCCCACAATACTAGAAATATAAATGACTACTTTTGTAATTGTCATTTAATATTCAAAGAAATATAAATCACTAATTCCTCTATGATTACACTATGGTTGCAATATGATTGCATTATTATTACATTATGACTATACTATGACTGCATTATATCATATTGTATGCATATATAGATGTCTACAATCACTTCTTTTCTCTGGGCCATAAAAATTCTTTTGCCTCTTGCTCCATTGAAAATTGTAGCCAACCACTAATTGAAAGTGAATCAATCATATTTAATGAAAATATATCACAATACCAAAATAAAGCAAAAACCAACAAAAAACTGTAGAAATCACCCAATGTAGAACAACAAAATTCACTTGAATGACTTGAATTCACCTGAATTGAAGAATTCATTAGATGGAAAAAAAAGTGAATAGCAAAAAATCAAGAAAAAAACCAATAAACAACAAACAATAAAAGAGAGCAAACAACAAATCCTAAACAATAGAAAACAACTAATAACAAACAACATAAAGCACTTAAGAGAATGTAAACTATTGCATTCAGGAGGTGGCAGTTGACCTATACCTTCACTTAGAAGCAAGAGACAAAAATAAGAGGAAAAAATGAAAGGAGGTCGATGACTAAGAAGTAAGAAAAAAAAGATGCACTTAAAAGGAAGCAATAGCTAACTTAAATTCTAATTGTGAATGAGAGAGGTTGATGACTAAAAGTAAAAAGAAACAAAATCAAGAGGAAAAAGTAAGAAGTTGATGATCAAGAAGCAAGGAGGCACAAACAAGAAAAAAAAATGAGAAGAGGTTGACGAGTAAGAATTAAGAGAAAGAAGCTATGTTTAAAAGACAGTGGCGACTAATCTAAAACCTAATTATAAATGAGAGAGACAAAATCCCCACCGTTTATCTTCAATAGCTACAAATGCAACTTGCAACCACATCACAATCATCAAGATGTATTTTATCATTGCATTATGACCAATCAATAACTACTCAATTACTAATCTATGAAATAGAATCATGACATGTGAGATGTGAGTTACTACAGAAGTAGAAAGCTAGCTAACCTAAAATGTAGTCTAGGGTTTATTACCCATAAAAGACTCAATCTGAGCAATCCATTTGTCAAATATTAAGTTAAGTTTATGACTAAATCACAACTATACTACAACTAGTCCTAGTCAAATGTGTTACATGGACATTATTTATTGCAATTTTTGCCTTGTTATAGTGGTAATCATTCTTCAATTTTCAAATAGTGAGACTTTGCACTAAGTTTGTGACTTTAAAATGACTACAATGCAAGCATTATTTTATATAGGTGTAAATGTAAAAATTAATAAATTCAATTCCACAATGTCCCATTGTCAATCATTCATTTGTTCTACCATAATCATTTATTGTGCTCAATTTATGATAGCACAACTCAAGTATGATTCCACACAATCCACATCAACAACAAGGCCACAAAAACAGAAACAACCGTACAAATGACAACAGTTCTCGATGATTGGTTTCATCTGGGTGTCATCCACTACTACAAAATGATTGCAACTCGTGACATGTTAGCTTTGGTGCCATTTTAATAACTAGAAGTCATTGTTTGGTCTTTTTTTAATGACCAATTATTTTTTCACTAGTTACATGTGATCTTGTATTCTACTAGTGAAAATCATTGTAATATGCACTTAAAATCATTGTAAAATAATCAATTAATTGAACTTCTACAAGATATTGTGATGTTTAGAGCAGATTACTACAAAACTAATGAAGAGTGAGCCACCTTGATTGTTGTAGGGAAGGTGCCAATGGGAATTGGTGAAAACACAAAAAACAAGTATTGCTACACTTGGAATGGCCAAATTGGATGTGTATGCTTGAAGTTTCAAAATTTATGATAATTTTATACTAAATTAAATTCATCCTCTTACCAGAACTTGACGACATGATCTTATTTGTGAAATCCCTTATTGAAAATACATTAAAAGTTTAAAAAGTATTCATTCAAAGAAGATGACGGGGCACCTATAGGTTAGCTTCACTGTGTCAGCCCCTTCCTTGTTCAACTATATTTAAGCTTGAAAAGGGGCCAACTTGTTGGATCTCCGCCCTATCCGACTATTTTCTTTAGAACCGACTTAGATTGACCAACTTGGTTAGGAGCAAAACCCTAGTATCTGATGTAATCTTCGAGGATCACATCTCTAATTTTGTGCTTATAGTAAGTTTTTTCTTGCAGCTTTAGAGTACTAGGAAATACAAGCACCATTGGAGACACAAATTGTGTACAGTTCTATGAAAAGTTAAACTTACATAGGCAATCTTTGTAATCTCCAAGAAATTGCGACTCTAAATTCTTTTGCAACACTTGAAGTTTTGTATTGGTGTCCACGAAGTAGAACACAAAAAACTTCTAAACTCCACTACTATGCCTACACTGTTGGTAATACTCCAAAAATAAAACTTTAGGTCTCAAAACATAGATTCAAAATCTATGTCACATAAACTTGCTCCAAAGTCAACCTCAACTAAGTTTACCTAAAACTTTTGGAACCAAAATTAAAAATTGCAACATCAACTTCCAAATCTAAAGGCAGAAAATTCAAGTATCCAAGTTGTTGCACACAAACTTTTTGCACAACATGCTCAAAGCTTGTCAAAATGAAGTGGATTGCAATCGTTACTACCCTCGAGAGATGCCCTATTCCTGATTCCATCCCCAATTCCTCTTCAAAAACGGCTCAAAGGATCCTTGCCTTATTCTACACCATCATCATGATCACATGTAGCCTTTCCAATGCTTCAACTCTCACCATTGATAGCCATTGCCAAAGGTGCACTCCATAAGCTCAAAAACAACAACTCAATCATGCAAACTACATACATGCAAATTCTGGAATTTTACGTTAAGCTTGTACTAGGCAGGTTTAGTTAGACTCCATATCCCATTGTGTAGTATGAATGTGATTGTAGATAACATTTGGAAACTTAGATTCAAAAATCAAAGTCAATGTGGAGTAGAGGTCTCCTTTATTTGTGTCAAAAAAAAATTGATGTGGAGTTTGTTGCCATTTTATCTTCTCGGCACATAGTGACAAACTGTCACAATGAGCTAAAAACTTATTTTCATTATTTATTATGCATTTCACTTCCCCCCCCCCTCAATTGTCACAATTTTTCATTTAAATTAAAAGTATTATGTGTTTTAATTCCCCCACCCACCCCTACTTGTATTTTCCAAAAATTAGTTCTAATGCAATCAATATAGGATATATGAAAATCCAATTTTTGTATTTGTATTCATATTTGTACTTGTATATATATCTATATTATATTATGTGTTCATACATTTTTTCATATTTGTACTATATTAGGTATCTATATCTTCATCCATACTAGTGTGCTCCATGCCGTTGCCATAGTCAAAATAAAAGTAAAAGTAATTTTCTAATTTTTTAGAACCAAAAATAACTTTAAAAATGCATAACTTTCTGTCTATGAGTCGGAATGCTACAAAACAAAACAAGTATACCCCTCCTTGCTGAGGGCTTTCCAACGGTACCAAACACGCGCGTGAACACGCGACCAAGGGATGCATGGTCCGGGAAATCTCAATGTAACAAACAAACAAAACAAACAGCCAAATTTAAGGTATACATTCTATATCCATATTTGGATAGCCAAGATCATCTATTCAACATCTATGATTTTGACTTTTCCAAAAGATTGATGGCATTGAGAGGGATGGGGAATTTTTTCTAAACTCAAATCAACAGTTGTTGATTTTTTAAGGAGGGGCGGGGAGAGAAATTGACCCTGGAATATCATGTTTGCATCTTTTGGGTACATATTGTATATACAAAGGATAGAGTCAAAAAATAAATAAAATAAAAGCCTACCCCAAAAAATTAAAACTAAAATGGTACAACTCAAGGAACAAATCTTCCATCCAATTCAAAAACTAATAAAATAAATAAATTAACATAACTTGGTGAGACTTAGTTTAGGTAAGCTTTGTTGAGCTTTTAGTACATCTATACCTTAAGACAAGATGTTTGTTTTGTTTGTTTGTCATGTTGAGATCTCCTAGACCGTAAATCCCCTAGTTGAGTACTTGGTACCGTCGAAAAGCTCTTGGCAAGGAGGGGTGCACTCGCTTGGTTTTGTGGCATTCAGACGTATGGTGTGAAAGTTATGCATGTTTGAGTTATTTTTGGTTCTAAGAAATTAAATTTTTTTTTTAATATTTTGGTCACAATCTTGGTACTGCTGGAAAGTTTTCGGCAAGGAGGGGTGCACAGACTTGGTTTCATGGCATTCTGACTCACAATAGAAAATTTATGTATTTTTTAGTTATTTTTGGTTCTCAAAAATTAGAAAATTACTTCTACTTTTGTTTTGATTGTGGCAATGGCACAGGGTTCACTAGCCTATACTTTAAGACAAACTATTTGTTTTGTTTGTTTGTCACGTTGAGATCTCCTGAACCGTGCATCCCTCAGTGTATGCTTGGTATTGTCGGAAAGCCCTCGGCGAGGAGGGGTGTACTGAATTTGTTTCATGAGGTTTAGATGTATGATGAGAAAGTTATTGAATTTCAAAGTTTTTATGGGTTGAAAAATTAAGAAATTACTTTTACTTCTGTTTTAACTGTGGCAATGGCTCAGCAACACACTACACTAATGATGATAGATAGTGTTATGTTGTGATTAGTGTTACTTGGATTTTTACCACGGTCACTCTAAACTTCAATTGGTTGGCATTTAGTGTTGTGTTCACTTTTTTGAGCAATAACTTTTTTGAGCATGTAATAGGTTTCTTGAGTTCATACGTTTTTCTTTGCATTTTGATGAAAAAGTTAGGTAACACTAAATGTAAGTTAACTTGTAAAAAAATTATATTCAAATAGATGACATTTAGTGTTGGTAACATTAACCAGATTGTTGACAATTAGTGTCATGCTTCGTGATTAGTGTTGCCAACACTATTTATCATCATTAGTGTAGTGCCCACTATATAGTGTGGGCTCAATTTGGGAGGTTGTTAGGATCAGTAAGCAAACTGAAATTAGCACTAAGATCTGCCAGCAATGTTGAAAGGTGGGACCAGTGTTCTCCCAAGTGAGGTTCATGATTAGCTGAAGTTGCTAAAAACACTGCAGAATGTGCTTCGATTTCAAATTTTACACTGTGGTTTGCATGTTTTTGTAGTTATAATTTTTTCTGATGAGATACTTTGCCAAATTTGTCCACATTTGAGAACACTGGGTGGAACACGATAGGAATCCCACCCTGAAAGAAAGGTTCTGTAAAGACAAATGCTTGATCATACATGACTCAGATACCATTCATCAATCAAGGATTGAGGTTTCTTTTCTTTCATATTCCAGTTTTTCTGGAAGACATTCAAATTGAAATTCACCTACAGCAGAGGCCGGGCTTGACTTGCTTGCGAGGTCCAGTTGAAGAGAAAGCCATTAAACCCACAAACCTTTTCTTCTTGATATGTCCTTCCATCCTTGCATTGCAGTAATGAAGCATGAGTTCATGACCCCCCAAACACAGGAAAAACTTCAGTTTCAAACCTTCAAAGTTCAAACCGACCTTCTTCTTCTGAAGCATCATTGTGGTCATCCTCTCTTCATTCAACCCTCATGAAGACTCCGGTCTGAGATCTTCCAATGGGTAGGGTACTACTGTGAGGCCTGATCCTGAGAATGTTGAGAGTCTGCTTGCAATCTTGCAATTAATTTACTTGCTGCCTGGGGCCTCGGCATAGCATAGCAGTTATCTTCCCAGTTCGCACCCAGGGAAGGTATTCGATTGCACAGTACAGTACAGTACTCCCCTCCCTTGGAACCAGTTTACCAACACTACATTCCAATCAATCTGATCTTGAACTATGGATTCCACTTGGAGTAAACCCAGGCAGGTAGGATCCCTCACTCCTTGAGTGGGTAGGGAAATAGTCATGAGTGGGGTGGGGGGGTCTCATCGCCCATTTTCACCAACTGCCTATTTCCCTTATCCTATTTTGATCCCAATTCCGCCACAAATCCATCAATTCTAAGATATTAATGCAAATAAGATGTAACCTGTCAAACCTTTATTGGTAGATACTTGAGTACCAATATATATATGGAAGGTTATCATGGTTTGTTTATAGGACATTTATAATTCCATTCAATGGATGATTTTATAATTTCAGGAGAAATCTCTTTAAAAGTTTCCCAAAATGACAATTTTAATTGAAAAATGACAATTTTAATTGAAAAATGACAATTCCACTTGGATTTGATTTGTGAAACAAGTAACAACATGCCTCTAAATAACATGTGCCCCTCTTGGAATTGTCCCTAAGATATTCAGTGGTAATAGGCTTGTCTACCTTAGTAGCAAAATATTGTTCTGACTTGGCATGGGATGGGCATGGCATCCCCATGTTGAATGAGCTCCCTCTGCCATGCCTTGCCATGCCTTGGCATATGATGCCCCATTGAGTAGAGTTGGGTGGCAGTGTCCCAACTGGGCTTAACTTCCCCAACTGCAAGAGAATCACCATCTGAAGTACAAGCCTCCTCCGTTGCCCGCCCGGCCAGCTGAGCAGAGCCTTTCCATATATACTCCTCAAGAACATCACACTATCCTGAAGGGAGGCTGAATCTTCATCATCAGCAACTTTTCATGATACCTGGCTTGCACTGCTGGAGAAGTCACTTGTAGTGTAGACAGATGGAGGGATGAATTTGATGGCACTGCCCTGCCCAGACCCTAAAGTCCCAAGACCTTTTTTTCATCAAAACATACTCAAAATTGTCATTTCTATTGTAAAGAGTAAAAATAATTTAAAATTTAAGATTTTTTTGCATATCTAACCATAGGATCTTGTACTACACTAGTATAAAAATGTGTGGAATTTTTTTTCAAAAACTTTGATTGCATAGATTATAAGATATTTGTATTTAAAACAAAGAAAATAAGTTTATTTAATACCTTGATTGGCTAGATTTGTTGGCTTTAAATTTTCTTAACTTAAAATTTCTGCACTATTGATTTTGATTTTATAATTTTTATGTTGAAAAATTGAATTGAGAATTGAGAGGAAAAAATTCAACAAAAAACATTTAATTTTCATTCATTAAAAAACTATCAAGTAGAAGTAAGTTCAAGATTGAAGGGATAACTAAACCATTAATAGCTCTAAGATGGAATTGAAATACAATAATTCTAATGGTGAGATTGTTCTAGTAAGCAAATTTAACCCTACCTAACAATTTTTTGGAAAAATTATAAAAATTGCATTTGAAAATGAGTTCAAAAAATGTAACTTTTTGTGATTTTTTGGGGCTGCCCCTCAAGTTGCTTTTTAGACATATGGTGACGTAACTTTTGCTTCTAGGCACCGATTAAAATTTAAAATTTTATTCCCCAAAAACTAGTTTGATTTGCCATCTTCAAAAAAGTTTCAAAAAATTATGTCAAAAATTGAGATCGCAGGAGCCTACCCAAAATCCGAAGAGTTCCCTTTTAGGGACTTCAGGGAGTTTGGGACTTTAGGGGCTAGGTGAGTGCACCTCCCCCAGGATCCATGCATTAAGTCAGCTGTGGACTGAATAATGAAGCCTTCAATTGGATGGGTACATTTCCAGGGGATTCTGATATTATTCCAGAGCATGCAGGGAGGAATACATATTCTTTGGGGCAGAAATGTGTAGAATACCCTGTGGTGTCACTTTTTGGTAAGGCTATAGCTATGGTTATGATTTGGATCTACAATATGGTCTGCATATAATACATATAAATAAGCTGGGTCAAATCTGTGCAGAACGAATGTTGGGCTTGCTATTCTTGCCATTGGGCTTCATGCTGCCTGGCTGTTTTTCCATGGATATTTTTTGGCTTTGTTGTTTCCACTGCAGAATGGTTGCCTTGATGAGTGGTTTACAGCCTTTCTGTTCCAAGCAGGCTGCATCTAGAACTTGACCTATGGTACAACTGCAGTTGCCCTCTCTCTCTCCCTGCAAGCCTAGAATCTTTAAAGGGCATTATTAGGGTGGATGTTGTACCACCCACCATCTCCTGTTTTTATGTTGTCCTTCCAGTGTCAGGGAGGACCCAGTAATGGCCCAAGTGGTAATCAAAAAATCAGACTCCCCCAACTTGGACAACGACGAGGAGACGAGGACTAAGTTAGTCTAGGAGGGGGGCTTGGGCAAGTGCAGGAGCAGCTCTTTTTTAAACCCTTAATTTGCAGGGGTGGAACCTGACAGATGGAGACCATATGAATGGGACGCAAATGAAGAAACCCTGATAGAGTTCCCTCTTTACCTACTCGAGGGGTTAACTCTCTGAGAATGAGAAAGTGTCCAGATGGCGATCACTTAACCCCTACATACAGTCCCAAGGCCTTTTTCTTTCGAAAAACAATCACAACTGCAATTTCTATTACAAGGTGCAAAACTCTTAATATTTTCATTTTGGGGGCCATATCTAACTGTAGGATCTTGCACTGGACTAGTATAAGAATGTGTAGTAGAAATTTATAAAGCATCGACCATGTAGATTGTAAGATATTTGTGTTTAACCCTGGAGTGTTCCGACGTCCATTTTCTGGACGATGAACAGATTGAGATCCTTGTTTTTGTCTCATTCCTGCTTGGATGAAAGTCATCCTAATTTTTGGTGATACTTTATGAAGTTGTTGTTCTATCCATCGGTTGGATTTGGTGTTACTAGAATACATACATTTTTAAAATTACAAATGTGGAAGTAAGTCAAGTGGTCAATTTGCATTGACTTTAGTTCAAAACTGGATGTGCAAAAATGAGGTCAAAGATGTAAAGGTCACAAAAATTTCAAAAAATCACCATATCAAGAAAACCTCATTTCAAATCCATTCCAACAAGTTTTACTGAAAAAATGATAATATTTTGCTTGGAATTGAATTTAGAAGGAATTCTGAAATTTTTGTTTCAAAATTTATAGAAAAAGATTGGTGAGAGCATTAGTAGATCTAACCATAGGGATAGAATTTAAAAATCAAAATCTACAACTTTCATTTGTATACCAATTCCAAAATATTCTTTCAAATTGTACTTTATAATGGGTTTTTTCCAAATCGTCAATTTTGGAGATGAATCTAGACGTTTAGGAGTTAAAGCAAATAAAACAAGTTTTTTTTGCTCATTCTATGATTAGATTTTTTGACTTTGAATCTCCTTACTTAAAAAAAAATTGTACTTTTGAGTTTGAGGTTAAAATTTTTTATGGTGAAGATTTGAGTTGAGAGTTGGGAAAAAAATTATGAAGAAAAACACTTGATTTTCATTCATTAAAAATTTATTAAGTAGAAGTAGGCATGAGATTTGACAAAATACTAAATTATTAATAGCTCTAAGATGGAATTGAAACTCCATAACGGTGAGATTGTTCTTGCAAGCAAATTTAACCTTATCAAACAGCCTTTTTGGAAAATTTGGAAAAATTGCATTAAAAAATGAATCCCATAAGTTATTTTTTCAAAAAGATGCTTAGATTGTCCCAAAAATAAGATTGTTCATAGCTTTCACCTCACTAATCCAAATAGAATGAATCAAAGCTTCACATGTAAACAAAAATTGGAAAAATTGCATTAAAAAATGAATCCCATAAGTTATTTTTTCAAAAAGATGCTTAGATTGTCCCAAAAATAAGATTGTTCATAGCTTTCACCTCACTAATCCAAATAGAATGAATCAAAGCTTCACATGTAAACAAAAATTGGAAAAATTGCATTAAAAAATGAATCCCATAAGTTATTTTTTCAAAAAGATGCTTAGATTGTCCCAAAAATAAGATTGTTCATAGCTTTCACCTCACTAATCCAAATAGAATGAATCAAAGCTTCACATGTAAACAAAAATTGGAAAAATTGCATTAAAAAATGAATCCCATAAGTTATTTTTTCAAAAAGATGCTTAGAGTGTCCAAAAAATAAGATTGTTCATAGCTTTTACCTCACTAATCCAAATAGAATGAATCAAAGCTTCACATGTAAACAAAAATTGAAAAAATTGTATTAAAAAATGAATCCCATAAGTTATTTTTTCAAAAAGATGCTTAGATTGTCCAAAAAATAAGATTGTTCATAGCTTTCACCAATCCAATCCAAATAGAATGAATCAAAGCTTCACATGTAGACAAAAATAAGACCTATAAGGAGATAAATAATTTAATTTAATTTCAATCTATATGGATTTCTTTTTTTGTCCGGTGAAGTGAAAATTATATTTAAGATGTCATAACTTTTGCACTTTGACACCAATTGAAATAAAAATCACATTCCCACGAAGCTAATGAGTTTTTCTATCTTTTGAGAAAGTTTTTAAGAAAATCACCAAAAATTGAAGTCATGGGAACTTACCCAAACTCTCAAGTGTCTTCCAAGGAGACATTTGGAACTTTAGGGGTTAAATTTGGTGAAGCATTGTATTTCTACATTCATCCATCTTTTGAACCCTAAAACCCTTTTCTATCATACTCTTACACTTTTCATCCATATTTGGCAACTTCATCCACACTTTTAATAGAAATGAAAAAAAGATTACTTTTATCTAGCCAAAAGTAAGAAGACATTTATTTTGAAATGGTGCCCAGAAAACAAGGGCTGTGTAGGATTTGGTGGGGTTTATGGCTCTGGTGACGGCCAGGGAGGACTGACCCCTCTATTGCCCCAACCAGGGGTAAATGTAAAAATTGCCCCCTATTTGGGACCATGTAAAATTTGTTTCTCTACACCTCCCTAGACTAATTTGGGGTCTCTGATTGCAAATATGAATTCAAAATTTGCAAATTTTTTCATGGATGGCAAATAAAAAGATTCTAGTGTTTTATCCAGGGGTAGAAAACGGGGCAATAGAGGGGTCAGTCCTCCCTGGCCTCTGGGGACCCCCACCCAACTTAACTTGCCCTTGTCAAATTGGTGCATTTCTTCTAATTTTGAACCTGCAGACGGCGCATGAGGCAGAACCCACGAACTCATGAACTCCAAAGTCAACCGACCTCACCCGGACTTTCAAAAATGGAAATTATCTTTTTGAATTTTAACTCTGAACATGCTCCATCTGTTCAGTTGGGTTTCTTTCTATTTGGACGATTGGCAATGATTCCCTGCAGAATGCAATTTGGGACATGTCCAGGGAATCATTGCAAATGTAAAAACAGAAGGGAAGGGAATGTGACGGACATGTCTTGGCTAAAAATGATCAGGACCATCCACTCCTGCAGGGAAAGAAAATTGGGGTGAAAGGGAGCTCCTGACGTACAGAAAAAAAAGAAAAAAAAAGAAAAAAAAAGAAGTGGGGAATACAATATAGGAAAAGAAAAAGAATGAGACATTTTGGATTATGAAAACATGGGGATACAAAGAAGTAATCATAAAGGTCATCCCAAGCAGTTTTTTTTCCTGGCATTTAAATGCCAGTTTTGACATAAAGAAACGAATACCCTGATGTCCCTCCAAATATAATGCAATGGCATGCTGCCAGGAACACAAGTTCTACAGTAAAAAAGAAACCTTGATCCCAAGTATGTGATAGCCATGTAAAAAAAAGGTTTAACTAAGAATAGTGCAAAAGAAAAACAACCATCAAACTCCATCAGACCCTAGTTTTGGTGCTCAAAGGAATTTTCAAACTCCAGCTCCTCGTCCGGCATTCCATACACTTTTCAATTAACTCTATTGCTGTCGAATAGAAATAAAGAAAATGTAGGTACATAAATTACATGCAAGTACATAAATTGCACCAAGAAATACAAACAATATACATGAAACATCTATATTTTGAGTATATAGAATCTTTATTGAAATTATCTATAAGTTCTTGACAACAATATTAATTGTTTGTCAAAGCTTACAGCAAGAGGTATGGGTTGCAAGTACCACATCAAAGTAAATGGATAGAAAAAATTTGCAAAAATTTACAAAACTTTGATTACATATTAAATTTTTATTGTACAAATATGAAAACACCATATTTCATTCAAGACCTCCTCTTTTACTACAATGGAAGGTCAAATAGACATTCTTTTGTTAATATTCCCCCATACGTATATATTTTCCACATCAAACTTTCAAAAATAATTTTCTATCAAGAAAATTAATAATGTCTCTTTCCAATCATACTTAGAATTTTACTTGTTTTTGTATTACAAACTTTTGGATCTCGTTAGACCTAAAGGGTTAATCCCAAACACATGAGTAGATGATTTATATCCTTTGAATGATATTGAAGATGGAAAAAAACAAACTTTTCATACGAATTTAGAAGGGAGAGTTATTTGAATGCATTATAAGTAAATGAAATTGAATATTCCCTCATAGTGATATATTTTGACATTTGTAGATAAGAAGATGCTCAATGCATAAATTTCCATGTAATGTATTTTGGCAACATCAAGCTCCTCACTTGATGTGAATTTGAACCATAAAATTTGTCTTTAAAAAAATTTAAAAAACAACTAATTCAATGGAGTTAAATTAACCCCTAAAGTTTTTTGGTGTTTTTAGGCCTAAAATTGCTTTTAAATACTCAAATCCAAAGCAAAGCTAAAATCTTCATCTTTATTTGTTCATTAAGAAATCCAATCACAGTATCTTTGAGTTAGCTTATCAGTGTACATCCTCCTAAACTATCAAAATAAGAATCCTTACCAATTGCAAGATCTTGTTACTTAGATTTTAAAAAGAAGTATTTTCAACTTTTCCCAAATGATTAAATTTCATCTTTCAAACTTTTTACACAAAAATGAGTAGATCCTACAATTTTTTACTCTCCATAATTTATTGAAGACATAAGTTGAAAATACATATAAAAAATTTCAACAAAAAAAAATTCATATTCATACTTGAAAAAATAGTAAGTAGAAAGAGGTAGAGTATGATTTAAAATTCCAAATTATTAACATATTGAAAAGTATTGGAAATTGAACGAAATAATAGACTTCAAAGTTTATTTCAGAGTAGAGATTCCATAAGTGCCTACAAACTAATACCCCTCATAACTTTCATCTTGTTCATCAAAATGGAATGATTCAAAGTTTTCCATGTATGTATAAATCTAAGAAACCAAGTTCAAATTTTTATTTTTTAAAAATATGATTTTTCTAAGTTTCATTAGCTACCTATAGAACACTAAAAATTACATACGATACACTAACTTTTTAATCATGTAGTCAAAAGTTATGAAATTGTTGTGCCTCAAAACTACTCCTTGGGCACATTGTGTGAAAATTTTAAAAAATAATAATAAAAATAATGTTCAAAGTAAGTTGCCCAAATGCTATGTTGCCCAAATGCAATTTAGTCCTTAAGAGTTAAGTTTAGTTTTTACATCAACCTTTAAATTTGAAAATTTCTAAAAATGGACAACATTTTGCAATCTGAATCTTTGAATGTATTGATTTTCTAATTGTAGAAAAATATTTTATAAATATTCTTACTCCATGAGACTTTGTATTATTCTATACATCTACAAAGAACTTTTAAAAAATTTCAGTGTAGTTTGCAATTTATGTGAATTTTCTTCATTTTTTCCTTTAAAAATTCAAAGCTATTTTAAAATTTCAACAAACAATTTTGAGACTTTTATTACCTATAGAAAACATGTGATTTCACCTCTAAAATAAAGTATATAAATTTCAAAGCATAAATAGTCCAAAAATAGGAACATACATATTTAAAGGTTATGTCATTCACTTTGTGGTTGTAAGCTTGTCTATAGGAATAGGGCTAGGAGTAGTTTTGATTTTCAAATATTGTGAAGAATGGGACAAAATTAAATTTGGATAGGTTTCTATAGTTTTAATTTTCATTGTGATTGTTTTAAAAATTTTGAGATAAAAATACAAATGCTTTCTAGGAACATAACTTTATTTCAGCCTAGGAGCAAAAATTATGTCATACTAAGCACAAAATGGAATTTGGTGGGCAACAAAGAAAATTCACAAAAATTTGAAATTAAATTTTTATTTTTTTTCTTCTGGACTAGACATGAAAAGCTTTTATTCATTCCATTTGGAATATTTATGTGAAAGTTATGGTGCTTCTTGTTTTGTAGGCAATTGTAGCATTTTTGTAAAAAATAGAGTACTACATTTGTTTTTTAATTCAATTTTTAAATTAAAAAAAATCCATGAGATTGGGTATGATTTCTAGAATGTTCCCACCATTAAGATTAGTGTATTTCAATTCCATCTCAAAGTTATATACCATTATTATTTCCTTCAATATCATACCTACTTCTACTAAACAATTTATTAAAGAATGTTCAAGTTCGTTTTTGGGGGATTTTTCCTAGACTTTAAAACCAACTCTTCAAAATAAAAAGTTTTAAATTAAATATCAATAATGCAAAAAATTTAAGCAAAGAAGATTCAAAGTTGTATAATCCAATCACAAAAGGTGCAAAAGTCTTATAATCTAGTTACATTTTCATACTAGTCTAGTACAAGGCTCTATATTCTACTATGCGCAAAAAACAATTGAATATTTTTTGCTCTTTGCAATAGAAATGGTAGCTTTGATTGTATTTTGATGAAAAAAATCCTTGGAACTTTAGAGATAAACAAAAGTTGTAAAATGTAATCTATTGATCACATCCACATAATTAGATTTACTAATATTTGTATACTAACCAATAGTTTTCAATAAAATTGAAAACAAAATTAAAAATATTTTCTAAAATTTATTGTAGATTGAATATTTGTAATTTTAAAAATAAAATTTTAAAATTTTAAAACTACTCATTTATTAAAATTGTTTATGACCAATCCTTTTATAAATTGGAAAAGGCAATACATTTTGAAGTCAATCTTACCTATGCCCCTTGAATCATAGAATATTTGTATATAAAAGTTTTAGATATTTGCATCATACAAATGTAAGAAAAATTAACATGAGAATTCACAAACATTTAGATGGATAAAAACCAAAGATTTTTAGTACTTGAAATATTTTAGTTTTCATCTATTGTTCAATATCTAAACATTTGGTCCTAGGGTTGCTAGCATGTGAGCCTAGGATCTTGAGTCCATAAACCTAGGAGCCTAGGTTCCTATACTATAGGTATCTATGCTATAATCATCTTTCATGGTTATAGGATATTTATATTATAAGTTCCTATATCATAAGTGTCTATGTTATAGATATCTATATTATATAAGCACTTTCTATAGTTACATGATAATATATATTATAAGTGTTTATGTTATAGATATTTGTATTATAAGGACCCACTATAGTTATAGGATATTTATATTATAGGTGTCTATGTTATGGGTACCTATGTTATAACCACCTTCCATAGTTATAGTGTACTTATGCCATAGGCATCTTCAATAGTTGTAAAGCGCCTATTTACACTTAGACTTAAGGCTTGTAAGCTTGCATTTTTAGGTTCACATGTTAGCATTATTACATTTGGTCCTTAAACCTTCAATTAATATTACCAATAATTTGAAATATATTTTTATTTTTAATTCAATTTTTTATTTTAGAAATGATGGAAAATAAATATTGTCCAATTTATTTGTTAACTTAGTTGTTGAATTGGATTTAAAATGTGACAAACTTGATATGATAGTTCTTTAAATTTTTTAGTTTAAATTTAGGATTTTTTTTTGAAAATGACTTTTTCATTAATATTGATAGTCAATTCAATTAGCTTTCTTGTACTTATTTTCACACTAAAGTATATATTAAGTAATGTCAATTAAACGTGACCAAGTAGAATATAATTAATTTGTCAAACTCCTTCTAATAGACTAGTCAAATGTATTTATTGCATTGGAAAAAAATACTTGGTTGTATATATCATGTATTGAAAACATTTGTTAATCTAAAAAGGGTCAATTAATTTTTTACAATAAAGGAATGAATTTGTTACATTCATTAGAACATTTAATTAAATTTTGATGTATATAGATTTCAAAGTTTAAAACCATTTTTTTGTTTTTGAAGTCTCAAAGCTAATCAAGAGCTTACTATGTTCATGTACATTTTTTGTCTTATCATGTTAAGGAAGGTACAATAAGCATAAAAATATATGATTTAGCTATAGATTATTGTAGCCATATGCACTCCATCATTGCATTACAATGAATGAATACCCTTAAATGTAGTAAAATTCTAGAGGCAAATCCTTCATAAACACCAAAATACCAAGCAATGTATTTTGGTTCATCGTTATCCAAACCAATCTTGGTCTTTATTCATATTATTATTCTATTAAGATAACTAATAAAAATAGCAAGTGATTTTATAAATTGAATTTTAACATTTTTGAAAATAAATAGTTCTTATATATATTATGTTGTTTCATATTTATCTATCACATATCTACATATAGACAAAATTGTAAAGAATAGTGTTGTGCAACCATATGATTATTAATCCCTCAAGGCCCAAGGTCTTGTTGGATATAAAAACATCATAGCTTTTGAAGTGCTATAAAACTAAATGTCACTAAGTTATACAAATCTTAACCGTACAATCTTGTAGTGCTCATGTTGTAGATGGCATGGATCAAATTTGAAGTCATTTGACCTTGTAGATTGAAAGATTATAATGTTTTAGTGTTGAAAAATGATGCTGAAATTTGTATAAAAACACATTTGGAGGTTAAATTTGAATTCTAAACCTTCTCAAATGAAAAACCTTTAAACTACAAAGTGCTTGAAAATCAATATACAAATACATTGGTGAAAGAAAACATCATTCAATTGACTCATTGTGTTTACAAAATGGCTTTGAAATGTCAAGAAAAGTTGCCAAAAATTACATCCAAGGTTGAACCTCCTACTAAAATGCCTCTCAATCACTCATTATTTCTTGGATTGATATGAAATTTTATTGACACAAACTAGACAACTATGTGCAACTTTACCAAAAAAGAATTATTGGAAAAGGACGTTGTATGAAGAAGAAAACTGTTAGGGTTTTGAACTTCAAATTGCTCCCAAACATCATTAGAAAAAAATGAGGCCACGGGAGGGCTGCTAACTTGGGGGGGTTAAAATGATTTACAGTGCCAGCCCATTGACTGCTCGTGCATGTCCGAGTTGGCACTACTTGTGCCAGTACAACTTTAGAAAGTTCAAAAAGCTATGGTTATTTAATTCCCCACGTGCTAGGACTATCAGTGGCAATAGACATATAGTTTATATTTTTTTCCCTTCTAAAGCTCAGACTAACCAACCAAATATTCAAAAAAACATTAAGATGATATGCCAAACACCATCATAATCCTTTGAATCAAAATTCCAATGTCATTTAACCCATTCAAAAAATAATGTTGGTAGACCTATGAAGGAATTGAGTAGGAAACATTTGAGGGAGTGAAGGTTGGAGATGTCATTTTTATATTGAAATTGAGTTTTCACCATAAATCCTCAAAGGATATGGGATAATTTGAAAATGAGTGCTAAACCGCTTATTGTCAAAATGTCAAAATTATGTTTATGTAGAATTTCAGACCTCATTTAGTCATACTAGAAAAACTTTTTTCCAAAAACTTTGGACTAAAAAAAATTGGAAAATCTATTTTAATTTCATCTCTCAAAATCCATTTCATATTTCAAACCTTCAATCAAAAGTTATGGACAAAACTTAAAGAGGATGTTTCAAGATGTAAAATGTCCCTTCCAACCCCTCTTTGAAATGTCCATAACTTTTGGTTGGAGTCTTAAAATATGAAACAAATTTTTGAGAATGAAATTTAAATAGATTTCCCAACTTTTTTTAGTCCAAAGTTTTTTGAAATTTTCTATTTTACTATGATTAAATGAGGCCTGAAATTTTACTTTAAATAGAATTCTTGCTTTAATTTGACTTTCCTATGAGCGGTTGAGCTCGTACTAACTTTAATCTATTTATCCCACATTGTTTACTTTGCCTCCTACCACCCCAAATGTATTTGTCTTCTCACTCTTGATTCACAAATCATGAAAGTTGTTCAAATCACAATGAGGAAACCAAAGCATTAGTTTCAATGAGTGTACAATATTCCACATCATATCATCTCGGGATGAAATGGTGTGAAATATTCCACATCATTTTGTGTAAGGGAAGGTAGTTCTTATTGTTATTGAATATGATGTGTAGAAGTAAATCAACTGTTGACAGTATGGTTTAGGAATTCTGGACTTGTGGGGCCAGTAGGATTTGTAATTTCATTAGACGGTCCATTCTTGAGTCCGATCGTGCATTGCCCATCTTTCAAATTGAGCGGGTACAGGGGAATAGTGCACTTCTGAAGACCACTAATGATGGTCAACAAATGTTCTTAACAGCCTTCTATAGGACTCAAATTTTTTGTAATGTCAAAACAATCTAGATTGATATGAAAATTTTACCACAAGAACTAGACTTTAAGGGGAATATAATCCAACAAATTTTATTGAAAAAAACATTGTATGAAGGAGATACAAGCCCCCAAAGTTGCAGCCATCAAGTGCAGTTTTGTGAACTCAAATTATACTTTTGAACTTCGATTGGATTTCAAGAAACTAACACATCTTAGATTGATTTGAAATTTTTACCACATGAAGAAGAAAAGTATGTGCAACTTCTTCAACAAGTTTGATTGAATTTGGACATTAGATGCAAAAGTTACATTACTTTGAATTGGACTCAAACTATGTGAGGCTACTTTTGAGCCCCTTGGGCATTGAGGGGTTAAACACTATTATTCTTTGAGGCTAAAATTGTTCAACAATGTATCAAATAATCCCATCTAAATCCCAAGGATTTTTAAGAAATGTTTGGCTAGATTGCATCATTCATCTTCCTTTAAGATATATACTTATGTATGTACATCTAAATCTTGACTTTGTATTGTTGATTGATTGAATTTAGAATTTTTTTCATATTTAAATGTTCTTCTTGCAGATTTTATTTTATTTTTAAATTTTATTGGAAAATCAATTTATTGTGATTTCATAAAGTGAAATGTATTAATAAATTATATGAAGAATTATATATATATATATAATGAAATATTTTTCAAAATAAAAAATAGAATGAAATATTTTTATAATTTAAAATTTAAAATCATTTGAGAAAAAAGATTGAAAAAATATTCTAAGTTATGCAATTAGGATTTTAACTATGATAATTGTAATTGCATTAATCCACCTAAATTTTTTAGATGCTTGAGTATTTTAAGGTAGAGTAGAAACAAAGCAATTTGTGCTTTATGCTTTTAGTTTTAATCAAATTATAATAATGATATTTTGAATTTACCTTCAAGTTTGATCAAATCACATCTAATTTTTTGGAGACAAACATTGATCTTAAAATTCCTTAACACTTCACATTGTAGATTTTGAAGTTTTATTAAACTAATATGGTTTGACTTTTTTTGTTCATAAGCACAAATTCAAAATTTAACTACAAATTCAATATACCAATGGTATGAATATTTTTAAAAGAGATATTATATATTTTGACTTCAAAATATAAATTTGTATAATTATTAAAAGACTTGTGAAGGATTGTCACTTATCAATTCTTTAGGCACCTTAGGGTTATAGCAATTCAATTAGCACTTAAAGTTAGTGTTGTAAAATTCTAAATTTTAGTTATAAATATTTTTTCTATTTTTTCCATTTTTAAATTGTTCTAATTCAACAATCTACCATCTTTATTATAGAAAAATCCAATTTTGAAATCTTTGTGATTCTTTTGTTTTTTTTGATATTTTATTCTTATGATTGTTATATAAGGTATGTAAGTCCTTTCCAAAGTATATCCAAGTTCTAGTTTTTAGATTGCTAGTTTTCAACTCGAGTATAGACATCATACAAAAATTGCAAAATTAAAATCTACATCCTCGAATTTCATCGAATTCTCAATTTGATATACATCCAAAGTCATACATATAAATAAATAAAAATAAAAATATCTTGATCAATCAAAACTCACAAACAATAAAGATTTCACTTTGATTTATTATTGCTTCAAATATATAAAATTATACCATTTTGTGCATTGTGGGGGCTCAAAATGCACAACAATTTTAGAGGTTTAATAAACAATGGTATACGTGCAATAGAAGTATCTTCAAATTTTAGTTCAATATCCAAATATGGATTTCTTAAAGCTATTTCATATTATTTTGTAATTAGCTTTCAATGTTGATATTCTTAATTTTTAATATTCTATTAATAATATATTTATATTAATTAACACCTTGTATAGAATATGGTGTAGATGCATTTTAGGATTGTAGTTTTTATAAAAGTGTCTTCAAACCATGACTCTAGCCTTATAATATTGACTCACTTTGATTAGATTTTACTTATTCACTAGAAATGTATCAAGCCTAACACATTTGTTGTAAATGGGAAGCAATAAGATTTTAATCAAATGACAATATGCTCAAAAGTGATTCAATTTTTTTCTATGGAGTATTTGACAATAGATTCTTTTCTATTAGCAAATGAAATTCTTGAATTGTTGCAAAATCTTATGATGCTATAACTATTTTGGATGAATTTATAAACCTTTAATTGAATAAATGCATTTCCATCCATATTTTGCATGTTTCATTGAATAAAGATTGCATTTTGTCCTACTCAAAATAAATGAAATAAAAAATATGAGTGCAAAGCCTCCCTTTCCTTTAATCTAGACTTTATATGCCAAGAAGAAAATCTTTGAACTAAAGCATCGATCATGGAGAACTAATGTGTGTATTATGAATCAATGAAAATGTCAAAAGAATTGTTGAATTTTGAAACAATAAGAATGTCAAAAAAATCTTTGAATTTTGAAACAACAAGAATGTCAAAAACAATACTATTTCATAGTACTATTTATACAATAATTGGAATAGGTGAGTAAAAAGTGATTGAATGTGAAAAATGAAGGATAATAGCCGGCAAATCTCTAAAACTCTTGGAATACACTCACTAGACCAAAGATAATGCTTTGCATATTTAATACCACACTAGTATGCCTTGTGCCATTGCCACAACGATTAGTATGTCATTTGTAAGTGCGACAAAAGTGATGGCTACGCCTTCCATAGTTTCCTTTGTTACACATTTTTTAATTCTTTAAATATGGCAAATCATTGATAGCACTAATGTTTAATATCATATGCTCTATAAAATTTTGTATTAAGGTGAGAATAAAAGATCAATAAATAAAAAAAATTTAAAAGTAAAAATAAAATAAATGTTAAAGTAAAGTATTAACAAATATTTATTAAAGTAAAGTAATTGTTAGGATATTGGTTTGATGTTGTGGTAGTTGAAGTATCCTATAGCTCACCTACTATATAACATTATTAAGTGTTGGATTGTGTACCTCTCCAAAAGAAGGTATAATTCCCCCCAGATACTTGTGGGGAATGGAGTTATAAGAAGAAAAATGTGATTGGTGCTTGCTTGTTTTATTGTTAGAGCCAGCCCATCCTAAGGCCCATACCCTCCCCCCACATTGACCTATACATTATTTTTAGAAACTTTTAGCATTTGGAGGTTCCCCCCTTTCTACACATGCAAAAGGGCCCCTCTAGGCTTGGTTAACAATTTTATGTATATCTTGGCAACTATAGCTAGATGGTCTAATAGCAAAAATATTTGTAAATGTTTTTGGCATATCTAAATAGAAATATTATTGACAAAAAAAAATTTAATTTAAGTTTAAAAAGATAAAAATAAAATATTATTATATATTCAAAAATAAATAAAGTCAAAATAATTGCTTGATGTCATGTTTTATGGCATGATGGTCTTGATGGTTTTCTACAATGAATTTTCTAATTTTTGATGAGATAAAAGCTTGAAAATTCAATATCTTTACCCTTGTCAATAAGAATGTTGTAAACTCTCTTTTGTGCATATGCCCTCACTAAGGATTTTCTAGCAACACCAAACATGCCTTGGTTGTCCCAGCAAGTTCATTGAGATCTTTGTCATTACAAATATGCATACATACAAACAACCACATGTTTAACCCGTCAAAATTGGTGTGTTATGACTGCAAAATATGATTGCAATGAGTCGTAAAATCAAAAATATGACTCATAAAGAAATCATTGTAAATGATTTGTTATATAACTGGGTCTAGTCATTATTGAGTCACTTCGGACATGAGTTATAATTAGATATAATTAGTCATATTTTGCTAATGTAGCATATACATTGACTACTCTTGAGGGGCTTGACTTTTTTCTTGAGCTATCTGGTCAAAAACAAATCCTAGGCAGCATATGACTCTATGTAGTCATATTTTTGGTTGATGTGGAATATGATTGCGTTGAGTCATATTTTGGCTAACGTGGCATATGACTTTGTGCAGTTGTATTTTTTGTTGATGTGGAATATGACTCTTGTGAATCATATGACTCTCCTAATGTGGAAAATAACTCTCGAGTCACATTTTTTGATAATGTGAAATATCATTTTTATGAGTCATATTCTTTACTCATGTGAAATATGACTCCTATAAGTCATATTTTTGGTTGACATGGTGGTTGATGTGATAGTTGACATGGATGAATTTGGTAATTTTATGACTAATTGCAATCATGTTTTGAAAGCACAAAGTCACATTTTGGTGCTCATAACAATGAGCATTATATGATTATAGCTAGTTACGTTTTGGCCAATACATATTATAAAATATAACTAAAACAAGTGATATTCATGATGATTGAGAATCACATTTCCTAGATTTGTCTAAGCAATATGTGATTGGGGTAACTAAGGTCCAAAATAGTTTCAATTACAAGCTACAATCACATTTTCCATGCATTTTATAAGGACATGACACATTGCAATCATACATCAAGATGATTTAATAGTTGAATAAAATATTTCATGTAGTTAAAAACGGATACATATGATTTTAGAGATATATGAGACAATCATATTAGAGAAGAAGAATGCAAGAAAGAATGCAATTCTCTTCAATGACATTTATTAGTCACCAATACAAAGTATATACTCCCTGCATCCAAAAATGATCTTCCTCTTAAATAAAATGTTTTAGATTAAGTTTGAAAATAACTATTTTTTAATTTTTTAGATAGTAAGTAGATTTTGATGCAATCCTATTGTCCTAAAAATTTCAATTTTGGATTAGTATTGAAAATGTCGTTGTGGTGGATTGAAGAGAGACAATTTTGACCATTTTTTTGGAGCATGGCTAGCCAATCATTTTGAGTTCCTATGCTATGGGTTATGTCCATTTTTCTTCCCGCGGTGTATGTTGGCATTCCCGCTATGACTTTGGACAACTCAACTTATGGATTCACCTAGCCCCCAAAGTCATTTGAAACTTACTATATATAGTTTTGAATCACCTCTACGGATATTAGTTGACCGAAGTTACTGTGAAATTCTACCTACCATATCTTGCTATTACTAGTTGCTTCCACTCATTGTATCATATTGTATTCAATTATTATTTGATTCTTGAGGCCCAACTCCCCCCTTGTCATGATGATTGCATTGTCCATTATAAGGGGATTTTTATAGTTCTATTGTACACATTTAAAGACTTGATTTTTCAAGCTTTTCTTCCATGTCATAATAGGAAGATTATTTTCGGACAAAAAAACAAGGCCAACAAAGAAATCATTATGGGATGGAGGGAGTATATCACAATAAATCATCCACACAAGCCAATAGGGCTTATTTTCCTTACAATAATGTGAAGATGGTTGTATTGGGTTGCAAGTAGCCTACAATAATTTTGTTCCAACTTTTGGTGCTTGCATATTCAATTAAAGAAACGGGAGGTTAATTTTCAATGAATAAAAAACAAATCTCAATCTTCAAAAGCTTACAACAACACAAAATATGTAGCATAAGTTTTAAGGTAGAAATGATAACAACGGTAATGGAGGGAACAAGAAGAAAAAATGGCAATTGCTAAAAGATGACAACAAGCAAGAGTTAAGATGCAATAAAAGACAACAAGAAATGAGAATTAAGATGCAACAAGAAATGAGAATTAAGATGCAACAAGAAATAAGAGTTAAGATGCAATAAAAAATGAGAATTAAATGTAACAAGAAGAAACAAGAAGCAAGAACTAAAAAGCAATAAAAGAAAATAAAAGACAAAAACTAAAAAGCAATAAGATGAAAGAGTTAAAATGCAAAAAGAAGAAAGAATTTAGATGCAAGAAGAAGAAACAAAAAAACTTGAACTAAAGAGCAGCAAAAGTCAATAATTAAGAAGCAAAAACAAAAACAAACTCAAGAAGTAAGAGGTAAGAGACAACAAAAAGCAAGGAAGAAGAGCCAAAGAGGTAGCAACTAAGATTTTAAAACCCTTAAGAAGTGGTGCTTAGGATTTCAAAACCCTAAAAAAATAATGATTAGGTTTCAAAATCCTAAAAGGAAGGTGGCTAGGTTTCAAAATTCAAAATAATGGCTTGTTTAGATTACCCATATTTGGGGGGGTTGCCCCAAAAGAAAAAATGTTAGTATCATAGAAACATGATTGGTTTTATGACTTGATGTTCTCCAAACATGTTCCTTGCAATTTCCTGTGAAGTATTTTGATATTTCCAATATGAAATACAAGGCCCCAAAATGACAAGTAGTCATATTTGCAATCATATTTTTGTTCAAGGTGTTGACCTTCAAGAATATAATTGTGGGTAGTTGCTAGTCATCCTCAGTCATATTTTTGTAGTCATAAAATATCCATTTTCTTGTAGTGGAAAGTGTCTTCACATAGTCTAGAAGTCCAATTAGAAGTGTTGTAACTTTTGCATCCAATGTCCAAATTTAATAAAACTTGTTGGAAAATCTGTACTCTATCTTCTAGGGTGGTAAATTTTTCAACTCAATCCAAGATTTATTGATTTTTTGGAAGCCATTCAAAATTCAAAGGTTCAATTCAAGTTCACCAAATTGCATTTTGAGGGCTAAAACTTTGAGGGCTTTTATCCAATGTTTGTTTTAAATAAAATTTGTTGGGCTATGTTTCCCTTAAAGTGTAGTTATTGTGATAATTTTTTAATACCAATCCAAGGTATTTTGAATATTTGCAAGCAATTCAAAGTTCAAAATTTAGACATTTTTGAAGTACAATGAACTTCGACGGCTTGTTTCTTCTTCAAATAGTGTCCGTTTTCAATAAATGGACTAGAAAGCACTTTAGTAGAAGGAGGTTCAACTCTAGATGTGCTTTTGCAACTACCTTGCTATCTTTTGACATTTCAAAGCCATTTTGTAGAGACAAATAGACAATGAGTCAATTGAATGATAATTTTTTTCACTAGTGTATTTTTGTCTTGGTTTTGAAGCACTTGTAGTTTAAATTTTTACATTTAAATTTAGAAACAGAATTTCACCTCCAAATGTATTGCTAAGAAAATTTCAACATTTTTTTCTACACTAAAATATTATAATCTTCTAATCTATGCAGCCACCAAATTTGATCCACGTCATTTACAACACGTACACTACTAGATTGTATGGTTGAGATTTCTATACCTGAGTGACATTTTGGACTATAACACTTCAAAAACAATGATGTCTTTAAACCCAAAAATGCCATGGGCCTTAAGCAACTCTTTCTTTTTTTTTTTTTACTTTTTGAGAAAGTGTCTAGATGGCGATCACTTAAAATTTGATGAAGCATTGTATTTCTACCTTCATCCATCTTTTGGACCAAAAAATACTTTTCAATTATATTCATGGAATTTTTCATCCAAATTTGGCAACTTCATTCACATTTTTAGTAGAGAAGAAATAGAAAATTTCTCCCCCCCCCCCAAAAAAAAAAATTCCGGCAAAAAGTAGAAATTTATTTTGAAATGGTGCAATTGGCCCCACGGTGCCAAGTAGTGTGTAGATTTCTGACAGCTACAGCTGGCCAAGCCCTGATCCTCCCTCCCCCAACGCTGCTCTTGTTGCTCTGGACATTTAATACCATTTCCAGAGGACTGGAAGTTTGAAAGAGTTCCAAGCAGGCAGCGGAAGGAGTAAGGTATTAATTTTGGTAATTCATGATACAGTATTGATTTTTCTGGCAGTCCTGCCCTTGGTTGGGTTTGGGACTTTGGGTTAGCCCAAGAATATCTACAGTAGTTCTAAAGCATCCATTTGTGAAGACTGAAGATAGATCAATGGGCAGGCTAGTCAGTACAAGAACATGACATGCCCAGAGCTATCAATGCTCATGTTGACTACGCTTCCAAGGAGCAAGTTCGCGGTTGACCAAATTCTCCAAACACCAAACTCACAGCTCCAAGTAGAAAATCATTCATGGGCAGGGTTAAATAAGATGAAAATTGGGATTCAGTATGCTGATATTGGCAACAAATACTGTACTGGTATAAGCTAAGCTTACTTCAGTTTGCTGGTCAAGTAGGTAGGTACCTGCTCTTGTTCAAAAGATGGAGGGTAGGTACTTTCTTTCAGCATCAACCACGCATGTGAAGCAAACGGCTATGTTCTGATAGCAGACAATCTTTACTTTCTTTAACTTTTTTTTGGAAAACCCAAAACCAAAACAATGCGGCGCTCCTACTACACAGAAATATATGAATCATGGAAGGATGGAGCCTATGACCATGGAGTAAACCTTCAAAATCTATGTTCCATTTTGAATCATTATATAATTAAAAATAATAGACGCTGATTCTACATCTAAAGTTCATATTACTTGATCATAGGAAGTTTTTTGTAATTTTAACCCTTAATCCCTAAAGTTCTCTCATGTTTAAAGGTCCAAAATTGCTTCAAAATACTAGTTTTTAAAGTAAGGCCAAAATCTTCATTTATATTTAATTTTTAACAAATTCAACTATAAAATCCTTTAGTTAACTTGTTAGAATACATCTTCCTAAAATTTAAAAAAAATTACCTATTGCAAGATTATGTTGCTTGGATTTCAAATAGAAGTATTTTCAATTCTTCCCAAATGGTTCGATTTCATCTTTCAAACTTTTTACCCAAAAACATGTAGATCTTACAACAAGCAATTCTCCATAATATGTTGAAGAAATAAGTTGGAAATATATATAAAAAATTTCCAAAAGAACATTTCATATTCATACATGAAAAAAATAGTAAGTACAAAGAAGTAGAGAATGATTTAAAATTCTAAATTGTTAAAATTTTAGCTATGAAATTAAAAAGTGACAATCCCAATGGTTGTAATGTTGTAATAAGAAATTTTATAATTTCATTTTTTCCAAAAACATTGAAAACTGAGTTAAATTAAGAACTTCAAATTCATGGTCTGTTGATCATCAATTCAATCTTGTTGTGAAAATAGAGCAAGTCTTGATCATGTGAGCAAAGAACCCTACTTTATCACCACAATATAAAATGAAGTTAAGCAATGGTATGACTCACGCCATCCACAACAACAAAATTTACAAATTAAAAAAAGCCACAAGCCACAAGCCACAACACACATGTCTTCAACTCCAACTTCAACTTCAACTTCAAATCCAATTTCTTAGCTAAACTTTGATCCAATGCCACCATAGCTTCAACAGTCTAAATAACATGAACAATGGCTTTTTGAAAAATTGATATATTTTTCTGCTTCTTCAAATCTCAAATCATTTTCACACTTTGTCTCACTTCTATGGCCATTTGAAATTTTGACATTTAGAATTGAAGCCAATAGACCCTTCTTCACTTTGGCACTCACAACTTATTCATAATAACTCTAAATAGAACGAATAATAGCTTCATGAAAGTTTAACAAAAAATTTCATACTCTCTCAAAATCTCATTGCAAACAAAGAACCTATCTGTTTTTTATAATTAGTTACAATGTTTATTCCTTCACAAAAGAAGCAACAAACCTTCCTCCACTCAAACTAGCACAAATCTTGAATGCTAACTTTAAATCGACAAAATGAGGGATTTTTGAAACCACAACATTATGATATACAACTCTTTAAATTTTCATTGCAATATAATACATACACCATGAGATCTCTCTCCTCAAATCTTTGGTACTCAAACGAACTATGAGAAGGAAAGAGAGAGTTCTTTTTCTTATCTCCCACCTTATTTTCCTCCTCTACCAAATAAGTAAAGTGGGCTTTAGCCCATACCTTGTCTACATGGCTAGCTTAACCCCTAAAGAGTTTTTACTATGTTTTCATTAAAAAAAAATGCTTTAAAAATGCCATCTCTAATATAAGTACCAAATTTTTGAAAAAAAACATTTTTGAACATATTCAACTATAAGATCTTATAGTACTCTATTTTGAAAAGATGTGAAATTTTTAAAAAAAAATTTCACCATGTAGCTTGCAAGATATTAACATTTGAATTGACAAAAATCTTTTTTTAGTCCTTGCAAAAACCCGGGTAGTTGTACTTCACAAGGTCACATTTGTATGAAAAAATGTCCAAAATGGTGGTGCTTCTTTGGATTCATTCTTCAAGACAAGTTGGCTACATGCTTGAAAAGTTTCAAATCATTTGGAATTGTACAACATATAGAGAAAAAATAGTAAGTAGAAAGAAGTAGAGAATAATTCAAAATACTAAATTGTTAACAATTTATTTATGGAAGTGAAAAATGCCAATTTCAATGGCTGTAATGTTTTAATAAACAATGTGAGCTTTATTAAAAAAAAATTCAAAAATATTGAAAATTGAGTTCAATATAGGACTTCAAAATTTATTTTAGAGTAGAGATTTCATAACTATCCACAATTAAAATTCCACATAACTTTCATCTCATTAATCAAAATGGAATGATTCAAAGCTTTTTATGTAGAAATAAATCTAGAGAACTAACTTTAATTTTTTTGAAAGTGATTTTTAAAGAAGTTTTTTTGCTACCTGAACTGCTTGCCAAAAGTTGAAAATTACATATTGTATAATAACTTTTCAACCATGTAGTCAAAAGTTATGAAAATTATTGGGCCTTCAAGCTACTTGTTGGATACATGTTGTGTGAAAATTTCAAAGAAAAAAAATCATTTTTAGTGAGCTACCCAAAATTACTATGTTGCCAAAAAATGTTGTTTGGTCTTTTAGGGGTTAATACCCATTGGTCATCATTATCAATCCCACAACCAATTTCCTATCCTTATCTTGAAGATAAATCACCTCAAAATAAAACTAGAAGGCAAATGGTATCTCTATGATTTTTTTTTATAATTTCATACACACAAAATAAATTTAAAAAATAAATGTCAAGTATGTAAATAAAGAATTAGAATCAAATATATGCCTAATAAACATAAAAAAATAAAGTTACAAGAAAAATATCACTCCATTTGCAAGAACTTAAGGATGTATTTAATAGTGACTATGATGTAATCAACATGATTCACTTTAGTTCAAGGATTCATCGTCTCCTCTAATCAATGTTGGTGGTCATGACTCCCCTTGATAAGCTTGACCATACAATAATGCTAATCATTATTAAGACCTTCAAAGCATCCTTTGAATGTCACTCCTTAATTGCTAAGCTCAACGCATCCAACTTACAACAAGATTATCAATGGCTGAACATCGTGCTAGAGATTTTTATGTCATCGTTGCTCCACTTGAGGTTGCTTTGGCAATCAAGAGGGCTCAACTTCTTCTTGTAGACGTTCATACGGCGATGAAAGACCCAATGGCAAGAAGATGTTGATCTAACACTTGTGATAATGAAAATTTAAGTTCAAGTTTTGATTGCAATTCTTCATCTTAAAACTCATTAAAACAAACTCCAATTTGACATATTAAAATGAAAATTGAAAATGAAAATTATATTGAATAAAAATATGATTCTATGAAATGAAAAGATCACTTTAACTCATAACTTCACTTATTCCATCTCACATACCATCTCATAACTTAAAAAAAAATACATAACCAACTCATACTAGGCTACTTACTTGATTTCCTCAAAGTAGGAGCTTGGAAAATCAACAATGCTAAACCATATAGGAACTTGATGGCAGGTGCATTCCGTAAACCTAATTGGTCAACTATTGCACAAGATATCTACCGAATTAGAATTGCAATTCAAACAACGAACTCACTTCCAACTCAGATACACATTCAACGAACTTGGTCTGACCATCACACCCACTTCTTAGTCACCCACTTAATTCAAAAACAAACTAAATCACCAAATTAAATACCAATTTGGACAATTAGGCTACTAATTTAAGAAAAAAAATCCAATGCAAATTTTACAACACTTGTCTATGTTTTTATGTACTTTGTATTAGCTAGTGATTGACTTTAGACTTTGTGAATTTGATAATTAACCAAGAATTGGATTTATAATTTATATTTTATTGATTAGATTTCCTATTCTATTACAAAATTCTTTGTGAACAAACCTTTGCTACTATACTATAATAAAAATGACAATTCCATTGGGGTTGTTGCTTTTTGAAATGACATTTTAGAGTTGCTACTAGGAAATTTTAAATGGATAGATTTGAGATGTTTGGTTAAAACTATTATCTTGTAGTATTGATTAGTGTGGTTCTAAGACGATATAAAAATGAAAAATTATACATCTAGATATTATAGAAAATAAAGAATTTTTAATGCTAATAATAATTATAGAAGTCAAATTTATTATCTTCATCAATCTAAAGAGAGTTTATCGAAACAACTTCAAGAGGAAGACTTAGTAATTAAAGAGCTCAAAGAAGCATGTTGTATGCATTTTAAGTGTAGAAAGGAAGAAAAAGTCTATGATAACACATATAATAAAAATTAAGAGAGGAAATAAAAGTTTGAAGTTTCAATGAAAGTAGAAGTAGCTAATTTGTTCAATTGAATGGATAATAAAATTAATTTTTTTAAGTCAAGTAAATCCAAGATTCCAAATCATGAGCAAAATAAAGTTGACAAAGTTCAAAGAAATTTCAAAGAAAAGATACAAATGAAATTGATTTAATTCCATTTTGAGTAACAAATTGAGTTGAAACTTGTAAAAAGGTTCTTCCTAGTTCTTCTATAATCTAATTGACAAAGATAAGTTGCCACAATGGCAAAGAGAAACAAAGGAAAAAAATTGACAAATGTGGATATTATTCATTAAGTTGAACTAGTGTAAACATCCAAAAAATCAAATTAATTTTGAAAATTTTGGATTATGAAAGTAAATTGATCATCAATGAAGGAAACAAATGGTGATTTAAGTCTAAAAATTTGTTAAATCTTTTAAATATAAAAAAGATTGCTAGTATATGATAATGACATTCAAAAATGTCTAGAAAAAATTAATTAACAACAAGTTCATTAAGTAAATTTTCACTAAAATAATGTTCCTAATATGATTGACGAGGGCATCAATCAAGCTAAGTAGTAGTAATTGATCATCTAAGCAATTTTGAAGCACATGGTGAGTAGTATGAGGTGATGGAAGTTTTTTCCTTGTAGGAAGTAGGAAATATGGAGATTAGAAAAAATTTCAAAGTTTTATTTCCTTAATTGAAATTACTATGAATTTTGGGAGCCAAAAAGTACACTTTATCAATAACCAACATCTAGATCATTCAATAACTACTTTCCTGCTCACTACTTCAAGATATATGTCATAACCTTATTAGTCCCAACCTTCAAAAGAACCAAAAAAAATACATTTTGAGCTTGGGTTGGAAATTTGTCCTAGCTTTGGTTGGAAATATTACATCCTACATGTTGGATACTTGGGGTGGTTAATAATTGGTGCCTCTATCTTATATCATACTATTAAAATCACAAAGCCTTCCGTAATATCACGTTTTTACACTGTGTGGTATTACAGAGGTCCAATCCCTTTGTAATATCACATTTGTATACAATATGATATTATAGAGTTTCAACGGCCATTTCACCTCTGTAATATCACACAGTGTAGATAGACTTGTATGTGCTGAGATTTCAGATGTGAATAGACAACCATTGCTTTATGCGATAATTACAAAGTTCATGATGCACGATCCATGTGGTTTGAATAATCCCAATTATCCTTATATGGAAAATGGTAAATGTTCAAAAAACTATCTTATGCAAGTTCGAGATACTATTAAGGTTGATGGTGATGGTTATATTTTGTATCATCGCCGAAATCACAGTAGGTATATTGAGAAATGCACAGTAGGTCAAATTGTTCGCCTGAACAATCGATGAGTTGTGTTATACAACCCATATTTGATAAGCTGTTTTAACTGTTATATTAATATAGAGGTTTACAATTCAGTAAAAACTGTCAAATATCTCCACAAATATATTTTTAAGGATCTTGATCGTAGCATGGTAGAAACTAATGAGGTAGTAGATGAAATTAAAGACTTCTTGGAGGGCTGCTATATGGCTGCTCAAAAAACATGTTGAAGACTCTTTGGTTTCAAAACCAACAACAAGAGTCATAGTATTTGTTGTTTACCGATTCATCTTTCCGACCAATAGTATGTCACCTTTCATGAAGGTACATCTTTGCAATTAGTGATTGATCAAAATACTGAGTCTAAACTCACAAAGTTTTTTGAGCTCAATTAATGTATTCGTGCCTTGATTGCTTTTGGCAAGAAAAACAATCATATACTTCTTCGATACATAGATCTTTCACTTTATTATAAGTGGAATGTGAAAAAGAACATGTGAGAAAGAAGACAACGCAAAGTAAAAAATTTTGGTAGGATAAATATGGTTCCCTTAGGTACTGAATTATTTTATTTGCGTTTGTTGTTGAGGCACCAACTTCATTTGATGACCTATTTTTTTTAATATAGTTCATTTAACGTATAAAGCTGTTGCAAAAGAATACTGAATGGGACAATTGTCTCCAAAAAACATCCTTCATTGCCTTGCCTAAAATGATTCGACGGTCATTTGCAACACTTTTGTGTTTGAACAACCATTGAATCCTCTTAACTTACTTAAAAAGCATCTTGATACTATGTCTGATGATTGGCGCGATGATCCAAACTACTATTGTAAAGTCATTTTATTTATTAATGAATATTTTTCATCTTCAAATAAACGCATTGTAGATTTTTTTGATATTTAAGATTTGAATGAGTTTAGTTATCAAAATATTGTTGATGTTGATGTTGATGCTAATAACAATAATGATTTAAATAATCAAAACATTCATTTTGTAAAAGAAGATGTAAATAGACTCAATGATGAGCAATGCATTGTTTTCAATGTAGTAACTTCTGTTGTTTTAGAACTCCATCTTCCAAATAAATTTTTGTTTATAGATGGGCCTGGTGGAACCGGCAATACTTTGTGTACAATACTATATTAGGATATCTTCGTGGTCATGGTGTCAAATGTATAGCAATGACAAAAGTGAATTAGCCGCTTGTTTTTTGCATGAAGGACGAACGGCACATTCTTTTCTTGCCATTTTATTACAATTGCATGAAGTATCAACTTATAATATTAGTGCCCAATCATCGTTGGCTCAAAGTTTGCGTGAAGTGTAATTGATTGTATTTGATGAAGCTTATGCTAAGCATCGATTTATGATAAAAGCTATAGGTAGATCTTTGCAAGATATTTGAGGTTTAGATTATTCAAACGGTGGGCTTGTAGTTTTATATGGTAGTGATTTTTGTCAAACTTTGCCTGTAGTTGTACGTGGAGGCCACCAACAAATTTTTGAGGCTTGTTTGCGATGTTTATATTTGTTTCTATTAATACAACATTTTCATTTGACCATAAATATGCGTTTGCAAAGTCAACCAAACTTTGAATGATTTTTATTAGATATTGGTGAGAGCAAAACCAATTCAGAAGTAGATTTGCCATTAGGAATGGTTGTGGTTGAAAACTCTTTAGATGGTCTCATTGATGCCATTTTTGATCATCCGATTGATTTCTCTAAACGTGTCATTTTGGCTGTACGAAATGATGATACTCAAAAAATCAATCGAAAAATCACTAATCGCATGCCCGATGATGTGCATCAATGTTTTAATACTAATTTGGTACATGAAAATGATGAGCATGCCCATCATTATTCGGTAAAGTTATTAAAATTCATTACAACTAAACGGTTTGCCTCCTCACCAATTAAATTTAAATGTGGTCAATATGTTATATTGCTAAGGAATTTGAATTCAACAAAGGGTTTATGCAATGGTAATCGCTTGCATGTTTTACAAGCACTTGTCTTTCATTGTATTGTTGTGTGAAACTATAGAAGGACACTATTGTGGTTAAGAAGTGTTGATTCCAAGAATCACACATCATTACAATGATAGCCGCTTACCATTTACAATTTGTTGAAGATAATTTCCTATTACTAGGGCTTTTGCTATGATAATCAATAAATCGTAAGGCCAATCATATGACTGAGTCGACATTTATCTTTGAAATGAAATATTTAGCTATGGTCAATTATATGTGGCTATGTTTTGTGGTAGACATCCTGCAAACATTAAAGTTGCTAATGACAATTTAAATGTTGTGGGAACGGTAAAAAATGTGATTTACTATAAAGTTTTTGCATAACATTGTCATGAAGATTCCTACATATAGTTATACATGATCAAGTGAATGAAAAAATTAAAAGTTTGTTTCAAACTCTACATATTTAGGGTTCATACACGCTTCGGCGACATTCCCTTCTATCCAACTATATTCTTTTGGTGTTTATTATGATTTCATTGTCTCAATTGAAACATCCTACTATATCAATAAATATGGTAGGATGATATTTGTAGCCATTTTGCTACATTCTTTTATAGCCAATGGAAGGATATTACAATACATCCTTGGATGCAATTCATTTATAAAATTTATCACTTTTCTTTGAAAATATGCAAATATGTAAAGATTCTAATGTATAAAATTTAACTTGGATATATATATTTTTCTTTTATTCTAGATTGTAATATATTCAAGAAATGTTTTATAATTTATTATTTGAATCCTTTATTGAAATTGGAATCTTTCTTGTTATTCTATATTTTAATAGCCTAATAGGTGAAGATTTTGTATATTTTTTAATTGTAAAGATTTAGATTCAAAAAATTCTAGAATTACTCTATATTTTATTGTATGTATATTTATAAATTATTTTATGAAGGTCAATAATTTTTTAATTGAAGATTTTTTTGAAATTGAAACTATTGCTCTACATATTCAAATGTGAAGATTCTATTTATATTTTTTACTTGATTAATTTCTTTTTATTGCAATTTTTCATATTTGTAAAGATTTTTTGTGAAAATTATGATATAAAGATTTTTTTAATTAATTTTTAATGCACAATATATGTATTTGCAAAGGATATTGTATGAAGATGTCAATATTTTCATTTAAATATTATACACACTTTATTAGTCTATAAAGAAATATAGTTAATGTGTAGCAAAGTAAGCGCCAACCGCTAGTCATATAATAAAAATTCAAGCGCATAATGCAATGCCATGGCAATGTCACTAATCAAAAGTCTACATACTTAATCTAATTAAACCTTCCCGAAAGTCAAACCTTTAAACATGATAATAAAATATGATAAAAAAAAATGTGCTTAAAGGTTTGTTTCAAGCAATCTTGTAGTTTGATAAATTACTTTTAGGAACAAGTTCAAGACACTAGATTTATATCCCCTAATAGCATTAGTGAAGTTTTTATTTCTAATAGAAATAGGGTTTGTATAGACCCCCCCCAAAAGCACAAGAATAGAAGAATCCAATGTAATTGGTCACAAGGGTCTTTTGGGGGTATTTTCTATGACCTATGGCACCACTTTTCTACTTGCATATCTTATAGCACACACTATACATCATTGAAAGAAAATCATATTTCATATTTTCCAAAGACACAATTTCCATCTTCATCTTTGTGTAATCATTGTACAAAATTGATTTTGCATTCTAACACATTTCATTGTAGAAAATGTAGCATCTATGTAGCACAAATTGTGAAATTTTTATACATTTCATGCCAAAAGATTTTTTGAAAGCGCAAGAATTTTTTTCTAATAATACTATTGAAAAATGTGTCTTATTCCAACTGAAAAGTCTATTCAATTTGACTTTGTTGATTGAAGCAAGTCATAAGTGAAAAATAGATTCTAAAAATGAGAAAGATATTCCTTGATTAGAACACAAAGAAATCTATTAGTATACAAATTGTTTGAATCTATGAAATTGATGGTAATTATGTTGTTTTAATCTAGTTATCCAAGACCAATATGGAACCTAAGTAAGACTTAATGAAACAAAGTCAAAAGTCTATTTTCTTCATTTCATTTAGTATTGTCACCTAAGGCAAGCTATTCTTAACTAAAGTTTTCAACCACAAATGAAATTTTCTAAAGTCTATTGGCATAATGCCAATACAAGTAATATAAATGTCAATTTTATAAAATTGTAGCAATATTGGTACCAAAAATTGTAATATAATATACAAAAAACTACAAATTAACTAGTTCAAACAAAAATTCATGGTACTATAAGGTATTAAAGTTGTAGAAAATTGCCAATTTAAGATAATTGACATTTATGACAGTGAATTCACGAACTAGCTAGTAAAACCTACATCCTCAAAAACTTGATACATTTATATATATATATATATATCATAATGATTGTTGAAAAATTATGGGTTGGAGAAGTAATCTTTAAACATCATAGGCAATTTGAAGGGACTATATGGGGGGATCTCTAATTAAGCACATCCTTTGTCTTAGTCATCTATTATTGACTAGGCAAGTCTTGTTTAAACCAACAAAAGGTTGAGTTTTTTGAGGTGCACCTTCACTATTATTTAGAATGAATGGGAAGTTGTATGAATTGGAACCTAAGTTGTTGGTTGTTATAAGTTGAGTTTTTTTCTCCTTAAGACTAAATCTAAGGATCCTAGTATAAAGGTTCTTTTAGAAAAAGATCAATTTGTCTATCATTTAGACATTTAGGGTCACTTTCCAAATAGGATAGGGTTTATAATGTATTTATTGGCTAATTCATCCAATATCTTAGTGTTGATTTATTTATCCATTCATTATCAATGCTATTGATTCCATGATGCCGTTTTAGTCCTACAGAGTACCTATATAGGGCAAGTGAAATTCTAGGTCAAATTGTCAAGCTTGGTCAATTTGCCACATGCATGCTCTACAATGTATTCAAAATGTTAAGGTCAACCTAGCTATCTATTTGTTTGTTTGTCTATCTATCTATTTATCTATCTGTCTATCTATCTATCTGTGTGAGTGATATTATTGTGGATTCATTAATTACCTCTAATATTTTGTATCTTTTTGTCAATTTGACCAATATTTATTAACTAATCTAATTTTTACTTTTGTGCATGGATAAAAATTCACAATCTGTTTTTTTTGGTCAATTTGTCCTAATATGCATGGCATGAGATTTTTGAAGCATTCATGGTTAATTGAGAGTTTTTGAAATATAGCCCACTCCTTGCAACAATAACTTGTCTTTTCAAAGATTATTCAACCACTCAATTGCAACTTGTCTAAACTAAAGAACTAATTGACATATCGATATACAACAATATTCAAACAATTTAGTACAATATTCAACATTCAACCAATTGAATAAGTTTAACCCACATACAACGTAGGCCATTAGTCTCCACCTACACTATTCACCACCAACACACTTAACACAACAATGTAAACAATTAGTTATAATTCCAAGACAATTCAAATAAAAAAATGTCAAATATTGTGGTAAAGCATTCAATCTGCAATTACTACACAACTTAGACAATTCAATCCAAATTGCAATATTTGGCATGTTTGGTCCATTTTTTTAATAAGATAATTCTTCTTTACAATAAATTATTTACATAATTTCATTCAATCTATGGAAAACTCCACAATTCAATATATAATTATCTTAGGACACACACACAATATGCTTGGCAATTTGACTTTATTAGATTATCATATTGTTGAATAAGGATTTTGACAATTTGTGTTTTAACTACATACACAACAACTTTGGATTCCAATATTGAAAACACATATACAAAATTATTGTATTTTGGGAGCATATTGTGACAAAAGTGTGTTGCACCAATTAATTAACTAATGAACTAGCATATTGTTATTATACAATACAATTAGTACTCCTACATATTCATATTTTTTAAAAGCTCCTATGGTGGCAATCAATATGGGATATTGCCATCATATTTTGTATATCCATATGTATTTGTATTCTGCATGTTATATATCCATATGTTTTTGTATAAAATGGAATATATCATATTTAATGTCATATTTAGTATGTGTGCCATCGATGGCCACACATTTTGCAAATTGACGGCATTGGAGGGAGAATTTTTTAAAATCCAAATCAACACCTTTGCTTTTTCCATGGAAATGTGTGTGTTTGTTACAAAAATAGGACCTATTTACATCTTTCTGTCACATTGTGACTAGACTATAATTTTGCTCAAACAAATAGGCTTTCAAAAAATTAATTTATGATTGTTCTTTCCTCTACATTGAGAATTAGATTTATAATAATTTCAACAATTTATCTTTATACACAAGACAATTTGACTTAATTTTGGACACAAGTTATCAACTGTGCATGGTGTGACATTTGAACACACATTATTTTGTACCTAGATCTAATTATGTTCTCATGTTTCAATCCTGTATTCATGTAGTATAGATTTTGCCTACCTTACAAATATCCAAGAGTAATAGTATAGGGATTCAAAATTTAGGGAATGGTCAAATCGCCTATCATATTGTGACTAAAATCATTTGTAATATGGATTAATATGGGGTACAATTTGTACATAATTAAATTTTACTCTTATTCCCAAATGCCCTGGTCTTGCCTAGTAGAGTTGTAGTTTAGAGGGGCTCATTACTACTAGAAAAATTTGTGACCAAAACAATCAAAAAGTGTTGTTTGTACCTATTGTTTTGGTAGCATTGTTTTGATCAAAATTACACTAAAATTTGTTGATATTTATCTTGATTTGGTCAAATAAAAATAAAAATACAAAAAAAACTCCTTGCCCAAAATTTCTAGGTAGCAAATTTTTTTTAAAAAAATTTCGATGCTTGTAAACTTTGGATAGCCACACAATGAACCTATTATCGCCAATCGGGTTTGACCTTGAGACCTCGTACTTGAGAGCCCAAGACTCCAACCACCACACCACCATTGTACTTACATATATAATTTCAATATTTTCCTTTTACTAATCTATATGCAATTTGGTATTTGATAAAATTAATAGACTTTGGCGGCCATTTTGGCATAGTAGAATACCTTTTTAAAAAACTTTGAGTTATGAAAGTTGAAAAATCAAGCTCAATTTTATATCTAAAAATCGTCTTGTGATTTTGAGTCTCCAATAAAAATTTATGGATAAATTTAGTGAGGGTGTTTGAAAATGTCAAAGAAAATATCCCTTACAATCCCTCTTTAAACTTTATCTATAATTTTTTATTGGAGGCTCAAAATCATAAAGAGATTTTTGGAGATGAAAGTTTGATTTTTTTAGTTCAAAGCTTTTTGAAAAAATTATTCAACTATACCAAATGGCTCCCAAAGTCTACTAAGTTTGAAAAACACTAAATTGTGAATCATTAAAATTAAAAAAAAATATTTTCATTGTACATAGAATTTCAACCGTGGTGTTTTAAATGCTACCCACATGATGAAAAACTTATTTTAAACGCTTGTAAGTCAAAATTGTAAACTTGTATACTTTTCAACTTTTGAGATTATATTAGCAATCTTGTTGAAAGTATATATAAAGAATTTCAAACTAGTTGGATCAATTTGTTGTGGTTGTTCAAAACTATCCAAATTTTTTTTAAATGACCTTCTTAGACATAACTTTGTCAATCACAATTAAGATTGGTCTAAAATTTTTAGGCATCAAGATAGTAGTGAAACACACCTTTGGTACAAATTTCACAAGTATTGTATCCAACAAATATTGCATCCAAAAGGACCTACTCAAAAGTGAAAAATAGTTTGAATAAATGCCTTAGAGATTTAAGAATTAATTAATTACTCAACATCAATGTGCCAACTTTGCTCCATTTATATGATATAGCAAAATTCTAAAATATTCCAAACTATAATGAATGTGCTAGGTAGAGTTCAAAGATTTTACAAGATTTTGTAAGATTCCACAAAATTCAAAAAAAATTCCCAAAAATTCTTTAAAAATTTCAAATTTCCTGAAATTTTGTTGATTTAATCATTGCACTATTCAAATCAATAGAAAGCTAATGGTCATTTAGTTGGCCTTTACAAAATAATAAAAAAATAAGTAAAAATGGTCATTGTAGTGCTTCAAACAACAAAAATTAGTTGATTTTCTAACAGAGATTTGTTCAAAATAACTAGAATTTGTCATTCACATGTATTATGCAATTTAGATAGATGAAAAATAGATATTATAATATTATACATATAGTATATATATTTGGAATTTGTTCATTTGTAATTGGTTATAGTTTTACCATTGACAAATTGTTCTAGTAGCTAGTTACTAGCCTAATTACTAATTATGATGCAAATTGATATTGATCTCAATCCTATGGCAATTTGTTTCTAACTAAAGTAGAGCATGATTGTGGAATGCAACCTCTTTTGGAAAATATTAATTCCTAAAGGTTTTTGAAGTCCTATGCTTTCACCCAAAATGCTTCAAAAATGCCATTTCTAGTACAAATACCAAATTTTAGAAAAAAAATTCTTTTTTAGTTATATGTAACCATTAAATCTTGTAGTATGCTGGTTTGAAAAAATGAAGAAAAAATTTCAAAATTTTATACTATGTAGAATGTAAGATATTATTGTTTAACAATAATATCATTTGGTGGACATACAAAAAATCAGGCAGGTACATTTCACAAGGTCACATTTGTTTGAAAAAATGTCCAAAATGGTTGTGCTTCTTTGAATTCATTCTTCAAGGCGAGTTGGCTATATGTTTGAAAAATTTTAGATCATTTGGAATTGTACAACATGTAGGAAAAAAATAGCAAGTAGAAAGAAGTAGAGAGTGATTCAAAATACTAAATTGTTAACCATTTAGTTATGGAACTGAAAAATGCCAATCCCAATGGTTGTAATATTATAATAAACAATGTATATCATATGTTTCTATTTTTTCCAAAAATATTGAAAATTGAGTTAAACAAAGGACTTCAAAGTTTTATTTTAAAGTATAGATTCCATAACTATCTACAAACTAAAACTCCTCATAACTTTCATCTCATTAATAAAAATGGAATGATTCAAATCTTTTTATGTATATATAAATCTAGAGAACCAATTAAAAAAATTTATTTCTTAAAGAAGTGATTTTTTAAGAATTTTCTTGAGTTGCCTAGGTTGCTTGTAGTTTGAAGAAAATTACATATCAATCAATAGATTTTTTAAGCATGTAGTCAAAAGTTATGAAAATTGTTGGGCCTTACACCTACTCCTCGGGTACATGTTGTGAAAATTTCAAAGAAAAAAATTAGAAATTTCATTTGTAGTGAGTTGCCCCAAATTGTTATATGGGGAATTTCATTAAAATGAAAATATTCCATGTGCCATTTTCACAGTGTGCCGTTCCCACAGTTCAGACCGGGCAGTCTGAAATCTATTAGTGTCTTAGATTTGTAAACTCTATACCACTATTAGATGTATTAAATCTGTGAAAGATGTAGATTTCAGACCAATCAATTTAAAAAATCTACATATTTCCTAGATTTCAGATATCTAATAATGGTATAGATTTCAAAAATCTAGGATGCTAGTAGAGTTCAGACCGCCTGGTCTGAACTGTGAGAATGCCAAAGTCACAAAATAATCGCCATTTTAATGAAATTCCCCATTTATGTTGCTGAAAAAATTTAGTTTGGTCCTTGAGGGGTTAATTGAAGAGAAGCATGACAACTTGTTTATAAAACATCAACTAGGCACTATAAGTACAAATCATTTGGTGATTTTCAATTCTAGTATTGATGTTATAAACACAATTTATAGTGTCAACCATTTGAATAAAAATATACTAGGAGATTATAGTATTCACACAACATTTAGCCTTCTCTACATTCTTACAATTAGCTTGCCTTTGAATTCATCTTGTCAAAATACTTATATTTTCATGTATAAATAATTTACTAGCAATTTGTCGCTATCATGTGAATTTTATTCATACAGTGTCCAGACCCAAAATATCTTCAAGGACAATTGGTCACACATATATAAGAATTTTTTCACAACTATAATGTCAAATCCCAAAGCTAATCTAATCAATTTGTCTAATTATAGTCCATAGCTATAAACTTCTTTATTCATACAATTCAAATTTTCATGACCATTATGGTTTCACTCAATAGATTCACAACAAATGGACATGCAATCATGCATATTCTACATCTTTGCACAATGGTTTTTATTTCATGTAATTTATAAAATCCATTTCTCCTATAGGCTACTCCTCTACTTCAAGCCAACTGACTAAGTTTCTAAAAATTCACATCTATTTCAAACTATTTTGGTGATTTAATGTTAAATTCTACATTTAAGCTTGACAATTTATCACCTTGGTCTAAGTAGACCATAGAAGTTTGTTTTCACAACATTATAAATTCAATTACAATTTGTCATTATACGATTAAAAATAAGAAAACTTTCCTAATTTAGTTTGCAATAGTATCCTTGTTTTTCCACTTCAGTTTCCAAATTACCTTTGCAAATTTTCCATTTTTTTCATGTTAATTTGTCAATCTCATAACAACTCCGCGTTTGTACAATCCAATTTCTTCCACAATTGAAACTCCATTCCTCTTCACTTAGGATATTACATAGATAAATCGCTCAAGACATCAACAATAAAATTGAATCCACTCATTGGTTTGGATTGGATTGCATTACAATGACAAGGAGTCTAAGACTTTTATAGTTCAATTTACTAATCAAAAAGATTTTAGCCAAAACACATCAGTGGTTACAACTTGCTATACACTCACAATATGCAATTCATTCATCAATGTTATAGCCACTATAATTAAAATTTGTCAAATTCATGCACTCAACCACATACACACAAACTAATTCAAACCAATGGATTCACTCTTAATCACTACACCAAATCATCAAGAATTCTACAAAAACAAGATACAACTCTCACAACTTTTAACTTCTTGATTCTTATAGACAAGTGTCTAGTTTTACTCAATTACATAGTAGACAATTAACAGATCCAATTACTACCACATATACTAATCCAATCCTTGGATTGTGATAAGAATTTAATTTCAACTTGTCCAAACTTTCATTATTCCACAGTCTAAAAGTGAAATTGACAAATTGTTTAAACACACCACAACTTTTGATCTAATCACTAAACCCAACAATTGCATTGCTCAAGAATTATAGTAAACAAAGAAATATATGACAAGTTATTAAAGACAAATTGTATTATGTATAAAGCAATTCGCTTTATAAATAAACAATAATTTGACATAAAAAAACAAACCAAGAGAGTGGGGCCAAAAAATGCAAATTCTCCAATCTGTATTCTCAACAAAATGATTGTACACCCTAAAAAGACTCTGAAGCAATTTGTTGCTTTTCAAATCTATACCATTTTATGATGTCTTAAACCTAAGCCTTGTTACAATGACAATTAGTATGCATTACTCTACCAATGTGAAAACAATTTGACAATTTGCTTTATCTACATTGTAAAAGACAAAGAGCAAAAGTTTAAAAATTTGTACTCATAATTCACAATGAGACTCCCTTGTCAATCATACAAACCTAAAACCTTTAGTCCCTCATAGACTTCACTTCATATTTCAAAACATTAGTTTGATCTTTCTAATCAATTGCCTTTCAAACTCTCAAATTAACAATTTCCACAAGGTCACTCCTTGAATGTTCCTTAGACTATGAGCCATATCCCAGAAGTAAACTTTGATATAAACTGAAAACAAAAGACTAATGGACCTTAGCTATATAGCCTCAAGAATTGCATGAGTGCATGACGATTAGTCCAATGTTTGATATAAATGATCACTAAGCCTATTTTCCACTCTTCTAATCTTGCCAAATTGAATTCATTCAAATCTAATTTTAAGTTATTTTTATACTAACATAAATTATTTGACAACATGACTCTTGAAAATTGAAAAGTAAAGAGTTGACTACACAAAAACAAGTAAAAGGACAAATGACAAATTGTTAAAAGTTTTTATGCTTGAAGTCATGGAAGAGGTTTTTATTTTTTTTGCACTATCTACATCTTCTCTATTGTAGGAAATTTGCTATTGCATGGTTTGTTTTGTTTTTATAAAATAAAACTTAATCCTCCATGTACTAAAAAGCCAAATTCAAGTGATTTTCCTTGGGTTGTTTGCCAACCAACCAAATGATGCTTAGGATTTAATAGTTTTAAGCTACAATGATTTGATTTTATACCATTTCCATTCATACATTGGATACTATCTAGAACTCTATAAATATACAATATTTGTGGACTTGTAAAATTCAAAAACTTAAAAATTTAAAATATGGTTGATTTCAATATTTTTGGTGTCAAAAATTGAAATGTATTCATTGTGTAGGATTCAAATATTGAAATCTATAATCTAAATGGATTTCAAAAATTAAAATATTGATATTAGGTAGGTTGAAATTTGTATGTTGGATTTTTAGAATGATCAACATAAATCAATGATAGAGATATGCTGGAGGATTATCTCTTAAAATTTCAAAAATAATATTATTATGTTTAGATTGAGAACTTGAAGGGCTACAAGGCAAAGGACAAGAATACTCCATGTAGGTAATAGCAGCTTTCCAAACACTTTATCCACTTGCTCCATTCATTAAATGAGCCCTAAAATCTTTGTAGTTGGTGATTGGTTTAACTTAGTGGTGCAATTCATCTTAGAAAGGCAAAAAAATTCTACTCAATTATGATTATTTTAATTAAATTAATGATAAATATATATGTGATCTTAATTTGTGCAAAAAATAATTTTCTATCATATATAAGGAAGTCATACTACTAATTTGGACTCACAAAGGATTTGAAGTGTTTTCTTTTACAAGGAATTTGAGGATTTTGAGTCTCATTGGGAAAAATGAAACCACAAATTATTTTGCATATTTTCTTGGAGGAATTTTGAGTATTTTTTAATGTTGTATGAAGACGTCAATCACTTTGCACTCAATGAACTAAATTTAAAAATTTTAATCTTTTAAAATGTAGATTTTTACTTCTAAATCTAACTTTTGTGTAGATTTTAGTATAGATAATCTAATTCATTCATAGATTTGGATATTTCAAATTTTATCTTAATTGTAGATTTTGAAGTTTTAATCTCACTTATAGATTTCAGAATTGAATATTTTATCATTTGTAGATTCACGATTTTTAAAGAAAAATTCAAATTTTGTAGATTTTAAATTTCATATCTTGGGGGGTCACTTAATGCATTTTAAAGACTATGTGTAGCATAGTATAGATAGAATTTTATTTGTTAGAAATAAAATTTATGAAGGACTTACAAATAAATTAGAAAACATTCTAAGTAGCAAATGCAATATAAATAATGTAGGTAGGCTAAAAATTTGGGCCATTCAAAATTTGTACGTATAATTAAGGGGTTGCAAAATTGAATTCTCTGTATTATATTTAGTATAATACATTATATACAACTAGGTTACAAATGAATAGATGAAAAATAGGCTCCATTCTTATAAGGTTTCATTAGATGAATTTTATGTTAGTTCAAACAGAAGTTATGGTTCTTATTTTGTTTGTTTCAATGACTTGTTGTTTGTATTCTCCCACTATTCATATTATTTGCACTTTAGGTTTTCACATTGCAGAAGTGAAGGAAGGGGTAGTAGCTACTGAAAATCAACTACAAGCGATTTAGTTCATTGAACAGTGGATGCTCTAGCAATTGGATTTGTGGACTGGGTGGGAGGCGGCGGTGGCCATCTCAGATGATGACTACATTGCGATGTTGAAGACCATACTACAATGCACCCTCATTTTCTAGTGTTGCAAGGAATTCGTCTTCAAAATTCCTCAATTTGTTATATTGTACCTAGCTGTGGTGGATACAAAATCAACCCTTGTATGTTGTCTTGCTTATTGGCAATAGGCCCTACTTAATTATTCTGAAACAAATTTGTTCTTGCTTTCCAGGTCATGGATGTTGAAAATGCCCATGTTGGATTGTTTGAGAATGTCCCCTCTTGTGGACTTGGCCATCTCTAAGCTCATGAAATTACACAATTGTTTGAAAGCAGGTTGGCCAAAAGAGCTTTTTGTTCTTTGTGGTGGTGAGATGTTCTCAACCCTTTTAATTGAGTGACATCGGCTCTCAAATTTTGAGTTTAGTTGAGACTTTGAGTGTAGAATTTGTCTTTGCATAACTCTAAAGTTTTGCCTTCTTATTTCACATGCACTTCAAAAGTGAGCATGTGTGAGATGTTTAGAATTTTAAAGTATGATATGCTTTCAATTTTTGAACCTAGACATTTATAGTTTTGCTTTGGACTTAGTAGCAACAATATTATTGTTGCCAATACAATGTAAATCACAATGCAAATTTTGAGTACTTTGTATACAAAGATGGAGTTTGTGAACATGCCTCAACAACACGTTTTTTTTTGCAAGCATGATGAATGAATCTTGTTTGTAATTTCAATCCAATTGTTGCTTTGTTAAGTCATGTTTGTGAGGTTGTTATGTCTTTGCACGTTGAATGAGATGATGCTTTCAAATTTTTTTGTAAGGTACTCTCTTGAAACACCAACCATTTAAAAATTGATTGTTAGATTTGGGAAGGTAAACTCCTTCAAACAATGCTCACTTTATTTGTATAGGAGGGAAAATAGAATTGACATGTAAGTGAAGTTGTTTCATATTTTTGGGACCTATGTCTTATGGGGAAGTGCTTTCAAATTTTTGAAGGTGATCATAGAAATGTACATCTTTGGTTCATTAAAAAAACAAATAGAAATCCTATGTCATGATCACACATTGTTAAAAAAACCCACAACAAATGCATGAAAATGACTTGAATTCCATATTTGTTTTTTGGTATTTTATATATATTTTATTTACCTTGTTTTTTTTAAATAAATAATTTTAAATAAAGTAATATTAGGGATACTTCTATTTCTACCTTGGAGGTAAATAGCCCCCTAAAAAAATATTCCATTGTTGCATGTGGTGCACCAAATTTACATAGAGTGCCTCACCCCAAGTTTTATAGACATTAGATTTTGTAAAATCTCAAAATCATAGAATTCTATGGAAAAAGTTCTAACAATGCTAGCACACGAGTACAAAGATGTGAGCCTATGAGCTTGAATCTAATTGTAGATGTGTATCTACAACCATTTGAAGGTGTTTATAACATATGTACTCATAACATAGGTATATTATAACATAAAAAAGAGTCTATAATATAAATACATGTAATATAGACACCTATAACCATGGATGGTGTTTATGATATAGATTCCTATACTTACATATTCTATGTTTACACGCTAATACTCCTTGAAAAATTTTAATGTTGTAAAAGTTGACACTTGCACCTCTTATGCTTCCAACCTCATGGTACTCTTGACCATTAATAAGGAACAATTGTATATCATAAAATCTATCAATTATTTTGGGTGGAAACAACATTGAAATAATACATTGTGAAATCTACCGATTTAGATTTCTTCATAAAGAAATATGTGAAAAATTAGTCGAGAGAGGAATTCACAAAGGAAATTGTAATCTTTATAAATAATATAGCCTAAAAATTTGCATTCACATGGACATTATAAATACTAATAGAGTGCCATAAAATAGACCTTTTTTACAAATTAAGTAATTATATGGAGGGTTTTATTTTTGCCTTGGAAGTAAATAGCCCCCTAACAAAATACCCTATTGCCACACGTGGTACACAAAATCTTTGTAGAGTACACCTCTTGAGAAAGCAACTGAAATTACACCAATTTAATAGAGATCTAAGATTTTAATGAATATGAAGTTGAGGTAAGTTGCATTGTGACAATTGAATTTGTAGCACAAGTGTAGTGACTGGTGTGAATTGGCACTAGAGCTTTGTAAGCTAAAGTAGTTGTGGATGATGCTTAAAGACAAATTATACCTAAGCAATATATTTACTTATTAGACTCAATTTGTGTTTGCTTTGAAAGCTTTTGGAATAGCATCATTAGTGCAAGCACAATCCTTAGATTGATGGACCTACGCTCTTTCTTTTGCTTGAGGATTTCTTTCCACCTATTTTCCTAAAAGCCGATCCATTTTCCTTTTTTTTTTGCAATCTTTTTGCCATCTGTGAGCCCCCAAGTTGTTACTTTGGTCTAAGAGTGTTTTTTTTTCACTGTTCTAGTTAGTTATTAGATTTTATAGTCCAAAATCTATACAAAAATATTAAATTATAATAGGTAAAATCTCTACCAATATGGTGTTTTACTTTTTAAAGTTTAGAGTGCCTAAAACATTCAAAGTCCTTATTTTGGGGGTAAGTTAGATACTTGAAGGTCAATTAGGTGTTTTAGAGATATCTAGGCCTTGTTGGTAAAAGCAATTGCAAGATTACCATTTAGACTAGAAATCAACCCAAATCTACAAGTACATGTGACAAAACATAGCTAAAATGAGAATTAATAGTAGAGAGTTATTTTTAGGTTTATATATACTAGTAGTTGTCCCAAACTAGAATTGCCAATCATTCTAGAAACAAATAGGAAGTTAGATTTGTGCTTTGCAAATAAAAAATCAAATAGTACAAAAAATTAATTAGTATCTCAATGGTGCAAACAAGTTGTACAAATTCCTTTCAGGTTGAAGATTCATTGATCATTGGATTTATAAAGAGGTAATTAAAATCAAACTTCATGTGAAAAGTATAGAGTAAGAATATGAACTTCTGCACACTTAGTATTTGGAATTTTTTTAGAAGTCACCCAAAAAATTTCAAATTATTTTAGAATGTACAAAGATAACTTTCTGGAAGTCAATCATTTTAAACAATGTTGGAAATTCTTAGAAATTTATCCAAATATTGGTAAAATTACACTAAAAATTAGGATGAAATGGATGTTAATGTGCCCCAACAAGTTTCAAAGCATTTTGACATTGACAAGTATCCAAATAGGTGGCAACATTGATTTTTAGCAAATTTTAAACAAATTCAATGTGTTGACTAGCATACTAGAAGCTTATAACATCAAAATAAGGTCAAAGAGGCATCTTTTCTTACTCTTACCACCCCCCTTTGGACATCCTAGGAAAGTCAAAGTCTTTGGAAAGTGCAAATTCTATCATCCAAATTTTTACATTTCTTTGTTGTACCAATTTGTTAGCTTTCATGAGCTTGAATGATATGGAACTACAAGTCAAGGGAATCCTAAGCTAATGTGGGCCTTTTGAATCCAATGATGCAATTTGTTTTTAATAAAATAAATGTGGCCTAGCAATAGATTTCACTTTTTTTTAGTAATTAGTGGTTAGTTTTAGAAATATTTGGTGGTTAAATAAGGAGGAAGAGGCCTTGGGAAGAGTATAAAAGGCCACTCCCTCCTCTCTCAAACCACCTCTTTTGTGTTGATGTGCCATATTCATTGGCATTGGTCAAGTTGTCATTTTGTAGATTACTTTGTGTTTTTGAGCACTTTTGCTCATCTACTTGCATTTTGGAGTACTTCTTGAAGGATGTGGGGGTTCCTTAGAGATTTTCTTATTGTTCATCCACATGTCTCGAGGGCAATTGTTTATTGGCACTTTTGTGTTTTGTCTATTGATTTTGCTAAGATTTTGAGTCATTATCTTAAATTAACTATTTTGCATTAGCCCTTGCAAGGAAATTTTCATTTTTTTGAAGAATTTCCCTAAAGCCTTGACGTATAAGACATGTGGTCAGTTTCATGGTTTTGTGCCATTTGGTATATAAGTGTGTTTGTTTATTTCTAACCTATATGTTAGTTTTGTACCTTGTAGTTTTCTATTCTAATTTTATTTATTTTTTACAATATAATCAAGCTTGAACTTGCATCCAATAATTTATTATACCTTGTGAATTCATTGTTAGTATTTGGGAAAAAACATAAATTAAAAAAATAGTTTTTTTTGCTTGCGTTACTTGTTCAAGGTTTAAAGCCTATATTTTAGAGATTGAAGGTCCAACTAGGATTTGAGGGCTAATTTGGGGATCTAAGAGGTCTAGTGTGAGGGATCCAATTGGATAGGTTGCTAGGCTAGAGTTAGTAAGTAATTAGATTGAGTCCCTTGTCTTCATGCATGTGGAGACATCAATTTAACAAAACATAAGCTGAGAGAGGTTTGGGGTTCTAAAAAATATACTAAGAGAATATTGGTTTCTAAAATATAAGCTGAAAGGGGTTTAGGATTCTCAAAAATACATTGAGAGGGTTTGGATTTCTCAAAACATAAGTTGAGAGGGTTTGAGGTTCTTAAAACATACATTGAGAGAAGTTGGGAGCTCACTAAAAGGGTCTTGAGAGTACTAAAACATATACTAAGAGGGTTTGTGGTTCCAAAATTGAATAGAGAAAGTGATTTGTGATTGAAGTTATGGAACTAAATGATTGTAAACAAAGAAAGCAAAGGCTATAACTTGTTAGACAAACCTAGTAATTAAGGAAATAAGTTGAAGCCTTTAATCAAGTTTTGACTTAGCTTACAGAGGAAGGGAAAAGCCAAAATTGAAATTAATTTACCTATCAAATGCTAAGACTTAGATATACTTAGAAGAATTGAAAAGGCCTATGTCATCATCTTTTGTTTGATTCTTTAGTCAATTGGGGGTTTTAGAAGTCAAGAGGTTGGATCTCCAAAAAATCCTTAAAGAAACGAAATAGAAAAGAAAAGAAGTAGGTAAAGAAGTAGAATAGGAAATAAGTTGAAAAGGTAAAATTTAAAACTAGTTACCACTTTCAGATTTCGTTGTAAACATCTTCTAAATAGTATGCAAAATTCAAGAAACAAATAACGAGATGGAATTCGATGGATACCATGAAGAAATCACAATAATGGTGAAGGCAAGTGGTATTGCCCAACTTAAATGTATGTACTTAAATTGTCCTACTCATTCTTTCCCATGGGAATCTTGATTTAAGTTTGAAACTAAATGGTTAAATTAGACCTTTGGGAAGTTTTCAAAACTCAAATTTTAATTCATAATCAATTATTTAATTTATAGAGGTTTTTAAAAACATACTAAATTTTAAAAATAGATAAAAATTGAAGAAGATACACATGGATGAAGTTCAATAGTCAAGAAAGTTAATTTTGGATTAAAAGTAGGAAAAACCATCCAAAAAAGTCAAAAATGAAACTTAAAATCTAAATAAATTTAGAGGTCAAAACCTAAAATAAGAACCAATTTAGAATTTTAGGTCAATAGAAAATGTTGAATGAAATTTAAGACTACCAACTAGCGGCAAAACTTCATTTGTCCATAACTTTTGATAGGAAAGTCCAAAAATTAAGAGTCTTAATATTTTACAAAATTTTATTTTATTCTTTATGAACCTAAAGACATTAAAATTTTTAGAATCCAAAGTAGTATTTTGAAAGTAGATGGTCAATAAAAATCTTTTGAAGACAACTAAAGAAAAATTTTAACTTAAAATCATTTAGGGAATATTTATAGGATTCTATAAATAATTTATACTTAGAAAATAGAGTGAAATTAAAGAAGATAGAATTGGATGAAGTTTGAATTTAAACAAGATTAAATTTGGATGAAGGTTGTAATCATCCATTATTTGTAAATGAAATTGAAACCTCAAAATTAGAATCAAACATAATCTAAAGCTTGCAATGGAAAGAGGATTTGGACCAAAAGGACAACAAAAATTAATGGATGAAGTTTGATGGGACAATTTAGAGACATAATTTCATTTGCATATAACATTTAGTATTTTATTGGCATTTGGGATAGGATTTGAAATACTCTACACCTTAAGCTATTTAGAATTTAGACTTGATCTATATTTAATTGTAGGTTCCAAATTTTGCCTATATTAGACAAACTGACCAAAACTTCTAACTTTTGATTGCATTGTCCTAAGTTGACACTTAGATCATTTAAGAACAAACACAAACAGATTATTTTCTAAAATGTATAGTGCATAATGCTTAGACACTTGCCTTAAGAACTGAACATTGTAAACATGATGAACTTGATTGTGCTCGTTCTATTTTAAGGGTGGAGATAAAACATTCACATCATTCCCTCATTATTCTTTCATGCTAGACCACTCTCATGATTCTACAAACAAAGAGACCACATCATTGTGAAAGAACCTTTGCCAAACTATGCTACATTAGCGTGAAAGCCAAGAGGGATTCAAACATGCCACGTCATCAAGGGGTAACAACCTTTGTCTAGACCATAAACTAGACTTTGGGCAAAGCCACAAAATGTCCAATGAGCCACATTAATACCACAAGCGCATTGAGCATTAGACCATCATGGTACTAAATGACATTTCAATTTCTTGGCTAGTCTCATCATTTGGTAGTGATAGTTTATCATACACTAGCACTCTTGATTTCACCTCTAGCTTGAAAATTCAATTTCTACTAATTGTTGTTTGTACCATTGTACCTTTTCTCCCAAACTTTATGGGAACTCCTTTTAGATTGAGACATTGTTTTGTTGTCACTTCTACTTTGAATGTTTACCACTTGCATTTCTTCTTACCTTTGTTTACCTTTTTCTTGTATAGTTCTACTGTACTATATCCACATGCATTTCCATAGTCTACTTGCTTTTGCTACTCATGTTGTATTATTAGTGAACATGTCTTTAGTTTTAGTTTCAAGCCCCTTTCTCACATTGTGGGTTAATAAACTTTAGTCTTAGACTCCTATCCTTTGTGTATGCAAGTATCTAAGGACTAAAAATCCAAAATCTCTCTCTATATAAGACTAACTTATATCACATGAACTTAGAAAGTAAGTACAAACCATCTTTATAGATTCTTTCAATGGCTTAATTTTCCGTGAACATTCCAAGACTACAGTTTAACATCTGCTCATATAACTAATGGCATATTGAATCACATTGTATGTTTTATATGCTGTCAAAAAGATTTGCTTTTATTTTGGAATAGCACAACACTTCTGCTGTAGGAATTCTTTGTACATACTCTTGAATACCTTTAAACATCCTAAATGATAATAAAACCACCCTCAAATTTCCATTTTCCAAAATCTCTATCTTATAGTTTTTATAATGTCCTAGAAACTACCATTCCTAGCTTTGGTTTAGCATCATGATGAATAGTAGTTCCAAACAAATTGAAACTTTTTCACAATATAGATCAACTATTCAAATACTCACACATCAATTTTCATCCCAATCTAAGATATTGTCCAACATTGGTGGACAATTTCCCACAATTGACTTTCTAACTTTTTATTGCCTCCACAATCCAGTTGTATTCTATGCATAGCTCACAAATCTCAAGTCCATTGAAGCTAAAATTTTGATACAAGTTAGTAGATAAGATAAAAAAATGATACCCTACAAGTTTCATTGCCATAACAAAAAAATCTCAATAAGAATGAAGCTCCTCAATACATCCTCCTTGGCTACCTTAGAATTCAAACAACTCTACTTCAAAGCCTCATAACATTTCCTCAATACATCCTCCTTGCCTACCTTAGAATTCAAACAACTCTACTTCAAAGTCTCATAATATTTTCTCCATAATAGATCTTGATTTGAAACTTTACACCATAGTATATTATCCTAAAACTCATATCCAAAAGATTGCATTCATCCAATACTTTTTTTTAAATGCAACACAAAACTTTCTCTCATCAATGCTTTTTTCAATATATATCTCCAACAATAACACAATTTTGCATCCCAAAGTGCATTTTCCACCTCTAAAACCACTAAGAAACAAGAGAAAAAGACAAAGGCAAGACTCAACCTTTTCCTATAAGTAGCCATCACAACCAAGGTGGCTAGCCGCCAATCACCCTTAACTATAATCCCATTAACCTTAGTATCAACTACTAACCAACCAGTTATCAACAGACAACTAACAAAAACAAATAACACAAGCTTCTAACATAAACAACCTCTAACACTAAACACTCCTTACTAATAAATAAAAATGTCATTTCAACTAATAAATGGCCCACATCATGACAACAATGTCTTCATCTTTTCTTTCATATACATGTATATAAATTTATGCATTATTTGATACTACTACAATAGGACTCTCTAGCATTTGTTATTGGTTAAGGACTATTCGTAAGATTGTTTTACAACATTCTTTATAAATTGAAGATATGTTGACTTATAAAATTGCAAAAGTAATTTCTTGTTGCATTAATGTCTTGATTTTGTTTTGACTTTGTCTTCAAAAGTCAATTTTTCAGTAGAAATCCCAATTGTTGGCTTGTAGGTGATACAAACTCAAGATGGACTAGAGGAGGGTGTCTATGACAAAAGTAAGTTATTTTAGGATTGAAATTATATTAGAAATCAAGTAGCAAAATTAGTTTGTAAAGATTTCTTCTCATATGAAAGATTTGTGATTAAAAGAGATAATATGATTTAATTTCCTTTGACTGTGTAGGATAAAAATATGAATTTGCATATCTTTTATGGAATTCTATAATAGGTTCCATAAAAACTCCTAGAATCTTCTAACTTACAAAAGATCCTCTTTTGAGTGGTTAATTGCTCAAAACCACCAATGGAAAATTCCTAGAAATTATCAAAGTTACATTTCACCTTTGTCAAGAGAGAAATAGAGTTGTTGTACAATTAAAGAACTAAGAACTTTAATCCTAAGATGCTGTGATGTGTAAGAAAGGTTGATAAAATTTGGAAGAAAGGGTGAGTATAATGTATCTACATACATTGTTGAAGAATATCCAATGGAATTTTTTAGTGTTTTTTATGTTCTTGGTGTCCTACTTGCACTTTCATACCCCCTTTGATATGAGATAAGCACAGTCAAGTACTTGATTTTAATTTATAAAATTTCCTATGTGGATGCTTAAGCATGGTCTGTTGATCCAAGCATTGGATCTTTTTATATTCCTAATTGGTATAAATTATAAAAGGAAACAATTACAAAATTCAAAACAAAACAAACTAGGCCAAACATGTCAAATTAAGCCAAGAATCTATGATTTTGAGATGAAGACTCTATAGACAAGATTTATTTATTCTAATTATAGATTAAAGTCTAAAGAATTTAAAATGATAAAATTCATTCCAATCCAAAAGTTCTAGAAAAAAATATAGTTGGATGAAATTTTACCTTTGGAAGGATAGTTCAAACTTCATCCACGGGTTCTTGTGGACTTTAGATGTCAAATCAACTTCAAATTTTAGATGTGAGTTTAAGATTAAATCTAATTGCTTATTTTCAAGTTTGACTCAAAATGGATGGAAATTCACTACTTTCATCCCCTTTCCATTCTAAACTTTATCCTTTGTTATTTTATAGAGTTTAACTTGGTTTTCTAATTATGAGTTAGTTCTAGACTTCTCTAAACTTCTTCTATATGATTCTAAACTCTAACTATTACTTGGTTGTTTTCAAAAGCTTTTAGATTGCTATCTATCTCATTTTTAAAGCTCTAGACTTCTTTTATCAATTTTTTAGAGTTTTAGAGTTTGTTCCTTGTAAGGATCAAAATCACCTAATTAGATTGCTAAGAAACTTAAAAATTAGACTTTTCTAGTGAAAGCTATGAGTGGATGAAATTTTGTTGCTAATCAATACTTCAAAACTTCATCTATAATTTACTTCTAATATTTAACTTAAAATCAAATTATAATTGTACATTTAGACTTTGGATTTTTATTAGATTCTAAGTTTGATTCTCATAATTTTTAGATGAATTTCACTAATTCTCATTCATTCTTATTTCCTAACTTCATCTATTAATATCTTGCTCATTTTAAGTATACTTTCTAAATGTTATTTGTTTTGGAAAAACTCTAAAAATCTTGTACAAGTAACTTAAAACCAAACTTGAAATAAAAACTACTTTCATAGGTTTGAATCTAAATTGTAAATTAGTAACTTATACTATGTACTAGGATTTTTCAATCAAAAGACTTTGAAGAAATGGTTGAATTAAGCACTTATCTTGGAGTGAAATTCATCAAAGAGATGCTCGAAGATGGCTTCACTACCCTTGTCATTCTTTATCTTGTCCCTTGTTGTAACTAATTAATCAAGTTGTGGAATTTGAATCCCAATCTACTTCCTACTTCTCCTTCTAAAGTTTGTTCTACTATCTTCCTTCTGATTTATCTTTATCTTCTCTACTCCATCTTTTCCTTCTCCCTTCTATTTCTTTCACTTCTAATTATTAAAGTCAATAATTTGACTTAACAAAAGAAGGCACTATTTACTACCAAAGTCAATTAGTCAAGAGTTCAAGATTCTTTGTCGCCTTCTTTGATTCAAACATCGATAATTAATTACCTAAATTTCTATGGTTGGTTAATATTTCTATTGGATTTCTCCAATCCCTATCCTATTGCAATACTTCTACTGAACAATCAAATCATATTCTCATTTTTTTGGCTAGAATTCTACATGCATGTGCTCACTAATCCCCCTCTTCTTTCTTTCACTAGTTTGGTTTGGTTTTCCTTGAATTTTTTCCTCTTTGAAATTGCTAAATTGATTTGCATTTAAAGCTAGACTTTTCTCTTCCTTCTCTCCTTTCTCTAGTCTCTTGTTTCATTTTTGGAAAATACAAAAAATTAGATAGCCTATGGCCCAAAATTCAATCTTGGCTTCCCAAAAATTCGATGTTGGTTTCAAAAGATTTAGCTATGACCTAAAGGATTCAATAATTGACCTTGCCTTAACTAGCCCCTTTTTATCATAGTTGGGCTTGATTGCACCTTATCTAGCCCCGCCAATCCTTTGCATGAATATTGATATTAGAACTCAGGGTTTGGATTGTCACTAAGAGATCTAATTTTGAACTAGAGAATATGATTTTTGAGACTAGGGAGGTGGATAAAAATTAAAGGGTTTGAAATGCACTAAGGGAAATTGGATTAAAACAAAGGGTTTGGAATGAGCAAAAGTTTTGCATTAGAAGACATTTAAAGTCTCTATAGGGCCTCGAGTTATCATGGCAAGGAACTCCCCGCAGTGCACTACAACAGTGACAACGCAACATGCTGATGTGGTCGAGACCCTGCTACGTCATTTTTGAATTTTTTTTTTTAAATTCAACTTTTTTTGGCATTCTAAGAACTAAATTTTAAAAAAATTCCTTGATAGCTGGCCATTCCGTCGTTGCGGAGGGAACAGCGAGGAAACAGGACTGAAATGGCCCTGTAGAGGTCTGAAATGTCTTCTAATGAATTGTAACAAGAGGGTTTTTGAATGGCTTTGCTAAACAATTGAGTAGGATGCTAGGGAATTGGTATGTCCACTAGTAGAAAAACATGTCTAAATGATTGTCAACAATGACTAAAAAGTGTCCATAATGACTCATTTATAGTCATTGTGGATGATTTCTAGTCATTTAGGATAGTCATTGATAGCTTGTTTTCTACTAATGGTCAAAGCTTCACCATCTCTTAGAAATTTAACATAAAAACTAAAAGCTTTTGACACATTGGAAAGTCAAAGCTTTGCCATTCTAAGGGCTAAAATAGTTGAACCAAGAGCTAAGGATTTAGACAAGTCAAAGCTTTGTTGTATTATGGAAAACAAGGGAAGTAATGAACAAGTTTTGGTCAAGGAAGTTAGTAGAATGTTAGTAAAATCCTCCCAACTCTCATAAACCACACATGTTAGTACAACCATATAAACTTCATAAACTTTGGTCAATACAACACAATTATACAAATTCTAGGGGAATCCTCACAAGGGATTTTTCATCAAAGGGGTGCACAAAACCAAAAGTAACAAGTACTAAAGGGACCCTACAAGTGGCATCACCAAAAGCTATGGGGGTAGTCTCCAGGGTTAATACAAATTAGTATAAGACCTTCAAATACAAGGTTAGTAAAAAAACACCAACAAAGCATAAGACGATGCAAAATTTGAAGGCAACCCAATATCCTTCAAAACTTGCTTCAAAACACTAACATTGGAGCAAAACTACTCTTAAAAACAACCATTTGGCAAGTTTTAGCTTAATCCTTGAAGGACCAATATGAAGTTTGACCATATAGATTGGAAGACATTAGCATTCAAAGTTGGGAATTTTTTTTTGAACAATGGTCTATAATTCTAGACAACTTTGACAGCCATTTGTGGAAATATTTTGCATTGTGGACTTTGAATTTAAAATTTTTGTGTTGAAGAATTGAATTGAAAGTCTAAAAAAAAATTCAAAAAACAACCTACATGATATTCTTTCTTTAAAAAAACTGTTAAGCAGAAGGGGATCAAAGATTGAACAAAAAATTACATCATTAATAGCTCTAAGATGGATTAAAACACAATAATTCTATTGGTGAAATATGTCTAGTAAACAAAATTAGCCTTTTCAAACAATTTTTTTGGAAAAATCATGAAAATTGCTTTCAGAAATGAATCCTATAAGTCATTTTTTCTAGAGTATGCTTAAGTTGCCTCCAAAATAAGATTGTTTATAATTTTTCCATCACTAATCCAAATAGAATGAATAAAAGCTTTACATGTAAAGCAAAAATATGACCTATAAGAAAAAAAATGTTTAATTTGTTTTTAAATTTTTGTGGATTTCTTTTTTGCACACCAAATGAAAATTTGGATTTTTGTGGAATAACTTTTGCTCATGGGCATTGATTGAAATAAAAATTATATTACCATGAAGCTAATAAGTTTTCCTAACTTATGAGATAGTTACAAAAAATTCACTGAAAATCAAGGTCATAGGATCCTACCCAAAATCCATTGTGTCCCCCACAAAGATAATGGTCTATTAGGAGTTAATAGTCAAAAAATTCACTAAAATGAATCCAATGAAAACATAGTACAAGTTAGGGGTGGTTTAAAAGGGGAAAGGCGCTCTTATACACATTTTCCACAAACACTATCTTCTTCTCTTCTATCTAATGATAAACCTATCACTTAAGATTTTCATCCAAATTTACAAGGATTTTTAATTTTTACGTTGGTTCAAAACTCTAACTTTTGGAGAACGATTTTAAATCACAAATGGATTTCTAATTGCGCCACTGGCTTTAAAAGGTCACTTCTAGTCTTAGTGGCCATTTCCACCTTTTCTATTGTGAAAAATCACTAAAATTAGGTATAAGTTTAACTTTTAGAGTTTACCATTTCTTTGGAAGATGTAAAGGAGTAAGAAAAGACCTTGCTTTAGTCTCATTGTAATTTCATATACTCTTGGAAAGCTAATCAATTCCACAAATAATTTCCAATTTTGTTGAAATTAGAAAATCTTACCAGTTTAAGTACTTTTGGATGTTGGAATGCCTTGAAAATTGTTGGGTCTTATTGTTAGCATAAAAAAATTATAATAATTTTTAGTGAGATTTTATTGCAACCAAGGTAATTTCTAATACATTTCCATCAATGCTTTGAACAATTGACTGTCTAAAAGAGAATCTTTTGTAAGTCAAAAGATTCTAAATTTTTTATAGGATCTCCCATAAAAGATGTGCAGGCCCATATTTTTATTCTATACATTGAAACAAGAATAAAATACCACTATTTCTTGTAATTATTAGTGATCCATGAATCTTTTATATAGAGAGGAATCTTAGCAAACCAATTTTGCCATTGGATTTCTAGAATAATTTCTATCCTAGATCACCTTACTTCCATTATAAATGCCCTCCATTGGTTTCTCTTGAGTTTGTGAAACTTGTAGGCTATTAATTGGAGTTTTCAATTTTCTTAAAACAACTAAGAAACTAAACCCTATCTATGGGAAATGGCTTAAGGATCTCATTGGATTTCCCTCAAACTATTCTAGCCAAGATTTGTCAAATGTAGGGTAGATTTAGGCATTTGGAGCAATATTCACAAAGTATTTAAAACATCCACTATTTAGGGTTTCTATCCTATATACATCCATGCATGATCTTAAGTTATTTTGTATATTCTGCCCTATTTTGGACCAAATACCATATTGATATGTAACATATATATTTTGTTTTAATAATTTTGGAAGGAGTTCAGTCATTTAAAATTTAGTTTAACTTAAATAAATAAATAAATAATAGAAATCCATAATATAGATGATTTTAATAAAATCTATGAGTCCAAAGTGACAAATTGAAAGCTCATAGAGCATCAAAATTTGGTTTCCATGTCTTTACGACCTCTCTCCTCCCTCAACAAGAAATTCAAGACATGAGTCAACAAAATGTAAGTTGCTTGCTTGATTTTGGAGGCGTCATGAATGTATGGCTCTATCTTTGCATGATCGTTGCCACTTGCCATAGAATTATCTTCTTTCTCCATCTTAACCCCTAAAGGACCAAACAATGTTTTCTGGCAACATGGCAATTTTGAACAACTCAATACAAATGAAATCTTTTATTTATTTTCATTGAAATTTTCACACAACATGTGCCCAAGGAATAGCTTTAAGGCCCAAAAATTTTCATAACTTTTGACTACAAACTTAAAAAGTTATTGTATGATATGTAATTTTCAACATTTGGCGGGCAATCTGGGCAACAAAAAAACTTCTTTAAAAATTGTTTTAAAAAAAATAAAATTGAAATTGGTTCTCTAGATTTATATATAAGTGAAAATCTTTGAACCATTCTATTTTGATTAATGAGATGAAATTTATGAGGAGTTTTAGTTGTGGATAGTTTGTGGGTAGTTATGAAATCTATACTCTAAAATAAACTTTAAAGTCCTTTATTTAACTCAATTTTCAATATTTTTGGAAAAAAAACATTAGGCATAGATGTTTTATTACAAAATTTCAACAATTGGGATTGGCATTTTTCAATTCCATAAATAAAATGTTAATAATTTAGTATTTTGAATCATTTTCTACTTCTTCCTACTTTCTATTTTTTTCCTATATGTTGTACAATTCTAAATGATTTGAAAATTTTCAAGCATGTAGACAACTTACCTTGAAGAATAAATCCAATGAGTAACCATTATTTTGGACATTTTCTCATAATGATCTGACCTTGTGAATTGTAGCTACCGATTTTTTTGCAGGGACAAAAAAAGGATTTTTCTCACTTCAAGGATCGCAATTTCTGAAATTTTTTCCACATCTTCTCAAACCATAGTACTATAAGATCTTATAGTTAGATGTGTCCATTTTTTTTCAAAAATTTGGTACTTGTATTAGAGGTGGCAATTTTGGAGCATTTTTGGTGAAAACATAGTCAAAATCCTTTAGGGGTTAATCCACTTCAAATCCTTATGATTGAAAGTATATGGGGGAGGTGTAGAATTCCTAGTTGGATTTAGTTTTTAGTTTTGTGAGCATTTTTAATGATCCTTTTATTTCATTTTGATAGGCTATTTGTTAATTTGGTTTCCATTTTGGTAGTTTTGGGTTTTGTTTGATCAATTTGGAGGTAGTTTTTGTTACAAGGTTACAAATTGGATGGGATGTTGAGTATACTTAGTTGGCAAGGATGCTAATTAGGAGTCAATGTGCCTAGTTGGAACTTCAAAGTCAAGTTGAGAAGCAATTTGGTAGTTATCTGTTGTCTTCTCGTTGCCTAGTAACCGGCTAAATGTGGAGCCTATTAGGTTCGTCTTCCTGATTTAGAAAGCACCCAATGTTGAAAGTTTGTGTGAGGTCCTAGCCTCAAGTCAGTTGCATATTTTTTTTATTTGTGTGGAAAGTGAGTGAGTATTATCGAGTTATGGAGTTTGTAATGGAAAATTCAAGGAAGTTTGAATGTTGTGGTGTGTGAGAATTAAGTTTCTAAGCGCTAATTGGTTATGAGATTTGATGAGTATTGTGGAGTAGAAAGCTAGTTGGATGAGGAATTAAATAGATGTCCAAGTCGGGGAAGAAGTTGGAAGATGATGAATCAATAAAGATTTTAATTGAAAAATGTGTAGCGGTGATTTGATCATCAATTTGGTTAATATAAGGAAATCTTCTTAGTCAAATTGGTTGTCATTGTGATGAATGTTAAAATATGAATGTGTGTGTTTTGTGCAAGTTGTTAGAACATGGAGTTATAATCTGTAATTCAAATTGAAAGTCCTTGATTGTGTTATGTTGCTTCTAAATTGGATAAGTTATGGGTTAATTGTGTGAATTTTAAATGTAGTGATTGAATGCAATTATTATTCTAGTCAATGAGTGCAGTGTCATTGTACTATGGAATTTGGCTATGGAATTTCAAGTTGGATTATTGAATTTAAGTTGAGATATTTCAATTTTAGATTTTGAACCTATTAGCATAGATTCCCTACTTGACCATCTCCCTTGGAACAAATTTATTCTACTAAATGAGATAATTTTCAAATTGGTCATTATTTTCCTCCAATAAGAAGGGTCTTTAATTACTCTTAGAAACTAAATGATTTTTCCATGTGCATCTCTCGGTATTCTTTATATTGTCCATCTTGAAGCTCAACTTCCAATTACACCACGAATGTCATAGGGATACTATCTACATATTTTTGTTGCCTCTAATTTGCAAATTTATTGAGGCATGATGTTCTTAGGAGGAGGAGGAACACTTTATATGAGAACAATGTATATACTTGCAAACACCATCATAACTACAACATCTCAAGTTGGCTGGTAACTAAAGATAACTACCAGTGCAACGAGAAAGAGCTTTGAACCCCAATAACCCAAAATTAATGCATTCATAATTCCTGAAACATTTGATCTCTAGGATACCAAATCCTAGAATTCTGGATTTAATCCCCTCCTACGAAGAGCTTGGCCATTGGTCTCTTGATGACTTGGCATGTTAAAAACCTCTTGGCTTTCACATTGATGTGGTATGACTTGACAACAGTTCTCTTGATGACATGACTTTTTTTGTTTGTTGAGTTGCATAAGCAATTTGGCACAAAAAATATGAGGGGATAAAAAAAGAAATTGAAAAAATATGGCTTAAATTGGAAAAAGGGTGGAAAGAATCCAATTCATGTGGAAGAAAGAGTGCAAGCCTATTGAGCTGAGAATTGTATTGACAAGGATATTTTGAGAGCATGCAAAGAGAACAAAACTGGATTTAGTAAGTGGGAATAACATGCTACTTATAGTGACACTAACGGATGACTGTAATGAACTTTAGATTTTTTTTATAATTGAAAAACTTCCATTCATGGTCAAGTGATTATGTAACAAAAAATTCTTTCTTATTTTAGATTGTAGAATTTTATAAGTATATGACTTTTTGACTTTTAAATGGTCAACTAATTGGAAATTGAATGAAATTAGCTAGAAGATCAAATGCACATTGCTTTCTTCAAAAGAATGTAAAAAGTGACTATTTGAACCATACCTAATGAATAATTTAAGAAATATTGAAGATATTTCATACCTAGTAGAAAGGCCATTTTTGCATAAATTCATTATGTGCATGTTTATATGATTATTTGTAAATGATCAAGAAGATTGTAAAATAAAACACATAGCTTTTTCAAAGAGAATGGAGAATGGCTTGTTGGAGCTATAAAGTATCATTCTTTTATGAGTGCTAGAGTGCAATATTACTTGCATATTTATATGACAAAAAAAATTCTCAATTCAAATGTAATAAAATTAAAGTCATTGAAAAATATTATGAAGAAGGTAGCAATAATACTAAGAAAAAATTACTATTGTTACCTTATTAAGTTGTTACATTGAACAAGTTTGGGTCATTAGACATGTTTGTAAAACAAAGATAAATAGGAGTATGGTAGTTCCCAACCCATTCCCAACCCAAGATCCATACCCTACTTATAGAGTGTAGCTATTTCCAACCAAGGGTGGAACAACTATCCAACCAAAGTTTGAAATGTGATTTCTTTTCTTTTTAAGGTTGAGACTATTAAGGTCATGACACATGTCCCAATGTAGTGAGCAAGAAAATAGGAGTTATTGGGCAAGAAAGTAGTTCTTGAATGATTGGAATTGGAAGAGTCTATATATTAGATATAGATCAAGACCAACTTTTAGCTTCCAAAACTTATAGTAATTTCAATTCGAGGTATAAAATTACCCCAAAAAATTACAATCTTTGTGATTTCTATCTTCCTACATGGCAAAAAATTTATATTGCCTTCTACTGCTCCAAAACATACTTAATTGCTTAATTAACTATGAGTAATTCTATTGTACCAGACTGGAGGATGAATTCATGTTTCTAGGGCTTTAGTTTAGGGTTTGGGAGAAAATATTGGATGATTGTAATTTACTATTAGTATGTTTTATAGTAGAAGGATTTTTAAATGGATTTTCATATAACATAATGATAACAAATTACAATCCAAAGACTAGGGTAAAGATGTAAAAGGGCATTGGCAACAACTGTTGGGAGTTGGATTTTCAAAATGATTTGTTACATAATTTCGTAGAAGTTTTGAATATAAGAGAAAGCTTTGAGATGTTTCTAAGATTGAACCCCTAAAGGTTTTGATTATGTTTTCACCAAAAACACTCCAAAACTACCATTTCTAAAACGAGTACCAAAATTTTGGAAAAAAACATTTTTGGACACATGTAATTGTACAATCTTGTAATACCTTGGTTTGAAAAGATTTGAAATTTTCTTAAGAAATTTTCACAACATAGAGTACAAGATATTAGTGTTGAAGTGGCAAAAATCCTCTTTTTGGTCCTACAAAAAAATAGGTAGCCTGTACTTCACAAGGTCACATTTCTATTAAGAAAATGTTCAAAACAACCATACTTCTTTGAATTCATTCTGCAAGGCAAGTTGTCTATATGCTTGAAAATTTTCAGATAATTTGGAATTGTATAACGTGTAGGAAAAAAATAGCAAGTAGAAAGAACTAGTGAGTGATTCAAAATACTAAATTGTTAACTATTTATTCATGAACTTGAAAAACAAAACGCCAATCCAGTGGTTGTAATGCTGTAATGAACAATCTACATCCTATGATTTTATTTTATTTTCAAAAATATTATAAAAATGAATTAAATAAAGGACTTCAAAATTTATTTTAGAATATAGATTCCATAACTACCTACAAATTAAAACTCCTCATAACTTTCATCTCATTAATCAAAACGAAATGATTCAAAGCTCGAAATAAAATCCTATAGTGTAGATATATTGCAACCATTGAAGGTGCTTATATGTGTAACCACCTACTAGCACCATTGTAGTACACACACAAAAAATTTGGGATCTAAAGAAAATGTATTATGTAAAAACAAAACCTACAAAGTAAAGCAAAATCTTTTTCTCAAGACTGCTTGAGCTTATAACAATGTAATTTTGTCTTGCTTTCAAGTCTCATAGCTCAAATTTTATTTTCAAGGAAGATCTAGGAACTTCATATTCAAATAGAGCCTCTTGTTGGAAAAAATATATCAATTTTGAAAGTAAAATGATGTTGTACTCAACTAGTCCAAGTTGGGTCTAAAACAAAAAAGGATAAATAATTTTTTTCAACCTTTGGATCTTCATAAAAATCAAACTCCTTAGAAGTTTTTTGTTTTCCTATTCTCAAAAAAGACTTGAGGAAAATCCAAAATTTGATACCCTGTTTTAGATGCCTAAATTTCTCAAAATCAAATTTGCAAGCAACATTAGGGGTTACTAACATTGGAAAAAAAAAGGGAGCCTTAAGAGTGCCTCTAGAGTTGGACTAGAAATCTAATTTTAAAACTTGATTTCAAATAAAATAAATATAATTGGTCTTTGAGGGATGCTAGTCCAAATTCTGGTAGCCCTCTTTGAAGTCCCAAATTTTCTCCAATGAAGTGGCTTGGTTCCTCAAATTTTTGTCCAATTACACTTTGGAATTTTAAAGGTTAATTATTAAAGTTGTCTATGTGGCCAAAAATACATGTAAATGTCATTTTTGTAAAATTTGAAAAGCTTCAAAGAAGGTTGTAAATGGATTAGTAGTATAAAAATGGGATACTTATCTAAATTGTAGAAAAATCAATTTAGAATGCAAGTCATATATAACATTAATAATATGTAAAGATGGAGTATATTAGTATATCAATGTAGCCAAAACAACATAGCTTGTCTGTCTTCACTTGCATGAGGGTAGTTGCAAGAATTGATAGGATGTAATTTATAATATATTTTTAGATTCCCTAGTTAGGAACATGCCCATCTAGTGTGGCAATAGACCATGAAAATTTCAACTTTTAATCATTAATTTTGGGAATTCCTACAATATTAAAATCTTCTAAATCTAAAGTCACAAATTATCAAAATCATTAGAAGGAAATTGAACTCATTAAGAGGCTTTGAGTTTTCTTATTAATTTTAGTATTAATTGAAGTGAGTATAAAGATGTCCACATCATCATTAGTACCACCGCATGTGAACACTAGAGGTTAGTAGTGGCCACTAGGCATGTAGGTACTTGTAGGAGGCATGTAATTTATGAGATCATTGAGGTGAATTGAATAATCATGATGATTTTTTGAGCCCATCATGCAATTCTTGGCCCAGTTAGTGAGTTGAAAAGGCTCTTTTCCACCTACACTTTTGTATTATAAAGCAACCCTTTCTTGGGTTTAATTCCTTTTTGAAGTTGACTTTTAAATATAAAATAATTTTAAAAAATTAATGAACAAAAGAAATTTGATAATTATCAAAACATTCATCTTCAATAATTTTTTTTAAAAATCCATCAACTTCATGCTTCGAAAGTTATACTGAAAGACAAGTTTTTCATGCTACATGTGATGCCAAAATCAACCACCAATTCTTGCAATCACCCTTAACCCCTAAAGAATTTCCAAGCCATTTGTTCATCATAAACCATTCAAAATTGTCATTTCTATTGTAAAGATCAAAAAAATTTAAATATCATCTTCTTCTAATATTTAACTACATGATCTTGCACTATACTAATATGAGAATGTATAGAAGAAATTTTAGAAATATTGACTATGTAGATTGCAAGATATTTGTATTTAAAATAAAGAAATCGTTTATTATTGCATCTCACGTGATTAGATTATGAGTCTTTGAATATTCTTCACTCAAAATTTTTGCACTATAGATTTTGATTTTATCACTTTATATGTTGAAGAATTCAATTAAGAATCTAGGGGGAAAAAATCTTAATTTTCATTCTTTAAAAAATTGTTAAGTAGAAATAAGTACAAAATAGAAGGAAGAATTAAATTGTTAATAGTTCTAAAATAGAATTGAAATACACTAATTCCCCATGATGAGAATGTTCTAACAAGCAAACTAAAACACACAAAGTTTTTTTTTTTATAAATTGTGAAAATGAATTTAAAAGTAAATCCTACAAGTTATTTTTGGGGAAAATGTTTTAAATGCCAAATAAATAAGCCTCTCCATAAAAATTTCATCACTAATCAAAATAGAATGAATCGAATCTTTCCATGCAAACAAAAATATATTCTATTAAAAATCCTTTTTGTGTTCCTTGACAAATTCCATTTTGAGCTTAGAGTGACATAACTTTTACTTCAAGCACCAAAAGCTAATGTGTTTTTCTATCTTCAATTTTTTTCCAAATAACCATACCTAAAGTTGAAATTATAGAACCTATCCAAATTTTCAAGTATTCATTGGAACTTTAGAGGTCAAAATTGACAACTTGACAATTATAAAATATTCTATTTCTATTTTAATATATTGGAGAATATGTCTTGACTTACTTCAATAGTATCACATTAACATCATTCAACATTTTTGTTCATTGATGAGATTTCCTAAACTTTGAGTTTCCAAATTTTTTATAAATAATTTTGAATATATTTGAATTTAGTGTATTCAAAAATAATAATTTTAATCTATAATGGTGTTTTCTATACGAATTCATCAACTTTAGAAAGACAAGGTTATCATTGAGAGAGTTAGCCAAAATCATGAAATTTTGGGATGAAGAGGTACATACTTTGCTTCAACACTTTCTTTGAAAATCATTGTACATTAGACACTTTTTGTCCTTTCCATAGTTTTAGTGTTAAACAAGCTAAACAACCACTTAAGGGGCTAATCCTTGGTCCCCCCAAAGTCCATGATTTCATGGATCCTTTAAATACTTTTAGATAATATATTGTCCAAATAATCTATAATTCATCCAAAATAATACTTGAACCTTCAATTGTAATCATTTTAATGAAATTGAGGTAAATATCATTGTTTTTAAAAAAAATACACTTTAAATATACAAGTTCAAGAAAGGGATGTAGGCATTACAAGGTTAATTAACACAAGATGACAAAATGTAGTAATCCTATGAAAAACACAACAAGAAGGGATAAAACCTAAAAGTGAAATGATGGGTGAAGATGAGAAGGTGCCATAATATTATTAACCAACATTGAGGGTGCCTTTTTGTTCCCCCCTTAAAAGTAGGAGCCTTCCAACATTGCAACTTTCTAGTGCCATAATTGAGAGAAAAAATATCCACAAAAATCATCATTGTTTTGATTTCTTGTTGGTTAATTCCTAAAGGACCAAATAACATTTTTTGGTAGTTACATAGCATTTGGTCATCCATTTACAAAAAGAATTTTCATTAAATACATATATATATATATACACACACACAAAATATATGTGGACGAGGAATAGCTTGAAGGCACAACAAATTTCATAACTTTTTACTATATAATTAAAAATTTATGACATGATATTACATGATAAAAGTTATTACATTATTTTGGAGCCTGGACAGCTCAAAAAATGAATTTAAAAATAATAAAAATTGAATTTGGTTTATAAGATTTATATATGCATGGAATTGATATGAAGCTTTGAATCATTACATTTTTTTTATCAATGATATGAAAATTGTGAGGAATTTTAGTTTGGGAGTAGTTATGGAATCTCTACTTCAACCCCTAAAAGTTATTGACTATGTTTTCACCGAAAATGTTCAAGAAATGCCATTTTTAGTACAAGTACCAAATTTTAAGAAAAAAATAATTATTGGACACATGCAATCATAGGATCTCGTTTTATGCAAGTTTGAGAAAATGAAAATAAAATTTCAAAAATTTCTACTATGTAGATTGCAAGATATTATTGTTTGAAGTGGCAAAATCCTTTTTTTGGACCTACAAAAATGAGGTAGTTGCACTTCACAAGGTCACATTTGTATGAAAAAATGTCCCAAAAGGTTGTGCTTCTTTGAATTCATTCTTGAAGGCAAGTTGGCTACATGTTTGAAAAATTTTAGATCATTTGGAATTGTACAACATATAGGAAAAAAATAGCAAGAAGAAAGAAGCAGAGAGCAATTCAAAATACTACATTGTTAACTATTTAGTTATGGAATTGAAAAATCCCAATCCCAATGGTTGTAATATTGTAATAAACAATGTACATCATGTGATTCTATTTTTTTTTTCCAAAATATTAAAAATTGAGTTAAATAAAGGACTTCCGAGTTTTATTTTAAAGTACAGATTCCATAACTACTTGCACACTAAAACTCATAACTTTCATCTCATTAATTAGAATGAAATGGTTCAAAGCTTTTCGTGTATATATAAATCTAGAGAACCAATTAAAATTTTCCATTTCTTAAAGAAGTGATTTTTTAAGAATTTTCTTGAGTTGCTTAGGTTGCTTGCAGTTTGAAGAAAATTACATGTCAATCAATCACTTTGTAACCATGTAGTCAAAAGTTATGAAAATTGTTGGGCCTTACAGCTACTCCTTGAACACATGTTGTTTAAAAATCCCATTTGTAGTGAGCTACCCAAAATTGCTATGTTGCCAAAAAAACTCAGTTTGGTCCCTTTAGGGGTTAAACTGAATTCGCCCTAGGATCCCAAGAGGGATTGTCCTAATCTCAAGGGGGAAGTACATGGGTTGGTTATTACTTATTAGCAATGTGCCAATGTGATGGAGTCACATTTGTTCCACAAGCCCAGTGAATAAATACAAGAGGCATCCCCTCCGGGCTAGGGTGAACTGCCCCCCCTCATTGCCCCGTTTTACCCCTGGGGAACGTTGTGGAATTTTTCATTTGCAATCAGATGAATTTTTTTGCAAACTCTGAATTCAGATTTGCAATCAGGGGCCCCAAATTAGCCAGGAGCAGTGTAGAAATATAAAAGTCATGGCACAAAAATAGGGGGCTTTTTTTCACAATTAACCTTGTCCGGGGCAATGAGGGCCACCCCCCCGCAACTGAATACCATTGTGGCGGACCTGCAGTGTTGCGAAAAGAAAAAGCAATCAGCTTACGGTAGCCCAACCCAGGGCCCGGGCCCGGGTCCCGGGGGTCCCTGCTGAAGCGTTGGAAGGAAGGAACATGGGACACCTACCCAGTAAAAATAATGCCATCTACCAGCATTCCGGGGGTGAATGCATCCACCTGTGAGCCTATTGCAGCAGGCCGGGAAAGGTCATTCACTCACTCACCCACTTCCGAAGGGGCTGCCTGCCTGCCTCACTGCCTGCCTCACGCCCTGCAACCTGTCTGCCTGCCCAGCCATCAACCCAACCCAAGGCAACGCAACCCAAACGCACACAAAATGCACACATAATCCACACATAAGCTTACAACGAACTCGACTTCCACAGCTACTTCATAATTTACGAAGGTCCTACTACCCACTCAGTCCATTTTCCAGTCCCAGTGCAATTCCACACTGTGCCTGCTGTGGGGAATGGCCCGGCCACGCTACATGAGTAAGTGAAGTGAGTTCCATCCCCCAACTGAAGAAATGAAGCCACACGAGCTCAGAATCTCCCCTGAATGAAGATATCTTCCGCTTCTGAAGATCTTCCAGCTGAGTCGCTCCCCCCCCCCAGTAATTGCAGGCGCGTGTCAGTGCACCGAAGTTACCAACCTGGCTGTTATGAAGCAGAAAAGGGTAATAGCGTAATATCCTTATTCTATCCCCCTGGCAGCGCCCACAAAACTCGGAGACTGGCCTGAAAGACCATGTCCAGGCCGGCCCCTGCCCGCGCTGCCCGCATCTCGGGGGTCCACCTCCCGGGCAGCCCTGGCCCAGCCTGCTGGGGCCTACAAAATTACTGAAGTTTATCTGGCGCACAGTCTTTGGATCAGAGAGACGAGACTGCCCCAGGCAACAGGTCCGGCGACCTCCGCTCCTTGCTGCCGCTGCGGCTTTTTCTTCGGGGGGGGGGGGAGGGGGATGCTGGTGGTAGTGATGATGATGAAAGCAAGAAAGAGGGTGACATGACAGAAGAGACGGAACTACTCGGGTAGGGAGTTCAGTTGCGATTAAGCTTAAGCAGAGTGAGGCTCTCGCAACCCATCGCATCCCATCGAATCGAATCGCATCTTCTTGCGTCGCATCAGTGGAGTGGAGTAGAGTAGAGTAGAGTAGAGTAGTTTCGTTTGCGTTTGCGTCTGCGTTTGCGTTTGGAGGGAGGTGGCGAACTCGAATTTTTATTGATTTTTATTCACGCGCCCCGGTTCCGCGGAAGTCAGACGATCGTCACCGTCATCCGCTGCTAGCTGCCTGCCTGCCTGCCTGCCTGCTTAGTACTGTCGCTGGTTCGACTGCATGAGAGCCTTCAGTTGCTCCTGCTGCTGCCTCGATTGCTACGACCGACGCTAGCTAGCTGGGAGTGGAATCAGTCCGAGAGATCTTGGCCTCGCTGTAGCATCTGAGCTTAGCCCGCATTTAGTGCCGAGAGGGGGAGGGGGAGGAAAGAGGAGGACGGAGGGAGGGTGTGATTGAACGTGGAGTTTGTGTGAGGGAGTGGAGACCAGTTGGGAGTGTGGGGTTGATTGGGAGGGAAGTAGAAATTGGAGTGTCGAGAATAAGCTATCTCTGGATCTTTTTTTAAAGGATTTTTTGGTGGCCTTTTTTAATTTTTTTGTTTGGGTTTTATGAGGGGACGGGGCTTCGGGGGTGATCGTCACGGGTTTTCACCTTGAGAGTCAGCCGCTTGCGAATCAGCGTTTGGCGGTTACGGGATCTTGTGAAGGGAGGAGGGAACAGTGTTGCAGGGAATGCGCGGGGCGGACGCAGCCCTGTGGTGGGTGGGTTGGATGGTGGTGCTGTTGTGGACAGTGGTATGAGCGAAGCGCGTCGGGGTTGATTCGGATCACCACCGCCATGGGGTGGAGGGTGGACTGAGGCGGTTCCTGGGGGAGCAGACGACGACGACGACGGGGACGGGGTCGACGTTCTTGCGTGCGGAGGCGGCGGGGTTCTTGGGGGCTGACTGGACTGCGTCGGGAGCGATGCAAAACACGGGGCAGTATGGAGTCTCGGACTCGCCACAGTTTGTGGTGGGTCGCCCTCCTGCGCACTTGTTCTCCATCTCGCATGACAATATGAGCATCGCGCCCCCAGCTGGGCACCCGCTGCAGTCGACGGGGCATCACCCGCAGCAACAGCAGCAGCACCACCTCTCACACCACTTGCAGGCGCAGCACCACCACTATGGGCCGCACCCGGGCCACCAACCGCACCCTAGCTTGCAGCAAATCCACCAAACGCAGTCCCCTCATGCTTCGCACGCCCCGCACCCGCAATTCCCGCTCGCGCAGCACGCCCAGGCGCAGCAGCAACCAACGCAGACTCATCAACAACAGCAGGCTTCTCCCCACCCGGACGTTCAGGTTCATCAACAGCAGCAACAACAACAGCAGCAGCAACAACAGCAGCAGCAACAACAACAACAACAACAACAAGTTCAGCAGGCGCAGCAGCAAGCGCAACAGGTCCAGCAGCAGCAGCAAGCCGCGCAACAGGCGGCGGCCCATCAAGCTGCGCAGCAGGCTGCGCAACAGGCGCAACAGCAGGCGATGGTGCAGCAGTTAGGTTTGGGAGGTCCAGACTCCCCGGAAGTGCCATCGCCGGGCGTGAGTCGACCATCGCCGACAAATTATAACCAGCAAATCGTGAGCGTGGCGCAGCAGGATGACGATGGCATGGAAGAGGAGGGCCGCAGCACGGGCGGCAATCGCTGGCCCAGGCAAGAGACGCTCGCCCTCATCAAGATCCGCTCCGAAATGGATGCCAACTTTCGGGATTCGGGACTCAAGGGCCCACTGTGGGAAGAGGTTTCGCGGTGAGCAACATGATTGCTCTTGCAACTCAATTAACGCCGAGTCCACTGCGTCTGTCGCTCGTTCTTTCTGTCCAGGTTTCGGTCTTTGGGTGCAATTGTTGCTAAACAGCAGATAAGGTCATTTCTTGTTGTGTCGTGGAGCTGACGGGGAATTAGCGTCGCCGCTCAGCCCCAGTGAATTCATGCAATTCACGTTTAACGGAAGTTGCGGATTCTTGGTAATTGGTCCAACACTCCTGTCGACAGATGCTGATAGATTGAGCTGTGCCATTGCAGAAAGCTGGCCGAAATGGGGTTCCAGCGGAATGCAAAGAAGTGCAAAGAAAAGTTTGAGAATGTGCACAAGTATTATAAGAAGACCAAGGATGGTAGGGCGGGGCGGCAAGACGGGAAAAGCTATCGTTTTTTCAGCCAGTTGGAAGCGTTATACGGTGGCCAGCCGAGTGCTGCGCAATTGGAGAGTAATGCTGCAGTCGCGGCAGCTGCTAGTCTGCTCACAGGAACGCCGATGGTCGGCAAGCCACCCCCGACCGTGGAGGATTACAATGTTTCGGCTCAAAGACCATCGGAAGTCTCGACAGGAGTGACCCTCTCGGAGTCTTCGGAGGATGATTACGACGCACCCGGAAGCGGCGAAGCTGACAACCAGGAGAAGACGTCATCGAAGAAGCGGAAGCGGATGGAAGGCGGCAAGTCGGGGACGTCCTCACAGCTGGACTTCTTCGAGAGCTTGATGAAGAATCTATTGGATAAACAGGAGAGCATGCAAAAGAAGTTTTTAGAATTTATGGAGAGACGAGAGCAAGAGAGGCAAGTGAGAGAGGAAGCGTGGCGGAAACAGGAAATCGTGCGGGTGGCTCGAGAGCATGAGCTCCGAACACAGGAGCATACGTTAGCGGCCACTCGCGATGCGGCGCTCGTGGCGTTCTTGCAGAAAGTCACGGGGCAGACGCTGCAGCTGCCGCAGATCCCCACCCGGCCGCCGCTCGTGGTGCCCCCGTCTATCGATTCCGTAGTCGCCGCCGCAGCTCAGAAACAGCAGGCGCAGCCCACCCCTCCGCCGCCGGCTGCAACCACGCCTGCCCCACCCGCGTCGGCCACTCCGTCCTCGCAAGCGCTTGTCCCCGCCAATGTGGACGAGCATGAGAAGGACTCCTCGATCGATCCCAACAGCAAGCGGTGGCCTAAACCGGAGGTTCTGACCTTGATCAAGCTGCGGAGCGACATGGAGCCGCGGTTCCAGGAGGCCGGGCCCAAGGGTCCGCTCTGGGAGGAGATCAGCCAGGGAATGGCGTGCTTGGGGTACAACAGGAACCAAAAGCGCTGTAAGGAGAAATGGGAGAACATCAACAAGTATTTCCGGAAGACCAAGGAGAGCAACAAGAAGCGACCGGAGAATGCCAAGACCTGTCCCTACTTCCACCAATTAGACACATTGTATCGCTCGGGCGTGCTGGGGACGCCCAGCAATAAGCAGCAGCAGGTGGTGAAAGTCGCGGACTCCTCGCCCGCCGTGGATCACCAGGCGCTCCCTTTGGCACACCGCTTCGACGCTGTGGCCAAAGCCGGCACGGGCGACGCGACTGACATCCTGAAGATGCTCCCCGCGGCTGCGGAAGTCGTGCAGAATGCTGCCTCCTCTGGAAATGGAACCCCCGCGGGCGCCGCGACTGCGCCGCATTTCTTCTCCAGCCCAGAGAATGGCAGCAGCGCCGAAAGGGGCGCCAAGCCAGTTTCGGAGTCATCGCTGTAATGGAGGTACAAATGGCGCTCTAGACAATTTGCCTCATTGACGTTGTGCATGCTCCGACATACCCACCCCGAGCACGGTTATTATGCCCCATTTCGATCCATGAGCACTTGCGCTTCACAGATCAACTTGAGTTATTATATGATGATTCTTCATCGCTGTATGATCAATCTCAGCGAGCTACTGTTGCGCGAATGGCGAGCGAATATGATCAAGTGTTTCTTTTGTATCATCGTAATTAGTTCGGATCTTTGGGGCTTGCTGGATGGGGTGGGGTGGGGGTGAACGTGATGGATCTCGATGGATCTGCGCTTGCTTGCGGGAGGAGGACTGGAGGCTGATTTGCTGCTCTGCTTGGACAAATCTGAATAAGTGGGCGGATGAGGCTTCCTTGGCCCTTGCCTGAAGCGTAACGAGCCAGATGCGCAGAGTAGATAGTAGAATTCAGGGGGGAGGTTGCGATCGTTCTGTAACATACATGTACCAGTAGCGTGAGGGTGCCAACACTCGTTTCCTGAGCGCGCTGCTGTGAGATGATGTCCCTTAGGGTTTGGGAGTACAGAAATTAATAAGTCTGTGAGTGAGTGCCACTCTGGTGTTCCATGTCAGCTAGCTAGATTATTTTTCTTTTCTTTTCTTTCCTTTTTTCATCATCATGATGGGTTTGTGAACAAACATGAGGTACTACGTCAAGCATGTCCGTCGTCGTTTCCTTTTAGTCAACCGAAGCAAATTTTTTGCTTCCAGGATTACACTCCAACTATTCACTTGGCGCAGTGGGGATCTTTTTTTCTTCTACTCGTGCTAGTTCCCGTTTTGAGGTTTGTAGCAGCTACATTTTTATTAGACAGTCAGACAGTGAGTATAATTGTAGAAGAAGACGAAGAAGTTTAAGTCAGATTGAAGGTCCCGTCGAATCTGGACGTAGGTAAGACATTTAAAAATTGAATGCTGGTGGCCACTGGTGCACATTTTGGGAGACCTTTCTTACTCTCCTTTGTTGAAATACATTTTTTTGCTCGGTTTCTCAATGGCATTTAACCTCAAGGCTATCGACGAGGCTGGGCTTTTCGCTGTACTATGTTCTCTCATCGTGTCCTCTCTGGCCTTGATCATCTCTCCTTCTACCTTGTCATTCCGGAACCCTCTCCTCGTATTTAGAGCTGGCTGAAGTTGGAAACCATGGTTCAACTGGGCTTCAGATGGGAGCCAGGTATGTGTTCAATGATTTGCCTCCATGAGTGCTCATTTGTATTCACCTTCCATTGATTGATACAAACTTTCTCGTTGTCCGAGTCTCTGTTTCTCATTTGAGATAGGTGCTCAGACATGCTTAAAGCTCGAACTTCCCTGCTGATCGATGTGATTATATTACACCATCCCCGTTATGGTAATCAGAATACTAGAGATTGAATTTCCGGACGTGAACTGTATGTCGTCCTATACCTTACATTTGCTTACTTGATTGATCCACATCCTGTGCTTGCTTTCAGTGGTTCACCGCGGCATCAAATTCTGAAACCGAAACATAGTTCGATCCAGTCCTCTTGTGATATTATTAAGCAACCTCATGATGTAAGTTTAGTCATAATTTCACCCTATTACGATGCCCTATGAGTGTTACTTCATGAATCATCATCATTGGCCCCCGAAGCATCACTACCTGGGGCATGTAAAGAGTGAGGCGGTGGTCATGAACCAAGCTGAAGGGCTGCCTGGCTTCCCGTTGTCGTACCAGTTGTCCTGAGACGTTCCCTTCAGTGTGCCGGCGTATCCAAGCGCCTTTAAAGTATTGGAAATGATCCCACAGTCAACTCTTAGATTCTTCCATTGACTTCAATGAAGGTAGCACTGCACGGTCGGACACCGCTTCTTGACTTCTGGCGGTGTCAGCTGCTTCCATGAATGGGAGAATTATAATGGTCACGGTAGAATTAAAGGCGGATGGCGGGGGGCTTGCGAGTGCAGAGCCTCTGTCTATCACGTCGCATGCAGTTGGTTGTTGGCTCCTCGTTGCAAGCAAGCATTTGACTCCCATAACTTCGAGCAGGCAAGCAGATGCCCTGGTCAAACAGCGATGGCACTTCACCTCCTCTGTATTCCTTCCAGGGCTCTTGATGAGTGCAGATTATGTAACCCCAAATTATTGATCCATGTTACTGTCGACGTGACCACAAACCTGTGAAGGGACGGAGTTTCAGCCATTCCGAATGCATAATTTAAAATGATACTCACTATTCAAGAGCCCTGAGAACTGAATTCGCAGCTGGTTTTCTAGTGACATTACATCTGCACAGAGACTGTGACCTCAGCTCGACTTGTCGGGTCAGGGAAGAAGCTGGATTATTCAACTTACAGTGGCTTTTGATCAAGGCAGCAGTTGTTATGGGCAGTGTGCCGGCCTGATGGGTCCACTATGGCCATCAATAATCTGCCAGTCGACATTTAATCTTACGGTATGGACCGGACGAGGTAATTGATCGAGGCACATAATACTATTCATCAACAGGAATATATGTGAAAATAATATCTATAATAATAATAAGATGCGGTTAAAGTAACGTTTGTGTAAGAGCAGCAGATGAAGGCTCGGTCCCAAGGACAGAACTCGGCTTTCAAGTAAGTTCCTTGTGAGTGCTAAAGCAGATTTTTAAGTTTTAAAATAAAAAATGCCCATTTCCCTCTGGACTCGGCTTCAACCCCTTTTCGGGTAGGTTGGGCTGGAGACCTTCAACGTCTCAGCAAAGTGGGAGAGGGAAAGGTACATCCCCAAGTTGCTGATTAATACTGCATCAACCAATCTGACTCGGGTGCCGTAGGCCAAGCAGAACATGAAGCCTGCACGGAGTCCATGAAAGGGTTAACCATTATTATCCACCAGTGAAGTCTTTGTCTAAACCGACTTTCGCATCCCTTTCATATGAAGTGGCAGGTCTGTTGAAGCCTGTACTGTCAGCATGTACCAAGGGTACTTTTCAATCTGTTACACATTGGGAGCACTTGGACGTGTATGCCGACCTTTCCTCGTTCCGCGTGATCACTCCCAACATCCATAAATCATTTAAAACTAATGTAAAGTCTCCATTCACCATACAGCAAGGGAGAGGTTCGATTCCATTCACCATATACGCGAACTCTGCGTCTCTCCCTACAACAATCTAGAAACTTGTTTCATCTAAAGTTTTGCACAATTAGTCCTAAAAATCGATTGCAAAAAGCTAAATGTCTACAGACTAAGTATTTACACACTTAGCACACATCAGAGCTCACCTTTATGGTCAATGGAGAATCTAATGTATTGTAAGGTTAATGGATCCTGGACTTTACCACTTCTGCCTGCTAAAACCTGCTTGCATTGCTCTCTTCCGGTCGTTGCCCAGTCACACACAGGGCCTGGGCTTGGCTGATCCATGAATCCATCCCCATGAGCTAGAGCTTACTAGTCTTCATTTGACCCGGACAAACCCCAAACTTTTCACTCGCTAAGTTTATCCAGTAGGAGCGAGCAAGCAGAAGGCGTGTGACGAAAGGGATTAGTTGTGAAGCGGAAAGGGTCACGTCAAATCAGTGAGGCACCCTCCAGCCACATTTTGTTGTCTTCTCGAATTTTTTGATGGGGAGAGGAGTCGATTCCGACCTCCTTGGTGGCACTCCAAGAGCCGTCGTACCAGGGAGAACTTCGACGGCTTTTCCTGGACCTACGACTATGTCTTACCTTTACTTTCTTAAGCTAGAAGCTGGCCGGTAAGATCCTAGCCTGCCTAAGTTAATTCAGCCTATCCATCGAGCCATCGAGGATGGTGCCGCAACCCCACAAGCGTGATGCCTACCTTTATGTGTTTCTCAAGATTCAGCAGTTTTGCACGGTTCTGCAATTCCCTATCTTGCAAAGTCAAGTGAAAAGTAGTCAGTACTTTTATGTAAGAGGGGAAGCTTGTAAGACGTAGATATGGATATAATTCAACCAGTTAACCCTGTGATGAGAGACTTGGCAAGGTCTGAATTCGTGGCTTTTGGGGCTCTGCCCGGGTCCTTTTGGGGCGTTACTTCCTAATTTCATCTTTGGCTATCATCAAGACTTGAAGAGAGCTGCCATCAATCATCTCAGGAACACGCGTGGTGGCAGGGAGTTCATTGCAACAATCAAGCTGATCTTGATCACCCCGGTCTCAGAAATCATAGGTCCTTCAGGAATCTGTAACCCTCTGGTGCTCAGTTGCTCACATTCTTTTTGACTGCTCGGTTTTGCCGACTCTTCCAGTAATGACGGCACCCCCCTCCCCTCTCAATCCTCTGGGCAATGTACTTACCACCCATCACAACAGGCAGTCAGCAATCCGGTCAAAGTAACTTCAAACCGGATTCAAAAATCAACAAAACGTCTCTTGAAGCTGTACCGCTACTACGACTGCGCCTGCACCTACACGACGGGGTGCACAATCAAGACTGCCGTGTCCCCCTTTTCACTCTGGACAAAACGCCGATCGAATGCAATTTTTATCCCCGGGGGTTAAAATATAGGTACCTCCTAAGAGATACGAATCTGCGCTAGTGCCAATTATAATGGCCCTGCCAGCTCGCCCATTACTGTACATAGCAAGCTAAAAGGTCGTGAAAGGAAAGAGGAAAAACTGACACCGTTCCCGTCAATGTTGCAACGACCACATGAACATGATATTAAGTTACCCAAACTGTACTGAACTTTTACTGGTAAGGATTATCTGGGTTCGAACATGGTTTGGTCAAGTTGGTTTGTGATGAACCAGGTCTGTACTAGTGACATGTAACGACCACGAAAGAGGAGAGGGACAGACAGGGACCCCTCGGCCTTGCCTGGCCGTCCCAGTGAGTTTCCCACTGAACCAGCCTGCCCCCGCCCTAGTAGAAAAATGAAAATACTCGGTGTCTACGAGGGTGAATCCTTTTCTGTCGTCGACGACGTATCCGGATCTCATCAGGATTAGAACGCTTTCTCGAAATTAGAACGCTGACAGGGGGTAGGGGCTGAGCTATTTATGGGATTGGCTGGCTCCTTCAGAAGAACCAAAGGATAATATTCGCTTCCAGATAGGTCACTCCAGAGACCAGGTCATGCAAGCAGGCAGGTCATCAGTTGGGGACATGAATTTTTCAATCCACTCTGTCCCCATTAATGATCACACTTCCTTTTTCATGACTTACGGGGCTGAAACCTGCCAATTCGAGGAGGATGAAGTTACCATCACCAGCTTTACCACACCGTCGCTTATATTAAGCTGGATCGTAAATTCGAAAAGCAGACCAATAAGGAAGTTTCTCCTGCAACTGAACTCAATGGATTCTTGAACCGACTTCGCTGCTTGATGAGGTGAAAATCGTATCCACAGCCCCACATATCGGGTCAGAAGATTCTGAAAACTACAGGTATATATTCACCCCTCTCTGCTCATTCTGTAACGTAGATCACGTGAACGCTGGCCGGACCGTCTGCACCACTACAAAACGGACGGCATGGAGTTCAGTTCAGTTAGCTCCAATCTTCTTGTTACTCGTCTCTCCTGGGCAACGAGGTTTCACAACAAACAAGTCAGGAAACTCTCTCTCGGGCAGCAAGCAAGGTTGTGGAATGCATGGTGGGCGAGGGAGTAGTAGAAGATTCGCACTGCCGCCCAAGCCTGTCATGTGTCGGAGGACTAGTGCATGGCTGATGCCCAAGTAAGTTAAAGTTTGAAAGGCTGGTAATTGATCCTCAGCTTGCCTGCAGTGGCAGTCAGTTGCAGAGCTTTCGCCTTGGGAGGAGAGGTGACCGAGACAAGTAGTAAGTTACGGGGGAAGCGGAAGGCGAGTCAAAGGCAGTCAAAGCAGCGAGGGAGAGGTGCACATGGCAGACCAGTGCTTCCCACGCCTGCTGGTAACGGTGTCCTTATCTGCCCAGAGTGTAAACTTAGTTCTGCCTCCTTCCCTGGCTCTGCTGGCATTCAACTCTCTCTCTCTCTAACTTAACTTATTAGGAGGGGCAGTCTCGCTCTGCCTTCTTCTCCCCTTGGAGAGCTGGAGCCCAGTGGCATTTACCAGGAGAACAAATCGGATGCCCAACTCCACAATCTCGTGGAACAAACTTCAGGCAACCACCAGAGCAAATCACTTCTTCGTTGGGGCCTCCTTACTCTAGACTTGAGAGGTGAGAAGCCCCAGAAAGCACGCTGTCAACCAATAAGAGCTTCTAAACTTGAGTCTCGGTGGTGGTAGTCAGCACATCAACTAAGGAACTCCTAGCGAGAAGCACCAGTTGATTTTGTGCCGCTACCTGTAGTCGAAACAAGCTCCACGTGGAATCCGTTGACTAGGGCAATGACTACGAGAAGACCCACCAGTAGTCAAATTGGTCATGTGGGTCTTCTCATGAGCCATTTTCGCAGTCTACATGGCCCATGTTTTTTTACTAGTGCGACAATTGACAAATGCAATAGTATTGCAAGTAAATAATGAATAAATAAATATAGAAAATTAGTAAAATATGATGCAATCCCGAAAATTCCCTAAAAGAACTCCCAATAGAAACAATACACTAGTCATGTTTTGATGATCTCTTGTGTAGTGACAAAAAATTTGTTTGAAATCCAAATTGGGAAAAATTGAAAGATAAACATATGAAATGTGTAGAAAAAAAATTCAAGGATTTTGAAATTGCAGATTTCAAGATAATACAATTCGTAGATTAACAAAAAAAGAAATTTAACTTGCCAAAATGATTAGCAGAGTTTTGGATCTTCTTGGAATGAGTTTTTTGCAATGAAAGTAGAATTTCTTTTTACAATTGCACACTATATTATGTTAGTTACCTACACTCCAAATTTTAGAAGTAAATGAGGCATTTAGCAAAAGATGACAAAATTGCCCAAACTAATTTTAATTTTCGGTCAACATAGTTTTTGATTTGTGCATCCAGTTGGAATTTTTTTACATTCACTCAAAGCCAGGGCAAATATCTATATTATGTGTCAAATTTCCAAAAACATCCACTTGTTTTTTACTTCATCATCACCTACCCAAATTCCAATTGCCCCTTGAATGGACATTTGGCGATTTAGGAGTTTATGGGTTGAAGGACTAAAATTTTAAAAATTGAACAAGAATTGGCCATTTTCAACTTTACTGCACTCTCAGTCTTTCTGCTTCAGAAGTACAAAGAAAGCAACACTTTGAACACATGGATAAGACAGAAGAAATTAAAAAAGGCCTCACAATGAATTCAAATTTGAATGTTCTTCAATGAAGAAGCTCCCCCCATGACGTAGTGTGGCTTTTTGAAAGAGATTTAGTCCGTCCTTCCTTTTCCCCATATTCATTATGTCACCGGGCACTCCTCAAAGTTAGTTGGAGGGGAGGGAGAGGGCATCTTGGAAACAGTGAACCCATTTGATGACCCCAAGCAGTTGATAGTGCACATCAATGAAGTAAATCTCCAAGCAAGGGCTCTTGTTCAGTTCCAGGTCTCCAGGCCCTGAGAAGAGATTTTTTGGTTACGTACTCCATGTACTTCCAGTCATCACTTAATAGACCTAACTTGATAGACCATCGACTAATCTGTCGTGGTTGACATTCTTTTCACCCGAGTGACACTACACTTGCTTTCTCTTCCGTCTCCTTCGATCGCATGAACTTCCTTCTGGGACTTGGTACGGAATCCTGGATGCTTGGGTAGATACTCCCAAGGCTCCATCCTGTCATTTTCCAAAACTCCACATTTTCGCACAAGCCCTGGCCATCAACTTAACTTGTCTGCGGTGGAACTTAATAATCAGGGGGTACAACCACTGCAGGACGGGCAGGGCAGGGCTGGGCAGGGTGAGGTGAAGCCATGCCATGCCATGCCTTGCCTGTAAGTGTAAGTAACTTAACATAGACCAGGTCCTTCCCAGTGCATGACTGCATGAGTGAGTCTAGAAAAGGCTTGGGATTGGCAACCATCACTCCTCCACTGCATCTGCCCTCCCTGCAGTAAAGAATTTGTCTGGGATATTGAAACAGTCATTCATGTAAGAGGTTACAGTTACACATAATTCGACTGGGGAAACTGCCATCATGGTCAGGAACTCTTACTCTTCCAATCGCGCCTCTATCCAGGCAGTCAATGCGAGCCTGCAATATGCTCTTTGACCCATCCATGGGCGCCAGGTCTGGGAGAAACTCGGGACTCCACAAATGGGGCAGGGCAGGCTTGAAGAAATGGAAAATTTCACCCTAATTCGGGCCTTGAAGGACAGACAGACGCAGGCAGGCAGGCAGAGAGGCAGAGAGGCAGGCAGCAGCAGGCGTCTAAGGTAAAGGTTCAAGTCCACAGCCTGCTCAGTTGCTCTATGCGGACTTATTGAAATTTACTGTGGTTTACTTACTTACTTACTTACTGTGCTTGCCTTGTTTGCCTGGCTAAGTTATGAGGTGATGAAGAAGATCAATGAAGAAGAGTTCTGCGAGTGAGATGTAGAAGTACCACTATGCACTATGAGTCTATGACAGTATCCTCAAGCAAGTACGGGAAGATTTGAGGTACTCCAGTTGCTTGATAACAAGGCTTATATAGGTGAACTAATCAAACCATAATCTGCTCAATCATGTGCAATTGTAGTGCTGTTCTGCATGCATGGGAGAATATCAATTGCCCTGGAAGGACGCAAAGTTACTGGGAAATACAAATTCAGACTTCACTTAATTACGGGAGGAATGGAGATGATCAGGCAGCAGTAAAGCTGATGTGAGCTTCAAAGCACAGTTGTAAGGAAAATCAATAAATGCCTAATTGTACAGTTAGTACTGGATGTTCACAACAAGATTATTGTAATGTAGAAGAATATTTGTAAATAAAATGCTGTGTAAACTGTATTTTTTATACATTAGCTGGAAAATATAAATTACATTAAGAAATGCACTTTGGGATAGGTGCAGTGGGTTGGTCATGTTAGAATCTTCTCATAACCTATTCACCAAGGCAAAAGTTCCTTGTAATCAATAAACAAATAAACAAATAAGCAAGGCAAAATATTTAAGATCAATTTCTAAGTTGAATTTCCAACAAGTAAGTGAAGAAGGAAGGAGAAATTGGTATCAAAGCAAGTGAGACAAGTCTCAATAGTAAAGGAGCATTTGACATGAAGGAAAATAATTGTTATCCAAATTATTTATAAATATGATATTTTTATTAACCCAAGGAATTCCATGGCATCATTGTTGGATAATATTATGATTGTTCAAGAAGCTTACATGATGCTTGTAGTACCATTTGAAAGCTTTTGGAAAGGAATTGCATTGACTTGAAATTGGAATGCAATATTAATAAATTGCATTGACTATGAAATTCCTTTCCAAAAATTCAATGGATTGAAATTTTTTAGATCATTTTCCAAAGAAAGAATATTGATGTGGAACCTAACACAAGTGTTTTGTGTTTTTTCCAAGTATTTTTGAATTACTTATATATTTTCAAAGGTTTGGACATAGGCACCTATTTGTGATTGTAGGTCTTCCAAAAATCCGTCCACTTGCAACTTGTAAAGAAATGTACAAAAACCAAAGACAATAATTGGCTCTTGCAATAGAAAAATATATTTTTTTTAATTCATTCAATTGCTAAAGTGGTCCATTTAACCCCTAAAGGACCAAACTACATTATTTGGCAACATAACAATTTTGGATAGCTCACTAAGCATAGAATTTTTTTTCTTTGAAATTTTCATACAATATGTACCCAAGGAGTAGCTTTAAGGCCTAACAATTTTCATAACTTTTGACTACATGGTTCCAAAGTTATTGTATTATATTTAATTTTCAGCATTCAATAAGCAGCCTAGGCAACAAGAAAAAAAACTTTAAAAATCACTTTAAAAAAAAATTGAAAGTAGTTCTTTAGATTTATATATATGTAGAAAGCTTTGAATCATTCCATTTTGATTAATGAGATGAAAGTTATGAGGAGTTTTAGTTGTAGGTAGTTTACAGATAGTTATGAAATCTCTACTCTAAAATAAACTTCGAAGTCTTTTATTTAACTCTATTTTCAATAATTTCAAAAAATAAATAGAAGAATTAGGTGTAAATTGTTTATTATAACATTACAACCATTGAAATTGGCATTTTTCAATTCCATAAATAAACGGTTAACAATTTTATTAGTATTTTGAACCATTATCTACTTCTTTATGCTTATTATTTTTTTCTATATGTGTTTTTACATGTCACTTATTCTTTCTACTTATAATTTGTTTCCTATACATTAGAAGACATTTGAGGCCTCTATAGGGCCGCGAGTTATCATGGCAGGGAACTCCCCGCAGTGCGCTATAGCGGTGACAACGTAGCATGTTGATGTGGTCGAGACCCTGCCATGTCATTTTTGAAAAAAAAAATTAAAAAAAATTCAACTTTTTTTGGCATTCTAAGAACAATTTTCTTTTTTAAAATGTTTTTTTTGACAACTGGCTGTTCCGTCATTGCGGGGGGGGAACAACGAGGGAACAGAATTGAAACGGCTCTGTGAGGCCTCAGATGTCTTCTAATGCCTTGCAATCTACTTGGTAAAAAATTTTGCAATTTTTTCCACATCTTTTCAAACCAAGGTACTACAAGATCCTACATTTGCATGTGTCTAATAATGTTTTTTTTTCTAAAATTTGGTACTTGTATTAGAAATGGCATTTTTGGGACGTTTTTGGTGAAAACATAGTAAAAAACCTTTAGCGGTTAAGGATCACCTCATCTCCATTCTTCAACTAATAATAGGGGTGATTTGAAGGAGAAGGGGCGCTTTTAGAGCATACTACTTTAATGTCACTTGAGTTACAACCAATGTGTTATTTTTTCTAACATAATTGTTAAACACTTTTTGAAGTTCTTTATTCACCAAAAATGGGCAAAAATGTAGGATTTTGCATAAACAACTCTCTTGATATGGGGTCAAATGTGGAAAATAAATAAATAAACATTTAAGGTGTTTCAACACCAATGTATACCATTTTTTTTCACAGCACAGTAATGTGCACTTAAGTCAAAAGTTAAAGTCAAAAGTTTGAAAATTCACATTAGTATATAGAATTTTTGACCTTGATATGTTTTTTTTTATCATAAATGGTAGTGCTTTACCTACAAAGCTTGCCTATAGTATTATAGTCCACTTCAAATTCAATTGGGATTTAAGAAGGCAAATTTTTGAATTTTTGAACTCCATTGCACATCTATTTATCATGAAAAAAATTATACACTTTAGCCCCAAAACACCCTTAATACAATTGGTGACTATAAACCCATGTATTTGCTTTAAAAAACTCATAAACATGTGAATTTAATTTTAAAATGATATATTTAATCAAATTCCAACTTTACCCTCAACCACTTAAAGACTAGGCATTCAAATTTCTAAAAATGTCTTAGAATGAATGAATGCAAACATATCCCATATGCAAAAATGTCAATGAAATCTACACACGAGAATCTACACATATAATAGGATAAACAAATTTTTGTTTTCTACCATCTAAATGGTTCTAGTAGATTGTCTACATTTGTTCCAAAACCAAAAGAAAATTGATTACTTTTAGAATACTATTGAAATTGCACCAAAAAAACTTGACATGAAGAAAATGTGACTAGGAGTTAAGAAAAGAATTAGAAATTAAAAAAATCCACCATCAGGGCCCATTTGTAGCTTAAAAAAAACATTTTATTCAGTGAAAAACTACTGGGGTTAACAAAGTAGCATCAAGAGTACCATTGACTGGAATTTTAATCCAAGAAGGCATTTGGTATATCATTTGGAAAGGTTTGTACTAAATCTTTCAATAGTAAATAATTTGGACCTATGTTGCAAATTTAACTGCTGGGTACCATTGGAGAATCTAAATCATGTCAAATTCAATTTTTGAATTTGGCCCCCAAAAAAATCTTTGAAATACAATCTTCTGGAGTAAAAGTCAATCTTTTTATATGAATTCATTGCAACTTAATGTGAAGAAGAACCCATTTCTTTAACGTGAAATTTGCACCGTTTAGAATGAGTGGACAAGAAATAGTGTGTATTTTGAAAAAATTTAAAAATATTGCCAAGCAACCGACTGGGTTTGCTTGTTAAAGGCTTGAAAACCACGACATGGGACAAGTTGGTGGCTAGCCCTTAAAATCACCTCATGCCATTGCCAAAAAGTTTGGTACCAAGTGGACATGATAACGACTTCACCCAATTGATTAGGGTTATCTTCACTGAAACTAGTGTGCCCTGTGGCGTTGCCACAATCAAAACAATCGTAAAACTAATTTTCTAATTTTTTTAGAACCAAAAACAACTCAAAAATCCATAACATTCTCATCGTGAGTTGGAATGTCATGAAACCAAGCCTGAGCACTCCTCCTTGCCGAGAACTTTCTGATGGTACCAAAATTGTGACCAAAATATAAGAAAAAATAATTTTCTAAATTTTTAGAACAAAAAATAACTCAAAAATGCATAACTTTCATGCCGTACTTCCAAACGCCACGAAACCAAGCCGGTGCACCCCTCCTTGCTGAGGGCTTTCCGACGGTACCAAGCACTTGGCCGGGGGATGCATGGCCTGGGAGATCTCAATGTGACAAACAAAATAAACAAACAAACAAAACAAACCACCTGTCTTAATGTATAGACTAGAGTGCCCTGTAGCGTTGCTACAATCAAAACAAAAGTAAAAGTAATTTTCTAATTTTTTTAGAACCAAAAACAACTAAAAATGCATAAGTTTTTCACCGTGAGTTGGAATGCCATAAAACCAAGCCTATGCACCCCTCCTCGCCGAGAGCTTTCCGATTGTACCAAAATTGTGACCAAAATATAAGAAAAAGTAATTTTCTAATTTTTTTAGAACAAAAAATAACTCAAAATGCATAACTTTCACGCCATACTTCCAAATGCCATGAAACCAAACCAGTGCACCCCTCCTCGCCAAGGGCTTTCCGACAATACCAAGTACGTGTACCCTATGCCGTTGCCATAGTCAAAACAAAAGCAAAAATAATTTTCTAATTTTTTAGTTCATAAAAATACTTCAAAATTCAATAACTTTCACACTGTGAGTCAGAATGCCTTGAAACCAAGCCAATGCCCCCCTCCTTGCCGAGGGCTTTTCGACAGTACGAAGATTGTGACCAAAATATGAGTAAAAGTAGTTTTCTAATTTTTCAGAACCAAAAACAATTCGAAAATGCATAACTTTCAAACCATAGGTCCGATCGCCACAAAACCAAGCCGATGCACCCCTCCTTGCCGAGGGCTTTCTGACGGTACCAAGCACGCAACTGGGGGATGCATGGTCCGAGAGATCTCAATGTGACAAACAAAACAAACAAACAAACAAACAAACAAAACAAGCATGCTGTCTTAATAGAAGAGAATAGATTGCACATCTTGAATTATGCTTCCCCTTTTATGAAAACAATTTGTGGTTGATCCTCAAATTGATTGCAAGCAACACATGCTGATTTTGTTGTGTTTTCAAAGTATTCATGCTTGGTTTTGTGAAGTACTTAAAAATTAGAAAAAAAATTCAAAAAAATACAAAAGAATATGGCCAATGTATGCACCTTTAATTCCTGAAGGTCCAAGGCCTTTGGGGATTTAAAAACACCATTACTTTTGAAGTAATGATATGAATCAAATTTGGAGTCATTTGGCCTTGTAGATTGCAAGATAATAATTTTTTTGTTTTGAAAAAGGATGTTGAAATTTTCCTAGCAATGCATTTGGAGGTGAAATTCAATTTCTAAACCTACTCAAAGGAAAAAAAATTAAAACAATAAAGTGATTCAAAACCAGAATACAAACAAATTGGTGAAAAAAATATCATTCAGTTGACTCATTGTGTCTTGAAAATGACTTTGAAATGTCAAAAAACAGCAAGAAAAGTTGCAAAAACCACATCTAAGGCCAAACCTCCTTCTACTAAAATGTTTTTCAATTACTCATAACTTCTTGGATAAATTAAAAAGAATTAGACATACAAACTAGACTAGTATGCTCACCTTTCCTCCTAAAAGAAATATTCAAAACGGATACTATATGAAGAAAAACAAGCCACCCAAGTTTGTTGTAATCCAAAAATATTTGGATTTTGAATCTTTAATTGGTTTCAAACATTCAAACAACTTGTATTGGCATGAAAATTTTACCACAATAAACAAACTTTGAGGGAAACAAAGTCCAACAAATTTTATTGAAAATAAAAATTGGATGAAGGAAATACAAGTCCCCAAAGTTGTAGCCATCAAAATGCAATTTGGTGAACTCAAATTGCACCTATGAACTTTGAATGGCTTTCAAAAAATAAAAAAATCTTGGATTATTCTAAAAATTTTACCACACAAACTAGAAGAGAGTGCAAATTTTCCAACAAGTTTATTGAATTTGAACATCGGATGCAAAAGTTACCGCACTTCAAATTGGACTTGAAACTATGTGAGGACACTTTTGGTCTATGAGGTGCTTAGGAATTAAGAAGATTGTATCCAAGGAAGATAAAGCATAGAAAAATTGAAAAAGTGCAAATTTTCAAAAAATAGACTACTTCAATGTTTTAATTTGTTCAATGTTCAATGTTTTATTTTGTAAATAATAGGATAAAATAAAATAAAAGTTGTCTATTTGTAACAACTCCATGGAGATGGTCATTCACCAAAAGAACCACCCAAATAAATTTTACATGGTTTGAAATGCAAGTAGAAAGAAACTCACTTTGTGCACTTCCATACAATATACAATAAACTATTTTTAGAATTCCTTTCAATTGTAGTTTTAAGTCAACTAGAAGACCATTCCCTCCAAATTTTAGCTCCAAATTCATTTCTTTGGGTACAAAATGGTGCTCAATCCCCTAATTTGCAGGTATATCAAAATTTGGGGGCTATTTGTGGATAATAAAATAGATTATAAGAATAAAAAATAATTAACAAAGATGTATAATAGTCATGAGTACCTTATTTATTAATCTTGAGTCATTTGGAGCTAGAATGCAAAAGTTATAGTCAAAAAAACAAATGAGCATGTAGGATGTGACAAAGTACAAGTGTTTCTTGCAATCCCCCTTATTTCCTCCTATCCATCGCCATATCTTGCACCACTACTTTCTTGTGAATTATTTAATACAACACTCTTCCTTGGGCGATCATTGGCCTTTCTTTGAGATTTGAAAGTGGAAAATTGAAGATGCTTTATGGATTTTCTCAATTTTCAATTGCAAATTTTGATTACTGATTTTGCTAGATAATTTAATATACTCTTGCGCCTCCAATTTTGTCAAGCTTCTGTCATTTATATTTAGGGATGCATCCTCTGGTATTTCTACCATTTTTTAATGTGCCTCATCTCTTGATCTACCTTTTTGTTCTAACATAATTGCCTATTTCTCTCTACCATGGTTTGAAATCAATTTGCGAAAGGCTTTTGGTAGGAGTTTACATCTATGCAATTTGAGACTCTTTATAGCATGCCCTCAATCTAGAATTTAGGGCTTTTCTTTTCTTACAAATGGGTGGAGGTCATGTGCTCATAAATGTTGAAATTCTTTGTGATGCTAATGATGTAGGCATCATTGTGGATGAGGTTTAATTGAAGGACGTTGAGGGGTAGGTTCTTTTTCAATGTTGTGTGAAATTTTCAAAGAAAAAAATTCCATTTGTAGTGAGCTACCCAAAATCACTATGATGCCAAAAAAATGGTGTTTAGACCTTTAGGGATTAAGGAAGAAGATCCAATGCCATTTGACAACACTAGTACATTGGAGGAAGACATTTATAAATGTAAAGCATAAGTCAAAGAGTACAAGGCAAGTAGGGTTGTTGCAAAAAGACAATATCATATCAAAGGGAAGTTTGTTTGCAAGGTAGACACTTGCAACTGTCAAAAAGCAAAGGTGGCATTTACAATTGAGAAATATTTTTTTTAGTTTGAAAAATGCCAACAATACAACCTTTGTTCTTAATTTGTGACTTGATGCAGGTTCCCTCCAACTCAAAATCTAGTAGTCATGACTTCAAAGATGGTGTCCATGATACTACACGTGTGTCTAGTGATACAATTATACTTGGCAAGAATTTTGTCATTCTACATTGTGGTAGCAATTCTACATTTGAGAAAGGGCCTAGTAATAGAGTCATGGAGGGACTTTTTAATTCTATAAAGTGAAGAAAATACTAAATTGGATGACATGATTCAAGTCTTGAATGACAAGGCCAGAGGTAGACTTTGATAGCAATTTTTGAGAGATCTTAGCTCTCTACAAGAAAGTTAGTCTAAATTGCAGCTTATTGGTTTTAGGAAGAGTGTTCAACCAAGCTAGTGTGGCTAGAGGTACTTTACATTGGTGACAAGCAAATGCATCTTGTGAAGTACATAATGCATGCATAAAACTTTTGATAGAAAATCAAAAATATTGGGGCTGAAATGGAAAAAAAAATTATTAAATACAATGGCATACAAAAGACAATATTTAATATGTTGAACTGTAGCATGAAGAAAGGTGAATGGTACATTTCCAAAGCTTTTAGATATCAAGCTCTTTGTAATAAGTCAAACCATCTTTGACCTTAATCAAGTGAATAATGTATCTCTACAAGAGTTTTAAAAAAAGATTGTGTAGTTAGCAATGATTTTCTAAATCCTACAATCCAATATCCAAATACCATGAATCTTAGTCTTTGTTCCAATTCCTCAATGTTCTCCATATGCCCAAATCTCGAGGATACACTAGCTTGTTGCTAGTGCTAAGACTATGGTAGTTATACATGTATCCACAAGTCATTGTAACCACAATCCAAGCGATTGTGTAAGACTCTTTATTTCTAGCATTGAATTGTAATGAAGTCACCACGGTCAACAATGGTTCTAATCAATATTCATTCATACAAAGTCAAGATGACTCACGCATTCCTTTGTTGATCTTTTTCTAGTATGTTGTAGATGGTGCAAGTATTGATAATTTAATGTAGATGATCGTCTCTTCCTTGATACAAGTGGAAGACATGGATGTTGATGCCATATCAAAAAGGGCCTTTTGTTTTGTTGAAGATGGCACCAACACATTTTAAGGAGTAAGATTAAGAGTTGCCAAACAAATCCAAGTGAAGTACATTCATTTTTACCTTAGGATCCACTACATGGTACGATCCAGTAATTTGAAATTCAAAGCTTAGTCAATCTTAGCAATTTCTAGTGTCATTGGACACTTATTGATCATCATGCACAATTATTTATGCACTCCTTGAAATAACACCTTGAGTTTCAAAAACTAGTTGAAGTAATAGAAATGAAGGGGTTGAAGCTCCTTGCTACGGTGAAGATTCATTCGGTTATCTTTTTGGAGCCTCTTCATTGTCTCCTTGTTGAGTATTGTGTAGTTGTTGTGAAGATGGTGACCAACAAGGATGATAAGGATACAACAAATATGAGTAACATTTCTATTTGTATAAATTGGGTGTTTCTTACTCTCCTACTTTCCTTTCTATTGTTACTCTTTGTTTTATTTGAAGTCCCAATGATGCTAGCATGTGAGCCTAGAAGTGCGAGCCTACAAGTCTTGAACTTAATTTTAAGTAGATACTTTACAATTATTGAAGGTGCCTCTAACATACATATCCATAACATAAATATCCTATAAAACCATGGAAGGTGCTTATAATATAGGTACCTATAATATAAGAACCTAAGTTCCTAGGCTCATGAACTCAAGATCCTAGGCTCACATGTTAGCAACCGTGTTTGAAGTCTCCTTCAACTAAGTACTAAAATAATTTTCTAACTACGCTTTCAAACCACGGTAATGACACAAATGTTTGGGCTTGTTGATAAATCCATTGTACTTATGTGGAAGTGGTTGCAAGAGATACTTGTCTTCTTTTTGGTCGCCTTGGCTTCAAACATGTGGTTTATTGGCTATAATTTTTAAAATGTATGTTTAATATACATGAATTTTGAAATGAAGATACATGTGATAATTGTAGACATTGATTAATTTTTGCATTTTTTGAAAATCGGTTTACTATTTTTAAAGGAGCATATGGACATTTTATCCTCACCCTTAGACCCGCCCTTAGAATAAACTATGCACAATTAGGTGGTTGTTGTTGTCTTTGAATTCCCAATTGGATGTTTAAATACCGTCCAATTGTGCCTTTCAAGAAATGGGTAGATGTTGTGTTTTGCTACTTCTTAGATGACCTAAGTATAATCCCTAAAACAATACAATTGAAAATTAGTATTATTAGTTGGTATTGGCTACAACAAGCCAAAACTAGTGACCAACAAAGGTTAAAGTCTAAGCTCCAACAAGCCAAAATTGTAGAGATTTTTGTACTCTTTCCAAAATGATAAAGTTTATTTTAATTGGACTTTTTCTCTCAAAGTTATGTGCACATGAAGTTTGACTTCTAAACTATAAAATTCATGTGTCAATTTTTATCAATCTAATGATGCTAAGTTCTTTTGGATTTTGGAATTGAAGTTAGGTTTAATTTTAGGTTATTAATTCTAAATTTTACTTGAATTGCTCTAATATTTATGACTTTCATCCAAATCTACTCTAAACTAAGTCAAAACTTCATTCTAGTACATCTTCTTCAATATTGATCTATTTTTTAGAATTTTTTTTTGGAACACCTTAAATATTTCTTCAATGATTCCACTTTTAATTTATTCCTTAGTTGTCTTCAAAAGATTCAAATGAATTCCCTACTTGTTACTTACTCCCTCCATCCTAAAATAAATCCAAGGTTTCCAAATATACATGTTCCAAATCAGACTCAAAAATGGCTCTCCACAACTTCATGAACAAAATTAAAGTTAGTTCAAACAGAAGCAAAAGAATCCGTAGATACCATGCTCTAAAGACTATATAGCAATTCAATCCCTGCAAAGGGAATCAAACACAACCTCTAACCAACCAAAGGTGAAGAATACAATCCACAACTATAAAAAACTACTACTAACAAATCTCTTGTTTAGAATTTTTGGAATTGAATCACAAGACATTGTATATAAAGGATGTCAATAGACATAATTGCACCAATGTTGTTGGGAATTGACCAAAATTAATACCACTAGAGCAGTTCCAACTATGCTAGTATGTGAGCATATAAGCTTTGAACATATGTAGGTAGTTTTACTACAAGCATTGAAGGTGCTTGTAATATAAACACCTATAATATAGGTGTATACACTTCTAGGCTCATGTGCTCATGCTCCTATGTTTACATAATAGTAACCTTCCATTCTTTTACACCTAATGAGATTTGATAGAAGCTACAATAATTATGCAATCCTTTGAAAATAGAAGCTACTTATGCACTAATCTAGCCATTTCTAAGAAACTTCAAATTTATTTCAAGATGGAGGGAGTACTACTTTGGACTTTTATTCCTAGAGTATTAGTTTTAGATTTGAAATAATTTTAGTTCATATTAAAATCAACTTTCTAAAAAAATAAGACACTTAAACTTTTGGCTTCTCTAGGAAAGTTATAGACGAATGAATTTTGAATGCTAGTCAATATTTGAAAAACATTTCCACTAATTTCTAATTATTCAAGTATCAATTTATCCTTTAATCTAGGTTTTTACTTCTGATGGAAATTTGAATTCTAATATTTTTTTTTAAAGATTTTAGAGGTTGATTTATTATTTTTTTAATCTACTCTTACTATTAATCTTCATCCAAACGTAATTTATTGAATTTTATCTATTTGTGAAACTAAACATGTTTTCAAAAACCTTAAAAAATTGACAACTAGATTCTAAATTGAAATTTGAAATTTGACAAATTCCCAAGAGTCTAACTTGACCTTTTGACTTCTAGATGACATTCTTATTTCTTAAACTAAGACTATTATGAAAAAGAATGATTTAGAGAAAAGAAAAGCAAGCACATACCTCTAGCTTTGTTGATGCAATAGCTCCATTCTTGCAGATTGTAATGATAATCTTGTTGTAGTATCCATCAACCTCCTTCTTGTAGTTCTTTGTGGTATTAACTTATTGCTAAATGGAATAGTTACATCGAAATAAGGAAGCCTACAATCCTTCTTCCTTCTCAACACTTTCTTTTTCTACTTCTTTTGAGATATTTCAGAAAGTCAATGTATCAAATTTTAACTTTTTAATTGCTTGGTGATTGTCTAAAGAATCAAACAAGATTTGGTGACAAGACTTGTTTAACTTTTTTTAAATACAACTAGGTAATAGCATTCCAAAGACAACTATTTTCAATTTCAACTTCTTCCCCTTGTCCTTAATCAAAGTCAAATTTTGTTTAAGGGAGTCAAATGTTCTCAATTGAGAGGTTCACAAGACTTGATAATGCTAAGCATTCTTATAATTAAACATTTAATACTTTGAAGCTTCCATAGTTATCCTTCATTGATAGCAATTTGAATTTTTTTTACTCAACTTTCTTGTCTATATTCTAACTTGAGCTATATAGAGTCTTTCTTAAGGCTCCCAATATGTGTTTTGAATATCCATTCTCCCTTCTAAAGGCTCACACTATATGTTTGAATATCCCAGACCCCCTCTTCAGGCTTCTAGTAGGTTTTTACACCCAGACCCCAATTCAAAGGCTCCCAGCATGTTTTGAAAACCCCAAACCCCTTTTCAAAGGCTCCCAATATGTTTTGAAAACCCCAAATCCTTTTTTAAAGGCTCTTAGTATGTTTTGAACTCCCCAGATCCACTCCCAAGGCTCCCAATATATATTAAACACCCCCCAAAACTTCTCGAAAGCTCCCAATATGTTTTGAATACCCCAATCTCCCTTTCAAAGCCTCCCAATATGTTTTGAACATTCTAGACTTCTTTTTGAAGGCTCTCAATATGTTTGTTTTTTCAATCAAGTGGTATGGCATGTATGCTTGTCAATCCAACTACTACCTCAACTATCTATCTATCCTCTAAACACCCCAAAGACCTTTCAACTACCTATCTAGCCTTTTCTCCTAACTGCCTAGCTTTGGTTGTGACTGAATTTTGGCTTAAGGCCGGTCTTTCTCTTTTTTCTAATTTTTTTGTGAACACAAATGCAAAATAATAAAAATAGAAATAAAAAGAACTAAAGATTTTAGGGGAGAACAATAGAAAATACATGGACCAAGCTTAAAGCTTTGTTGCTAGAAGATAAAAGAAATAAAATTAGCTTTTTCAAGGACTTTGATAAATACATGTAAAGTAATAACTTCGCCATGAAGAATGTATAGCCAAAAGGACTAAGACCAAAAAGAATGTTAATATTAACATGGCAAAGCCAAAGCTTTGCCGCACCAAATGACTTAAAACCAAAGGAAATAAAGCAAATTAGTGCAAAATCAAAGCTTCACCATTAGTAAAAGCATAACACAATTAATGCACCAAATACCACAACCTTGGACTATGTATTTCAAAGCTCTAGGGGGATTTTCTCCAAAAGTACGGGAAATCCTACACAAAGAGCTCATTGGAAATGATTAGTACAACACAATGATTCGAATTTCCAAAGAAAATCAAGAAAAACACCATGAAAGTTAGTAAGCTAAAATTCAAGACTTCAATGAAAATAAGCAAGATTCAAAAGGACCCCCAAATCCTTCAAGTTTAGCTTCAAGACTCCAAACAATGAGCAAAATTGCTCCAAAATGCAAAGTAGACTATGAACTGGCCAAATTGGTCAAATACGTAAACAAAATGCCAACAAATGTGGCGAACAACAAAAGAAAAAAGGGGTGCCTAGTGAAAAGAGGGAGTGGCCTTTTATAGTTTCTCTAAGGCCCCTCTCCCTCTCAATTAACCTAAGCACTTCCTAGAATTAACTGATAAACTACTTCTAATTACTAGAAAGTCAAAATCTACTATTGTTTTCAATCTAACCTATGGGAAAAAGCTCCAAATGACAAACAGATTGCACCATTGATTTTAGAAGGCCCAAATTTGCTTACAAATGTTTAACCCCCTACCTCTATGCCATATGGCTTGCAAATGCCAATGAATTGCCCAATAAGAGGATATGTAAAAAATTCCAAATGATAGAATTTTCATTTTCTCAAGGATTTGACTAGCCTAGATGTTTTGAAAGGTCAATGAAAGTAAAAAAAGAGCCTATTTTGACTTTGATTGGACATTGCAAGTTCTTAATATCCCGGTCAACGTGTCAAATATTTTAAATTTCGATTTGAATTTGATGTAGTTGTTGGTTTTGGTACTTGTTAGTGTTGGAATACCTTAAAAATTTTGGGGGCACATTGCTAGCACAAAACACTCTATCCTAATTTTTAGAAAAATTTTACCACAACCTAGATAATTTTTATGAATTTTTTCATTTTGATTTTTGAGTAGTTGACTTTCCATAAAGTCATCTTTTATATTCTAAAAAAAACCAAAATTTGGATGACTTCTATGAAGTTTGCAAATATTGAATATAAACTCATATTTTTATTCTAAACTATTCTTAGGAAGGTCAAAATTAAAGACCTTCTTTAATTTTTGATGGAGAGTAAATCTTTCTATTGGAAGGGAATTTCACCAAACCGATTTTGTTGTTGGATTCCCAGTGTATTTTTCTATTAAAAAAAAATTCTTCAATTTTTGGTTGCGTATCCCTCGTATCACTTGAATTTTACCTACAGAGTACAGATGTAACTTCTCAGTTCTCACCATTCTTTTTAAATGAATGGCAACCTCGACACAGGTCAACCATATGTATCCCTAAAGTTAATAGAGCTCTTTCTATTATGAACTACCAACTCTCATGTTGCCATGGTCCAAATGCACTCAAAGGTCTAATCTTGGTATATTCTAATTTTGCTACTACTTTTGCCAAAATGGCCTGAATACCCCTCAAATTTGTAACTAACTCCTCAAACCCTAATGTAGATCCTAGAAATAGAAAATTGAAGTGTTTTAAGGCACTCCAAACTTCTAGGATTAAATCACCATATTAGTAGGAACTTCTTTGAAGTACAGTGTAAACACTCTTTTACAAATTTTTACCCATAAATACTACAAAAATTGAGCAAGAGCAAAAAAAATCTTGATATCCAAGTGACAACTCTAGGGCTCGCTCTAAGGCTCATAAGCCCTCGATTGGATGTCTATTTTTGAGGGGGATAGTCCTATTTTTCACTTGAAATGCAAATTTGAAGAAGAAAATTGGAGAAGAAGATGTTGTGTCCTAAACTGACATGTAGTAATGACAAGGTCTTATACAAATTTTTATTTCATTTTTAATGATTTTTATGTGGAGTTTTCATAGACTCAAATTGTACAATTGTACAAATGAGGAAAAAAATTCCTTTCAGAAGTATTTGGTGCATTTCTTATGTATAAAAGTGTAGAAAAATGACTATTTTAAAATTCACTTTTACAATGTTTTTCAAAATTACCAAACTTCAAAATATTTATGTACCCATTTTTTGTTAATTTGTAGTTTTTTCAATTTTATAGTATTCTACTATAATTAGTAGTAATGCATAGTACTACAAAGTGGGCCCATTGATTTTCTACTAATTTTTGAATTTAAAAAAAAATTATTTAGCACAAAGCTGATTTCACTTTTAATTAATTTTTAATAATTTAAAATTCATTTCAAATCTTTTTATTGCACTACTCCTGCATAATACTCATAGCAATGGCAATCCTCTGGCCAAAAATAGAGTTTTTGAGACAAAAACATTAAGTGCTCTTGCAACAATCCTTAGGATGATTGCCCTCCTACTTTTGATGGAAACGATTAACATTCTCGTCAACTTTGCTCAATAGTATGACGTCTTCATTTATGATTTTATGGTAGCACTTAAGATTTGTCACTTAGGTCAATTGTTCTCCCTCTACTTGGACAAGGCCATTGCATTCTTAAGTGATGAGTTTTGTACATTCAAGAATATCTTAGATTGAATCCATGAACAAATCTATGAGAAGTAAATTAGAGATTTAAACACTTAGAGTGAGCAATTGGCTTCTACTATCAAATGTGAGAAGGTTTAGGCTCAACACAACTAGTAGAGGGTCTAGAATAGTGTAAAGCGTGAAAGGAGAATACACATGTATTGCATTTTTTTGGCAACATAGCAATATTTGGCAGCTCACTACAAATGGAATTTTTATTTTATTCTTTGAAATTTTCACACAACATGTAGAAGAGTTTTTTCTTTAAGGCCCAACAATTTTTATAACTTTTGAATACATGGTTTAAAATTTATTGTATGATATGTAGTATTTTTTTCTTGGCAAGGCAATCAAGATGATAAAAAATCACTTCTTCTAGAAACAAAAATTTAAAAATGGATTTTCTAGATTTATATATATGTGGAAAGCTTTGAATCATTCTATTTTTATTAATGAAATGAAAATTATAATGAAGTCCTAATAGAGATGCCATCTAATTTCCCGGCTAATTTCACAAATAAGACCTCATATCTACCAACCTGTAAAATATTGATAAGTATAATTATAAGTAGATATATCTTATCTCTAATCCTTTATTTTACAATTGAGACATATTAATATGCTACCTTATTTATTGTACAACAAGAAGATTGATAGTTAAATGCAATTTTTTATATAAATTAAAAAAAAAAATAATCTATAAGTTAATTATTTATGCCCTCGTTTTGTTCACATGTGAATAGATGATTGAAAGACTTCAAAATACTTCAAAATTCTTATTATTGAGTGATCAAATATTACAATATTTCAAAGATATTTTTAATATTGTTGTGTTTTTATAACCATTAAATTAAGATTTCAAGTTTAGAATCATAAAAGAATTGTCAAATTGTATCAAAGCTCTTACTTTCTATTTAACTTAGATCATATTCACAAAATTTGACAAATGATTTGTGGATCATATCCATTTGGTTGGATTTACTATTACACTGGTCAATATTAATACATTAAAATTTGAAACCAAAAATTCAATAATTTTTTTTTAATTGATGGTGAATTGAATATTAGTGATTTCCACAAGGACCTTTCATTGTTATTATTTTCAAACTTCAATTTTTAAATACAAAAATTATTTATTTTTAATATTTAATATTTATTGAAGTCATTTTTTGAAATAGTAAAATCATTTTTTGAGATGAAACATGCCTATGCTCTTTGAAATATAGAGTATCCATAAAGAAAAGTTTTAAAAATAATTTCTTACAACTATTAGGAAATTAATCCTTACATGCTATACCAAGGCCCTCAACTTGGTTTTTGAGTGTATTTTGAAAACTTGTCACCTTTCAAGGATAATACAAGAATCTTAGAAAAAAAAAACTAATTGATGATGTTGGACATGTATTAGACTCATTGGCACTTAAGAAGATGAGATAGCTCCTAAATAGGTTGCTTTGACAATTTAGATATAAGGGTGAACTTTCAACTATTAACACCGAATATAAGCACAACTATAATTATATGTAACCATTGTGTATATATTGCTCATTTCATGTCACTACTCCATGTAAATATGTATGAATCATCAAACTACTTGGGTTTGTTCAAATGGGAAGTTGTGCAATGTAACATTGGTGCTTCTAGGTGTGGAATGGACACTTTAGGAATGACTTAGTGGCTACCACAATAGGATCATGTTCTTTTTAGGATATAAAATCATCAAAGAATGTCATTTTTAACATAGGTCATTTGGCATTGTGGACATCTTTGGAAAATATTGTAGCCATTTTAGGGTGAAGAGATGATGATTATAATGCACTTTCAATTGGTTTGGGAGGTGACTTAGTAAAATTTATAAACATTTTGGATGCAACACTTGAAAATTCATAGTGATTTCATATTTTGTTCAAGAAAATTATAATTCCACTTCTACTTTGTATATAATTTTTTGTTTGTAAAAATAATGCAAATCAAGGATTATGACTATAATAACTCTAAGACGCTATGGAAGACTAAAAGTATCTATTGAATGACTCAAACCTCTTAAGTCCCAAAGTTCTTGCAAAGGATTCTTAGGATTTTGGATAGGCTTGTGTGATCTCAATTTTTTTTATGCTTTCTTGAATCTTTTTTTGAAGACACCAAATTACTTTGGCTTTGTATGAATATAATTTTTATTTCAATTGATGCCTAGGAGCAAAAGCTATGCCATTACGAGTCCAAAAGTAGCTCAAAGGGCAGTCCAAAAAAATTACAAAAAATTAATTTTTTTTAATTTTAATTTTTTCTCAAAAATCATATTTTTGTCTACATCCAAATCTTTGATTCATTCTACATGGACTAGTGATGAGAAAGTTATGGACAATCTTGTTTTTTGGGCAATCTAAGCATCTTATTGAAAAAAATAACTTGTAAAATTCATTATTGAATGCAATTTCTATAATTTTTCAAAAAGAATTTGTTAGGCAAGGTTAGATTGCTTGCTAGAACAATCTCACCATTGGGATTATTGTGTTTCAATTCCATCTTAGGGCCATCAATGGTTTAGTTTTCCCTTCAATCTTGAACTTACTTCTATTTAATAATTTTTTAATGAGTGAAAATTAAGTATTTTTTTAAAGTTTTTTTTAGATTCTCAACTCAAGTCTGCAACATAGAAATTAGAAAATTAAAATCAATAGTGCAGAAATTTTAAGTTAAGAAGGTTTAAAGTCAAAAATCTAGTTGAGCAAGGGATAAAAATCACTTAATTTCTTCGCAAATATCTCACAATCTATGTAGTCAAGGTTTCTGAAATTTTTTCCAAACATTTTTATACTAGTGCAATACAAGATCCTATGGTTAGATATGTAAAAGAAAATAATTTTAAATTTTTTCACTATTTGCAATAGAAATGGCAGTTTTGAGTGTTTTTTGATGGAAAAATGACCTTGGGACTACAAAGGTTAAGAGAAATTGTAGAAATGAAGAATGCACCTAGCTATTCATCCAGAAATTTGATAATTCAATTACCTGGAAGAACAAGTTGATAAATTCAAATTATCAGTGATAGGCCTTGTTCTTCCAGAGATAAGTTGGCTTACCTTACGAAAACGTTTCTTGTTTTATGAGCTCCTTCTTTTTCTAAAACTGAGGTTCTGAATTTGAGCAATTCCAGACTGCTACAACATGCTGGTGTCTAATTCCATGACATAATATACACCTTTGAAGGATGAAAATGTCTGCAGTGAGTGGCAAGTTAGAGCTTTCCAGAGAGCACAATTGAAGGGCCTTGGGCAAACCTCGGTCATGGGTTTTTTCGGTCAAAAAAATAATTGTTCGAGTCTAGTGCCATGTTCCTCAGTACTGGACCCTAAGCTATGTCTCGCAAGGGAGCCCTGGGCCAGACTCTCAATCGGGACTGCCAGTTAGCGCATGGGCAAATTGTGTGTGGAAACAAAGCCGACAGTGGCCCTATTTTGCGAGCCCTCAGTCGGGTTCCAGTTTGATTATGAAATTTAAACCTTTTAGTATCCTGGTCCACTTCATCAATTTATCATATTAGTGCTTGCTACAGAGCGAACTTACATATGGCTACAACTTTTTATAAGTTAGGAATATTTTTCAACCATTATATGTGTTTTAATGTTATTTGTGTTGAAGAGTTTTCACAAATATCATTCCTCCCTTGAAAAAGTTATAACCATACCTAGCTTCATTGTGTAACATGCACTAATAGAATGAATCAGTTGCTAGTTGAGAACCTGAGGAAGAATGGAAAAAAATGGGGCAACTGTAGAGGAATACCTACACATTTTGATCATTTAACCGTCTTGATATAGGACAACTATTTCACTACTATCACTATCTTGTTTGGGGACAAATTGGACCAACAGAGTAGCGACAATATAATGCGTCCCTGCTAACATTGATGGAATCTTGCAATATCAGATCGCATTGTAATATGTTGCTGTATTTGAAGGGAAAATTGCGGTTCCTGCATACTCTGCATAAGCTGATCACAGAACTGATGTGGAGCTTGCTTGAAGGATAATCGGTTGCACCAACATTTTATTCAGTAAGCCTATTATTCTTGCAAGCGCCAGGAATCCGGGAAAGAATCGTCTCAGACTGCACATTTTGACCCATACGTTCAACCGAAACAGCTAGTCTCTACGTGCCTCAAATCGGATTCACCGTTGTCTTCCCAAAGTGAATGCAATGGAGCGACTCCAATCAACCGCTTCTGCGAAGCTGTTGAATTGCTCCCTCAACCACAACATAGCAGCTGCCGTAGACTCACGAAGAATTGAAGCTCACTCATCTACAGGTTCTGGGCTACTATACTTTTGATCGTAAGCAATACAGGAATAAATTCAACAGGGAGTATCGGTGACCAATTCTGGATGGAATAGCTCAATTGCTACAGGACGAAAAACGTGTTTCCACCGGCATCGTTCGCTTGTTTCGTGACTTTCGTCCACGCCAATGGATGCAAACAGCTTCATTACTCTCCCTCCGTCCCTTTCCGCCCTGCTTGTCATTTTAAATGAATGAAACAAAACCCTCTGGCTTTGCCGGTCCCGAGCGTTTCTTGACTTGACATCACCTGCGAGTCTGGCCTTCATTACTTAACTTATTATCGTCTCCCTCCTTTATGTGATTCGAAGTTTCCATTATGAGCCAGGGGTAATGGCAGAAAGGAAAAGGTCAAGTGAGTGACAGAGTAAGCTCAAGTTACGTGACTCCTGGGCAGTGGTCTTCAGTTTGCCCAGAGCCTCTCTACTGTACTGTGCTAAATACTGTGCTCACTTTCTGGGTCAGAGGACGATCTGGAGCAGTACTGTACACCGTAGAAGAGAAAAGAAGGTATCTTTTTATAAAAACTGTCCAGTGGGGAAGGGCTGGTCAGTACCCCTTCATCAAAGCCTCCAAGTCATGTTGTTGACTGAAAATCTGTAAGTCTTACAGTACTCTACATTTCCCCTGTGTGTGTACTGTACGCCTGCCCTGGGGGCTCCACCTTCTTCAATACAGGCAATAGAATACAGGCATGAGGACGGATTCAGGAGTGTATTCCAAGGACTAAACAATATTATCCCTCTGCCCCTTGACCTGACACCTCTGACCACGTCTTGACTTTTCAGTGGAGTCGTATTGTTGAGTTCCTGATTGCAATGAAAATCCACTTTTGACAGGGGCCGGAAGCCTGGAACTGAACCCACTGATGTGCTCTTCTTTAGTTCTTTTACTCCCTTCACGAGACGTGTCCAAACTTGTCACTTTCGCCTGCTGGAAAGGAAATATAAAAAACTTATCTTATTCAAGCTTTCAGCCGTGCAAATTTCCAGTAGACTACAGTACGACTACTCGTGGGAAACAATTTAGATTGCATGATTATAGCATTTGAAGTTAGAAGAAAATAAACTTGGGGCCCTATCCTACAAGCTTACAATAGAACCTCTCTTAACTAATAGGTCCATGATTGACTGAGAAGATTATACTCGACAAGTCTATTTTGTTTATTTAGGATCATTTTAGTCATCACTTTTGTAATGGAAACAAGTTTGGGATAACTACAACAGAGCTCCCAACCTTAGGAACGTTGTCATGATGTGGGCCATCTATTAATTGAAATAAATATCCTTATTTGTTAATAAGGAGTGTTTAGAGTTAGAAGTTGTTTGTTTTAGAAGCTTGTGTTAATTGTTCTTCGTAGTTGCCAGTTGATAACCGGGTGGTTAGTCACTAATACTAGGGTGAATAGGGTTAGAGTTAGCTAGGGGCTTGTCGCCTTGGTTGTGGTGGCTATTTAGAGGCAAGGGTTGACTCTTGTTCCTCTCTCTCTCTCTCTCTCTCTCTCTTTTTAGTGGTTTGGAGGTAGGTAATGCACTTAGGAGAGCAAAGTTGTGTTATTATTGGGGATTTATATTGAAAAAAACATTGATGAGAGGGAGTTTTGAGTTGCATTTTGGAAAGTGTTGGATGACTATAAGATTTTGGATCTAATTTTTTGGAAAGTTGATATACTATGATGCCAAGTTTAGTATCTAGATTTATTATAGAGAAAAAAATTATAAGGCTTTGAAGTATAGGTGTTTAGATTCTAAGGTAGCTAAGGATTTTATTGAAATTTTATATTATAGAAATAAAATTTGGAAAGTATTTTTCTTATCTTATCTACTATCTTATATCAAAATTTTAGCTTCAATGGACTTGGAATTTATAAATTATGCATAAAATACAACCAAGACGTGAAGGTGGTGAAAGGTTAGAAAGTCAATAGTGGAAAAATGTTCACCAAAGTTGCATAATATCTTAGATTAGAATGAAAATTGGTATGTGAGTAGTTGAGTAGGCAATCTACATTGTGGAAAAGTTTCAAGTTGTTTGGAATTACTTTCCATTATTTATGCTAAATCAAAGTTGGGCATGGCAATTTCTAGAGTATCTTGAGAAGGATTAGAAATCTAGTATAGAGAAAATGTACACAATTGCTAGTATGTGAGCTTACGATCTTGAAACCATGAGTCTAAGAGCTTAGGCTTCTATGCTATAGGTACCTATATTGTAGGCACCTTCTATGATTATAGGATATTTATTTTATAAATGTCTATATTGTAGGTACCTATATTATAAGTACCTCCATAATTATAGGATCTTTATATTATAGGTACCTATATTATATGTGTTTATGTTATAGATACCTATATTATAAGCACCTCCTATGGTTGTAAGGTACTTATGTTATAAGTATATATGTTATAAGCACCTTCAATAGTTGTAGAATACTTACTTACACCTAGGCTCAATACTTGTAGGCTCGCATTTTTAGGCTCACATACTAGTGCGGAAAAATGTACACCAAAGTTGGACAATATCTTAAATTGAAATGAAAATTGGTATGTAAGTATTTGAGTATTTGATTTACACTGTGACAAAATGGAGCATTTCACTAAGATGGCAATTATTCATGAAAATGGTACAAAGGGGGACTGCAAAATGGAATAAATTCATAGAAAGATGGCATGGGGGTGAAGAAACATGGGAATTGTGTTGCAATGTGGACTTGTTGGGGACAAAATTGGCACATCTATGAGGTTGACATGCCAAGAAGCAGTGTAGTATGTGCTCTTGACTCACGTAAATGGCATGCATAATATTGCCATTTTAATGAAATTTTCCATCAAAGTTTCAAGTTGTTTGGAGCTACAATCCATCATTAATACTAAACCAAAACTAGGTATAGAAATTTCTTTGGCATTGTGGAAATTGTAGGATAGGGAATTAGGAAAAAAGGAGCTTGAGGGTAGGTTTATTATTATTTAGAGAGTTTAAAAGTATTAAAGAGTATATACAAAGCATTTCTACAAAAGGCTCCATGTTATTCCAAACCTAATAGCAAATCTTTGTGACAACATGAAGAGAACTCATGGCCCTTTTGAAGCATTTTTGAAAGAATAAAAATCCAAAAAAAATCACAACTAGCCTGATTGCTTACCCTCTCTATTAGCATGCTACCAAAGTTGCCTCTAAATTTTCAAGCCCCATAACTTATAATTTGGACACATGATTGGAAAAATATATATTTTGGGGAAGCTTATAGAAATGTGCATCTTTTATATGATTTCACTTTTAGCCATTCAAAATTGACTTCATAATGACCTACAAGAGTTTTCAATCGTCCACTCAATGAACAATTGTCTTTTAGGGGTTTAGAGTATGCACACTTATAATTGTCACTAAGTACATCTAAATATAAATATTATTATTAAACATATATTATTTATGTTGGATCTCATTGGTAACAAAAAGAGGATTCCAATGCTTTTTATTTAGTTTAGTATGCATTTTCTAAACATCGTATGAATAAGTTTCAAATTTTCAAAATCCTATCTCTTAAGTGTACTAAAACCCAACACTAAGCTCTTGTAGCACCTATCATGTTTTGATTGTTTATATCTCATGTAATCAATATCTAGGAAAAAATGATGCTTCTTGCTTCAAATGTAGATGATGCATTTTGCATAATGTTGATTTTGGGTGTACATATCTTATTATTTCTTCATAACCCCTAAAGGACCAAAAAGCCTACTTTGGGCTTTTTGAGAACTTTGACTTCATAATTTGAAATTCTTTCATGAATTTCTTAGGATGGATGATTTTCATCATAATCTGTGTGTGAAGCTTTGTTTCATATCATTCCAATAAATGTTGCAAAAGTTAGAAGAGATTTTTTAAAATTTCAATGTCAAACTAGGCAACAAAAAATATATTCTAAAAAGAAATATTAATTATTTTTTTGGAATCGTATAGATTCATGCCTACTTTAAAAAAATTGAACCATTGAATTACAAATAATGAGGTAAGAGCTAGGAGGAGCTTTCTTTTGTAGGCAATAAAGGTATAAAAAGTATATGAAGTTGTCTTTTGCTCTCAATTTTGAAAATTTTCAAATAAAAATATAAACAAAGGATATCAATTGTTCAATAGAACATTTTCACCATTGGGATCAACAATTCTCACATTCTCCCAAAAATAATTAGCATATTACTATATTAATTATAATTTTCATTCAGTAATACCTTCCACTTTACAATTTTCTTAAAAATGAACATGAAAGTTTTATTGATTTAATATGTACATATATATATATATATATATATATATATATATATATATATATATATATATTCAATACATTTTCCAACTTATTGACTAAAATACACAAATTATAGCATATATTTAGTTGATGTTGCCAATGTCTTGTGTACACATCATAATTTGACTTTTTTGCTAAAAGTTTTTGGACATACTTGTTTTGTTCTAAAAATATTGAAAGACAAAACTTCACCTTTTGGAACGACTAGAAAAAACTACATTTTGAAGTTTAGGCACATTGAACTTGCAATTAGTAGGGATATTCACTCTAAAATTTTGGTACCATGTCAACTTGAACAAGTTAATCAAAAGACCATATGGTTGGTTTTATGAAAAATAAATATTGATGAAGATTTTGACTTTGCTTTAGAGACAAGTATTTTGAAGCAATTTTGGGCCTCTAAATAGGATGGTCCTTTAGGGATTAACCCCTATAGTCCAAGGTGCATTTCAAAAGATATATCAAAAATAAAATTATATATACAAAAATACCTTTCTTAGAACTTCAATCCTATAAAAGTATATATATCTATTGTTACTATATTATTTAGATTAGGTAACACTAATTTTGTTCCTTCTCTAATAAAAAAATCATTGAAGTTATACAAAGACCTTGACAACAATGTTTCTTTTTCTTCTTATTTTACAAAAAATAAAATTTCCATACACCTCGACTAATGGCTATCAATTCAACTTAAATCAAAAATACTGTTGACGACATTTTGTGTTCATTGAATGACTCTAAGAACCCATGGGGGAAAAAAACATTTTCTCATCCAATTTCTTTTAGAGTCGCTTAATGCAATAGTAATGAATGGCATTGGAACTTTCATTTTTCATGTAATATTGACTTTTTCATAAAGGAAGATGTTGAATCCAAGCATCACCAAGTGGTATATTTTGTCAAGTATTTAGCTCCATTTCTATTTTTGAAATTTCACCATAAAAACAGTCTTTTGGAATTTTAGCATGACAATAATGAAATGAATTTTATCAAGTTTAGTTCTATCCCAATTAAAAATTATTGAAATTAAATATTTTATTGCAATTTGAACTTTGAGCCCCTCATGATGATCTATTATTTTATGATTATAGAATGATACAACTATTTGGATTGCACTATAATGTTCTTCACTATTATGTGCATTTATGGAGAAATATTCAGATTTTTTTAACATGTCCTACATTTGATATGAATTTTCATCAAATGATATAGAAAACCACAACTTAAAGAAGATATTCGATTTCATCTTTGAAAAATAACACATTAATCAAATCCATTCAAATTTAGTTGAAAAATCAACCATTGAGATTGACAAATCTGAGAGTGTAATCACGTGTCATAAGTTTTGTCCTTTAACTTAAGGGTTAATATTGGCTAGTGTGGCCAAAGCTTTGTTTGGGAAGAAACTTTGTTTAGTTCAAAGTTAGCCATTGAAATTGGGGGAAAAAATAGTTGCTATTTGAAAACATCGACAAACAAACCGTGAAAAAATCTATAGAATATCTAAGGGAGGTACATCCAAATGTGCCATTGACCTTAAATCGCCATCTATACTATATGTACACCTCCAAAATCAATTATGTACCTATGTAGAAGAAACGCTTTTAGAACCAAACTTTGTTCCTTAATAACTTTTGCATATAGTATCCAAATGCCACATTGGAACCTCCTTTCACTTACCAACAAGAACAAATGAAAATTTGACCAGTCTAATAATAAAAAATAGACTTAGTAGCAAAAAGTGGTGGTTTGGGGTGTACCTACCTTATTTTGAGTAAGAAATAGAGAAAAGAACTGGACTGCATGCTAAAGAAACTGATTCAATTTGGGACTTATCCCCTAAAGTCCCATGGCCATTTTTCTGCCATAACCACTCAAAACTACCACTTCTACTACAATCACTTACAAAATAAATTAAATTTTTTTTTTAGGATTTAGCCATAGGATCTTGTTCTACACTTGTCTTAGATCATGTGATAATTTTTTTGTGATTTTTGACCGTATAGATTGAAAGATATTAGCATTCAAAGTGAAAGAAAAAAAATTCTTTCAAGAAGTCACTATGATTGCCCACAAAACAAGAAGCTCCATAACTTTCACATCTCTAATCCAAATGGAATGAATCAAAGCTTTTGATTTACAAAAAAATACAATCTACAAGAAATAAATATTAAAAATTTTATTTCAATTTTTTGTGGATTTTTTTTGTTGCCCGGTCTCCCCCATTTTGAGGTTATTGTAGCATGACTTTTGCTCCCGGACACCGATTGAAATAAAAATTATATTCCCAGAAAACTCTTAAGTTTTTCTATCTTATGAGAAAGTTTCAAAAAGTTTCAGTAAAAATTGAGATCATAGGAAATCCATTTTGTCCCTCGCAGGGACAATGGGACTTTAGGGGTTGAAGGGGAAATAGCCAGTAAAACTCAAATAACTTCCCAATCGCAGGGCCCAGGCAAGAGATTAGAGAAATTGTGGAATTACACTGCTTCTTTTTTGCACGGGCAGTTTCGGATTCACTCATTCAACAAGGGAATAATATTCATGCTCCCTAAATCTTATCACCAACACTAACTTACCAGTGCAACAGAAGTATCACAACAAATCTTACCGAACATGTGAAATGCAATCCTAATGAGGACCTTGATGGACCTAAAATAGAATCGCTGCCCAAAGCCCAATCAAAACCATCGGCACAATCTCGTGAGAAAATCAATGAAGAAGTAGGTGGATCCAAAGGTCAATCTACCCCAGTTCACAGTGTAGTTATAGCAGAATGGTGGAAGCTATGACATCCACTGACATGGATGTAAACACACATATTCATCCAAAGTGTGTTGTAAGCATCCGGCGTCCGTAGCAGAGCAATATTGCTCCTGGATTTGGTAGCAATTGAGCAACTCCATCCATAGAAAATAGGAAAACCTATTGTCAAATATTTCCTAAAAAAATTGCATAGCTTGTAAGCAACGAATCCCCCTCCTCCAAAATGTTGGTTTAATTGCTCTTTGCTATTCCAAAACTCCTAAAGGAACTCAAGTACATTTGTCACTTAGATGTACAATGTACAAGGTGCGTTTTGGGATACAAAGTTGAATTTGGATGGGGAAGGAAGTTTAAAATGGTTTGAATATTTTTGTAAACTCCAAAAGTGTGGGTGTTTCTACCATGTAGAACTCAATAATTTTTGAAATAGTGAGAAACATTATTTAGAAAATTTATACACTTAGCACATAAGAAATGGTGCAAATTCTTAGATACAATGACTTCAATAGGGAGTCAAAAATAGAGAGGAGTTCCAAATTGAGCTCCAATTTCTTGTATCCATTGGCTTACAATGCAAGATTATTATTGTGGTAGCAATTTTTACCACCCATCTAGTAGAATCCTTGAAAAGTGTTTATACAACTATAGGTGCAAAAAAAATTAGTTTGTTTCATATTTGTAAAAAGTACTATGCATGTTTGCAAATGGTAATCATGTGTGCAAATAGTGACCTTTGCTATGTGAAGTATTGTATGTTCATGAAGTATTCCATTCTTTTCTTTTAATGTGACATTATTCCCTTTGAAGTAACATCCATCATTCCAAAAAGTATATAGACTAACCTTGGAACATGTATACAATGAATAGATTAAACACTTGCATTGGTTTATATTGTAGTTTTTCCAAAATATCAATTATATTTTGTTTGCATTGCATAGTACTATAGTTTTTCATAATACCAATATATGACCACATAATGGGCTACAAAATCTACATGAATCCTTTTTTTATTTCATTTTTAAATTGAATAATTTGTAGTGTTACTAGATGTAAATATTGATGGTTCATACAAATATATTATATAATCATATATTGATGTTCCAAAAAACTATAATAGAATAGCTCTAGATCAATACAATTGGTATTTTGGAATAAATATAATATATATCTATACAATTGCTAAATGTATTCATTGTATCTATATCTTTGAAAGCTAGACTCTCTCCTATTTGAAGAATGAATGTCATTGATTTAAAGAGAATGAATGCTACACTTCAAGAATATATGGTACCATAAAAGTCCCGTCAAAAGTAACAAAGGTCACTATTTGCACACATAAAAACTACATGCGTGTATGCACAATTTTTCTATTAATATAAAATAAAACTATTTTGTTACACACCTTTATACAAACAATGTTTTGAAATTTCACAAATGAATGGTATATAATTAATATTGCAATGATGCTCTTGACTTGCATATCAATGTATACAAAAAATTGGCATTGGATTTGGAGCTTCAATACCAAAATCACTACTTACAAAAAAATTGTTCTATTTTTGCTAGTTTAACCCTTAAACGCCAAGCTAGTGACCATGAAAATCAACCCTTTTTGAACTGTGTAACATCATCTAGTTTAAAAAACCAAAAATATTCATTGGGAGTCAAACTACTATAGAATAGTTTTCTTTTCCACCCCTAATTCCAAGGATGAATAGTTGCATTTATGTCCTACACATGAGAATTCCTTGTCATTCATTGAACGTTAGACGTCCGTGTCAACATTCAAGGGTTAAACATATAATATTTTTAGGTAATGCCTTTCATTGTTAAAAAAATCATGAGTTCTAATAAAGCTACTGTATTTTTCTACCTTAAAAAAATTTAAATTTAAAAAAATCATGTTTGAAATTGAGGTCCCACAAGCCTACCCAGAAACTTGAGAGTTCCAAAGGGGACTTTGGGACTTTAGGGGGTTAATGTCATGGAAAAATTACAATTATGGTACATGCACACTTGGACTTAGTGAAGGAGTGGTGCTGCCTTAATAACGCAGTCAAATGACGTTGACTTCGGCTTAAATAAAGGTCCACAATGGAGGGGCCATTGCCCTGGCAGAAGCAGCTTGTGCACCCTGTTAAGATATGTGAGCTATTCACATATGCCGTGCAGGATACTACACAAGCGTTGCCGTAAAGGTTGGAGGACGGCTGTAGCTATTGGGGATTCACACCACCCACGTTGCAAGTAGGCCCACAGACTTGGCTAGCTTGAGGGTGAAGCTTCTTTTTTTCTCCCAGCTTCGGTCGTCAACATCACATTCTGATGCCCGAGCTCGTTGGGAAGGCAGCCCTATGGGAGTAGTTGTTGACTATCGTTCCTTCCTCCACCGCTTTCCCTGTTTGCGGTATAAAAACGGAACAGGGACGCGGCATAGCCAATGAAGCATGTTGTAACCATTGGATCCAAGTTGTTGTGGTGGTCTCAGGTAACAATTGTTTCCTCTCTATTACTTGCAGTGTTGAATTACTGGGTTCCATTTATAATAGGAATTGGTGTTGCTGAAGCAACAAGAAAACATCCTATCTTGTAGTGATGATGTCCAACATGACCGGAAGGCAGAGTAAGTGCACGACATTCTGATAATTTGTCAGCGTGCTCTCTATAGGTGACTTGAAGCGTTTCGGCGTTGTTAAGTTCAGCTCTTGGAATGGATTTTCTGAAGCATCCCATTGACATGCTTGCCATGGCGTCCATTATCCTGGTCGTCCTCCTAGGAACGCAACGAAGGCTACTTGTTACTGACAAAGACTTGCCCAACTATGACCACGATGACAGAACAGCTGAGTTACTGCATTTCAATAGTACTTTATCTCTGCACATCGCAGGTGCCACTCACGCTGCCATGCATCACCTACAATTATGGAACACGCTTACAACCGTGGAGGATGATCTAGACTTCTGGGTGAAGTCCAGGTCCACAACCTGGTTTTCATGATTTCTCTTACAAGAGTATGAGGACGAACGCTGGATTCAAATGTTCAGAATGACAAAGCGAGCAGTGCTATCTCTTACACGTCTTCTTGAGCCATCCATAAAGAAGAAGAACACAAGGTATTGCTATGCAGTTCTGGTTGTTGTGCGATTGGCTTGTTCTCTTTTCAAATTGAACTATGGCACCTCATTCTTTGTGTGCAGCAAACTCTTTGCTGTGGGCCAAAGTACTGTGTGTGATGCTTCGTGATGTAGTGCACGCCATTATCATCGTTATGCGCTCTGAAATGTCATGGCCTACTGGAAGAAATTTGATAGACATAGTAACAGAGTTCCAGCAACTTTATTCTCTAACAAGTGTGGTTGGAGCGATTGATGGAACGCAAATACCCATAATCAAATCCAGGTATGGCTCAGCAGACTATTACTATTTCAAATCTTGTGGTTATTCAATGAATTGTCAAGCTATTGTCGATAGTTTAAGAAGGTTCCTCGATTTGTACGTGGGTATGCCAAGCTCCACTAATAATGCCCGTATGCTGTGGCAATCCATACTATACTGGAGAGGACAACGCAATGTCCTTTAGGATGCTGCATACACAATTGCTGGTTTTTCTCCGTATTTGCTAGGCGATGCCGGATATCCTTTATTGCCGTGGCTTATGGTGCCTCACCAACAACAACAACTATCCATGCTTGACCGCTTGTTCGAACAAAAGATGAGTAAGGGATGATGTTTCGTCGAAAATGCTTTCAGTTTGTTAAAGCAATCCTTTAGAGAGTTGGAAGTGAAGTCCGAGTTGAACATGGCTTTCCTACTGGACATGGTCTTCTATTGCTGTCTTTTGCACAATTTGCTCCTCAAGCAAAACCATGATGAGGTTGAGTGACTCCTAGACATCCTTTAGGCAATGGACTTGTATCAATGAGGTCCGGTCCACTCATGTTGAGCAGTATGTGTGGCCAGTAAGGAATGAAGACAACCACTTTGCAATAGTTGCAATGAAATGATTGCAATTGGTTGTTTACCTTGCTGATGAGCGAGGCCTGGCAATGTGATGCCTTCTACCTTGAAGATTTTTTTTTTTACAATATGTACATGTATGTACTTTATTATATAGCCGGCAAAGAGTTTTTTTTTCCTGTAGTAGATTTCTTCATATCAAAAACAACTTTCCCTAACTTTTTCTATCAATACTGTATATATACGACATGCGTTATTTCATACTACAGTGGCTTGCCTTTCAGTCTCTTCACTTGCACGAGGTCAGGCCCTGTTAGGATTCAGGTGCTGCCTTTCGGTCTCTACACTGGAATGCAAACAATCGTTGTTGATAACCACATGCTACCTGACAACTATGGTCGATAACCACCTTCTGTTGTTGGTCGCTCTCCTCCAGACGACAGACTAGAGCTCACAATTAGGGCTCCGACATTGGCTCGGAGACCTTGTTGGCACGAGCAGCACCTGCGTTGGGCTTCAACTGGTCCATGGCTACGTTCCCCGCAGGTCTGTCTCCGAAGAAGTCATTGTCTCCACATTTCGAGCCGCTTTGGAAATACCGAAAGCCAGCTCCAATTACATCTGTTAGGTTGGACAAGCATTGCACCACCTTGGACTGCTTGTGGATGGTAAGGCGGGTGTTGTCATTGGCTGCACGGGTCGCGTCCTGCATTCGACGGTCTCTGTCGCATTGGTAGTCTAATTGGTTGCTGAACAATTGGACCTGGACGTCGATCTTCGACTTCTCTAGCTCTCGACTAGCTTGAGCCATTTCTTTAAATTGCTCAACTATTGCTTATCCGGTTTCTTTTGTGGCTTCTGCTATCAAAGCATACCTCGACTAATTTTTCCTCCGCACGCCAGTATTGCCAGTACGGGTAGGGCCGTTTCCTTCTCTAATGTCGCTGGAGCTAATCAGAACTGGATTTACATCGGCTGGGAGGTCGTTTCGTCGGCACTTGGAAGGACTGCTCACTCTTTTGCCACCTCGCGGACCCTGAGAACACGGCAGGTCTTGGCTTCCTTCGGCCGATGATTTGGTAGGAACGCTAGATGAGTCATTCCTTGGTGGGACTGAAAGAAGGTCATCGAGGTCTAGTTCATTTGCTATGTTTCACGCACGCTGCCGACCACAATGACTGATATGCGGTAGTTTGTGTCTTCGCGGGATATGCCATCTCTCGTGTATATTGGCATGACGTTGGACCGCAAATGAAAGCACTCGTCCATGGTGAAGAATACATCTCGTGCAAATGACTTAGGCAATCCTTCTCCTTTTCGTTCAATGGCTGTCAAATCCCAGTAGTCAAGCGTATTAGTGCCACTCCACACATGGTAGTCTGCTATGCGCTTGTACTCCGGTGTGAGCTAATTCCATTTGCTCTTACAAGCTGCGGCGTCATGTTGATAAGGTGAGCAATTGGCCTTCATTACCAAATAGCTTACACAATGCCACTTGCGCATGTCCAAATTCATGAGCTCCCATGCATCATGTGTGCTATCTTCTTCATGGAAGAGAGAGACTTTTGTAGCTATGAGAGCGTGAATCTCAGCGGTTTGCCAATTCAGTCCTCTCCTTCCTCTGCCATTTCAATGGACTGCCTGCCTCTACACAGTTCTCTACACAAGGTCCGTGCAGTACTACAGAAGGCTGCACATGCCCTGCTCGCACATGCTCTGCTGCAGTTTGCAAACCTACGTGGGGAGTTTAGCAGCAAGGCATGAGTGACATGTGACGTCTCGCAAGCAAGGGAAGCATTGATTCAATTTTGCATGCATTCATTCACTCATGCATACAAGCATCAATTCACTGAAACATGCACTCTAGCATCGATTATCTTATGACTGGATTTTCGCAACTGTGTCGACCAGCAACCACCTGTTACCTTATTAATATCTGCACAACTCTTACCTCGTAGTGACATTGAGATAGACGCAATCGCTGCTCTAATACGATACGGTACTCCGGTACCTGCATTACCGATACGAGTATTGTAAATTGAATTGGTGCACAGACATCATGAAATTCACGTCAATTTCAGCCTACATTCAAGGAAGAATCAAATGTACCAAACCTCTAATGACATGCATACTGCGAAACTCATCGGTAGAGGGGCTGGAACCGGGCGACAGTGCATACCTGTCGATGCGGGGTCCAGTATCCATGACGTATGCCATGCTCACATACAAGTAGTGAGTATTCGTTATTGATACCTATGGAAACTGCAACCAATAATACAGAGTTTCTGAAATCAAGTTCCTGAACTCAGTGAACGATGACAGTCCGTGATTCCTGTTCGCCGATAGTGAACGAATCCGAAGAGCTCGATGGATCCGGTAAGCTCAAAGTCCCTATATGTACTGTAGTCTGCGCTTATCGTAGCCGTCGCCATTACTTGGAGGTTGTATGATTTTGCAACCGAGTATGATGTTGACAATTCATCCAGAAGATAATCTCGTTGTCAAAACTTAATTGACACGGTGTACGCCCATTATCTTATTGTAGTAGAACACTCTCGAAATCTTTGTGTCGCTTGATTCGAACTATAACTCCATCTCATAGTTAAGCACAGCATAAAAAAATTCTACTAATGGCATCCGTAACCACCACTCTTTCAGGGTGCTAGGTCACGATACACGTCGGCTCGACATTCCCGTACTTCCCTTACTCTGAACGCTCTAGCAACTTGCAAGCTCACAGTCTCTGCTAAAGCCCTTCTTAGCAATAAGTGTGAAAGGCCCTTTAGAAGTAGATAGTTCGGTACAATAAAAGTAAAGCTTACTACTTGCGCATTACCTCCAAAATCTGCAATTCATCATTCCAATCTTACCAACATAGATGAATCAAGTAATGTCCAATTATCCATGTGGTGTTAAAAGAACCCTTGCAATGGTTAGTTGGATTAGATTGAATCCACTTTTAAAAATGTGCACTTATCAATGTAAACCAGCATGTGACAAACAAAAGACCCACCACAAATATTTTGGGAATTACTCACAATAAACTTTTTGTTAAAAAATGAGATTTGGGCTACATTAGGTTGAGTTAAAGGCCACAATCTATGTCTTAAATGATAGTGATGGAGTGATTTGTGGTTGCAATAAGATAATAGGTTTAGAAATCACCCACCTATAAGCTGAAATTGAATTATGGGGAGGCAAAGCTTCTTGAAATAAGTTTTAGTAAATTTTCTTTGAAAGACATAGGGCTCTAGAATTGCCCACCTCATAAAATGTACATTGTTTGCACATTGTTGAAGGCTTTGAAAAAGCAACATACACACATAATGTACATTTGAGGATATGGGCAATTTTAGAGCTTGTGTGATTTTAGAACTTGTTACTTTAAGAACTTCCACCATACGAGTGTAAATTCATCACAAAAAGAGACCGTTTTAGGCCTTCATATTGTAGCCATGTTAGGAAATATTGTGATTGCTTTAGATGAGTATGATGACTATTATGGATATACATTTTGATGGTTTGGAGGTAATTTAGAGACTCTTTTGGGCCAATAAGGTAGTGAGCTTCAAAAATTCATAACAAATTCATACTTTGTAAAATATCATTTGCTCTTCCCATTTCTCTTTATGTAGAAAAAAATATAAAAATTTTCAACAATGCCAAAAAGAAAAACTAATCATTAAACATGTCATTCATATACATAGCTTTGAATAATTCCAATTTGATTAATGAGATGAAAGTGATGAATGAGGAGTTTTAGCTTGTAGGTAGTTATAAATCTCTACTCTAAAATAAACTTTGAATTCCTTTATGTAACTCAATTTTTAATATTTTTGGAAAATAAAATAAAATAATTGGATGTAGATTGTTTATTACAACATTACAACCATTGAGATTTGCATTCTTCAATTCTATAACTAAATTCCAAACAATTTAGTGTTTTGAATCATTCTCTATTTTTTCCTACTTACGATTTATTTCCTATATGGTTTAAAATTCCAAATGATTTGAAAATTTTCAAGCATATAGCCAACTTGCCTTGAAGAATGAATCCAAAGAAGCCCCACCATTTTGGACATTTTTCATACCAATGTGACCTTGTGAACCATTTTGGACATTTTTTCATATGAATACGACCTTGTGAAGTGCAGTTCCTGAATTTTTATAGGGCCAAAAAAAAGATTTTTGCCACTTCAAATGCTACTATCTTGCAATTGACACAATGAAAGTTTTTGAAAAATTTTCTTCATCTTTTCAAACCAGCATACTACAAGATCCTATGGTTACATGTGTCCAAAAATGATTTTTTATCTAAAATTTGGTGCTTGTACTAGAAATGATAGTTTAGGAGCGTTTTTGGTGAAACATAGTCAAAAACCTTTAAGAGATAACCCTAAAATGCCAGATTCTATGACCATGTGGTCAAATATCAACTTCATCTATCCTAAATGCTGCATTTTGTCATTGAAAAACAAATTAAATTTTTATTTATCTTTTATTTTTCCAAAGATTAAGCGACATGTCTTCTATAAGGTTTAAAAATTGAGATATTTTTGCAAAATTTAAAATTATTATAAATTATAAATTTTAAAAGTGATCAAACACAATATGTGCTTAGAAAATCTAAAATTTTCTTCATGAAGGTACATTAATGAGAGAATTGATAGTTAGTTTATTGTAACTAGTGCATTTGGGAAAATAAACAGTTGGAGCCACCATTTTCATAAAACTATCAAATTTTAGTTGTTTGTCATTTTGTATCTAAGGCAAATATTAAAATTATTGAAGGTAGATATATTCTTGGACGAGGTGGGTATTGCTTTGGAATTGGTCGTTGAGAGGCTTAGAGTGTTTGAACAGGGCAACAACAAACATTGCTTTAAGGTTGGTTGTAGTGGCTAGCCCTTGTCTACTTGATGTGTTGAAATGAAATTTGGAGTTTAACTTGTAAAGGACTAATCTACTAAATTTGGCAACATAGCAATTTTGTGCAAGTATATGTGATTAGAAATTTTGATGTATTTGGCCCAAAATTTAATAGAAGATGAGGATGAGGAATATCTTTTATATGCACTAAAATTCATGACATTTGGAAATATGAATAAAAAGTTATGGTCTAATCTATTACCTTTTTGTAAATAGGTAGTCTAAGTAGATTTAAAAAATCACTTTTTTCAAAAACAAAAATTTGAAATTGATTTCTAAATTTATATACATGTGAAAAGCTTTGAATCATTCCATTTTGATCATTGAGTCAAAAGTTATGAGGAGTTTTAGCTTGTGGGTAGTTATGGATTCTCTACTCTAAAATGAACTTTGAAGTCCTTTATATAACTCAATTTTTAATATTTTTGAAAAAAAATTTAAAATTTGAATGAAGATTTTTTATTACAACATTAAAACCATTGGAATTGGCATATTTCAACTTTGTAATTAAATTCCAAACAATTTTGTGTTTTGAATCATTCTCTATTTTTTCTATTTACAATTTATTTCTTATATGGTGTACAATTCCAAATTATATGAAAGTTTTCAAGCATGTAGCCAACTTGACTTGAAAAACGAATCCAAAGAGCAACCATCATTTTGGACATTTTTTCATATCAATGTGACCTTGTGAAATGCAATTGCTAAGATTTTTGTAAGGCCCAAAAAAGGATTTTTGTTACTTCAAACCCTACTATCTTGCAATCCATGTAGTGGAAATTTCTAAAAAAATTTCCACATGTTCTCAAGTCAACACACTACAAGATCCTACGGTTACATATGTTCAAGAATGATTTTTTTCTAAAATTTGGTACTTGTACTAGAAATGGCAATTTTGAAGTGTCTTTGGTGAAAACATAGTCAAGGAACTTAAGGAATTAAATTCAAAATAGGTATGGATTTAAAGAAAAGTATTGTAGCTTCTGCAAATTTGAAATTGAAGGAAATTTTTTTGTGAGAATTTGATATTAGATGAAATAAACTGGAAGATTTGATAAAGAAAGGATGGAACTAGTGCCACTAGACCCCTTTACCTCCTTTTACAAAGACGAGGCAAATTACCATGGCAACTCCAAAAAATTCCTGAACTCTAATTAATGTATAATACAATATTGTTTAAACTATTGTATCATTCTAAATTAGTAAATTAGCACTCCATGATAAAGGGTCCAAAGTTCAAAGTCCAATAAAACATTAAATTTTAGGAATTTTTCAAATTTTCAAATGAAGTGGGCATTAAACTTAATAAGCTTCAATTCAATAGTTGTGCTCAAATTCAAAAAAGATCATTTTTATGGCTTAAATTCAAATTAAGAAAAAGGAGTATAAATTGTCAAAATATACTACTTAGTGATCCAGATATGGATCAACATTTCTTTGATGGTAGCAATATTTTGGTGTCCACACCTTCATATGACTCCCCCCAATGCCCAAAATTTTTTAGATGAAAAACAATTGTTTTTTTACTTTGCAGAGCTTTCCTTTTGTCAAAAGGACATTTTTTCCTTTTTTGTCAATAGTATGGAGTTAACATTGAAGAAATGCATTAGTCACCGTGGAAATCATCTTTTTTGGTATAGAGTAAATCATGTGCTTAAAAAAAATCAAGAACATTCTTTGGAAGTCAAACTATTGTGCAAGACCTCCCTTTTTTAAACAAAATTCTAGAAATAATCATTTGTACTTTTATCTTAAATAGAAGGATTCTTTGTCATCAATTGAACATTGAGTGTCTACAATGATGTTAATAGGGTTAACTTACATCTAAGGTTTGATTTATTTTTGTCTATAAAAGCAATGAAATAATCCAAAAGAAATTTAGCTTCCAAAATATGGATGTTTAGGATTCATAGGGCATTATAACAACACATTAACATATTATTGTCAATATGTTAGTTTGAACTTGCAGTCACATTTTATATACCATTTTGTTTGCTAATTATTTTTTAGAGCTTTCTACAAGAACATCAAAAAAATGTTTCTTTACAAGAGTTTGTGTTATTAAATATTGTAGTAAATCTTTACTCTTTAAATCTAAAAATAGCATGAAGGTCTTGGTTTTCAAGAAATCTTATATAGAACATCTCCAATACTCAACTATAGTCCAACTTTCTGTTATCAATTTCTTTGTCCTCAAGATTTCACCTATGAAGCTAGGTTTTGTATTTCAAATTACCATTTGAATGAGTACCTAGTTTTTACATTGGAAGATTTGTTGGAATTTTAGTACAATAGCTTTGAGTTGTTTATTGCTTTGAAGAGAACAAAAACTCATCATTTATTGCTCATTTTTACAAGCTTCAAGATGCCTATGAGAAAGATTTTTAAGTCCGATTTTTATTTGCGTTAAAAATATTTGAGTTAGCCACTATGAAAAATAAACTTTTTCTTGACATTTTAGTTGTTTTACAATTTATTGTCAACATTTGAAATGATGATACGTGGCACTAAACTTGAAATATTATTTATTGATGAATACTAATCCTTTGAATTATATAAATGAGAAATTTTGTGTTTTACAACATCTCTTTACAAGGGTAAAGATTATACCAAATGTTTGGCTTACGAATGTCATTGTATAGTGAATAGTATCACATCTACAATGGGCTTGTCTAAATGAAAAGGACCATTGGCATTTTGGGGTCACAATCTATAATTTAAAGTGGAATTAGGAGAATTTAATGGTTAGCTATCATTGCCTACAAAGTTCACTAAAACCACCAATAATTCGCCAAATCTTTAAGTAGAACTTGTTTGTAGCTCAAATGAAACAAATGATGGTTCTAAGATCTATTCAAGAAGTTGTGACAAACCTATTTTAATTCTATTAGCTACTTCCTGGACAAATTATCCTTCAGAAGTTAAGGTTGGCCTTCCTATTTATTTGTGTGACAATTAATTTTTGATAATAATCATTTCTATTTTGTCACTTACTTTTGATGCAATGCACAAAAAAAGTATGCAACGTACCAATTAGTATATAGTGCTACAAAGAGGTTCAATGGAATTCTTGGAAAATAGGACTACTTATCTTAATTTACTAACATAACTCACAACTAATGCTAATAAAGTTAATAATTGAGTTTGAAGTCTTGGAATTTAACTAAAGATTCAAATTGATTCAATATCTCACCAATGTATATTGACCTATACTCAAAATCCAATGATGTAGGATTTAAGAACAATTCTATTATCAACTAACATTCACTTCGCAACTACTAGGAAAACTTTTTCTATGCTTATTTGACCAATTTTTTATATTAAACTTAGAATCTCTCTCGATGTAAGTACTCTTTAAAAATCAATAGTTCCCTTTAACCATGGACACTCTTACATCTAAGTATGCTCTTTGCAAATGCCCAATATGATCAACCTATATTTCAATGTAATCACAAAAACATGTTCATCACTAATAGTAGTAAAAATAGATATATTACATCCACCAAAATCCTATACCATATCCAGTGGTTAGGCTAGCAAAACATATTCTTAAAAACAAATAATTTATTTAAAAAGGTTATTTTTGAAAAATGAATTCATTTTGTAGAGGAAATCTTGCATAATATTTTTATTTTAACCATATGACAAACAAATTTTTTAGAAAAAATTCAAATATTTGATAAGAGATGCTACTCTTAACCATTATGTGTTGTATCCATGTTGTAAAATATGCATATTCATTGTGGCACTTCAACCCAATTTGCATCTCTATCTCCATTCGTCCAACATTTTCTTTTTTGATTTTAGAAGTTTGCAACCATATTACCAAATACATCAAAAAAATTATTAGATTTTGAGATGAACAAGTTTGATCCCTAATCATTAGATGATTTCTAGGGTCAAGAGGATTGTTATAGGCCTGTTCTCGACATTGGTCCCCCCACAGTTCTTGGTGAATGGCTATTCCCCCCAAAAAAATTAAAAATTAAAAAAAAAATTACATTCTTGAAACGAAAAAAAAAATATTTGAAATTTTTTTTTTCAGATGTGGCAGTCGTTCTCCCACATCAAAGAGCTGTCACAACCCTCTGTAGGATTTGGAAACTACCAAGAACTCACAACCCTCTAAAAGGTTGAAAACTCATCTAATGTTTTATTTTCAATTTTACCTTTCATTGTCATATTTATTAAGTCAGAATCACTAAAAAGAGTATCAAACCGTAATAGGTGAAGTGCATACACTACTAGAAAATGGTGTCTAAGTCAACAAAAATTTAACAATTTTTTGTTGATTTGGTACAAGCTAATAAAATGGTCATTAATTTTTATAGATTCACATAGTACAACATCCAAAGTTAAGACATGCCTCTCACACGCTAGTGATAAAAGAGAAGTGATTTTGATGATATAAGGGAGGATAAGACAAAATTTTTATACAAATGGGGTAATAAAAGGTCAAATAAACTATATGGGATATGTCAATCATTCATAGTCTTAATTCACATATTCCATATGGTTTGTTCGACCTTCTACTACTCCATTTGTATAAAGAGCTTATCTTCTTTTCTTTTCAATCACCGAAGTCACCTCTCTTCTATCACCAATCTCCAAGCTATGAGAGAAATTGATCTTTTTTCTTCTAAATGAATTATAAAGTTTAATTTTTAAAAATTAAATTATAAAGTCTAATTTATAGTCCTATCTATGTGTTGTATTGGATTTGTTTTTGGCTTGCCAAGTGGCGGCCATTCATTGAGCAAATTTATAAATGAAGTAATGTTGTTATTTTTTTGACTTGACCACCATAAAGAAATGGACAATAGTTTTTTGTTAGATACTGTCTAAGACAACGCAACCGAGGATACAAACAATATCAATACTTTTTTGTTAATTTTTTGTTATGGTAGTCACTGTTTTTCTACTAGTGATACTAATGTTGTATTCAATTTATAAAATTTTGAAATATTTTAAATACTCCAAAATCATCCTCATATATTGTTTAAATGCCTTTAACTCGTAAAAATGATGTCTAAGTTGAAGAATACTTTATAAATATCTAGTAAATACCTTCTCGGGTACCTTCTTAAACTATGACTAGTGTCCAAACCTACAAGTGCATGCAACAATTTTAAGGTAAAATAGGAGTAAAATCTCTTTAGTTCTTGGTATACTTGTGACAAACACAAACCCAAGTTACTAGTCATTCCAAAGTACAGGTAGAAGTCAAATTGATAGCTTTATAAGTGAAAATAATACAACACCACAAGGAAAAGAACACCTCAAGACTATAGAAAGTGTTGTCAAAATAAAAACATGCCAAGAGTCCAACAATGGAATCAATTCATTAAGATTCCCCTCTAGTCAAAAGATTCTTAAACTACTTAATTTCGTAGAAGGTAATAAATTATAAGCCTTCTTGGAACAAGTGCAAAGTAATAAAATGAGCTTGCACTAAATGTCTAGGACCCTTTAGAGATTAACCATTGGTTTAGATTTTTCAAAATAGTAGAAGTAAGGATTTCAGAAGATCAAATGCTTAACCAACCTTGATAATTTTTAAAAACTACTTAACCTATGATAAAATTCCAATAAAAATTAGGATACCATACTTCTATGTCAGATTTGGTACTTGGGTGCCAAAATAATTTAATTTTAGAATTTGGACAATTCAATAGTTTGTTTTGATTTTCTTGACTTTTGGCACTTTGCTCCTACTTTTTTGACACTCTCAATTTGGGATTGATTTTTTCTATTTACTAATATGTGTAAATGTTTTATTTTTTCAAAAACTTTTCCATGAATTTTTTTTGGATATTTAGAAATGGCACTAATGAAAATTTTCCAAATTTTTGGAAATAGTTGGAGAATTTTTAAAATTTTAGATGTGTTCGAAATTTTTCCTAATTATTTACAAAACAGACCAATATGTAGGACATTTTTTTGGTAATATGAACACACTCTGACAAGTTTCAAAACATTCCAACACCAAGTATCCAAACTAGTAGCTACTACAAATTTAGGCAAAATTTAAACAAATTTGATACGTTGATTGTATTCCATAAGCTTTTGAAATACAAAGCTTGTGGCTAAATGAAGCTAAAGAAAAGTCTTTTTTTACTCTCTCTCTAAAATCCTTTAAAAACTTCAAACAAGTCAAAATTTGTGAAAATTCTTCATTTTCGCAATTCCCGTCTTTTATGAGTCTGAATGACTTAAAAATAGAATTTTTGCATGTTTGCTTCGCTAATTTGAGACTTTTGAAGACACTAGCATAATTTGTTTGTCATTTGGAGTTATTCTCCAAAAGTTAGAAATAAGTTAGAAATAAATTTGACTTATTTTAGTAATTAGTGGTTAGTTCTAGAAAACTCTTGAGGTTAAAGGAGTAGGGGAGGCCTTTTAAAAATGCATATAAGTCCACCTCTTCTCTCCCCAAACCACCCCTTCTTTGATTGCTAAAGCCCATACTTGTGGATTTTAGCCAATTCGGCCAATTTTTGCTAGTTTGATGTTTTTAAAGCCATTGTGCAAATTTGTTGTTGTTGTTAGAGCTTGCTTTGAAGGACATTGAGGTCCCTTCAAAGCTTGTTTTCTTTCCTTGTGTTTTTGCTTTGCCTAACCATTTGATACTAATCCTAGAAAAGATTCGACAAAATTATGGCAATGCTATTAATTGGAGCCTTCTAATTTGCTTAGATTTTGTTTTAATATTAACCCTAGAGAATTCTGGTTGAATTTTTGCAATGCCACTAGTTGGAATTATCTAGTAGTAGGATATTGTCTTGTATTTATTGATTTTGCATGAGCTATTTGTGTAGAAATACCAATTTGTTGAGTATTCTCCCTAGAGCCTTGATATGCAAAATTAAGGTCCTTGTCAAGTCTCTCTATTTGTTTCATACATTCCGAGTCATATTTCTACACTAATGGCAAAACTTTGACTATGCTCATGACATCGTAGGTGTTTTCAAAGTTTTAATTCTTCTTTTCTACTAGTCTTTATCATGAAAGCCTATGTGACGGCAAAGCTTTTGACTAAGAAAATGTTCATTTGAGAGATTAAAAAGAGTTTAGTAAGTAGTTGACATGAGCATTTCAATGTGAGCTTTAGTTTGCAACTTATTTCAAAGAAAATAAACAAGAATTGCAATTTGTATGTTTTGAAGAAAGTTGTGAAAGAGACCTTGAGAGTCATTGGAATTGTTGGATTTGTGCTAAATTTTGGTGCAAGATCTTTCTAATGCTTTATTTTTAATTTTTGAAAGTGTCAAAAACTATTAGAGCTTTCTAAAAAGAACAAAGTTGTCAAAAATTGACAAATAGTGAGAAAGTTATAGAGGTTTGAAGTTTTTGAATGAAGTTTTTGAGTGTTGCTGAATTTTCATGTGAAATATTCTTAATGTCTTATTTTTATTTGTCAAGTGTGTTAGGAACCATTAGAGCTTTCCCAAAACAACAAAATTGTCAAAAACTAACAAATTGCAAAAAATTACAAAGGTTTGAAGATTTGAAGTTAAACAATTGTTTTCAAAATTATTTTGCAAAAAGTTTTTGATGTTTTTATAGCATTGATAGATCTTGGCACAAGGTAAGAGGTGAAGTCATTGATATTAACACAATAAGATCAATTCATTCTACGTCATTTACTAAAATAAAATTATAGAATTACAAGAATAATAATTGTGGTATTTTCAAGATTACCAAGATAGTTATTGGAGCAATTAATGAAGTTATCGAGGGGAGTTTATTGTGTCAATTTTAAAAATTATCAAGATAATTACTATGGTAGGTTTTGAAGTTTTGGATGAGAATTTAAAAATTTATCCAATTAGAGTTAAAAATAACCTTAAAATCTAGATATAATTTAGAAGAAAACCTCAAAAATAAAGTTAATTTGAACAAATGGGCTAATATAAACTAATGAATGAAGTCTAGGGCAAATTAAAATCAAAACTTATTTTGCCTATAAATTTTGCTAGGAAAGTATAAATACGAAGTTCCTTACCATTCTAAAGTTCAATTTAGTCTTCTACAACATAAAGTGTCTAGGATATATAAATTATTAACTATAGATTTTAAAAATCTAGCATAGATACTATAAACTAGGAGTGCAAGTGAGTCCCTCAAAAGCTTTTCAAATCACAATCTTAAATTCAAATTCCTATAGAGATTTTTTTTTTTGGGGGGGGGTCCATAAACAATTCATACTTCAAATTTGGATAAAATTAACGAAGTTAGAGTAGGATGAAGTTTAATCTTTAAAAGACTTAATTTTAGATGAAAAGAAATTAGGTTCATCCAATTAGATTGAAACAAGAACTTGTAAATCTCTCCACAACCTTGAACAAAACCTCAAAGAGAAAAGTCAATTTGGACCACAAGGCCATAATATTGGATGGGTGAAGTTTTCTAGATTCATTGAGAACCAAAACTTCATCTGCCTATAACTTTTGGTAGGAATGTTCAATTTTTAAGATTTTTACCATTTTGGAATGGGCAGACCATATTCTACATTTTGAAGTAGTTACAATTTGATTTTAGGCAACTTTATATCTAAACTCTAACATTATTTCTGTTGAAATTTGAACCTCTAAGAATTTATAGATAGGAAATATTTGTTCATTGCTTGAAAGTCCAATTGGAAAACACTCACAATACATCCATTCTTTGTTCTAATATTTCCTTAAAAGTCATTCATTAGACACTTTTAGTCCTCAGAGTCTTCATTGGGTTTAGATCACAGACTTACATCATGAACCCAACTTGGAAATTCTATATGAAAGGTCCAAAAACCAATAACTTAAATAATCATTGACAAGTGCCAAACTTATATTTGATATTTTGAGCTGATTGTTTGGACCCTTAACCCCTAAAGCCCCCAAGGGTGTTTTCTATCAAAAACCACTTAGAACTACCACTTCTGCTATGTTCATCTAAGAAAACCAAAAAAATATGTTTTTTCAAAATCTAAATGTAGGATCTTGTACTTAACCCCAAAATGACAAAGAGGACAGAAAGTGTTGTCACACAATTTGAAGTCCAGTTCAAAGTGTTGTAACTTTTGCATCCAAGGTCCAAATTCAATAAAAACTTGTTGGGAAAGTTGTGTTTTCTCCTCTAGTTTGAGTAACAAATATTTCAGATCAATCCAAGATGTACTGAGTTTTGGGGGGTCAATTGAATTTCATAGCTTCAATTTGAGTTCACCAAATTGCATTTAGGGCTGCAACTTTAGGGGCTTGGATCTCTTTTGTAAAACATTCATTTTCAATAAAAAAAAAATTTGGATTTTGTTCCCCTTGAAGTCTAGTTATTGTGGTAAAATTTTTATGTCAATCCAAGTTGTTGTGAATGTTTGGGAGCAATTCGAAGTTCAACATCCTGGCATTTTGGGAGTAGAGTGAACTTCGGCGGCCTATTTCTTCCTCATACAAAGTCCATTTTCAATAAAGTGTAAAGTTTTTTCATTTTGTAGTGTAAAGTTTCTCATGTCAATCCAAGAAGTAATGAATGAGTGAAAAGCATTCGAGGAGGAGGAAGTTCAGCCTTAGATGTGTTTTTTGCAATTTCTCTTGTTGTTTTTTGACATTTCAAAGCTGTTTTTTAGACACAATGAGTTGATTGAATGAAAAAAAAATTCACCAATGTGTTTGTATACTAGTTTTGAATCATTTTGTAGTGTAAAGTTTTTTCATTTGAGTAGGTTTAGAAAACAAATTTCACATCCAAATGTGTTTTGGGGAAAATTTTAGCATCTATTTTTGACACTAAAACATTATGCTCTTACAATCTATATGGTCAGATGACTTCAAATTTTGTACATATCATCTAAAACATATACACTATAAGATTGTATGGTTGAGATTTGTATAACTTGAAGATATCTACACCTATAGAGCTTCAAAAGCAATGATGTTTTTGAACCCTGGATATTGAATGTCACTTTGGGGTTAACTTGTTTGAGAACATGTGGTAAAAATTTCATCAAATTTGACCGCATAGATTGCAAGATATTTGCATCCAAAGTGAAGAAAACAAGTTTTTTTGCAACTTGCATGACTAGATTTTTTGGCTTTGAATCTTTTTAACTATAAATTTTTGCATTGTTAATTTTGATTTTCTAAGTTTTTATGATAAATAGTTGAGTTGAGAATCTAAGGAAAAAAATTCAACAAAAAAACACATAATTTTCACTCATTAAAAATTTATTAAGTAGAAGTGGGTTAAAGATTGAAGAAAAGACAAAATCATTAATAGCTTTAAAATGGAATTGACATACAATAATCCCAGTGGTGAGATTGTTTTAGAAAGCAAGCCTAACCTTGTCTAAAAATTTTTTTTGGAAAATTGTAAAAATTGCATTAAAAAATGAATCATATAAATTTTTTTTCCAAGAAGATGCTTAGATTGTCCAAAAAACTAAGATTGTCCATAGCTTTCTCGAAACTAGTCCAAATGGAATGAATCAAAGCTTTAAATGTAGACAAAAATATAAGATTTTAGGAAAATGTATTTTAAAAATATATTTGGACTTTTTCTAATTTTTTTTGTGCTGCCTATTGATTTTTGTTTTTGGCTTATTGTGCCATAACTTTTTCTCTTGGTCACCGATTGAAACAAAAACTATATATGTTCACAAAGCTCTTAGCAAACTCCACAACCTCAAAAAAATTCAAGAAAATTCACTACAAATTGAGACAATAGAAACCTACCCGGATCCAAATTGTCCCCCGGGAGACAAACGGTCCTTTAGGGGTTAAGTAGGTAACCTGGAGCATATCTGGTAAGGAAGGGAAGTAAGATCAAATAAGTTATGGCGTAGACCTTGCTCTTTGTGGTCCCACTAGGAATACCTGCATTTCATGCATATCCTTTGCTTAGATCACTTGATTGCCTTCCTTGTCAAGCAAAACCTGTGTGGCAACACAGCAGCTTCCACATGAAATGATAATGACCTCGAAGGCTTCAACAATAAGAAAAACAAAACCAGAAAGCTATTGGCAAATATACACCTGGTGTAGGAGTCCATTTCTTCCACCAAATTTGGGTGACGTGGTGGATTGATACTTACAGTTCCTCAATCCATGTAGAATGAGCCTCACTGCCATGCGACCACCTAATTCTGTTGAAGTCTTATGCTCATGTCTGGTACTTTTGGAATGGGGCGTCTTTCAGAACTCTTGGAAAGCATTCAAAAGCCCACATGGTTTGTCCCTTTGGGTCCAAATCCATCTCTGAGTAACTTTGTCTTGCTCGAAGAAAAAATGGAGGCATATTTAGTGTGGAGTTGGTACCATGTTACCAGTACTATTTCCAAGGAAAACGCAACTGGGGATTGGCTTTGAGAATGGTGTGAGGTTAAAATAGCTGGAAACATAGGCTAACCTAATTGAAAACAGTTACGCATATCTGGCAAAAGTGGGATGTGCCACTATTTGTGACTGCCACAACTTTGATGAAGTCTGTCTCTGAAGAGAAACAAGTGAGGCATGATGAGTTACCCCTAAAAGGAATAAAGAACCAAATGGTGACTGAATGAAAAAAAATAAATGACAAAGTCAATTTTGAATGGGTCTTTTCGAACATTGACAAAAGGTGCGAAGATGTATCCCTTCTTGGAAATGTATTTTTTTTCTTTCTAATTGGGTGCCCAAATCAAAATTCATTTCTTAATTTTAAGGAGAATTTAGAAGCCAATTTTCACTATTAACAAGATCCAACATAAATTTTTATAGTTCATTGATAATAGAAACCATATTTAAACCCAATTTCCATTGTGTAGTCCTACAAGCCTTCCCCAAGGCTGGGTGGGTGTACAAATGTGCCCTCCATTTTGTCCATTAATTCTGTTTTTGACACTTCTTTGACACTGTTTGACCAGCAGCAGTGTTTTCAACCCAAAAGTGTCAAAAACACTGTCAAATGCTTAGTCTTACCAAGCCTTCACGAGCCATGCCCATACTGCTTTCTGATGATCCTCAGACACAGAAAGCCTTTATTCTCCCTGTGTCCAAGCTTTCATTTGTGCCTGCTCCAGGCCCTGGTGATGATTATCATCCATACTGCAAGCTCCCTCAGTTGTGGGACGACGGAGTCTGTCCACCAGGTCCTTGGTGTGGATGCAGCATCCAGGCTGGCTGGACGAAGGCCCCATTCCATTATGCCAGCCAGCAAATGGGGGCATCTGCTGCAGCCTTCCCCCCTTCTCTTTCCTTCCCCTGAGATTCAGTTGCTATTGTCACCAAACCTTTGGACATCAGTCGTCCCATTTGCACCCCACACCCACAAATGCTCCGCACATGGAGCCCTGCCAGCTGCATTCCCAGAAACTTGTCTTCTTCCCGCCCGCCCCCTGTCACAGGCTCACAGGGTGCACTCTGCCGGAAGGGCATCATGTTAACTTATCATCTGGTGGAGGGCACACACCTCCAGAACTCGGGAAGCCGGCCCACTTGGGGAGCCACGCCCAAGGCGCTGGAAGCCATCCATCTGCCTCCTCATGGCCGGGTTACTGCACTGACCTACTCAAACGCAGTTGTCCTACTAACTCAACCCAAAAACCCAAAACCCCAAGGCCTTGGGGGAGCTTCTACGAATTTGCTCTAAATGGAACCAAACCAACCAACAACAACCAATAAAAAGAAAGGCAACACCATTTTGATAAGTTGTATCAATTCACTTTGAATGGTAACCATGCAAATACGAATTCAAACTAGATATGTTAAAAATCACATGGGAAAAGAAAACACAATAGTATCACTTGTGGATTAAAAAACTATATTGTTTGATCATGAGGGTGAAGGTGTTAAAACTGTGAAAGTGATTTGAAGCCAAATATTAAAAAGTTGGTCACTAAAAAAATATGAGGATAAAGGACCAAACATGTGTAATCCCAATCAATTTATGGCTTCTCAAAAGCTACTCTACAATTTTTAAAAGATGAATTTCTAATGTGATTTCTCCCACTAAGATCTAGTGTATTTGAGGTTGCTTTCCAAGAGCCCTCAATACTATGGAAAGTTGAGATTGCAATGGATGCCCTTGCACAAAATCTTGAATAGAAAAATCATAATCAATCATTTTCAAAATCATATTTTAGATGCTAAAATTATATTTAAAATATGATTTTGAAATATAATTTTTGGAATTTTAGATGCTAAATTTTTAAAAAGTTTGTCTAATTTTGTCTAATTAAAAATAGAAAATTGGTTAGGTTTTATTTAATTTCAAAGTATTGTGGACACCAAAATTTGGTGCCTTGGGCATTTAGGGGTTAAGTAGTGTCGTGAAGGTGCAAATTTAGGAACTAAAGTACAACAATAAAGCAAAATTAAAAAACAAGTAGCTATACTACAAGAGGCTCTTATAAGTGGCCAGTCCTTGGAGCACAATAAACATGAAACAACAAAATTGAAGCAGTAATGAATGATGTCCGTCTTTTCATTTCTTTTAATGTTTAAAGTGGCTCAATTTATGAGCTACTCAAACTTCTTCATAGCTACTTTTGTCAATGCAAATCTTTTTTTTTTCATACCAAAGCCCAAAAAAATCATATAGAAATTGGTGCAATCACTAGTTGTAACATGTCTACATAAACTACGGAAGTTGCCTACAAGTAGGACTACATGAATAGTTAAACCACAAGAGTATCTTCTCATGGATCTTTTCCTTGATCTAAGCAAACCTTTTTTCACTAGTACATATAATAACATTTTATCCATAGCTAACAAATATATTACAAATATTTAGACTTCAGTAAATTAATACTACATGCACAAATATGGAAAATCTATGTACTAAAACTTGCATGTGTTTGAGTATGAAATAATAATAATAATAATAATAATAATAATTTTTTATTATAAAAAATTCAAATACAAATTTATTAGTGAACTAAATAAGTGCATGCTCTTGATCACAAATGGGACAAATGTAACCTTATTCAATATAGCAAATTTTTTCCTAAATAAAAATCCCAATCTATTGTATCATACACATGACCATATAGTAATTTTAGGTCAGGTATGTGTGCTTGGAGATTTCCATATTTTTAACCCAAACTTTAATAGAAGGAGTGGACAAGGAATATCTTTCATGTGCACTAAAATTCAATACATTTGGAAATATGAGTAAAAAATTATTGCCTAATATATTACTTTTTTTTGTAAATGGACAATTTGGGCAGATAAAAAAATCACTTTTTTCATAAACAAAAATTTGAATTGGTTTTCTAAGTTTATATATATGTGGAAAGCTTTGAATCATTCCATTTTGATCAATGAGTCAAAAATTATGAAGAATTTTAGTTTGCGGGCAATTATGGATTCTCTACTCTAAAATAAACTTTTGATGGCCTTTATTTTATTCAACTTTCAATATTTTTTGAAAAAAATAAAATCATAGGATTGGAAATTGTTTATTACAAATTACAACCATTGGAATTGGCATTTTTCAATTCCATAACTAAATTCTCGACAATTTTGTATTTAAAATCATTCTCTACTTCTTTCTACTTACTATTTTTTCCTACATATTGCACAATTTTAAATGATTTGAAATATTTGAAGCATGTAGCCAACTTACCTTGAAGAATGAATCCTAAAAGCACTATTAACTTGGACAATTTTTCATACAAATGTAAGCTTGTGAAGTGCAATTGGCTTTTTTTTTGCAGAGCTAACAAAAAGATTTTTATGAATTTGAAAGCTCATACCTTGCAATCCATGAGGTAGAAATTTTTGAAATTTTTTCCACGTGTTTTCAGCATAATATAAGATCCTATGGTTTTATGTGTACATAAATGTTTTTCTTTCCAAAATTTGGTACTTATACTAGAAATGGCAATTTTGGAGCATTTTTGGTGAAAACATAGTTAAGGAATTGAAAGGGTTAACATATGTAAGAGTGTATTTTTATAGAGGTGTATAGATTTATGTAAAGATATATGAAATTATTTGAATACAAGAGGGTGTTTTAAAGAAACAATTGTTCAATTTAATGTCACACATTACAAGTTACCTAGATGTTGCTAAAATAGTTTATAATTCTTAAACCTATGATCCCAACATTTGTCTAAATGCAACAAATGACAAAAGTATTTGATGAAACTAACAAGAAGATTTGAGACACAATGAGTAATATTAGACAACAATGTTATTATTTATAGTTTGCAAATCTAAATATTAAGCCAAATCATATTCAATACACCTTGCTAATAATTCCAATGCAATATATGAATAGTTTATTTATTGTTAGTAATAAAGGTTAGTATAGTAAATAACATACTTTTATATTTGAGGGTATTAATTATAGTAACACATAAATTACAGAAGGATAGTTAGAACTTAATGTGTACAAATAAGGGGTAAATGAGTAAAATTAAGATAATGGGACAAAAGTTGAATTGACTTAGCTAATAATAAAAGAATCATTAAATTAAATATTTTCTATTGGTAAAAAATGAAATAAATGCACACTTAGATAGAATAGAGATCTAAAGAATAAAGATGACAATTATAAAATAATGGAAGAAAATGAGGATTAAAATAGTTAGGTTGATTATTTGTTCTCATATACTATAATTTCTTAAGCATTTAATACTCAAATACTAGTCTTTGGGTAGCATGTGCAAAATCCCTTTTTTACTTATAAATTTGCATTGGTAAGTGTATAATTAGACTGATACAATATGATGCAAATATATATAAAATATGTATCAAAGTCTACTAATAATCATACTAAATAAGTTTGGAGAAAAAAGTCTTCCAACTTCAAAGGTTATAATTTCTTAGGTCAAAATTCTCTCTAAAAATTCTACACATTTCTAAACAAGCCTAATATAATTTTGTACGTTTGAATTTTAGTGAACATATTTTTGAGTCATTTTCACATAGTGTGCGAGAATTTTTTTTTTGATAATCTTGTCTAAAATATACTTGATCCTTTTAACATCCATTTTGTTAAATTAGCACAAATCCATTAAAATCACTTTAAAACCTTCAAATAAGGAAAGAAATGAAATGATTTAGAAAAACAAAGAGGAGATTGATTGTAGGGATGAAATCCCAACTCAATAGTGCAATCTTGTAGGTGAATTACAATTTTTATATTAACCTACACACAAAAAAGAGAAAGAAAGATTGCTTAATTCATAAAAACTCAACTTGCTCCACACAATCTTACATCTCTTCTTTGTTAATAACTATAAAATTGGGTGGGAACCTTTTGGAGGTCCATGGCACCAATATCAAAATTGTACTACTCATTGCCTAGCGGGTTTTTTATGATGCCATATTGTTGTAATGAAGATTGTCTATTAGTTGAAGTAGGCATCTTTGTGTGTCAAAGAATGTGTAAAGTGTAAAAAATTCTTGGAATTTTTTTTCATTTTCTATGAAGTGCCATAGTGGCGATATTAAATGTAATATTCATGCTCTAAATTTCAACATTCATCCACATAATGAATAGAAAACATCACATTAGCACATATCACATATCCATAATTCTATTTTCATCCACAATTTGGCGATTTCATCCAAGATTTTTTTTTAATTTGAAATTTCCTAGCAATTTATAGGATTTTTTTTCATGTTTTTTTTCCTATAGGCATGGTGCTAGGCCAAAAAATTTGGTGCAATCTTACACCAAATCGCCAGAAAAAACCCTGGTTCTTGGTAGTTGTTTGTTGACAACTTATTGGGTAGTAATTGATGTTAGGATTAGGAGGATTAAGGTTGAAACACCCTAATAGGAGCCAACTTGGGCATAACCGCTACTTTGTTTTGAAGAATTTTCATTCTAACTCATGAATATGATTTGAATGATGAAAACAATTGTAGTGCATTTTTTTGTTATGGCTATTTGATATAATACAAAACAAAAATAATTATATTAAGTTTCTAAGGATTTAAAGGAAAAAAATGTAGCTGTAACCACTACTTAATTGGATGAATTAAGGACCCATTATGGATGACTTAAGGACTATTATAGATGAATAAGCAATAATTTTTGGTATAATATTCCAATGAAGACTTCCATAAGCACCTCAATAAAGTGTGCATGTTGCTCCTATTAGTAAGCTTGGAGCCGTTAGAGTTTTCATTATCCAATGTCTAGCCTCCTAGGGTTATGGTTGGCTATTTAGAGGTTGGAGCTTATCTAATATCTCTCTCTTGGTTCTTGGTGGATTTAAAGTGTGATTTTGAATGTTCAACAATGGAATTATGCATAAGTCAAGAGGGAATTATGGGGAGTGGTGACCACTATGAAGAATGAGAAAGAATATTTGATTAAAGTGTTAGTGGTTGAAGAGACAGATTGTCTATTATTCTTAAGTATGATTACAAGTTTTTCTACATTGGATATTGCAATGTTGAGGTGGATTGTACATATCAAGTCTTTGGATTTGGAAATCAAATATATTGTAGGAAAAGATATTGTGATTGTAGATATCTTGTCATAGACAAGATTTACTAATGAAGAAAGGATGATTGATGATGAAGAAGGTGTAGGCATAAACATATATTGGCAAATGGAGAAGGTTTATGTTTAGCTACTCTACTTGAGTTAATTTTTTGAGGAATTGTATGGTTACAATTTGAAAGATATTTGACTTCATTAAAGCAATGAAAAAGATGGATGGAGAAAGAATTCAAAATACTTTGGAGGAAGGCTTATGAATATTTGGTACAAATGAGTTTTTATAAAAATATCCAAAGTAAATGGGGGGATATATACTGCAAAGAGTATTATATAGCTTTGAGATGCCACAAAACATCATCAAGGTGTTTAAGAGTTGGTAGAAGGAACAATATAGTGTATATAGGCGACTTTTGAAAAATTAAACAAGAAATATTAGTGGAAAGGCATGTATAAGGATATAGTGGATTTTGTTAGACTACATGAGATTTGCCAAGTTATTTATATATAAGCCATTGAGATGTGTTGCACATCCTACTTATTCATTAACCATTCATTATAAATAAATGGGTGGTAGACCTTATTGCAATGCCTCCAAGATTTAAACACAATAAATATTTGGCACTTACTAGAGAGGGTTTATCAAACAGAGTTGAAGAATGAGTGCTGTGAACAAAGACAATGGAAGGAGTATGTTGATTTCTTTTAGAGGATGTTTTTTGTTAGTATGATTGTATTAGAAAAATCATTGTAGATAGGGAAGAGTTGGATGCTAGAAGAGCACATGATTTTTTTTGTTTATTTGGAGATTAAACTTGCATTGATAATAGCTGTGATGGCAAAAGTGAGCATGACCATTCACCAATTGTCAAAGTTTGTAAAAAGCTTGTAATGATAAAATAAATGATTGGCCTAAACTTCTAACTTTGCATTTGGGCTGATCATATAATGCATAGTATAGTTACTAGTTACATGCCAACAAAGTTAATGTTTGAACAAATTAAAGCCAACGATATCAATCAAAGAAGTTGTACCAATGTGGAATGTATTGTATTAAACAAATGGTCTTACTAGAAAAAATTTGTTGGCATTATGCATTCAACAACTTAAAAGAAGATTATAAGAGATTACTATGAAGTAGAAAGAGGCAAAGGAGATGAACAAAGAGATATTTAATCAAAAACATTGGTAGCACCCAAAACATATTCAAAATAGTAATTGGATATTGGTTTATGATAATAGCTTGGATAATCAACATAGTACTCTAAGAAAATTTGCAACAAGGTGGTTCGAGCCTTATGTTGTCAAATAATTATATGACAATACTATGTTAAACTTTGTATTTACTATGAGAGCTTAGTGGGACATAGTTGAAGATTCTAATTGTGGAAATACAAATTAAAATTCTCTAAAAAACACTTAGAAATTATACATTTAAAGAGTTTGAGGATGAAGAATTTGGTATTGAAGACAATAGTGGTGAATAAGATAATGAAGATGAAGGTGGCATGCAAAAACTTGAAAATAATGATCATGAAGATTTTCAAGATCACCATGTCAATGTAGGGATTTTTGTATGTTAAAGAATGTATGTAGTATAGGAATTTATTGTTAGTTGTCTATTGATAACTAATCAACTAGTAGTTGATGTTAGAATAAGTAGTAGAGTTAGGATTAGTTGATAGCCAGTTGTGAACGTTTTAATCCCTATTTTTGGTATTAAACAAGCACAACCAAGTTTTTAGATTTGAGTTGCAAAATGTCCTATGTATACTCCTAGGCGTGTTACATTGTGCTTTCCAAGTAATGGATCTTTCTACTTGTCTAATTGATATAAATTGCAAAAGAAACAACTACAACTTCAAATAAAGCAACCTTTGGCCAAAAGGTTGAATTAGTGAAGGAGTTGAGGACTCTGTATTTTTAAGGTAAAGGATTTAGAAACAAAAAATAACTATTGTAAATTGTAGATCAAATTGTATCATTTCCAAAAATATAAACTTTGACTTAATTAAAGTTTTCTAGAAGAAGTTTTCATTGGATGAGGTTTGGCCTTTAGAAGGGCAATTCAAACTTCATCTAGAGACTTTTTAACTCAAATTGACTTTGGATTTAGACAATAGAGTTTGCCTTAAACTTTGAAGCATAGACTAGTTTTGGATTTCTCTAAATATCTCCTAGCAAAGTCTAAATTCTAACTACTACTTAATTGTCATCAAAAGATTTTACATGTGCATCTATCTCATTCTAAAAATTTTGAACTTCTTTTGTCAATTTATTATTTTTAGAATTTTAGAGTTTATTCCTTGTAGGGAATGAAGTCACCTAAGGTAAAACAACCCATTGTGGTTAAAATTAGGATTTTTGAAATTTTTCAATTTATTTCCACTTAAAAGACAAGTGTGAAAACAATGAGAACAATTGAAATTATATTTTTTCAAAAAAGTATAAACTTTATATGAAATTTTGAAGTGTTGATTGCATTGTGGCTCAAAAGAGCTTCTAGGCTAACCTAGACCCAATAAAATCTGAATCCATAATGCTCATCTTACTCACCTAAAGCAGTCACAATATTTTCTAACATGTAAGGCCTAAAAAGTCAAATTTTACAATGAATTTACATTGAAAAGCAAAAAGATCCTAATGAAGTCACTAATCACTCCATTATTGTCATGTAAGACATTGATTGTGGTCCAAATCTCACATATTGGAAAAAGTCATAAAAGGGTCATTTTCTAGGTGTCCACTATAGGGTCATTTGATTGCAATGGATTGTTCTACCTTATCCAAAATGCTAGGACACTTGAAAATTGAATTTTCCTAATGAAAGTTATGAGTGGGTGAAGTTTGACAGCTAATTGGTACCTCAAACTTCATCCACTAATTTCTTTGAAACTACAACTTGAAATCAAATTCTAATTAGACTTTTACTCTTTATACTTTACTACTTCCTAAGTTCCCATTATTATTCCTTTGAGATGAACTTCACTAATTTTGATCCACTCTTGGTCCTAATACTTCATTTGCTCATATTTTATTCATGTTAAGTTTATTCTTTTAAGTGTCATATACTTTTGAAAAACTATGGACTTCCTCTACAAGGTTCTACAAATAAAATTGAAATGAAATTTATTTCTAATGGTCTAAATTTAGACTTCCACTCGGTTATGATTTTAATTTTTAAATTGAAAGACTTAGAGGAAAAATAATGGAATTAGATATTTACCTCGGAATAAACTTCATCCAAGGGATGTTTGAAGATGACTTTGGTTCCCTCCTCATTCACCATCTTGTTCCTTCTTGATTTACTGACCGCTTAATTTTGGAGTTTTTAATACAAGCTGTGGAGATTAATTTGAAATCTACTTCCTAATTCTTCATCTAAGTTTCCTTTTCCTTTCTACTCCATCTTTCTCTTCTATCTTCTATTTTTTCTACTTCCAATTATTGAAGTCTACTTGTTGACTTTGCAAGAGAACAATTATTCAAATTCCAAGATGGAATTCAAATAATGTTAATTCCTAGTCTTCCTATCTAAAGTCAATTATTGCAAGATTATTATCTTGGATCTAAATTGCCAATGATAAAATGTGATTGCACCTTTAGATTTTTTCCCTCTAATCATATATTTTTCCCTGTTAAATGATGTTTCTATTATCTCTCCTTTGACTTTTTGTTTCCAAATTCTATTCTTGTTTTTATATTTACACTCTTTAGAGTAATGATTCCTCCAAACAAGATTTACTAGCTAGTCTCATTCTAGTTTGAGTTATGCTAGCTTACTTCCCTCAACTTGAACTTTTCTACACACATTGGGTGTTTATTTTAATTTTGATTTGTTTATTCACCTATAGAGTTCATACCAAAAGTCCAAAGTTTACAATTTGGAGCTCACAATTAGAGTTTTTAGCCCTCGTGGCCTTAATAGTTCCAAGCCATGTTAAACCATTCTTGAGCATTCTCAAGCCCATACAATTGTTCATGTGACCTTTGGCCCATCACCATAGCCTTTCAACTCATTGTTAATTGAATTTGCTTCCCACGTGGCAGTTTACATGCCATTTCCTTAACCTCCTTTTCTTTATCCATTGAACTGACCTCGTTGTCACCCATTTTTCCATCCAAGGTAGAAAAGGACAGTGATAATACTCAATAAGTCATTTCCAAAAATGACTTGGCCACAATGATTACAAGGCCTTGAAGTCATTTCCTAGTTGAGTGTGTTCGGAATGAATGTTGGAAAGTCATTCTTTGCAGTTGCAAATGCAACCCATTTTTTGTAGCACTTGGTTGTGGCCTCATGACCATTCATGAGCCCGCATAATCATTCCCATCGCCCCCAATCTCATTTCCAAGTCTTGCATAATTATTTTTGAGCCTTCACAATCATTTCCGTGGCCTTGAGTACCAGATCCAACTTGGTCTATTTACTTTCAACACAAGTATAGCAAAGTGTTGGACCGGCCTTAGGTACAATTGGGACTGAGGTTGGTTTGAAGCTTTTGGGTGCTTTTTTTTTTAAAAACATGGTGTTGGTTCTATTTGGATACTAGCTCTAAAAAAACTTGGGTGTTAATTCTAAAAAGAAAGTTTGAGTGCTAGTTCTCACTAGTCCTTGGCTATTAGTTCCAAAAGAATTCATTACTTGGAATACAATGGAAGAAACCAAGCAAAACTTTGCAACTAAGCCACCACTAACTTAACCTAAGATCCAAGCTTTGTTGTGGATGGGATTAAACTACAAGACTAAAGATTCCTACAGCTAGAAAAGCCAAAGCTTTGTCAAACTTTGGATTTCTAACAAAATACTGGAATATTAGAAAACTCTAGAAGTCAAAGCGTAGTTGTGATGTGGGAAAACAAAGGAAATACTAGACAAATTTTTGTGAAGGAAGGTTGGTGAAGGTTAGTACAATCCTTTCAACTCTCAAACAACATTTAGTACCAATGCATCGACAGCCTCACACACTTTAACTACAAACAAATACACAACTTTGAGAAATTCTCAATTAAAGATTTTTTATAGATGAGAGTACAAAAATCAACATAAAACATGTATTAGAAATTCCCCACAAGCAAAATTGCCAAGGGTATGAGGAAGGCAAATCTCTAGGTTTAGTACAAGTTAGTAGTACAAACTCCAAAAACAATTTGTTAGTACAAAACAAACAACAAGTGCAAGAGAATGAAATATTTGAAAGGACCCCGATGTCCTTCAAAGTTTACTTCAAAAACAAGAATGATGGAGCAAAAGTGCTTCAACAACATCCCTTGTGTCCCCATTGGCTTTAGAAGGCCATTATATATATATATATTCATTCTACAGACACCCCTCCTTCTCTTCTATTTAATGGTAATCCTATTACAAAAATATTCATCCCAATTTGGGGATTTTCTACTTTCTACGTTGGTTCTAAGTTTTTACTTAGAAAGAAAGACTACAAATCACGAATGGATTGCACCAATGGCTTTAGAAGGCCAATGTTTTTTTTATCAAAGACAACCTCCACTTATTTTTCCATCATGAAAAAATCATCAAATACTAGCACCAACTTGAAAACGAAAATGTGATAAAAATCTAGCTATTAGAGTTTACTTTTTTGAAGAAATTTACTAGCCTAATAAGAAACTCCCAATTTGTCACTTGAGACTCATAGTATTTATTTATTACAATTTCACTAAAGTCTTATAGAGAAAAAGACTCCAAAGAGTGTTAAAATAAATTAGGTTTGTTACATTATAATATAGTATTTGGTTCAAAATAGAGTATTGTACCCAAAATAACCCAAAATTCTGCATGTGAATAGGGTAGAAAACTAGAATTGGCACAAATTGTTAGTAGTGAGTGAATATAACCAAATTGCCTAAAACTATCATGTATGTGACTTCTTTTTGACTAAAATGGTCAAAGGAAAACTATGTGAGATTTCTAAAGTCAATTCTTGAAGATAGGTTTTAGTTTTCTAGTTGTTCTGAGAAATAGTAGAAATTGTTAGTCTACAAGTGATACAGACTCAAGACAGACTAATGGAGGGCATCTATGACATAAGTATGATGTTTTAAAGTTGATATTCTACCAAAAATCCAACAACAAAATTGGTTTGCTAAGATTCCCTTTTGTGTAGAAAAGTCCTTCTTTATCAATAATTAAAGGAGATAGTGGAATTTTATTCTTCTTTTTTGAATGTGCAAAATAAAAATATGAGTATGCACATTTTTCATGAGATTCTATAAAAAAATTTATAGAAAAATAAAATTTTCTAACTTTCCAAAGATCTTCTACCCAAAACCTATGATGAAAACTCCTAGAAATTATCTAAGCTATGGTAAAATCTCAATAAAATTTATAGTAGCTTTTTTATGTTTATAACACGCTCCAATAAGTTTCATGACAATTTAACATTTTGAAGTATTCAAACTAGCAAGATTCTTCAAATTCGTAAAATTGAAGATGATTCGTAAAGGTGACCAACATTTGGACAACATATAAAATCGGAATGAGGTAAATGGAGTTTTTTTTTACTCCCTTATGCCTTCAAAAAAGATAAATTCTAATAGTTTAATTTTTACCTCATTGGCGCTACATTACGATGATTTTTTTGTGATGGAAAAGGAAGAAGGGGATATTTGAGATTGAAATGAACTTCTAAAACCAATGGCACAATCCATTTGTGATTTGGAGTCTTTTCCCAAACGTTAGAATTTTGAACCACTGTAGAAAGTAGAAATCCAAAAGATTATGATGAAAATCCTAAGTGATAGGATTACCATTAATAAAAATGAGAGGGGGTGTACCCTTGGGAAAGTATTTAAGGGCACCCATTCCCCTCTCAAAATATTGTTTGTTGACACTTTGTTTTTGTTGGGTCCATTTTAGTGGATTTTTGATCATTTGAGTCAAACTTGCCAAACGACTATTTTTGGAACCTTTGTTACTCCATTGCACTTGTATTTTGAACAATCTTTGAAGGACATTAGTATCCCTTTAAAGTTTACATTCACATGTACTTGTTGTGGTTTGGTTTGCATTTACAAATTGTGGTTGGAGTTGTATTACTAACTTATAATAATCCTAGAAATTAGCCCCCTCCGTACTTTGGCAATGTTGCTTAGGGGACAAAGCTTTGACTTCTTAAGATGTATAAATCTTTGGTTTTTAAAACTACAACAAAGCTTTGACTTCCTTGGAGTTGATAACCATCTAAGGACAGGTCCTAGCTTTGGCTAAAGGTTAGCTCAATTTAGGAGTTGAGTTTAATTTGGGAGAGGTCCAATTTAAATGAGACAAAGGCTAATTTAAATTCAAAAGACTTGGGTATGAAGTATATATTAGAACCAAACAAACGAGAAAAAGTTGTAAGTCTAGATTGCAAAAACAAAGAGACAAGAACAAAACCAAAGAACCATTCTGTAGAAGCTAAGCTAAATAGAGAGGGAGGAGAGAAGTAGGAAAGAAGCATGTGCATGAAGAACTTGAAAAAAAAACTTGAGATTGTAAGTTGGTTGTTGGAAAGGTTAGCAAGAAGAAAAGATTAGGTGGAAATTTCCAAGGATTCCATTTAGCCATTAGTAGTTTGGATTAGAAAATTATTGGCTTGTGGATCATGTAGGGGGACAAAAGTATTGCATAATTTGAGTCTTTGCCTTAGAATTTGGACAATTATTTCTTTGCAAAGTCAAGGAAGGAAAAATAAAAGAAATTGGAAAAAAATAGCCAAAAAATAGAAACTTAGAAGGACATAGGAAGTAGATTTAGAATTAATTTCTACAAGTTGTAATAATTTTTTTAAAAATTAAGTGATAAGTACAAATCAAAGAGGAATAGGATGGATGAAGAGGACTTTGAAGGTGCCTTTGACCACCTTATAGGTGAGGTTCAATTTAAAGTAAGTGCTTAAATCCTTTATATTATATTTTATTCTAAATTTATCTTTAAAAATTATTGAAGAAACCCAAAAAATTTCACAAATATAAGACACTTCAAAAATAAACATAACTTGATAGGATGAAGTTTAGGAATGAAGATAATTAAAATTCATCCAAAATGAATGAAAATGGATGCTTAAAGAGTAGTTAAAATTTAGAGTTCAAAAATAAAAGTAAAAGTTAATTTTATAGTACCTAGCAGATGAAGTTTGAAGTACTAATTAACAGTCAAACTTCATCCACTCATAACTTTTACTAGGAAAGTTCAATCTTCAAATGTCTTAGAATTTTTGGATAGGTGAATTAAAGCCTTGTAAGGACAAATGATAAAAATCTAAAATTATTAATCTATGAAAAATATCCAACATCTTTTAGAAAAGATAGATATTAATTTAAAATCATTTGAAGACAACTTAATAGTAAATTAAGTTTAGAATCTTAGAGAAGAAAGATAGAGGAGTCAAGAACTAGTTCATACTTTTAAAACCTACAAATTCGTAGAATAATTAAGGATGAAGTTTAAAATGGAGGTTGGATGAACTTGGAAAGTTTTAATCCATCTAAGGTCAAATTTATAATTTTGAAAATAGATTTTATTTTAAGATCATAACCAAAATTTAAAGTCAATTTGAGTTTGAAAATCCCTATAAAAGCATGAATGAAGTTTGAATTGCCCTTTTAAAGACCAAACTTCATACAATCATAATTTTTTCTAAAAAGCTTGGATTGGAATGGATTCTACATTTTAAAAAATGGAATGATTTGATCTATAGTTTAGGATTGATATCTTGTGACTATAAACCCTTGCTCTCCAAATCACAGTAGCCTTGTTTAGTTAGGCCATTTGGCCAAAGTTGATTTTTGTTTTAAAATTATTAGTTGGTTTCTTTCGCAGTTTACATCCATTAGACAAATAGAAAGATCCATTGCTTGGAAGGTACAATGGACCACGCCTAGGCATCCACATGAGATAATTTTGGAACAAAAAACTAAGAATTTGGTTGTGTTCGTCTAATACCAAGGATGGGTATAAAAATGCTTACATAGCCACCACAATCAATTGTTTAAAGCAAAAAATCTATTCAAAGTGAAAAATAAAAGTTCAACATCCAATTTGAAATTAATGAAATTCAAGAATTATTTAATACAATTTTGATTGAATTTAACTAGTCAATTGACCTATATATAGTATATAGATTCACATATCACTCGATGCTTAGAATGTGGAGAACAAGCAAGTGCCGTTTTATTCAAGTAAAGTGGCAAGAGGTGCAACAATCTATATGGAATATATTGGAGCTCCATTATTTAACTTTAATTTTCTAAGTTTTGGCTACTACAGTATAGTCATTAGTTTGCAAAAACTCTAGCTCAGTTATTTGGAGGGATTATTTGTTATTGGACCTCCTACTTGCCTAAAATATAGAGCAACTTGGTTACCATAAAATTTTAATATGGTAGGGGTTGTATGAGTGTTCTATCTCCACCCTTGAAATAAAGTAGGCGCAACCGTGTTCTTCAATTTTGGGCTTTGAATCCTAAAGTTGGGTGTCTAAGCAATGTTCAATTGGCCTTCCAACCAATGGAAAATTGTTTTCTATTGACTCATCCTAAGTGGTTTAAATCTCAATAGAAACAAATACAAACTACAAATTATAGATTTAGGATGTTTTGTCTAATTTGAACCAAAACATTGGACTTCTAAATAAAAATTGCTAAATTCAAGCTTCCAATTAGCCAAAATTATAGAACATTGCATGCCTATTTTCAAAATTGGTAAAAGCTTTATAATTGAGCTTTCCTAGCAAAAGTTATGGATGGATGAAGTTTTGATTTTAATTTGCCTTAAAAAACTTCATCCATCAATTTCTACTGGCTTAGTTATTCAAATTGACTTTTCTCTTTGGAGTTTTTGTCTACATTGTGACTAGAATATGAAGTTTTCTTTTGATGCTAAGTAAAAGAGTTTTTATTCTTTTCATCCAAACCTAGCCCTTCTAATGACCAATCTTCATTCTATTCCATCTATTTTAGTTTTTATCTATTTTTTTTAACTATGAGATAGTTTTGAAAACCTCTAAAAATGTTCTATAACATTTTGAATTCAAGTTGGCAGTTTAGGAAATTTTAAGGGCTTAACTCAAATACTTAGCTAATTATATTTATGTTGGACATTTAATTCCAAGTTGCTACTTTAATATTTTTAGGCCTTCTATTCTATAAAGGACTAAATTGCCTTTCTAGAAAGATAAGGCACTTTGTATTTGGACCTCCCTAGCAAAAGTTATAGTTAGATGAAGTTTTGATACTATTTTATTATAAAAAAAACTTCATCCATCAACTTCTACTAACTAATTTGTCCAAATTGACTTTTCTCTTTTCAAAGTTTGGTTCCAATTTGTGACTAGGATTTGAGGTTATCTTTTGACATTACATGGATAAATATTGGTTCTTTTCATCTGAAACTAGTCCGAATGACTAAACTTCATCCTGCTCTATCTGATTTTTATCTATTTTCTAAGTATAAGATAGCTGTAGAAACCTCTCTAAGGATGTTTTGTAGGAATTTGAATTCAAGTTTGTGGTTTAGGGTAACTTCTAAGGGTCTAACTTGAATTCCTATCTTTAACTAATCTTTGTAACTTTGAAAAGGGAACAAAATGAAATAGCAAGATTAAACATGTACCTCAAACTCTAATGCCACCATGTAGCAATCTTCCATTATTTGTATGATGATTTTGTTGGTTTTTGTTGCACACTACTTAATAAACCTCTAAAGGTCCAAACACTATTTTTTGGCAACATAGCAATTTGGGCAACTCCTTATGAATGAAATTTTTATTTTTTTCCTTTGAAATTTCTTACAACATGAATCCAAGAAGTAGCTTTTTAAGGCACAACAACTTTCATAACCTTTGATTGCATGGTTAAAAAGTTATTGCATGATATGTAATTTTCATTGTTTGGTGGGTAGCTCAAGCAGCTCAAAAGAATCACTTTTTCAAGAAATTTGAAATTAGTTTTCTAGATTTATATGTACATGGAAAGCTTTGAATCATTCCATTATGATGAACAAGATGAAAGTTATGAGGAGTTTTAATAATTTAGTTTGCAAGCAATTATGGAATCTCTATTCTAAAATAAACCTAAAAATCTTTTATTTAATTCAATATTCAATGTTTTTGAAAAATATAAAATTATAGCATGTAGATTTTTTATTACAGCATTACAACCATTGGGATTGACATTTTTCAATTCCAATTACTAAATTCTTAATAGTTTAGTATTTTGAATCATTCACTACTTCATTCTATGTATTATTTTTTTCAAGTATGAATATGAAATATGTTTTGTTTGAAGGTTTTTATATGCATTTCCAACTTAATTCTTCGATATATTATGGGGAGTAAGAAGTTGTTGGATCTACACATTCAAGTGTAAAAAGTTTGAAGATGAAAACTAACCATTTTAAAAGAATTGAAAAATATTTCTTTTCAAAATTCAAGACACTTGATCTTGCAATTGATAAGGTTTTTTTATTTTGAAATTGTAGGAGGGTGTATTCTAATAAGTTCACTAAAGGATTATATAGTTGGATTTGTAATCCCTAAAGAAAAAAACTGCCTTTTTTTTTGGCAACATAGTGATTTGGGGCACCTCACTATGAATGGAATTTTTATTTTTATGTTGCTGAAATTTTTACACAACATGTATCCAAGGAGTAGCTTCAAGGCCCAACAATTTTCATAACTTTTGACTATATGGTTAAAAAATTATTGCGTGATATGTCATTTTCATTGCTTAGTGAATAGTCCGGGTAGCTTACTTTTAAACAATTTTTTTGAGCTACCCAAGCTGCTTGCCAAGCAATAAAAATGACATATTGCACAATAACTTTTTAACCATATAGTCAAAAGTTATGAAAATTATTAGGCCTTGAAGCTACTCTTTGGGAAATGTTATGTGAAAATTTCAGCAAAAAATAATAAAAATTCCATTTGTTTAAAAGTAAGCTACCCAAAATTGCTATGTTGCCAAAAAAATTGCAATTTAGTGCTTTAAGGGTTAATGAATGAATGTAGATGAAGATTATAGCCTTGCTTTGGGTTTAACCCCTAGAAGACCAAATTGCATTTATTAGCAACATAGTGATTTTGGAGAGCTCAAAACAAATGGAGTTTTATTTTATTTTCTTTGAAATTTTCACATATGTACCCAAAGAGTAGCTTCAAGGCCCAACAATTTTCATTACTTTTGTCTACATAATTAAAAAATTATTGTATGAAATATAATTTTCATTATTTGGTGGATAGCTTTGGCAGCTAAAGAAAATCTTTAAAAATCATTGTTAGAAAATAAAAAATTTAAATTGATTCTCTAGATTTATATGTGTGGGGAAAGCTTTGAATCATTCCATTTTGATCAATAAATCAAACATTATGAAGAGTTTTAGTTTGCAAGCAATTATGGATTCTTTACTCTAAAATAAATTTTGAAGTTATTTATTTAACTCAATTTTCAATATTTTTGGAAAAAATAAAATCATAGGATGTAAATTGTTTATTACAACATTGGGATTGGCATTTTTAATTCCATAACTAAATTCTCAACAATTTTGTATTTTAAACCATTCTCTACTTCTTTCTATTTAATAACATTTCTTATATATTGGACAATTTCAAATGGTCTGAAATTTTTCAAGCATATACCCAACTCTCCTTGAAGAATGAATTCAAAAAATCACCACCAATTTGAAATTTTTTCATACAAATGTGAACTTGTGAAGTCCAGTTGCCTATTTTTTTGTAGGACCAAGAAAAGGATTTTCGTCAATTTAAACACGAATATCTTGCAATCTACATGCCATTGGTTGAAGTTTCTAAATTTCTTTTGACATTTTCTCAAACCAATATACTACCAAGATCCTACAATTATATGTGTCAAAAAATGGTTTTTTTCTAAATCATTTTTACTTGTACTAGAAATGGAAGTTTTGGAGTATTTTTGGTAAAAATATAGTCAAAAACCTTTAGGAGTTAAGTACTTTGAAGGAGTTTTGAGCTTGAAAATATCAAATACTTCTAGGGATTAATAATGGTTACAACTAAAAAAATATTTATACATTCTATCTATAATCTATCCTAATTCTTCATCTATCTTCTTTTCAGGGTTTTTTTTCTATTTTTTTTTTTTTCTACCTCCCTTTTTCTTCCTTTGAGACTTTTCTTTAAGATATTAACTTATTGATGTTAATACATATAATTGTAATTGTTTTTTGATTGGTCAAGATGTAAAAAATTTATATTGGAATACACTGATTATAGTCTTCAAATGGTCAACTATCATTTTTTTAAATCAAAAAGTCAACCTTTGATTAAAATCAATTTTGTTCCCTAACTCCCCCATGGACTTCATATATTAAAGCCTAATTATATCCAATTTGGAAAGTTTGGTCTAAATACATGAATATATGTGAAGTCTTATAAAGTTTTTAAAGCCTTATTATATCCAATTTGGAAAAACAAAATAATTTGAGTCCAATTAGTCCAAGGTTGTCTACTCAAACATAGTGACATGACGTTTAGGACATCCAATGGACCTCTTATGTCCATCTAATAGAGTCAACGTGATGGTTGACTTTCAAAAAAATAACCCCTCCATTTACTTAAGCCTACTTAGATGCCAAGTGGCATCCATATGGCATGTGGGTCTGATGTGGAAGGGCAAATGTGAATTTAAGATGAATGCAGGTAGGACAACTTCAAGTGGGTGGTGAAGGGCGACCTTTTGTAGAGCAATTTTCATTTTCACTATAAAACTCCATTTTATTTTAAATTTCAACTTCATTTTTGTAAATTTTTTCACACAATAGTTTAGAAGCAAACAAACTAGAAAAAGTTGTTTGACAAAAATTACAAAATATTTGTTCAAGAAAATTGAAATTCAAGATTCAATACATGGATCCTGTCACTTTGGATTTAGAATACTTTGTATTTTTTTTAAATGACACATCATAATAAACATAGTTAATATATTTACATTACTTTTTAAAGTTTGGAGGTATGCAATGTGCTATATTTGGCCAAGATTTTTGGTAACACAATAGCATCATGTCCTATTAGAAAACATTGGTGTAAATTCTTTTTAGGATTAGGATCAATGAATTCACCCAACTTCCTCATAAAGCTCCTTATTGTTGATGATTTTTAAATACCTCACTATTGTATTCCTCCATGTCATTAATTTTCATCAATTGGGTCAATTTTCCAATAGAGTACAATGGTATAAGTCTAATTCTACTATATTTTATACTTTGCTTGCATGTTCTCTATGCTTCTCTTTGAATGTTGTGCAATCCATACACATAGAACAACTCTAGAGATTGGAACCACCCGCCAGTAGTTCTTCACGTTTTCCAACCTTTTTTCCTTAGTATGATATCCAGAATGAATTTTAGGAGACTCAAAAATGATATCAAGGCATTTGAAAGTGAATCCAAATAGCTTCCCATTGCATTTTTTTTTTAGTTTTTAAAATTCATTCTTACATGACATCAAAAGTTTTAGTTGGATGACTAAATTGTTTATTTTCAATGCCATAATTACAAGGAGCTTGCAAATCATAATAATCATTTGTATACTATGTATTACGGCGATTCAATAAGCAAGGGTAGGTTTAGGACAAACCACCTTATAAGGTCCCTCAAACCCAAAGGAATTCCTAAAATATTTCCAAGGGAAAAGGAAAAAGGATGAAGGCGTTTAGGCTCTCCAAATCCAATGGAAGAAATAAGTAGCAAATGATTTTCAAAAATTCAAAAAATAACTTATTTAGGGATTTTTTTTATGTATGATGATACTAGGAACAAAAAGTATTAATAAATAATTTTTTAAGAAAAAAAGAAAAAGGGTGAAGGTGTTTGGAATCTCCTTCTAATTGCTAAAAATTGTCAAAATGAAAAGGGACTGTTCTTACTTAAACTCTAAAGGACCATTGTGATTAGAGGCCCCAAACCACTTCAAAATACTTGTCTCCAAAACAAGGTCAAAATCTTCATCAATATTTGTTTTTTTTATAAATCAACCGTATGATTTTTTGATTAACTTGTTCAAGTTGACATTATACCCAAATTTTAAAGTGAATAAAAAATTGAAATTGGTTCTTTAGATTTATATATAAGTGGAAAGCTTTGAATTATTCCATTTCAATTAATGAAATGAAAGTTATGAGGAGTTTTAGTTTGCAAGGTAGGTATGGCGTTTGGAGATTCCATACCTACCCACAAACTAAAACTCCTCATAACTTTCATTCCATTAATCAAAATGAAATGATTCAAAGCTTTCTACAAATATATAAGTCTAGAAAATCAATTTCAATTTTTTATTTAAAAAAAATGATTTTTAAAGAAGTTTTTTGGGCTGTCCAAGTTGCCTCCAAAATGTTGAAAATTACATATCGTGCAATAACTTTTTAACCATGTGGTCAAAAGCTATGAAAATTGTTGTGCCTTAAAGTTACTCCTTGGGCACATGATTTGTGAAATTTTCAAAGAAAAAAAATTCATTTGTAGCGAGTTGCCCAAAATTGCTATGACGCCAAAAAACGGTGTTTGGACCTTTAGGGATAAAGGAAAAAAACAAGTATGTCCTATAGTTTGGGTATTTTAGTTAATAAGTTGGAAAATGGATTGAAAATATATATTAAAAAATTGAACCAATAAAACTTTCATATTCATTTTTTTTTAAATTAAAAAGTGGAAGGTGTTTCTAAATGAAAATTATAACTAATATGCTAATATTTTTTAGAAGAATGTGAGAATTGATAATTCCAATGGTGAAAATGTTCTAGTGAACAATTAATATCCTTTATTTTTATTTTTATTTGAAAATTTTCAAATTTGAGAGCAAAAGATGACTTCATATGTTTTCTCTACCTTCATTGCCCACAAATAAAACTCCTCATAACTTTAATCTCATTATTTGGAATTCAATGGTTCAAATTTTTTTCCACTAGGTATCAATCTTCATAATTCCAAAAACTAATTAATATTTTTTTAGAATATGTTTTTTATTGCCTAGTGTGACATTGAAATCGAAAAAATCCTTCTAACTTTTGCAATATTTATTAGAATGGCATGAACAAAGCTTTACATGTAGATTATGATGAAAATTACCCATCCTAAAAAATTCATGCAAAAATTTCAAATTATGAAGTCAAGAGAGCTTGCCACCAAATTCTCAAAAAGCCCAAAGTGGGCTCTTTGGTCCTTTAGGGGGTAAATCTTTTCCCTCTAAATTTTAATTCTTAGATCAATGTGGTAAATAAATCATGAATAAGATGATTCTTTAAGAATAGAGAAAATCAAATGGAGAAGTCCTTACTTAAATCTCCATCTATTATTTTGTATTTTTAAATCTTTTTGATAAATAATGCACTGAAAAGATGTTAACCCCTAAAGTCCCATTATCCCCCCAAGAAACAAAATGGATTTCAGGCAAGTTCCTATGAGCTTAATTTTTCGTGATGCTTCATGAAACTTTTTCATGAGATAGAAAAACTTATTAGCTCTTTGGTAATACAACTTTTATTTCAATTATCGTGGAGTAGAAGTTATGCTGAGATAAGCCCAAAATTGAACTTGGAGGGCAAAAATGATACCCACAAAAACTTTAGGTAAAAATTTGTTTCTCATTGATTATATTTTTATCTTCGTGGAAAGCTTTTATTCATTCCATTTAGATTTGTGATGTGAAAGTTATAGTGCATCTTGTTTTGTAGGCAAGCATGAAGCATAGCATTTTTTGACAAAAAATCATATAAGATTGGTTTTTTAAGCTCAATTTTCACATTTATTTAAAACAAAAGTTCCACATGATTAACTTTTATTCCCTCTATAATCTACTTCCTTCTACTCAACAATTTTTTTGAAGAATGAAAATCACATTATTTTATAAACTTTTATTTTTCCCATATGTTCAATTCAATTCTTCATGATAATTTTTTCAATTCAAAATCCATTGAGAAAATTTTTTAAGACAAGAAAATTCAAAGTCTCATAAATTAGTTTGCGACGGTACTAGAAAACATGATTTCTTTACTTTGAATGCATTTATCTTGCAAGATTTTTATGTGGTCACACTCTTAAAAAAAAGTTCACACCTTTTCATACTAGTCTATTGCAAGATTCTATACTTAGATATATAAATAATACTATTTTTAATTTTTTTGCTCTTTACATTGAAAATGGTAGTTTTGAGCATTTTATACGAAAAAAAGCCTTGGGACTTTAGGGGCTATTGGGCTACTTTGATATTTGCAAAAACAAAATCACCCATATTTGGTTGCCTTAGATAAAAAGTCACCCCTAGATCAAAGATAGCTTCTTGAGTAGAAATTGCCTCTAAACCAAAGGTCTCTATAGACTAGAGGTTGCACCAAAAACACATCAGAGGTTGTTCCAAATTTGTAGTTGCCTTCCATAAACCAAAACTCCATGTCACCTCTAAAACCCATAGTTGTCTTGAAACCTATACTTGTAGTGGCCTTAATAGTTTGCAATCATCCTAAATTCTAAATCCATGATTGTTTCAATGGCATCTACTTGTACCTTTGCACATCCATAATTACCAATGTTGACATGGTTTTTGCTTTCTATTTCACTCTGGAGAGTTAGCCACATAGGATTAATTATCTTTTTATTACAAGGTAAAAAATTCAAAATCCTAAAACCTAATTCAACAAAAATAATACTTATACTTATTTGTCAAATATGGCATGTAATGTTCAATGTTCAATACGACATTTACAACTAATTTTTTGTCACACGAGACAACCCTAGTCTTTTGGAAGTTTTCATAGTCTTCTAAAAGCTTTCATAGTCTTTTAAAAGTTTTATCAAGGACTCCAATTACTAATATAAGTAAAATGCAAAATAAAAGACTTTTTAGTCTTGCCAACACCATTTTTAGAGCAATCCTTCAATATTCCCTTGTATGTATCTTGTCTAGCTATCAATCTCATGCAATGCAATATAATTTTTATGAGATTTATTTTTGGATACTATTGTACTTTTGTTCTTTAGTTCTTATGTTCCTAGCAATATTGGGTTGTTGGTCACTTATTAAAGTATATATACTTCTTACATTCAATGTCAAACTTTAGAATGAGTAGGATCTTTTTCAACCCTTTATAGACCAAGTGTTCAAATTTCAAATAATAGATGAACGCAAATACATCCCAATCAAACAAAAATGCATTTTTCCATCTAAGAATTTTAAAAATATTCTTATTCTAGTTCTTTAGTATTTGTGTGATACAAATTTTGATTTTTGAAGACTTTGCTTTACAAACATTCTATGATTCAAAGAATATTAGTAGGTTTAGTCTCCCAAAGTAATTTTTTTAGTTAAAAAACTAGTAGTTGGCGCTTGCTTTGCTACGCATTAACTATATTACTTTCATCAATTTCTCATGTGGTAGAATGTAGATTATTAAAGTGTGTATAATCTTTAAATGAAAATATTGACATCTTCATACAATATTCTTTGGAAATATACATATTGTGCAATAGAAAGTAATTAAAGAAAATCTTTGTATCATAATATTCACATAAAAAATCTTTGCAAATATGAAAATATTGCAAGGACACCACCACTTGATAAATTCCTTCACTTACAAACAGTGGTGACTAAATTTGAAGAATTGAAATGCAAATTTGTCAAATTGCAAAGACTTTGTAAACACTTTGTTGTAGAATTCAAAATTGCTTCAAATCATTTGGTAGTAAGAAAAGAACATTAAAATTGAAAACATTCAAAGCTTAGAAAATCATAGAATTGTGGAAGTAAAATGAAGCGTGAAGATAAGAAATACGAAACCTCCATAATATCACTATACCTCTATAATATCACATTTTTATACTGTGTGTGTTACAGAGGTGAAATGGCCATTCGAACTCTGTAATACCACATTGTGTTTAAATATGATATTATAGAGGGATCAGACCTCTGTAATATTACACAATGTAAAAATGTGATATTATGGAAGGCCTTGTGATTTTAGTAGTATGATAGTATGAAGTAGTATGATGATACAAATTTTGATTTTTGAAGACTTTGCTTTACAAACATTCTATGATTCAAAGAATATTAGTAGGTTTAGCCTCCTAAAATAATTTTTTTAGTTGAAAAATAACCCTTCAAATATGACTTGAATAAAAAGTAAAATAAAGATGTTAAAAAATTGCTATAATTAGAACTTAACATTTTGAACCTAAAAGTTTTTTGGGGGAAAAATACAAATATTCATACTTACAATCAATTTTAGAAGGAATTTTCAATTTTTTTGGCTTCAAATATTATTGAAAGATATTGGATTATATACTAATTGATTTTACATAATGGATATAATCTATAGATTAATGTATTTTAAAATTGTTGTTTCACAAGATTTCATTATTAAATTATTCTTCTAGCTTGTAATGTTGCATTTTAAAATAAATCTTGACAATTTTGGAAATGTAGACTATTTGTAATCATTAACCTTTATAATTTTGAGTAACCCAAAATGGATTGATCTACTTTTAGAACGGCCATTTTTAGATTTAGAAACATGAAGAGTCACTTGAACTTGGGTTCATTCGAAAAAAATCAAGAAGTGGTGTATTCAAATTTTAAAAAAAGATTTTTTTAATAGAATATAGAAAAATTTCCAAAGCATGGGTGGTCTAGGCCTCTAGGGTCTTTAGCAAAGAATCATTGGATGGAGGAACTTTGGCGAATGAGGTGGACTCATCTGTTCATGGGCGGTAGGATCATAATTGTGCTTTTGGTACTAGCTTGGGTATTAGCAAGGTTGGGCCCAACCTTTGTGATGGGAGAAAGGCGGTTGCAGACTTTTGGCATGCTTTTAGAAGTGAAGTGTGTTACACTATGTGAAGAACACCTTGAGAAAATCCCATTGAAAACTTAAAGTGGAAGAGTAATGAGATTGGACAATGATGATTCTTCAAATTCTAATGGGTTCCTAGCCTACATTGTTCATGGACCTTTTTCAATGAGCTACCCAATAGTAGAATAGACTTGGAGTGGCATTGCCTTCCCTTTTTTTTTAAACTATGCCTAGTTTGTGGATACAAACAACTATTGGAATACACATCTTGCACTCAGATTTGAGTTGTTTTTCAATAAAGAAATTCCTATTATGTATCTATTCTTGTATTCTTTTACTCTACCATGTTTGATTTTGAATTTTGGCTTTAGACTTGTGACAAATCTTCCATTCATTTCATAATTTCTGAAATTTAATAATGAATTGGTCACTATTGCAAGACCATTTTTTCACTCATTTTTGGTCTTAAAAATACAAGACTTGTTTTCATTCAAGTGGAACTTAGTTACCTTGAGAATGCCAACTTTCTAAAATGGTATGTGTCCAAAAGAGCTAGTCAAAGCACAATTTTAGCAAGGCTAAAACATTGAATTCCTTGAAGTACCCTTCACTTTTATCTTATAGACTTGCAATTTATGATTTGAATTGAAACCAAACTTTGTAGAGATGATTAGGACTTGAATTTCTATGGGATCCTATGGTCAATTTTGCATAAAAATGACTCATCTTACTCCCAACTTCAACTCTTTGTAACTTACAAAATCACGATCCAAAACACCTTGAAAATGGCTTAAATTTTAGGGGCTAAGGGGATAAAATTTCAGTTCTTCTGTACAATGGAAAAGAGTGAATTCTCCCTATCTGCTAAAGACCTATAAGCAGATTCCGCGTTTGCATTAATTATTAGTGTGAGACCTGTTCCCCTTCATCGCCACACTCTCGGGATAACTAAATTTATACACAAAAAGGTACTTAGGAATTTATCCAGGAATCCTGATGAAACGGAGCACAAACTGCCGCACCGCCCTCCAGCTCAATACCACCACTTTTACATGTCCGACAAAATTCTCCAACCACTCACAATAGAAAAGAAGGCACCGGAATCATTCTCTTTTCCCACCGTCACAGATACTTACTGCACCGTATGCTTGTAACTTTACTGAAACACTTTTATACCTTCTACTCGAACACATCCACAGACCCCTAGCCTAAAGAGGTTACTCATATCTAATGCAGCACTACGAAACATCCTCTGTGTCTGTCATTGGTCTCTGGACTCACTAGAGATTTCCATCTATTTCTATGCAATGGGATACCGCCCCTACTTTGCAAGAAAGCATTTGAAATGAAAAAACTATGGAAAATTACGTAATTCGTTTGTTGAATGCATCGTCAATTTCGTGAAATTGGTGGAAATTCTCGAAATTGGCACTCTTCAAGCCGAGCCCTGAAACGAAAATTTATACCTGTACTAGGTTTAACCCTAGATCACCGGGCTGTTCACCGTGGAAATCATCCTTTCGGGTACCCTGTGAATCATTTCCTTAAAAAAACTTCCAAGAGCTCTCATTGTAGGTCAAACTTCTGTAAGACCTACCTTTGACACAAATTTCCAAGGATGAACACCTGCCCAGGGCACTTCTGTCATCCATAGAACACCTTTAGTAGGCCGCCGCCGCATCGTTCCAGGGTTAAAGATTTGCACAGAGGAATGTGACAATTTTCTGAATCGCTCCAATCTAATAACAAACTGACGTTATTCATAACTTATCTCTTCCTGTTTCTATTCCCCGAAGAGGGCATCTGTACCTGACTACCGCCAGTCAAAAGTGTCGGTACTCGAAAGCTAGCACACTTTAGCACCATACAATATGAGAGGATAAATACCAAAGAATTAAGAAAAGTAAGCTCATCTCCAGGTGGACATTTTAAGTACATAACAAGCATAATTAATTAACTCTGCCTCAATTCACAAGTTCTGTGAAGTCAATTTCGTGAACTTGGCAAAATTCGACGACCTTGGCACTTCCAGCCTCGCCGCCTGAGACGTAAATCTATACCATACCAATCCTAGTTTTCAATCACTCAGAGTCTATTGTAGATGAATATCACAATTTTTTTCTCCAATTTATTTATCGACATAGAAGATTGCATGCACTATGTACAATGATCGAGGAGACGCTTACCTTTGGAGCTTAGCTAGTTGCCGACGATCTTGATGTGTCTCTCTTCCATATTGCTAGTACAGGCTGTTTGAGATAAGTCCTACCCTAGTTGTCAGTGTCTTCCCATTTTTGAAGTTGTGGATGGCAAGAAGTGAATCCAGTATAGGCTTGCATACCACCTACGAAGCAGTTCTTTGTAGGTGGTATGCAAGCCCCTGCTGAACCCACAATTCTCTGAACAGGGTTCAAGGCTACGCCGAGAACAGGACCATGCATGATGCTTGTCGATAGGACCTGTGGGCTTCCTTTCCACAGGGAAATTTTATCCGGTTCCCAGGTTGCCATTCCCGGCTAGTTTAAAGTGTTGAAAACAGGAAAATTTTTGCCGCTGCTTTTCCCTGTTAGGAGTTTCTCCCGGATTTCTCGTTCCTAGTGCAACATCACCTCGCAAACTTCTGATATTTCCGTCAGGGAAGCAAGAATGATCTCCCTATGTTCTGGAAATTCTGCAACGTTGGACAGGATGAAGTGAGCGACGAACAATCAGACAACAAGATGAAGAAGTCAGAAGAGCACCCATCACAACGTCAAAATAATCTTAACAGGATAATGAAACACTCAAAGTATGAATTTGAACAGAGTCCAAAGTCGAGACCAGAATACGGCATCGTCATCGAGCCAAGACAGGGTGGGTTTACGGATCAAAAGCTGGATTACAAGTGTCAGATATCTATCGACTACAACACCCTTAGCTTGTAGAGGCACTGCTCGAAGTGAGTTCCAGTGTTCTAATATCCAAGTTAGTTCTCCTTCTTGGACCATCAACTTCAGTAGTTCATTCCTCGCCTGAGATTTATTTTCACTTTGAGCCTTCACTGGGGAACTAAGGGTTTACTCTAGATATGATTGTATGGTACCATATATGAGATACAGACGAGCCAGCCTAAGGGTTTACTCCATATATGCTACCATGCAATCATATCTAGAGTAAACCCTTAGGCTGGCTCGTCTCTCTTCTTACATGTGTCATCTTCCTTAACTCTTATAATGAGAAGAGTTGGATTCTCAGAGGCAGTTACAGCAGTATTGACGAACTTCCTGGAGAAGGATGACTCTGATCGAATCATTGTACAAAACGTCAATTTCGTTAAATTGGAGATACTCCACAAACCAAAAATTGTTACATATATCTTCACAATTAATCAGGCGGTGTGGCGCGGTTAACCGTAAATTTAACGAAATTGAAGATACAAAGGTGTACACACGTTTTGTCGCATCATCAATTGGGGAAAATTCACGATTTTGCAACAAGTCAATCCGCTGAGTCAATCTGTACCGGTCCTAGTTTCCAGAGCTTCATGTTGTGTAGATAAATGTCACAATTGCACTAGGCTCTGAATAAGCCAGTATTACGAAACTGACGTTTCAACGAGGTCATACAAATTGAAAAAGGCTTGACAAGCTATCCGGTAGAAGAGACATTTCTAAGCTTAAGATTGTGTGTCGCCTTTGCTTGATTCTTTCTTTCTCCGCTACAAGTAGTAGCTAGTAGCTTCGTACCGTTGTTAGTTCGTTTCGAAGAACAGCGAATATTCCAAGTTAAAATCTTTGGGACTGCGTCTTTGCTAATTAGTTTTGCAATTTTAGTCTATCTGATTCAATACCCTGTCCTTTCTGACTGGATTAAAAACGATTAATTAATAATGATAAAAGAAAAAGGATCTCGAAACTATGCTTAAAACAATTAACGATACCTCAGTCGATCGAAAAGTCTGGCTGAGCTATGATTAATTGACTCCGGCCCCTACCTTCAAGTCTGTGCAGACATTCTAATAAAAAAAATGATTAAACCTTTGATGTTGGACGATATAGCTGAGCAGGGTTCTGGAAATCCTCAGGAGAAGTTCAATCTGCTGCACATGGTTATGACTTTGAAACTGACTCAGGAGAAGTGAGAGCTCATAACAAGATGGTCAGAGCTTGAACTGCCCGTTGAACTGCAGCACAGAGTTATCACATACCTGCAAATACTCATTGCCTTGGATGGTACGTACGTACTGATTGCAGATGATTCAAGAAAGTTGAAAACCATGCAGTGACTGGAAACTGCAAGCGGTCGAAGGCTGTTCAGCACAAGGAAGGTGAGCGTCAGGCCGAGAAGCCATAATTGCATCTTCATTTCAGAGACTAGTGCAAACCCACATACTTCCTTAACAAAACGACACTTACTTCAGACTCTCTTCGTATTGTTCCATGCAAGTAACGGTGCGTGGCACCAAAATGGAACTCTCTCACAGAGGTATGCATCACATGAAAAGAGCACACTTGACAAACCTATTCAAACTGCAATCACTGCAAGGAAGATCATGTTAGCCTGACATGACAACGTCCGTCCCTAGCTCATTGCCGCCATTCACTTACACACCATTCCAATTCATTCTTAATGTGTTTAATTTCTCAAAGAGAAAGTTGAATTTTCTCTAGTCCTCTAATCTGGTCAACTTGTCCCAAGCCGACAGATCCAAGTGTCAGCCTCCGAAAGCCAAACTTCACAGTTTCATTATCTGCACAACATGACCATGTTCGTCGCAGACCGCTGAATGCACTGATCGACGACACCTTACTGAACAGTCAAAACTAGGAAATCTAACTAGTGATTGATACCACAACTAGTTGGTGAGCTTCCGCTGAGAGAGATGACCTAACATAGACAGACATACTCCACCTCAGAAACCTCCTTGCCAGCATCGTATTGAATGGCACTGACACGTCTAGGCCAGGCCCGAAAGTACGTGTCGCAAGCCTGAAAAGTCGGGAACCCTCATATCCAATCAATCGAGGTCTCCTTTAGTTGATTATCTCTGAGTTCTTCGATCACTGCACCCAGCTAGCTAGCTAGCAACGAGGTTGAGGGGTGATAACAGGACCAGTCCAACGGAGGTGCAACTTATTACGCTTAGGAAGTAGATGGAATCAACAAACTTACCACGCTAGGCGATGTCAGCTGCTTCCCCAAACATGCAAGAAAGCTACGATGATTCTTGTGCTCACTACTGTTGAGGCAACTTGATGCTGTAGACGTTAACTTGATGTTTGATCGACAGGTATGCTAGCGAACTGAACGGTCAGTTCGGAGGCTCCATTCCGCAACATTGCTGGAACTGGGAACTGCAACTGGGTTGGCATCCGAATGACAAGAGAGGCTCCAGTGCCTGCTTGAGCACGGCAACCCCACGGCAACCCCTCCTCTCAGGGCGGTCTCGGCGGGCGGGCCCCGGAAGAAGCGGCAAACCACGACTGAGTGCAAGTATGCAGGATGCATTAGAGGATGCAGTGATGTATGTGAGAGTAGTCTTGTAATAGTATAATAATAGTACTCCGGAGTACTAAATAAGTACTCTACCCTATTGCGCCATATCCTCGGCAACAGTGCCTGCATTTCCTGCAACACTTGGAAGTTGGAACCGCCGGCCTTATTATTCAGTTGGCCCTTGCAGAGTGCTTGCTCCCAAAGCTTTGCGAGGCCTCTGGTGGGGGAAGACAGACTGAGCTTTTCATCCCAGGCGTCAGTTTGAGGGTGAGAAGATCGGATGTCACTGCGTGGGGATTTGGAATTGAACCTGCCTTGGAGCAACAACGCACCTGCACTGATTTGTCCTATTATTTGGGAACGACAAGGAGGATGTTGTTTGTCCGATGGATGACAAAGAATCTTCTATGTAGGACAGAAGTGCAATTGCTCATCTTTGGAATTTTGTGAGAAAAAGAGAGATCTTGCACAGTAGTTTGACCTCCAATGAGTACTTTTGAGTTTTTTTAAAAATAGATGATGTCATAAAGTATCAAAAGGGATGATTTTTTAAGGTCACTAGATTGGCTTTGTGGTTTTTGACAATGTCTCCTCAAAAACATCCAAGACTTAATTGTGACCTATTTGTAAAAGACTAAAAGGGTCCTATCTAGATTCTTACCTAAAATGTACAATCTCCATACACTAGAACATAGGGTCAATTTTAGGTATACCTAATTCAACTCATTGAAAATACGTAGATATTGCAAAAAATTGCATTTTAGAATCCCCTTTCAACTACCAACAAGACTAGACCGAAGCTTTTGCACTTCAATTATAGGAACCATGCTCAAACCCTTATTTGAATGCATTTTGAATAAATTATTGCAGTCAAGTCCACTTTAAAATTTCAACATTTTATTAACATCTAAGTGATTGACCTAAAGATAGTAAGATTACTTTTGAAAAATAATGAAAACTCTTCCAATGTTTTTATAGCATAGATTCATATAGACCATTCTTTCTTCTTTCTATTGTTATAATATTATAATAATAATAATAATTTTTAATTTTTTAATTCATAAAAACTTCAAAATTCTATATATTTTCTATTATGAGTTGAAATGCCACAAAACAAAGTGAAGAGATGTGTATGAACTAAGAACACAACTAAGCTTTTTAATAGTACTAAGAACACAACTAAGCTTAGATATATGGTTCTAAAGATCTCATCATTACAAACAAAACAAACAAATAGAGCAAACAACCTAATTTATCTACTAATATACTACATGATTCTTTTTTAAGTTTCTTCAATGAATAGTAATTAGATGAAGTACACATTATACAACATTTATCATCCATCTAGTGAATGGTTGAGTACTTAGAAATTAAGTGTTTTCATAATCCAATATAAGATGGTTGGAATTTGGGAGTTGTTAAATCCTCACCATACCACCACCAATTAGAAGTTACATAATTAGAAATGATCATGGCAATTGAAATTATATTTTAAAACAAAAGCATATATGAGTTTATTATAAACTTTTTAAGTGTCATATGATGATATTTTAATTCCTAATAAATGCCCAAGATTTGTTTAGAGTTTCTTGGAATTTGCACTAAATCTTTCAACTTTCTTTTGCATGTCAAATCTAAAAAATTGGACACCAAAAAAATATGAGGTTGAAGAGCCTAACATGCATAACCCCAATCAATTTATGGCTTGTCAAAATCTACTCTACAATTTCTTTAAATGAATTTCTAATGTGATTTCTTCTTCAAGATTTAGTATATTTGAGGCTCATTGATTTCCAAGAGCCTTCAATAGTACGAAAAATCAAGATTGCATTGGACACCCTTTCACAAAATCTTGAATAGAAAAATCATAATCATTCATTTTTAAAATTAGAATTTTGATTTTAAAACTAGGCTAAAATTAGACTTCAAAAGAATTTGTTAAAAATAGAAACTTAGTTGGATCTCATTTAACTTCAAAGAATTGTCAACACTAAAATTTGGTGCCTTGGGCACTTAGAGGTTAATCCAAAAGAGTCACTTGGCCCATCAAAACCAACATAAAGTGCATTCATAGTATTCATGTTATTCACTTGAAATGGTGAGATTGTTTTCCTAAAACAACATTATTACAAAAATTTAGGGCTTCCAAAGGGTCATTTGACTTTCTGTACTGATGTGCTCACAAATGTGCTAATCTAGGGAATTTTTTTCCTTTAAAAGTTTAGTTCTTAGTTCTACATGACATGCTAGGTGATCATATGGACAAATAAACTATTTATTTTATTATTTATTACTTTTAAAAAATTCTCTTATTATACATTTTCACATAGAAATTTGGTCTTAAATAGGGTCCAAATTTCCTATAATGACCACATTGATATTTTCATAAACCTAAAATAGTCACTTTGTAATGATAGTTTTTATGCTCATAAGATAAAAGCTCTTATTGCAATCACTACTTTGCTCTATTATTATCACTCATATTATCATTTAGATTGCAGCTACTATTCATTCTATAATGGCTCAAATTTTGATTATTTAAAAATATATATGTTAGTTTTTTAAGCCATAAATTTCATTTCTAAACTTTGTCTCTTATTTTAAATACTATCTAGCATTTTAATAATAGATTTGTTTTAGACTAAATCCCTAGTTTCAGACTACTAATATATATATTTGATCAATCTAAAATATAAGAAATGAATTAATCTAAAATATAAGAATGAAACTTAAATATCAATATTATATATAAATTTTATCCTTACATTTTTATTGGATAATTTTTTCACAAACCTCTAGTTCTACAAATATTGAGTGGTTTTTTAATTTATCCATATATATTCATCTACTAGACCTTAATATAAAAAAATCTTGTATCAAGAATTAAGGATTGAAAAAAATCTAAGAATTTTCAAGAATGAGACTAAAGGGATGAGAGACAATAATTATAGAACTTTAACCTTGAATTATTTAATACCATTTTAGTTTGTTTTTGTCTTTTCAAATGCTTGTATTTCATTACTAGGGTCTAGGTGTTAATAATGTTTTATGTCTTGGATTAAAACCATTCATTGAAATTTTTATCTAATTTGCATACGAGGTTATTATTTTCAAGCAAACGCAAGTACAATGGAAACTAATGAAGTAAGCCCCTTCTAGTATTATGGGAAATTTCATTAAAATGGCAATATTCCGCATGCCATTTATGCAAGTCAAGAGCATATACCACAGCACTTCTCGGCATGTCAACCTCATAGATGTGCCAATTTTGTCCCCAACAAGTCCAAATTGCAACACAACTCCCATGTTTCTTCACTCCTTGTACCATCTTTCTATGAATTCCTTCCATTTTGCAGTCTCCTTTTGTGCCATTTTCATGGAATAATTGCCATTTTAATGAAATTCCCCATTATTGGAGGTAAAAATTGGGCAAATAGGAGAATCAAGCCACCCCTTATTGGTCTATGTAAAACATATCCAACTTCACATGTATCTTATTTATTTTTAATCACCCAAAAAATAAGTCAACAATTTTTGTCTCTTTCCTTTTTAGTTTCTTCTTCAAAAACTTGTGAAAATTAAAGAATCTTAAAGGAGAATAATTTTTATTTGTCTCTACCCCTTTAAAAAGTTTTCTATTGATTCATGGGGCCAAATATTGGTTGTAGTTGTAGTCCCAATGCAAAGTTTCACCTATTTTATTCAAGCACAAATTTCCTACTTGTACTTGTAAGGTGTTTACATTCAAACCACCAATAATAAAAAAAATTAAATCACATATAAGATCTTGCCTAGAAAGAAAACATTCGTAACATTTAGTAGCAGACAGAGGAGTCTACCTTCCCTCTAATAGAATGGTACCGAATATTCGACATCATTTCATCCGCTAGATGATGTGGTGCCGAATATTCGGCACCATTCAGTAGCTACATGGCCAGATGTCGAAAAATGTCAGACTATAAGAGATAAAAGTAGTGAAACAATTAATGAGGGCTTAGCTGACTCCAATTAAATTAGTTTTAGTAGTTGGCGCCACCACTTCCTGTGGATGAAATTCTTGGAAGAGAAGAAAGATAGCCTTTGCTTTAGCTACTGAATGTTATGTTAATTTTGAGGATGTACAAGGTTTAAATAATATATCTTTGTATCAATTTATGGTATACCTATCAGTAGCATTTAGAAAATTCATATTCTATTTTTACGTTGTCCAAATAATGCATAGTAAATTTTATTGTTCAAAATCCCTTTCCATTTACTAATATGATTTAATGGAAGCAAACCTTGTTATTTAATAGTAATTATATTATTAGTTGTAATTTGTGGCAATTAAAAATGCAAATACTATCATATGTGCTCATCATGTTGATTTGGTGGTATCTTATTGATTTACCTCCCCCTAAGAGTTGGTTCTTCTTTAGTTCTATGTTATTTATTTTCTTCTACCTTAATGGGAAATTTCATTCCACGTGCCATTTTAACGAAATTTCCCATTAAGGTAGAAGAAATGCCGCCCACTCTAAATTGTAAAAGTGACATCTAGGAAGGATATAGTTTTTAGGAATCTTGGACTTTTATACATTTAAGAAATCTATGAACACTATAGATTTTAGATTGTACAATCTGAATTGTAAAAATGACATCTAGCACAATTGTAGATTTCACTTGTCTAAAAAAGATATAGATTTTAGACATCTATGACCCATTGTATACTTCAGACTGCCTACTTTGAACTGTAAAAACTACCAAAATAGCAGAATTTTGCCATTTTAACGAAATTGCCCATCTTAGTAGTTGTGTGGTTTGATTGCATAATTAATTGAGGTTCCCTTGTAATATTGTTGTGCATGTTGTTGTTTTGAATTAGTTCCAATATATTTCTAACATGTTCTTTATACAATAAAGTGGTTATGGGTTGTTGTAAGAAACATTTGTCCTTTTTTTTCCTTTGGCCTTGAACAAGTGGTTTTTTGTTCATAACTTTTGTGCCATATGACCTTTTTCTATAAAATTTGAAATAAAGATATGTAGTTTTAGACATTGAGTAATTTTTTAATATTCTAAAATTATTATACTAATTTAAAACCACCTCCAATCAGATATCTACCTTAGCCATTTTGGAGGGTTTTAGTATTGTTTCTAATCCAAGATGCAAATTTGAAGGTCAAAATTGGAATAGAAGGACTTCTACTAAAGTTACACAAGCCTAAGTATGAAGAAATTTTCTAAAAATAATAAAATTTTCACCTTCTACATGTGCTCAAAATGTAGTACCATTGCGCATGTGTGAAGAACATTATTTTTTCTCCAAAGATGCAAATGGTTGAGAAGAAGCATCTTTAAGTTTTAAACAATGAATTTTTATATTTTGTATTCTTGAATTTTTTTATTATTTTCTAAACAAACAATTTTCAAAGTATCTATTTTCTTACATTTTCCATCATTCTTTTATTTACATAGCTTTTAGGAATAAATTTTTTTAAGTTTGAATTTTTACACACATACTATTTTGAATGCTTTACAAATTATACATATTTGATTTCATATTTATAAATTTTATTTCAAAAGTCACAACATTCTAGTATTTAAGCTATTTTGAGCCAAAAATAATAATAATTTTTTGCAATTGCCTTTATGTCCTTTTTGTCTACTATATAGTATTGATATATAATTAATAATATGTAAATTTCAAAAGTAAAGTAATGCCATATACCAAACAAATATTAAAGCATTCCAACTAGAAAATTCTAAGAAAGAGCCCTTATACTATATCTAATGTCTTGTTTAGTTGACATACAAATGATTCATCCACTCTTTCTCATGATTGTTTGGATTGGTTATGAAGGGAAGATACATAAAAAATGATGAAGAGGAACCTTAGTCCTAGCTAAAATCCTAAACCCTAATCCTAACCTTGAGTTTCCTAGTGTTATCCAACCAAGCTCTCATGTATCATATACTACTATAGTAGTATAACCTAGCCTTTGTGTTTGCAATGACTAAAAAATTATTTTTTTCATTCAAAATGGTTTGTTTATATTTATATGGTATAAAGATGGTTTCACTTTTGTATTCATGTAATTATTTTTCAAATAGTCATATATTCACAAGTGAACAAAATATCATATCTTTTTAAATTTAAGAAGATCATAAAAGTGAAAATAGTTAAATTATTATAATTTTGTTTAATATGAATACATGGAAGTGGGCTTTGTTTAATATGTTTTAGTTGTTTTGTTGATGGTTTAAGGTAGTGGTTCATTCATTTGCTTTTGATGACTTGTTCTTAATTAGTGAAGTTTTTGACACAACTCTTACTCATTTTTCACTAATTTACTACATGTTTCTTAACCCTTAAAGGACGGGCCTATGACCATGGAAATCATCCCTTTTGGCATTTAGTGAATAGTTGATTAAAAAAAAGCAAAAGCACTCATTGAAAGTTTAAGTATTATACAAGACCTCCCCTTTTCATGCAAAATTTTGAGGATGAATAGTTGCACTTTTGTCCTACACAAATATTCTTTATCATTCATCGACCAAAAAATAGCTGCAGGGTTGTTTACAGGTTAACCTTTTATAAGAATTCGATTTTGGCATTAATTAATTAATTAAAAAAACGAAGGTCAAGTGCATACAACGGTAGGAGGCTCTCGGAGGCACATAACGGAAACTGTGCGTACCCGCTCCTAATGACAATCCATACTAGTATCTAGTTGTGTTGGGTTAGATCCTAACCCAACTGGGTTTAGATCTAACGATTGAGCCATTCACAAGTAGCCACCCATTGCATGAGCATTGCACTCTTAGCAATTCAATGTGCTTGGAATCGGTATGTATTGGGATGGAAATTATAGTAACCGTGTCAGCAAATCTCAGTGTCTCAGTATCTCACTGCACGTAATCGCTCCAGTTTCTTTCCAAATTTGAGCAACCACAGATCGACTGGCTAGCTCCTACATCTTGCAATCGCTTTAGGAATTAATTTCAGAGCCCTTTTCTGTTGTGACAATGAATGCTCGCGGGGGACCGAACTGATTTTTGCACCACTCAAATACTGCACCCACTCAGTTGCAATTCTTTGGGAGCCATATGTGTTGCAAGTAGAATTACGCACTGAAATTGTTTGTAAAACCAAATAAGTAGATCGATTTTGTGGTCCAAGGCCTTCAATTATTCCTTGCCCGAAAAGTGTTTGAAATCTCTGCTGTCGAGAGGAGACAAACTTTTCATTCACGGTTACTAAGTACTTGAGTAAAAGAGGGCAAGTTCTTAGCATCGTAGAATGTCCTAGAACAGAGCTAGCATCGATCATTCTCGACTGAAGAATGATTGGAGCGTGCAAGCCTTGGCATCGGAGCTGAGTATGACATTGGTTGGCCATATATGATATTGCTAGCCTAAGGAGTAATCAACACCCTGGTTCGTTTCTTCGACAGGCACCAGCACATGAATCAATCAAAGAATCAATAGAAGGATCAAAACGCATGTTCAGCAGTGTTGCCTCATGACTGGTGGAATCAATTGATTCGACCATTTATGCTAGACCAAGAGGTCTGCGGATTGAAGCTCTCGACGATTTGGGGCAAATATATATGATCCTTTGTGTTAAACATCACAAGAATTTTACTGAGTTATAGTACTTCTCAGTTACCAAAAAAAATTGGTGTGTAATGCATGCACAATTTTCCTCCAACATATATCCCAAGTCCTCAAAGCACTCAAAAGCTTGATCTGAGGAAGAAATATACGGTTCATCAAGATGATGATTCATACTACCGGTAATCTGCTAAACAGTATACAGTGAATTGACCTTTATTTTGGGGCAAATCATATATGAGCACTAACAATGATTATTCCTTAGCGACGACAATGCAGTGCTTGATTATAATTTATTTGAGCAATTCGGCCAATATTGTGACAAATTCTACGTCTGGTCTATATAATATTGACCAATCATTACTTCATCAATCACATTTAAGAAACATAGATTAATATTCATACACCATGGCCAGCAGATCTGAATACATTTGACGATTGTAAATGATACCTGCGTTTTAAGAAAGAGCGAGAGAACTTGGGAATTTGTGAGAACAATTTGTGCAGATTTGAAGTCACTTTGTACTCAGCCCGTAGATAGGCTCATAGGCAATCACTGATCCAGTCATCAGGTGAATAGTTGATTCAGTGGTGTGATACAGAAAATCGAAATGCATGCATGTGAAGTAGTATGAAATGTATTCCTGAGTTCTGCTTGGATTTATTATACTCCTGCAACTCACTCCCAGTGACTGTATGTAGTCCGCAAGTTCGTTCAGATGGAAGTAAACTAGTATATAGGCACGTGCACAAGGCAGAGCACGTACACTCCTGACCATGCCTTATTTACTGGCCTCCAGGAATCGTAATTCCTGCACAACACATACAGCACGATTAATTCGATCAACAACGTTGGTGTATATAAATAAACTAGACAACCTTCAAGAGGCGCCAAGCTAGGTTTCTACGGGACAAGTTAAGGCTAACTTGTAATTTGAAAAAGGGATGTCAAAGGGTGTACTGTACAAACATACTTTTTGGTTCATTGGAAGGCTCACACTTGCTAGAACGTCCCAAGCTAGTCTTCCAACCCTCTTCCTCTCTATTATATGAACTTCAGAGAACTTGACACATTTGCATTCACTAGTCAACATGTAGATGGAAAAAGCTAGAAAGGATGAAATAGACAGCACATAACATATAACATACTGTATATTTAGAGACGATAGATCAGAATAAGCCACGGCTGGCACTAAAGGTAAGAAGATAGAGTCCCGTACCATTGCACTGGGTCCCGGCCTTGTAAGCCAGGTTGCACTTCTCGGGGATGGTGATGGCGTACTGCACGGCGGCGCCGGAGGCTTCGAAGGCGGAGCTGGAGGCCGCCTGGCAAAGGCAAGCTTCCGGGTCGGTGGTCAGGTAGCTCGTCAGCATCGTGCAACACTGCGCACTAGGCTGCACATCCGCTTCCGCTGCCGGCAAGCACGCCACTAACATACTGGTAGGACCGCATGTCGCCTGGGCTCTGCAGTGGCAGATGCTGCAGCTCAGCCCCACTAGCAGGATCAGAAGCAGAGATTGCACCTGCATTGCCACCCTCATCGCCAATGGTGCAACAGCTCGTCAAATCCCACACTAGGATGCAATTTTATTGATTATACTTCTGATTGAATCTAGATATCAAAAAAGAGAGCCTAGCTTGGTAGCTGGGAAGCTGAGATCGACAGAATGAGAAGAGTCTTAATATGTACTCCTGCAGAAGGCTAGCTGGGTGTCCTGGAGTCTGGACATGGCAGGATATTAGTTAGTTAGCTAGCTAGCGCTATTTCAAATGATTGATACGGGTACACCATGTCATCTACATGACGGTCATTGACGTATCAGCGTACACCATGTCATCTACGTGCCTGTGTACTGAGAGCTGGTGCGTAGCTGCGTATGCTTGCCATGGCCCAGGGAGCCAAAGCAGGTAAGCCTCTCTGTTGGTGTGATTCAACTGGGCTACAGCAGTTGCACTAGTGTTGCACTTGTACTACTCGATCGAATCAATGGAATTTCTCCGGCTCAGCATACTAGCTACTTTCAAGTGATGAAATTTGATTTGCGTAACAGCAATCATGGAAATAACTTCATTGTACGTCAAACTGGCGTATTCCAGAGTGCCACTAACTCAACATTCACATGGAATGCACAGCTTGACAGAGCTGCAGAAACTAGGAGTCAAGTAGATATGAGGTTCCAGACGTGCACTTGCAGAATGTTAATTTCTAGAAACTACGCCATTTTTACGAATTTGACGTTCTTGATTAACATCATAAACTAACGAAGCATCTCTCATGTGCTCCAAAAATTATTGAACCAATGAAGCGTGTGAATTTCGAAGCTTGCTAGAACTCTGAAGAGATCTATCATGTCAAAGGTCGTTAATTCCAAGCCTGGTCATGTAGTATTGGACACATTGGAAGCCATTAAGTATAGTCAATTTGCAATGAGTTTCCATAGGTTTTGTCAAACAATATCTGCCACATTGGAAAGCAAAGCAAAGAAAATGGAATAGAGAAGAGAGAGTTACTAGCATTACCAATCCATTGATTGGAACAAAGCAGTAGCACAATGGTTTATCAGTCGGTTCTGGGAAATTCTCATAGCCAGGGCAGGCGAGATGAGCTGTCTATCAGAACTTTGTCACTGCCCATGGTCATTTGTCATCCATGTTATGTGAAACCGAAATTTGTGTTGGTATGCACTACGGTAAGTCACCCTAGACCCGTTGGAGGGTTGAGGGAGAATCAACTATTTTCACACCCAGAGAACCCCGTACGGAAGGATGACATTCCGATCATTTTTGCAGTGCAACGGTTCTGCACAATGACAACCAAAATTTTATTATCAATTTTGCAATGGTTTAGTACAACATTATGCAATGTAAGTGCAACTATTCATGATTGCAATTGTTTTCGCAACAATTTAGGCATAGATACGCATCACAGGGTCTCATGTTCAGTTCCCGGTGTTAAAATTCCCGGTGAGTGCCACTTTCCCCGGTCCTTTCCCGGTGTTCCCAGTGTAAGACACACCGGGAAAAGTGGGACTCACCGGGAATTTTGACACGGGGAACTGAATATGAGTTTCCTGTGCATTGGTTCCATGCTCAAGACTTTTGCACTAAGTTGGCAGCACTTTCGCAATGGTTTTGCAATGAACCTGAATTTCGGACAAAGTATGTTGCAATACAAAACCTTAGCAAAATAGCTGCCGTTGTGTTGCAACCTCGTTCACCATTACGGGGATGGTTTTTCGTTCTTTCCTCTGCCGATCCTTCAGTGACAACTGTCACATGTGGTTGTTGGGATTTCTGAAGGGTTAGGTTCAGGGTACATGACTTCTAGGATCAATGACAATGAGGGGAAAGGCCTCTTTTTGTGCGGCTAGTTAGCATGGATTTCAAGTGGGCTGCATACGCGCATCTGGAGGTAGCCGCCCTCCATTGCGTTGCTTTTGAGTAGTTGCTTGTGTAGGTTAAGAATGTGAGTTGGGTGGTGGACAAGTAAATCGTCTTCGAGTAAGTTAGAGGAGTTCTGGTGAGAGCAAATACAACTTTTTCTCAGTACTCTATTGCCGGATGAGACACCGGACAGGAGTTGTGTGGGCGGACTTTGAAGGTGTTGACGGCAAAAGCAAAGGAGATGCATTGTCCGAAGCTCAGCCATCATCACTAAGTCTGACTCTGGACTAGGTTACCAGACACAACCGAAGAACCATCGAGACCATCTTGCTATCGCCGGTTTCTGGTCCAGATTTTTTGTAATGAACACGTACTATAAGAGTTTTTTATTCTATGGTTATGATATTTGGTGATGGCACATGCATTACCTCTTCATAAGCATTCTATTAAAATTTCATGAGCTTTGGACTTAATTTCAATTAGTTATATGCAAAATAACAATTGGGAGAAAGTTATAAAGTAGTAGCAATAATTTATAAGTCAAGTGTGTTAATTTTGTTATTAAATATGGAAAATAGCTTTGATTGATTTAAAATTTGTTATGCAATTTTTTCACAAGATATGTAAAGTGGTGCCAAAATTTCAAATTGTTTGAAAAAAAGATTTTGAAGTTATAAAAGTAAAATTAAGATAGGAAAAGAAGATTTGGGATATACTTAGAGATAATTAGTTATAAAGAAAAAAAATACTTCAAGACACCTCAAATAAATTTGCTACTACAACAAAGGGCTTTGTGTCATTACAAATCCACCAAAGTTTTTTTTGTGTACAATTTTTCGCAACCAACCAAAAGATGTGGCTATTTTTCGGAAAGGAAATTTTCATTTTGGGGGTCAAAATAGCTAGATTATTGTTGTATTTTGAGACTAGTAGACAAATTTTACCTAGGTATTACCTAGTTTTCATATAGATATCATCAAGTACCACCCAAACATCACAAGAATATTGAAAAATAAATAGGCTCCTTCTCCAAAATGAAAAAATTGGAACCCATATACAAAACTTTGTGATACTACCTTGAAATAAAGCAAAAAGAAATATAATCATATTTTGCTCACAAAGTAAGAATTTTTGAAGTAATTTGCCTTTATAAAAGTCTATAAGTGATTGTCACGAGGTCACTTCTAAGTTCAACTAAAAATGCATCTATATTGGGGCATCTTAATCATAAAAGTGCCCACATCATTTTCCTATAATGGATATAGTGTTAGTGTACAAAATGGTCACATTCTTTGATTGTTTTATAAGCTAAATGTATTACTTGGTTGTCAATACTATAGGTAGAAGTGTACAATGTACAAGCTAAAAATATAACTTGGTTGTAGATACTATAGGTAGACTTCTAAGTTGTGTTAGACCCAAAAAACAAAATAAAATTTTTCAAAATTGAAAGTTTCTTTTAACGAGTTCTTGATGTATACGTATTTCTCTAAGTTCTATGCAAAAATTACCTTTTATGAAGTAGCTTTGTCTTTTTGTCAAACTAAAAGCAACTCAAAAGTAAAAATCTAATGTTAAAATCAAGTTTTCAAAATTTTCAAAATTTCCTTCATCATTTTCACTAACCTCTCCCTAAAATTTCAATGGCCAACAACTATAATTCGTTTGCAGCAAATATTGCAAACTTCTATGTAGAATTCCATAAATCTTTTGTCTTTTTTTGTGAAGTTCTACCCTAAATCTTGATTTGTATCTCCTAGAGGTACCATTTGTACCATTCTAATAATGCCCATTGCTTCATCTAATCCCAAAGACACATTTGGATTTCATAAAAGGTCATAAATTATGATGGCTACAATTGAAACATAAATGATTAAAAATTCTTTGATATTTAATACAAAAATAAATACCAAAAATACATTTATAAAACCTATATTTATTCATATAAAAGTATTTCATTACAACAATTTAGCTGTATTTAAAGAAAGATTGATTAAAAAAACGATTTGTAAAGTATGGACTTTTATTAAGAATTTGAAAGATTGCAAGAAAAATTACAAGGAACAATTCTTGATCATTGGAGATTCTAAGTACTTATTTGATTCTATCATTAGTGATTTAAAAAATATATATATTTTGGCTAAACTATTAGCATTGTGTTTTAATTTTTTTATATAAAAGTATCCATAACGATTGGAATCAAAAAATTCAATAGACCTCTAAATAATGTCTATATATTATGCCAAACATTCACTTTGAATATAAAAACAAATTGGAAACTTGAAATCTTGAAATCTTGATAATAACTACAAATAATATTTTAAATAGCACTTTTTAGAGCAAGGGATAATTTAAAAGCCCCTAAGGGGTCATTTTGACATCTATTTTAACCTCCAAAGGATCATTTTTCTTAAAATTCTAAAATCTTTCAAATTTTTTTCAAGTTTGGATTTTTAAAATTTGTGAAAATTCCAAAAAAGCCCCCAAAAATATGATATTATTTAAACATAATTTTTATAATATCATTTGCATACAAGCTAAAAGTAATCGACAATTAAAATTTTGATTCTACTTATGCGCAATAACTTAATGGTTTTAAATCTTTTCGTACTTCATCTCCACATGCAAACATATTTGGGTCATATATTGATGTAGTAAGGTAACTACATCTAAAATCACACAAATAAGCTTTGTAGCATAATCAATATGTTTTAAAAAATGAAACCAATTTTTGCACATTGATTAAGGTCTATGAATCAAAATGCAAGTGGTTCCATAATTTTTGGAAGCATTGTGAATTAGTTACAAATTTTCAAAGATGCAAGGTGTAGGAAGCTAAAAGTGTCACATAGGTGATGCCCCAAACCATTTAACCCCTAAAAGACCATTTGTCCCCTCGGGGGACAATTTGGGTCCGAGTAGGTTCCTATTGTCTCAATTTATAGTGAATGTTTTTGAAATTTTTTGAGGGTGTGGAGTTTGCCAAGAGCTTTGTGAATATATAGTTTTTGTTTCAATTGGTCCTCAGAAGAAAAAGTTATGGCACAATAAGCCAAAAACAAAAGTCAACAGGCAACACAAAAAAAATCAGAAAAAGTCAAAATATTTTTTTCCTAAAATCTTATATTTTTGTCTACAATTTGAAGCTTTGATTCATTCCATTTGGATTTGGACTAGTTATGAGAAAGTTATGGACAATCTTAATTTTTTGGCAATCTAAGCATCTTCTTAAAAAAATAACTTATAGGATTCATTTGTGAATGCAATTTTTACAATTTAAAAAAAAAAATTCTTAGACAAGGTTAGGCTTGCTTTCTAAAACAATCTCACTGTTGGGATTATCGTATATTGATTCCATTGTAAAGTTATTAATGATTTAGTTTTTCCTTCAATCTTTAACTACTTTTACTTAACAATTTTTTAATGAGTGAAAATTAAGTGTTTTTTTGTTGAATTTTTTTCCTTAGATTCTCAACTCAACTATTCAACATAAAAACTTAGAAAATCAAAATTAATAGTGCAAAATTTTTTAGTTAAAAAGATTAAAAAGATTCAAAGCCAAAAAATCTATTCAAGCAAGTTGCAAAAAGACTTGTATTCTTTACTTTGGATGCAAATATCTTGCAATCTATGTTGTCAAATTTGATGAAATTTTTACCACATGTTTTCAAACAAATTAAGTACAAGATCCTACAGTTGGATTTTGAAAAAACTTATTTTTTTGGTTTTCTTAGGTGAATGTAGCAAAAGTGGTAGTTCTAAGTGGTTTTTGACAGAAAATACCCTTGGGGCTTTAGGGGTTAATGCACAAATGACATTAAGATATATGACCTATTTCCAACAATGTTAAGTATTTTTTCATATGTCTAATTGAGCAATAGTTGAGGGCATAATTATCTTGAGTAAGGGAATAGAAATAGTAAAGATTGCACTAATTTTTTTATTTTTTAATCAAGTTTGGAATTATTAGAAATGAAAAAAGTGCAAATTATAGATTGGCTTGTTCTTGATCTTTTTCATGAATGAGGGGAATATGATGTTGTACAAATGGAGCCTTGATTGGAAATAGGTTGTATACCTTAGCAATGTCAAAACATGCCAAACGATGCCCTGTCAACAAGAAGTTAATACAAGAGGAAGTATATCCAAAATTGACCACTTGTAAGATCGCTACCTTCACAATATTATAAATAGAGCTACTCGCTACCCTAAATGGCCCCTAGCTTCACCTTACACTTGTTTTTCTAATACTCACCATTATAGATATCTTCCATGTTGAATTTTCCTTTAAAAATAGAGGTTGGTTTTTAGGAATTATCAATTTCAGGTGTAGTTACCTTCAACCCTAATGACCCAAGTGACCATATTTTGATTAAGTATCCCTCTTTTTTGAGCTTCCCATTCTCAATTTTTGAATTTTTAAAAAATTTAAAAAATTAAATTGTGTAATGAATCCAATGGCAATAGTTTAATCAAATTATGGGTTAAACTCCACCTTGTGGAATTTTTCAAATTAAATTAAGTGATGTAGTGTAGTTTAAGGCATCCCATTATTGCAGTTTAGGTTGCTCAATTTTCAATCAACTCTTATGTAGGTAACATCTTATGTACAACATGATTGCAAAAACAATAGAAATTTCCGGTAGGTGTATATTGAAAGCATACAATGATTACAACATGTTTAGTCAGGTTCAGTTCATTTATGAACTGCTTGTTGGAGCCATTCAAAGATTTGTATATAATATATAACTAAAATTGTCATATTTTGTCTTGCATAATTAATACCCAATTCTTACCTTCTCTCAATAAAGCATACCAAATTTCAATTTCAAAAAAGCAAATATTCATTTTGTTGAATTTTTAAAGTCAATTTTTATGGTTTTACATAATATTTTTTGATGATGAATTGATGATGAATTTTTTTAATCCAATTGGTAGATATGTAGGGAACATCTACATGCACATCTTTCATATTAGAAAACATTCCCTTAAGTAACAAACCAATGAGCAATAAAGAGTTCAATAAAAAGTGTCATATGACCAAACTTTGAAAAAATGAATATCTCTACATTTTAATTAGATTTTGGCAAAGTAATTGTACCATCATGCTTAAATGTTATAAAATTAGTTATCGTGTAAAGAACAAACAAAAAAAATCAAATTACAATAAAGAGAAACCTATTCTTCGAAATTAGGACATTGTCACACCAACATTGAAATCTCTATATAAGGAATTATAAAACTTTTTTCATAGATACTCATCAAAGGGAAGATGTGTGTATGGATGTTTCCTACATATCTATGCAATCAAATTGAAAAATTTCATCACCAATGTTTGTCAATGAATTATCTTATTTTATCATGAAAATTAAATTAAAAAATTCACCAAAAATAGAATTTTGGTTTTTTGGAAGTGAAGTTTGGTATGCTTCATTGGGTTTGTGTAAGGATGCAATGATAATTATGTTCACCAAAATAAAACAATTTAAATCCACATTGTACAAAAAAAATTGAATGGCTCAAATAGGCAGTTCGTGAATGAACTGGACCCGATTGTACATTGAAAGTCATAATAATCATTTACATTGGTTTTGTAACCATTCTATGGTTTGAAATGGTTTGCCTATATATCAAGAATGGGACAAACATAATCTTCGCCAAAAACATTCATAGTAATTTTGTTTTCAAAATGAAAAATTAGAAAAATACTATAGTAGCGGTTGGCACTTGCTATGCTACGCATTCACCATTAGAATTTCATAAGAATTTTAAGGTTTTAAGGGATCCCATATTAATTATTCATCATTACACACTATATAAATATTTATTATACACTATATATTTTTTTATAAATAAGCATATATTGAAATAAACAATAGAAATTTAATGAATGAAATACATGCAATGATGAATATGGTAAAAGATACACATACATTAGAATGCATTAGAAATTTGACTCCATTGTTATAAACAATGGCAACCCAAATAGAAGAATTTCAAGGAAAAACTTGTAAATCTCAAAAGCTTCATGAACAATTTAATTGTTGTGAAATCCAAAATTGGTTCAATTTAATAAATTTCTCAAATCATTTGGTAGTAGCAATAGAAAATTGAAATTAGAAGCTCAAAGCTCACAAAAGCACAAAATTATAGAAATGCAAAAGAAATATAAAGCCAAGAAAAGCAATGGAATTGCTACCTTTATAATATCACCATATTGATCCTCTTTAATATCACCTCAATTGCAACGACTATATTATTTCTATAATATCATCCTTTGTAAAAAGTGATATTATGGAGGTGATTGTGAATTGCTACTCTATTTTAGTAATATCACATTGTGTAAAAATATGATTTCTATGTATGCATGATTGGAAATATTTTTATAAAATAATTAAAATAATTATTTTAAAGACTTATTGAAATCATTATTATGCATTCTATTCAAATATATCAAGTTTTTACTAATATGTGATACAATGAATGCGTAGCATAGCAAGCATGGGCTGCTAGTATTAATGGTAGCATTTGTGATATTACAGAGGGACTTATGATTTTAGTAGTATGATAGTATGACTAGTGGTTGGCGCTTGCTATGCTACGCATTCATCATTAGAATTTTATAAGAATTTTTATATATTAGATAGAATGTAAAGCAAAAATTTCAATAAATCTTCAAATAAAAATGACTAAAATCTTTGTATAATTTTTTTTATAAGTAAGCATATATTGAAATGTAGAATAGAAATTTATTGAATGATGAATGAAACATATGCAATGGTAAATACTATAAAAGATACACATACATTAGAATGCATTAGAAATTTGACTCCATTGTTACAAAAAATGGCAACCCAAATTGAAGAATTAAAAAAAAAAAACTTATAAATCTCAAAAACTTTGTGCACAACTTAATTGTTGTGGAATCCAAAATCGCTTCCATTGAATAAATTTCTCAAAATCATTTGGTAGTAATTGAAATCATGAAAGCTCAAAGCTCACAAAAGTACAAAATCATAGAAGTGCAAAGAAATGTAAAGCCAGGAGAAGCAATGGATTTGCTACCTCTATAATATCACCCTATGGATCCTCTTTAATATCACCCTATGGATCCTTTTTAATATCACCTTACTTGCAACAACTATATTATTTCTATAATATCACCCTTTGTAAAAAGTGATATTACAAAAGTGATTGCAAACTGCTACTCTATTTTTGTAATATCATATTGTGTGAAAATACGATTTCTATGTATGCATGATTGAAAATATTTTTACAAAATATTTAAAATAATTATTTTAAAGACTTATTGAAATCATTATTATGCATTCTATTCAAATATATCAAAATTTTACTAATATGTGATAAAATGAATGCGTAGCATAGCAAGCATGGGCTGCTAGTATTAATGGTAGCATTTGTGATATTACAGAGGGAGTTGTGCATTGGAAGCTCCACCATGAATTGAAAAATACTTAGAATGCTATGAAATTTTACATGTAAGCTTACATTCTCAACTCTCTTATCTATTACTGAGCACAAAAATGCATCATTTCAAAATATTCTCACAAAGACGTGCTTCTTCAAAGTGCTTTGCCTTGTCCATTGACCTAAATAAAACTTCAAATACAAATATCCCCTAAACCATGTGGTCAAATAACCTGAACTTTTTTGAGATGTTCACTCTCAATGTGAAATTCAAGATCCTACAGTTACATTCCATCTGATTTCAAGAAAAACATGAGAAAAAAATTGCTCAAGTCGTTGGCAGTTTGGGTTGTGGACTTTGTCTGCCACGTAGGCCAGTTTCTACTGGCGAATTGTGGCGGGAAAACCCATCTTCCCGCCTTTGGGAACTCCAGCCTCCAGTTTTGTTAGTTCCAGAATGCCTCGGCGATGGCGGAACGGTGCCTCCAGGATGCGTTTTGACAACCGCGCGATTGTAGTGAACGTAGCAAGCTACTGACATTTCCAGCTGAAGGTTGATGTTGTGAATGCGCAGTCCTACTTCCCAAATTGCCCCGCTTCTGGCGTTTTGGCGAGGATCAGGAGCTTCTGCGCATTCTGGGTCAGTTGGGATTAAACCCTAGCGTGGGGATTCTTAAACCCTAGCGTGCTCATCATGGACAACGATGACTCCATGGACATTAGGCCCACATCGTCCTCACTACCATCGCAATCCGAAGGTGCGGCTCTGTTTTTGCTTCATTGCTTTTCTTACTTTAATTTTCGATTGAAATTTTGGCATTAGCATATCTGTGCATTCACATGTAGTTACATTCTTTGCAATGCGGGGTTCAAGCGTCTCCCATTCTTGTTTCGATTGCAGGAGTGTCTACGCCATTACCGCAGGTGTCGTCGCCATTGCCGCAGGTGTCATCCCCCAACCTCCCGAACTCCGAGGCGAATGGCCTTTCCCCACCGATGGACAGACGGAGGGGCCGGCCAGCGGTGACGCCCTCATCTGCCGCTCCGAGGAGAGAGAGAGAAACTGGGTCTGCTCTTCGCCGGAGTAGTCTGTCTCGCAGTGTGGGCACTCCACAGTACAGCTCCCCTTTCGATGCTGGCACTCCTGGAACCCCGGTGGCTGCCACTCCTGCTTACCATACCCCCGTGGGGACTCCTTACGGGACCCCCCTGGGAACCCCTTCGTTCCGCAGTGGCACGTATCCTTTCACATTTCTTAGGAATGGCGCGTTTGGTTGTGAATGTTTCTTACTTAGCCTTCTGCATGTTTTCGGGCTATTGTTGAATGTGGATGCGATTAGCCACTTCTTTGGGATTGCTGGAAGAGCATGAGGAGTTTCTTTAACTGCATTGAAGACCGCAGTACAATCAGCGGAGTGAATTGGGTTCCCAAGGCAGGCCTCTTCATCGAAGGCGTCGATCTCGATCCAGGGAACGTAGTTCGGATGTAAGTTGCACTCTATACATGGACAAGAAACGCCCGGATTTGTGAACAGGTTGTGAACCATGTTCATGAAACACAGACGTGCAGTGCCATTAATCGCAATGAGAGTTTGATAATGCCACATTTCATATGTTCTGGAATAGATGATCAAAAGTTAACTCAATTTGCTGCCAGCACCAGAAGTTGGTAACTATCTGAAGTTTATAAAAGGAAAAGTTATACAACATTGCAACAAAATTCTACTTATATAACAAGCCAAAGAATAATTAGAAACCATGACATACATTTAAGGAACTGATTTAGTCACTTCTACTCAGGATATTCTGGCCGAAAGTGCATTTCATGGATGTCTGCTCTCTGATTCACTCATGGATGGGTTGTTTGGCAATTGGCAGGGGCGCCCGCGTCCATCTGCATCTGTGGAACCGGATGATGATATGGGTGGGGAGTATGCTTATGTTTGGGGTACAAATGTTAATATCCCAGATGTGCTGAGGCCAATTCGTCGGTTTCTCAACAATTATCGGACATCCGCTGAGGATCTTCATTCGAAGTACATCCAGCTTATAGAGGAGGTTGGTAATTTCAGACCAGTCTGAGCTTCGTCTGTAATCCTGTTGATGTGATATGACGACTGCACTTCTAGCAAAGATTGACAGTTTGTTGGCCTCATGGTGATACCAGACTGTGGAACGAGAAGAGGATACTATAAACATTGACATGTCCAATGTACATGATCATGACCCTGATCTGTATAACAAAATTGTTCGATATCCACTTGACATCATCCCCTTGTTGGATACGGAGTGTCAAGAAGTTGCCACCAACTTCCTACCGACATTTGAGAAGCACATTGAGGTAAGCATTAACCTTAACTTACGATGATCTCTACCGTACTTCATGTAGGCTGTATATGCGGGGGTTGTGAATTGCAAACTCCAGTTGAAGATACTACCATTTGCAGCAGCATAATGTCACCAGTAAGGCGACAATCTGATGTAGTTATGTCTAATTCTTTTCTATTTCATTCTTTGTATAAATTCATTGTTTTTTGGTTAATCTCCTAACTGATGTCATCAAGATTTAGTAAATCGAATATGTGAAATCGATTTTTTGGCACTCTCCAAGGAATTGCTAAATGGGATCTGTTTCTCTGCTACCCCAGGCCCGACCATTCAATCTCCAATCGTCAGTGAACATGCGTGAACTCAATCCTTCAGGTGAGTGGAACGCAAGATCTTCAGCTCTACAACTATTTTTCAAATATACGTATTTTAAACATATTTTTCTCTGAATCACTTGCTATTCGAAGCCCGTCAAGATGATAAACAGGCTTGAAGAATAACCACTGTGGGAAATGAGTTATTCACACTCCTCACCGTTGGCCTATACAGACATAGATAAGTTGGTCTCCGTCAAGGGAATGGTTATCCGTTGCAGTTCCATCATACCTGAAATTAAGGGGGCCTTCTTCAAATGTTTGGTGTGCGGCCACTCACCTCCGCTACTTTCAGTTGTGAAGGGCAAGCTCATTTCTCAACTCCATCTCACAGTTCGATCACGCCTTTGTCATTACCTTGTAAAAAGAATGAACCGTTGTTCTCGTAGTCTCTGAATATCGTATATAGAATGTACAGATCAATCAGATCTGCAAGTGATTTTGACTGTTTGTGTGCTGTAGGGCGCGTTGAGGAGCCGACCAGGTGTGAAAAGCCGGAATGTGCAGCACGAAATGCTATGTCTCTAATCCATAATCGATGCACGTGCGTGCGCTTACCAACTCTTCTGTGGCATCTATTTTTGCTTGGTGATTTTTACTCGGTGCCTGTCCTAGAAGCAAGTTGTGGGCATCCCTCTAGATTCTGAAATGTGTATTATATTCTGCTAAATACCTATCATCCTGAGAAATTCTTCTCAAAAGTAGATACTAGGCAATGTGGGGGTATTTTGCAACCAGAATCTGGGAGTATGAATGGGACATGAACGAGACCAATAGATTTGGTTTCGACGTCGTTTTAAAACAAAACTACTGATTGATCTCTGTGTATTTTCATACTGACAACCTCGTCATTTATTATTTAATGAATGACAGTTTTGCAAACAAGCAAGTAGTCCGTCTGCAAGAAACTCCTGATGCCATCCCTGAAGGGGAGACTCCGCACACAGTCAGCTTGTGTTTATATAACACTATGGTTGATGCTATCAAGCCTGGAGATCGTGTTGAAGTATGTAATCTCTTGTAAATTCATGCGAATATTCTCCTTAGCGTGAAGATTAAAATGTTCTGGGAATGCCTTCAAAGCTAGTATTGTTTAGACCTAATGATCGTGAACCCGTATTCCTTCCAAGAGGCAAATGCTAACCCACTTGGAAATGATCTGTTGTGTTCCAGGTAACAGGGGTTTTCAAGGCTATGGCTGTCCGAGTTGGTCCCAATCAACGAACGTTGCGAGCATTATATAAGGTTTTACACTAGGTTCAGCGTTTCTATTTCAAATACAGTTCTCTTTCATATTGAAAACCCCTATTTTGATGTTCTGTAAGCCTTTTAGATGAAGATGTTAACAGACTGCTTTGTGCAGACCTACATTGATTGCGTTCACGTCAAGAAGGCTGATAAGGGGCGAATGCAAGCTGAAGATCCTACGGAGATGAAAAAGGCGTGCGACACCAACACAGCGTTTCATGAGGAAAATGCCTCAGACGCGGCTAACGAGGCAAAGGTATTAGGAATGCACTGATTCCAATTTTCATCATTATTGTCCGTAGTCCAATCATATTTTAATATACAGGGACGTATTGATTTCCTTAAAAGTGCAATCTTTCCTTGCGTTACTTTCTAAGCAGGATAATCAATCGCGTATTGGTATACTGCAAGTACTGTTCTTGACCGCCAGAATATGGTGTCGATTTTGAGTTTGACTACAAATTTTGGGTCTCATAAAATCACACTTGTTCTATCTCACCTTGTGTCTAGCTATTTACACTCAAATTTTGAGCTTATGTTGTCTCTGACTTCAGATTCAGAAACTTAGAGATCTATCCAAGCTCCCGGACATCTATGAAAGACTTTCAAGGTCGTTGGCCCCAAGCATATGGGAACTCGAAGACATCAAGAAAGGTCTCCTTTGTCAGGTTTGTTAAATCGTACATCGCTCAAGCGAAGTCACCAGACTAATAGATTAATTTTTTATTTTGCAGAATAGAGATCATTTTATAGATCTTAAAAATATTCTCATTCAACATCTGACTGTTTGTTTCAGATGGATCTTCGTGTCTTCTTGGTTAATCGTTTTTTTCATCTCTTTTTTGCAGCTCTTTGGTGGTAAGGCCAAGAAAATTCCATCCGGGGCATCCTTTCGAGGTGACATCAATGTGTTACTTGTCGGGGACCCTGGTACCAGTAAATCCCAGCTACTTCAGTATGTACACAAGATTGCTCCCCGTGGCATCTATACTAGTGGACGAGGAAGTTCAGCGGTTGGGTTGACCGCGTATGTAACTAAGGATCCAGAAACCCGAGAGACGGTAAGGCCTACAACCTTGAATTTCTGTTTGCAATTTTTTTCTAGTGAATTTATTGTACGTTTGGGATGTCGCTGCACATGTTTGCAAGCCTTTTTCAAGGGAAACTAGTAGCCATAACTGAAACATATATTACTTGCAAGAGTTGTAATGCTTTCGCGATCTTGGTTACGGACTTGCACGTTCTCTCTCTTCCTTTTGTCTCCCCTCCCCTTAGTTATCCATCAAGTGGACAGACGCTTTTTACTTAAAAGAATAGAATCATGCAGGTATTGGAGAGTGGAGCCTTGGTTCTTAGCGACCGGGGGATATGTTGTATTGATGAATTTGACAAAATGTCTGACAATGCCCGTAGCATGCTACATGAGGTATCTATACCGCTCCCTTGAAAATAAGATTCAAGATTCAAGGACTGCCAGTTTTCGGTTTAAAAAAATACTTTGCATTCGTGATAATTGACATTTGTTTATGCATAAAATGAAAGCCCGTCGGCTTTCAAGTCTTAACGTTCAAAGTTTCCTCTGTTTTTCGCATGACACGTTAATTTTAAACGCAGGTAATGGAGCAGCAAACGGTCTCTGTAGCCAAAGCAGGCATCATAGCTTCACTGAATGCTCGGACATCTGTCCTTGCGTGTGCAAATCCTAGTGGATCCCGATACAATGCACGACTTTCAGTCATCGACAACATCCAACTTCCTCCCACATTGCTTTCGAGGTACTTCTATTTTTTCACCTCAGTTGATTGATGATTAGAGGAAGGGATCAGAGTAAATCCTGGTAACTGGTATACACGTGCTTAATGCCATTATATATAGCTGCACCTCAATCATTGGATTAATAATGAACTAGGTTAATTCTCGAACACAGGTTCACACTCATGAATTGAAGGATTCACGTCATATTTGGATGCAGATTTGATTTAATTTACTTAATGCTGGACAAACCCGATGAGCAGACTGACCGCCGCCTTGCCAGGCATCTTGTGGCCTTGCATTATGAAAACTATGAGGTACTTATTTCTCTCTCCTTAACTTTCATAGACCTGGATGATCCTTGATGGTTCCAGAAACTTATCAGAATGCACAGTCGTTTGTGTTGGAAAGTATATATTTTTCTCGTCCGTTAAGCTCGTATTGATCAAGAGCTATTGCTCTGCAGGTTTCAAAGCAGGATGCATTAGATCTACAGACACTCACAGCATATATCACTTATGCCCGTCAGCACATTAATCCAACATTGAGTGATGAGGCCGCTGACGACCTTATTAATGGTTATGTTGAGATGCGCCAGAAGGGTAACTTTCCCGGAAGCAGTAAAAAGGTACAGTTCTTGCAAATGCGAATTAGAGTGGATTGCTCTAATTCAAAATAATCTGGTTCCAGGCTCCTGTAGAATTTTGTGACTTTGCTCGTCCACCTTGCCGTTTTGTCATATGACTCTGACGGGGCTCAGTTGTTTAGGACCTATCCTTGGGACTTCTGGCCTTTTTATCATCAATAGTAGCAAAGCATCTCCACTTATTGATGGTTTGCTAGCCGTTTTGAGGTGGAATGTAAGTGTAGCTGGTCTGAATTTCGACACTCTTGAGTACTGAATTTTGACCACAATTGTGTCTTCAATGCAGGTGATAACTGCCACCCCTCGACAACTTGAAAGTATGATTCGAATCAGTGAAGCCTTAGCTCGCATGAGATTTTCGGAAGTGGTATGTGCAAATCTTTCTCCTGACATTTCCTATTTTGGCCGCTTAGAATTTAGGGACCTAAAAGTAAAGAGAACTGAATAATTTTCCTGTGGGGTCTATCACTTCGTTTTGTTTCTGCTCGGAAATAGGTGGAGAGATGCGATGCAGCAGAAGCTGTGCGGCTTTTGGAAGTTGCTCTTCAGCAGTCTGCTACTGATCATGCTACAGGTAATGTACCCTTGTTGGCATGTTCACAATTGGTACTCACTTTTGAGACTCACTCGCCTTTTATACGCCATATATGTGTTACCTCTATAGGCTGTAAAATCTCATACATGTTACCGAATTTCACCCCCTTCTAGATCCTCAGAGAATTTTTACATGTTAAACGTTACTAATTTTTCAAAACATCTTTTGTGAATATACCTCGCTATGTGTTAAAATAGCCCCAAAGTTGATCAGTTAAATATATATTATTTGTTACGTGTTATAATGCTGTATGTGTTAGAAATCTTCTACTCCCTACGTGTAACATGTAATCTGTAGTTTTCGAATTCTAATGATTTGTTTCCACGCGCTCTCCCTATATCGGAATGACAGGAACGATTGACATGGACCTTATCACGACTGGAGTGTCGGCAAGTGAGCGTGGTCGTCGGGCTAACTTGATAGCGGCTCTTCGGGACCTCATTGCTGAGAAAATTTCACCCGGAAGTTCCTCTGGTTTGAAGGTGAATCAGGTAATCGACTTTTCATAGATGATCCGTCCGGACTTGCTCATCGGCTAATGCATGAGCAAAGGAGGTGTTGAACTGTGAATTGACCTGAATATTGCCCATCTTCGTTCTAGCCAGCACATTATTAACATTTTGGGACTCGTGAAGAGCTTGTAGAAGGATGATATCTCTTAGCCCCTTCCAGCATGCTAAAGTGGAAGTAGCGTTGTCTTTCATTTAGTTTAAATCCTTGTTCGATGTGTCTGATTGTTCCGGTCTGTTAATTTTGTTGACTTATGCAGCTTTTGGAGGATGTGCGGAAGCAAAGCACTGTGGACGTCAGCTTGCAAGATGTAAGAATCAATGTGAATTTTTAAATGCTCCTATTTGTTGGAGGCCATTTTTTGTTGAAGTACCAATTAAGGACCATTGAAACCATGACATGATTGTTACTATCTCTGGTAACTTCTACGTTAGAAACCTTATTCTAAATGAGTCCCGATAATGATAGTCTTATAACTTCCACGTCAGAAGCCTTATTCTAAATGAGACCTGATAATGCTAGTCTTGTGGTTTTAGTGCTGATTTGAATGCTTTCACTGCAGGTTAAAAATGCTCTGAGCAGCCTCCAAGGAGAAGGCTTTGTCACTGTGCATGCAGACGTAATCCAGAGGTTATGAGTCACAGTTTGATCAGATCAATAGGCGAAAGTTATCTTGAATGAAGTGACACAACCGAAAGGTGTCAATTTAGAGGCTTTTTGCGATTTCCAAGAAAGCTTAGTACGAACAATGTTGCGAAGTTTCTTCCGCCAATCACCACAAGAGGTTGCCGTGTATATTTTAGGTTAAAACGTATCCTCTGTAGTGCATCTCTGCTTCTGGATAGTCTTGTACTCTTGGATACACGTCCTTTGGATTCCAATGTTTTAGAATCTACAAATCCAGAATACCCTTTACTCCTTTTTTAATCAGTAAGTCTATGCTATGTCTACCAGCATTACATATTTACATCAAACAACTAGACTTCGTCCAACTTACGCTGCTACTGTAACCGATTTCAAGCGTTGAAACAGAATGGCGGGTATGAGATGGCGCAGTAACCAGAGATGACGTCAAGGTGAAATTTTGTGCACAATTCTCAATCGAATGTCTTGTGTAACATTTGTCTGGAAATGAGTGGAAACAAAGATAGCATCTCAAGAGAAGGTTTAGGGTGAACATGACATTCGATGAAGGATTTTTCTATGACTTCTAGACATGATTTATATCATAAGTCATGTCATATACTTTGTCAAAATATTGAAGTTCTATGAACAAATGAATGTGTTTCTAACAAGCCCTTGCTGCAATATTTAAATTGTAGTCATCATTTCAAATTTGATGGATAGGTCTCTAATCATGTTGAATGTGAAGTATTAAGGAAGATGGGTTTGATACTTTCAACCTTATGTAATGACAATGGTGTATGTGGATACATGAGCCTCTATTTGATATATAGTATATTTACAAATTGAAGTGTATGTGGATACATGAGCCTCTATTTGATATATAGTATATTTACAAATTGAAGTGCAGAAGTTGTGTGATGTGATTTATAATGAACCATAACATTTCATTTTGTAGTTGAATATTTTGTAGGACAATTTCAAAGTTTAAAATGTTCAGTATTGTTCTATGGTAGCACAAATAGGGCACAATGTATTTGTGTAACAAATAGGATTTGTTATCTTAGCTAATTCCACTAGAGAAAATAATAAACAAGCAAGCATGTCATTAGAGGTTGTATTTGCTAACTTTTTAATTCATTAAAAATTTGAAATTCAATAACTTTCACATTGTAGGTCCAAATGCTGCCAAACACAGTCCATGCACTCTTCCTTGCAAAGAGCTTTTCATTAATACCAAGAATGTTCTTGAATGATACATGATTTGTTTTATCTCAATGGTCAAACAAAACAAATAAAGCAAAATAAAACAAACAACCTAATTTCATGTGTAAGACTAGTTTGCCTTGTGTTGTTGCCACTATGAAAATATAAGTGAAAGTAATTTTTTAATTTATAAAAAATTTAAAATTCAATATCTTGTATACATATTATCTTAAAATGTCCATAAAATGACCATAAAATTCAATATCTTTTATAGGCTTTGTTGCAGTGTGAGAGGTTGAGTTTTTGATATGAATAAAAAATAAAAATAAAAATAAAAATAGTTTTTTAGTTTTCTAATTTGTAAAAAATGTAAAAAGTAAAAATTTAGTATAGTCCTATGCCATTGGCCCAATTTTTGTGTCATGCTTTTAAGAAAATTATATTTTAAATTATTTATTTATAGTTTATTAAAAAATTATTTGTTTTAATGTTAAAAAATATGGGATCCATGGTGATTTAACATTAGTAGAGGGTTTCCTTAGAATTATGGATCAAAAGAAATCTAAGAAGTCTTTTAGATTTGTAGATTTTATATTAAAACTTTCGAATATACAATGTTCATTGTTTTGGATACATATTCAAGAAAAAGCACTTTTAACAAATGGATGGATGTTGTCTAAGAAAGTGCAATATACAATTAACTTTGGGAGAATACCAAGGTTTGTAAATCTACTACGTTAAGGGGTTTATTAAGCAACACATGTGGCTATTGTGAGGCCTATAGAGTCTTTTCGAACATGTTGTCACAAAGGCAAAATTGTTCTATAGAGGCTTAGAGATCCGACAACTCCACTATTTGGTGAAAAGATGCAACCCCCTCTTGTCCCCCCTCTCATATTTTAATTAAAAAAAATTCAAACTGTAGATCTTCTCATAGGAAAAAAATAAAACCAAGCTCCAAGCCGTCAATCTGGGATATAGAAATGCATACGAAAACAAATATGGATATGGATTCAGAATACGGATATAGATACTTGTACAAAAGATGGGTACAAATACATATATAAAAGATGAATACAAATATATGTACATAATACATATATAAATATATAGAATACAAGTATGAATACAAAAAATATGGTATATATAGATACAAGTACAAGTATGTGTATAGAAGACATATACATGTAATACACTAAAATTCCATATCAATTGTACAACCCCATGTCGATCTCAAATTACAAATTAGGGGTGGGGAAATGTTTAGGGTTGGATTGGGTTGGGGTTGGAGGATTAAAAAAATATTTAGTTTGGATTGGAGTTTGGATTGGAAAGTTAAAAAAATATATATTTAATTTGGGTGGAGAGGTGGGGTGAACCTTTGCCTCACTATCTATCCAAAAGACAAGTTACACAAGTTACTCCATTACTACTTTTATTTGCAGAAGATAGTCCATAGCTATAGAATTTTGTTAGCAAATCAGATGTTACAACAATGCATTTGCTTTTACCTTAGTGCCTTGAGCTCTCAACCTCTCTTTTGCCTAAGCCAAAGATCTTGCAACCCTCATGTTGGCTACATAATTTTCTTGAGCTCTCAACCTCTCTTCTATTTCAATCACAGACTTTGCAACCCTTACATTAGCTACATACTCCTTTTGTCTTGAAATAAATCCCAAGAATCCAAATATACTTGTCTCAAATTAAATTCAAAATTGGCTCTCCACAACTTGATGGACAACAATTGAAGCTAGTTCAAATACCTTGAAGCAAAAGAATTTGAAGATATTAAGCTCTAGAGACTATATAGCAATTCAATCCTTGGAAAGGAAATTGAAATGCAACCTCTACCTGACCAAAGGTAAAGAATTCAACCTACAACTATACAAGAACTGCTTCTAACAAATCTTTTGTTGAGATTTTCTTAGACTTGAATCAAAGAACATTGTTGGATTTGAATACAAAGGACATCAAGGAACATCATTGCATCCACTTTGTGTGGAAAATGATCAAAATTAATACCATTGGAGCTGTTCTAAAAAAGGTAAAACTTTATCAATTTCATTGCCTATTTTCAATATGCTCCACTTCATTATTGACTTCTATTTTTTCATGCCTAACTAGTGGTTGGCGCTTGCTATGCTAAGCATTCATCATTAGAATTTTATAAGAATTTTTATATATTAGATAGAATGCAAAACAAAAAATTCAATAAATCTTCAAAAAAAATGACTAAAATCTTTGTATAATTTTTTTTTATAAGTAAGCATATATTGAAATGTAGAATAGAAATTTATTGAATGATGAATGAAACATATGCAATCGTAAATACTATAAAGGATACACATGCATTAGAATGCATTAGAAATTTGACTTCATTGTTACAAAAAATGGCAACCCAAATTGAAGAATTGAAAAGAAAAAATTATAAATATCAAAAACTTTGTGAACAACTTAATTGTTGTGGAATCCAAAATCGCTTCCATTGAATAAATATCTCAAAATCATTTGGTAGTAGCAATAGAAAATTGAAATCATGAAAGCTCAAAGCTCATAAAAGTACAAAATCATAGAAGTGCAAAGAAATGTAAAGCCAGGAGAAGCAATGGATTTGCTACCTCTATAATATCACCCTATGGATCCTCTTTAATATTACCTTAATTGCAACAACTATATTATTTCTATAATATCACCCTTTATAAAAAGTGATATTACAAAAGTGATTGCAAATTGCTACTCTATTTCTGTAATATCACATTGTGTGAAAATACGATTTCTATGTATGCATGATTGAAAATATTTTTATAAAATATTTAAAATAATTATTTTAAAGACTTATTGAAATCATTATTATGCATTCTATTCAAATATATCAAAATTTTACTAATATGTGATATAATGAATGCGTAGCATAGCAAGCATGGGCTGCTAGTATTAATGGTAGCATTTGTGATATTACAGAGGGAGTTATGATTTTAGTATTATGATTATGAATGATAGGGTTTAATAGAAGTTGCAATAACTACAAAATCCTTTGAAAATAGGAACTACTCACACACTAATCTAGCCATTTCTAGGAAATCCCATATTTAGTTTGGGATGAAAGAAGTAATTTTTAACTCATAATAGAAACTTTGAAACTCAATAACCTTCATACCATAGGTCCAAATGCCACAAAACAAAGCCTATGTATTACTCCTTGCAAAGGGCTTTCCAACTTATGAAGAATGCAATTGGAAGATGTACAATCTGGGAGATCTCAATCATAACAAACAAATAAATAGCGAAACTTAATGGGTAGATATAAGCAAGAATATGCAAAAGTTTAAGGAAGGATTTAGGTGCCAAGGGTTTGAAAAAGAAGATTTTTTTTTCATCCATCCATACCTTAAGTGAAGTTATTTGTTTGTTTGTTTGTTTGTTTGTTACATGAAATCTCCTAGATCATGCGTCCCTTGGTCACGTTCTTGATAGCTCTCTGAGGAGGTGCATGGCCTTTTCTTTGTGGCATTTGGACTTATGGTGTGAATTTCAAATTTTTTATGAATTACAAAATTACTTTTACTTTTATTTGGTTGTGGCGACGGGACAGGGCCAGTTCATGTTAATTTTGAAATTTTTCTAACCTCTGTACTTTGAAGTTAGAAAATTAGAAAAAAATCGGTCACAGACCCGTCCTTTCAGGGTTTACCAATCAATGATACGGTACTAAGCAACCTGCCTGTCGTGAATCATGTCTCAGCTGGCTGGCGACGATGTCTCATGTTGAGAGGAAGGAGAACTGAGCTGTGCTGATTTCAATGGAATAGCTGCGATACAGCTTCCAGAATTGATTTTGGAGGACGTTCCGTGAGCTAAATTCGTGAATTCTAGGAGTGCATAATTGCATATATTGCAGCATTAACGTGTTTTTTTCTGTTGTACTGCTGTTTTGAGTTCCGTGCGTCATGCGCATTCAAATGTGCAGCTTCTGACAAAATTGCTCGTGAGGGAAGCTCCTCACGTGGACTAGTTCGTCCGGCACATTTTCTCGTCGATTCTCGCCGCCATGGGAATCAGCAAGGCTGACGAGATGGATCACGAGGGCATCAACAACCTGTTCTCCAGGTTCGAAATGTTCTGGCCATGGTTGTAAATTTGCTCGCAATTCGGCTTCAGGGTTTAGGGTTTAGGGTTTACGTGGGGTAGGGATTCATGGATTGTGTGACTCGCAGCCACAAGGAAGGCTTGGAAGCGCCGGTCAAGACTGCGGTGGACAAGTTCCAGCTCCTGCCTGCTTTTCTGAAGGTGCGTGGACTGTTCTAAGGATTTTAGGGTTTTAGGGTTTTAGGGTTTGACCATGGTTCTCGAATTAATTTTGCGCGTGTTTTCAGGTGCGAGGATTGGTGAAGCAGCACATCGATTCATTCAACTATTTTATCAACTGCGAAATAAAGAAAATCATTCATGCACAGGGAAATGAGAAAGTCACGTCGGATGTGGATGCCAATTATCACTTGAAGTACGTATTTTCAGTCCTTGTTTAGGAAATCGGAGTTCCACCGACGAGCAGCACGTTCTTTCTGTGTGTTTCTAGTTTTGGAATTGTGACTTAAATTCACGTGATCGCAGATACTTGGATATCTTCGTGGGGGAGCCGTGTGTGGAGCAAGACTACATTTACGAACCTATCACACCCCAGCAATGCCGACTCCGCGATATGACGTAGATTTTTTTACCTCAATTTGGTGTTTTATGAATTGAGAAAATGAGGCACATTAGTTCAAAGTGTCTTATTGTTTAATGACGTAGTGTCCATCTACTTGAGTTTCAAGTCTCACTGTGTTATGTGGAGTATTCTTGATTCTGAATTCTGGTGTTTTTCATGCAGTTATTCAGCTCCAATCAGTGTGGATGTGGAGTATACCCGAGGGAAAGAGGTGGTTGTGCGGAAAGGGAAGGATGGAAAGCAAGAGGTATGCTTCTGTGGCTTCTTCATGCTTTACTAGGAACCTAATTCTGGTCTTGCAACGTCTTCTGTGCACAATGATCTTGTTCTTTAAATGTCATCATCGATGTTGGTTACTTTAGGTTTTCTTATTCTAGAGGCCTATGGAAATGGCTCTTAGTTCGGGTAATATACATAGGAAGATGCTTTTGACACTCTTAACTGGAGAACTTACAGATTTATGGACTGTCAAGTTTTGTTTTCTTTTTTCACTACTCATATCTTCCTTAATATTGTTCATTTTCTTAGTAAACTTACAAATGATGATGGAACTACAGTCAATTCCTGTGTGGGTCGTAATTGAGCTCTCATGCCATACGATATCAATGTCTCTTCAAATAATGAATTTTGGACCCTCAAATGACCTGTGAGGTCCCCAGTGACGTTCAAGGCTCAGAGGTTAATTTTGATTCCAAATTGAGAAGTTAGTACCAGGAATATCTTCCGAGAAAGCTCATTTGATTTGCTCGCACTATGCCCACAGGGAAGCATTGTTATAGGACGAATGCCCATTATGTTGCGAAGTTCTCGGTGTGTCCTTGCTGGAAAGAATGAAGCTCAACTTGCCAAATCAGGTAGGATCATTGAGGGCTCGAGATTTTCCGCTACAAATTCATCATGCATTCTGAAAGGCATAGCCAACTTTTAATTTTCTTTCTGATGTTTGTCTCTGTGTTTTGCAGGGGAATGCCCTCTTGATCCAGGTGGTTATTTTGTGGTCAAGGGAACTGAAAAGGTGAGTCCACAGCTTCATTAACACACTGTTCACGCTCACCAAACTTTGGATGTGGTATCTTTCTTCTCTTTGAATTTGTCGATTAATTTCGTGTTCTGTTGATTTGCAGGTGATCCTAATTCAGGAACAGCTCTCGAAGAATCGGATCATTATTAACACGGACAGTAGTGGCAAGTAAGGATGAAATTCCATTCTGAATTTCTTGAGTTTTTTTTTTTTTTTTTTTTTTTTCGTTTTGTTGTTGGCTGTTAACATCGTTGTTGGAAAGGGCTCTTACAGATTTCAGAATTTTTATATTTTCATGGATTAATCAAATCATTACTTGCAGTGTGGCGGCTTCGGTGACAAGTAGTACGCACGAAAGGAAGAGTAAGACGAACATGGTGGTGAAGCACGAGCGAATCTTTCTTCGCCACAACACATTTTCTGATGATGTAATTCCTTAACATTTCTGCCAACATAATTTTGATTACATCATTACAGAAATAGAACTTAGATTTCTTAGAGGTGCATTTTATTAATATAGGCTTTCTTTCGTAGATTTGCTCGGACGAAGTTACACGAAAATATATATTGTTCTGAAAATTAGTGCTCAAATTTGATTGTAGGTCCCCATTGTTGTGGTTTTGAAAGCAATGGGCATGGAGTCGGACCAAGAAATTGTGCAGATGGTTGGTAGAGATCCGAAGTATGCTGGAATACTTAATCCTTCACTACAGGTATGCTATGTACTATATGAATCCTGGCTCAACAACTGTTTTGGACCTTGTGGATTTGACCCGATAGCCTACGTAGTAACTGGATTGCAGATATCTATTACCGGTATTGACATTCACTGTTGGATGTAGGAATGTGCTGCTCTTAAAATTTTCACTAGTTACCAGGCGCTTGAGTATCTAGGCTCAAAGGTACTATAATCATTGCTTGTCTTTTGAAGATATATGTGCCATGCCCTTCCGTGCTCTTTCTATGTAGAGGTCTACTTTACTCAGAGAATTGTCTATGCACGCGTTGGTCGTTGAGACCTCTCATCAGTTCGTCTTATTTATATATCACTTGCACTTATCCATGTTCAGGTTAGAAGCAGAAGCATGTTCGCCAAACAAAAGAGAACTAAGGTACTGTTTCGTTGGATTTCCAGAATTTTTAGTATTGCATATCTGCAAGTTTAGTTGCACATGGCTATCAACTATGAGTTCCTATTCATTGATTACTCTGAGAAATTATCGAACAGGTGGATGAGGCTCGTGATATTCTCGCTACAGTGGTGTTGGCTCATGTTCCTGTACGTGCTCTAATCATCCTGCTTCGTCTATGGCCATCTCGCACTAATTGTTCAGTTTGCTAATCATGGGTTGCTGAAAGTTTCGACTTTGAACTTGCTCATTATGTTCGTTTCTGGTTGCAAGTCTAAGAGCAAGTTCATTGGACTAATTAACCTTGTCACTGTTGATTTGGGAAATTGCCTGTCAAAAGAAATAAAATATTGTTAAATGATGGTTTTTATTTCTTGTTTATCTCAGGTGCATCAATTCGATTTTCGATCGAAGTGTATATACATTGCAGTTATTATTCGTAAGATGCTGGAAGCAATGCTTAACAGTGAAGCTGTTGATGATATGGTTAGTGCTTACTGCTTTATGTACTGTATGCCTGCAATTTGGCACATATTACTAATAACATCAAATTTTAATGTTTGGATCCGTCATCATTTTCCTGCTTTGGCTGGACTATTCAAATGAACCTCTTTATATAACCTGTGCTAAATGAAACACCCTAGATGATTTTGGTTTTCCTGAAGCTTTGCACGTTAGTATGGATTCTGGCGTGTCACGTCTAATAAGAGCATCACTTCAATTTCACGTCTGTTCAGGATTACGTTGGAAATAAGCGGTTAGAGCTTGCTGGACAGCTGCTTTCGCTATTATTTGAGGTCTGATTCTTGTACTCACTTACCAACGACTCAATAATCAGCTTATAACGTACGAATGCGTAAGCATAAGAACCATAAAGAGTTTGGCTATGGCAAAGCCTATACTTCCGTATCTGATTTCTTGAAGTTTAGCCTATATTGTATCTTATGAGATTCCATGTGCTTTCTGCATCCATGTATGCGTTTTTATGCGTTTGGGTTGGACTTGTATTTACCCAATTATCGTTTGTGATTATCGTTCGTTCCATGATTCATAATCACGTCTGCCTTTGGTCCTGCAGGATTTGTTTAAGCGAATGAATGCTGAACTTAAGAAATCAATGGATGCCACGCTGAGTAAAGCAAACAGGTCTACTCAATTTGATATCATCAAGGTAGGTTATATTCTCGGATGGCATTGTGTTTTCGTAGTACATGTGTTTTCTTTTCTCGATTATAGGACACCATTTCATCATGGTCTCTTTGGACTCCTTACATTTTATTTTTCTTCGAGAAGCTTGTGCCAGAGCAGTACCTATTCTCTCGGCACGTGCATTAACAGGAATCGAAGCTGCTCTCTTTAGGCGATGACTTTGGCTTGGCTAATGATTCTGAATCCTGTCAGCTTATAAGGGCAGATACTCTGACCAATGGCTTGGAGCACGCAATCTCAAGTGGGAACTGGGCAGTCAAGCGATTTAAAATGGATCGGAAAGGTGTGACCCAGGTACATTTTTGCTATTAGCATTCATGCTTGCTTGCAATGGGTTGATTCAGTTTTTCTGAATTAGTTCGATACTTGCAGGTCTTGTTACTTCAGCTTAAAGTTGACTGAACGGTGAGGCTTAGCTGACTTGTTAGTTTCGTATCATAGTAATCACCCTGTCATCTTTGTAGGTGGTTTCAAGGCTATCTTTCATTGCTGCCCTGGGCCACATGACAAGGATCTCCTCCCAGTTCGAGAAAACCCGCAAAGTCAGTGGACCTCGAGCACTTCAACCCAGCCAGGTATTAGAATGCGATCGCTATGAGTGCATTCAATGGGAGTTAGCTTCCTTGAGAAGAGCACCCTGGGTTCTTTCACTCTATGTTACTGGTTTAGAGTTGTTATGGTGTGATATGGACTCACTTGTTTGATGCTGAAAATGTTGTCGAGAACCGTTTAGTGTACTTTTATTTTATATTATTACTGTTTGATCTATATTTGAATTAGAATATTATCATTTGTATTTCACTAAGTAGTTCTTGATCATCTGAGCTTTCATCTCTCTTTTATCTCTTTTAATATGAAATGGTGTGTTGCACGTTGGGTGTAGTGGGGAATGTTGTGTCCTTGCGATACTCCAGAAGGGGAGGCTTGCGGACTTGTCAAGAATTTGAGTCTGATGACTCACGTAACCACTGATGAGGAGGAAGCTCCGTTGATTGAGCTGGTATGGATGTATTATGTAGATGTATGGATCAATTGATTTGCACTGAATGCTTTCGTATATGTTATCACTTTGATGGTTCCTTTTCAATGTTTGTATTCTACACCTGGTTGAGAGGTTTTCGCATGTCCATGAAGTGAGTGTTTAAGACTTCTGTTGATTGTGTTGACAGTGCACAACATTGGGAGTGGAAGATTTATCCTTGTTGTCAGGAGAGGAACTCCATTCTCCCAAAACATACATAGTGTTTTTTAACGGAACCATTCTGGGAGTCCATCGGCGTCCAAATGTATTGTTCCACTTGTCCTTTTTTCACCTATCTTCTTGGGACAGAAGACTAGTAATGAGTGACAGTGGCGTTTTTCAGTATTTAAAGTTGAAACATTATCATGACGCACATCAATCTGATTTGGTGTTTGTGGCTCCAGCGATTTGCAGAGGTTTTGAGGAAACTGCGCCGGGCTGGCAAGATTGGAGAATTTGTGAGCGTGCACGTGAATCCTAAACATGTATGTAGAGGACTCATTGTGCACTTTGAATTATCAATCTATGGATTTCTTTCTCTATTTCAGGTCACCACCTTCATTGTATTCAATTATTGTAAGCTCCATTTTCTGATGGACTTGAGCTATTTTCGTGCGAACAGCGGAACATCCAAATCGCTGCTGATGGAGGCCGGGTTTGTCGCCCACTGGTAATAGCGGACAGGGGGGTATCTCGTATCAAGGAGCATCATATGAAGGAATTGAAGGTTTGTTAAAGGAGATGGCTCTATCATAAGTCCTATGTTGTAGATCTTCATGTCTCTTTATTCTTCGGAATTGTGGTGTATCTCTGGCGTGTTGAGACTTCTAGGATCGCTCCTTTACAAATAGATTAAATGTGGGCAGATGTATTAGATGCGTGAGGAATGTGTGAATACTTTCTAGTTCCTTGATATTTACTAGCGGTAATATTCTTGTACCCATAAAAATGTAATGATTTAATGTCCAATGAGGACTGCGGCTTTTTGGATTCAGGATGGTTTTCGCAATTTTGACGATTTTTTACGCGAAGGTCTTGTGGAGTATCTGGATGTGAATGAGGAAAATAACAGCCTGGTCTGTTTTCTAGTTTCCTTATCCCTTTCGTGATTTAAAAAATGCCATGCAAAAGAGATTTTCTGACAACATTGAATGTTTGCTATCGTTCTGTCGATCGTCGTGATGTTATGGTTGTAAACGGCACCACTGACTCTAGTTTTGTGAGCTCCAACAGATCGCACTTTATGAAGGAGATTCTACCCCTCAAACCACTCATATTGAAATCGAGCCCTTTACCATATTGGGTGTTTGTGCTGGCCTCATACCGTACCCTCATCATAATCAATCCCCCCGTAACACGTATCAGGTACTATTGACTCCTGGTACGATTCGTTATTTCTCCTCCAAGTGCTGTGTTGTTTTTCTGTTTGAAATCATTGCTAACTGCTTTTCTATGCTGTGATTGACAGTGTGCTATGGGTAAACAAGCAATGGGAAATATTGCATATAATCAGGTGAGCTTGTTTCTCCCCTCCCCTGCTTTGATTCGATTTCATTTTTTATTGCAACTCTCAACATGCTTTAAAATTTGATACATGCAACTCTCAGCATGCTTTAATACATGATGGTGCAGTTGCAAAGGATGGATACTCTGCTTTACCTCCTAGTGTACCCTCAACGACCACTGCTTTCTACCAAGAGCATTGAGCTGGTATGTCGAATAGCACATACTACCGTTTTCTGGCTCCTGCATTCTGAATGCTGATTTGGTTGAATCAATAGTAGTATAATATGGATCGCAGACAGCTGTAACACTTTGCCGGAGAGGTTGTAGCCGAAGAGTAAGTACTGAATTATCCCAGATTGTCTTTAGGTGCACTCTATTGCGTGTAGGATACGTGTGCTTTAACGAAAGTGTCTTCTGAAGTTCTATTGTAACTGCAGGTTGGCTATGACAAGCTGGGGGCTGGGCAAAATGCAACCGTAGCAGTCATGAGTTACAGTGGCTATGATATTGAGGATGCTATAGTGATGAACAAGTCCTCTTTAGACCGAGGATTTGGTCGTTGTATCGTCATCAAGAAGTATGCTCTTCCCCTTCGCTCGAGTGTGACTTTTCTCTCCTGTGAGTTGAGGTATGACTTATTGGACTGACGGACTCTGTTGTCGCAGGAGTGTAGTTCCTATGAAGAAGTATCCAAATCGTACTTCAGATCGAATCATGGCTCCCGAATTGCAAAGCTCGGCCAAGGGAGGTATCCAAGTCGTTGCCAGACAACAGGTCAGAGAGCCCATCACCTCACTTATTTGTTATTTCTCATGCCGTATCGGGTTCATCTTGTGTTATCCTGACAAGCTCAGTACTGCTAATAACTAAAATGGGCAGCTGCTCTAATCTGAGTTCTTGTTGTTCAGTTACAAGACCAAGATGGGATTGCTGCAGTTGGAGAGATGATACGTCAAGGAGACATTTACGTGAACAAACAAAGCCCAATCGATACCAGGAATAATGTCAACAATCCTATGGCAATGCCTGACTCGTACGAATTCTGTTTGCCGTTGCTGTAAATATGAAACCGCAGATCTCGATTTTGGTTTCTCGAGGATTGAGCGTTACCTTTAAACGCAATATAGTCGACATACTTTTGAAATGATTAGCTCACTGAGATATTTATGAACAGGGCATACAAGAGAACACCGCAAACCTACAAAGGAGCAGCTGGAGAAACTGCAGTTGTGGATAAGGTTTTACTCACAAGCAACGATGAGAACCACTTCATCATCAAGTGCCTCATTCGTCAGACTCGACGTCCAGAGGTACTCGACCCTTCGTCGGCCTTTTCTTATGAGCTTTATCGGATTCGGTATTCTTTGAGTGCTTTTAAACTCATAATAAGAAATTAAGATGTCCGGCTAATTCTCATCACAAATTCTAGTGCACATTATTTTCTGTACACCATCCATTTTTATTTCGAAATGCACTGAAACGATGCTGGCTTTAATCTTTGTTTTGGTGCTTATCTTTGGGGTTTACAGGTTGGTGATAAGTTCAGTAGCAGACATGGGCAGAAGGGAGTCTGTGGAACCATCGTCCAGCAAGAAGATTTTCCATTTTCTGAGCGTGGGATCTGCCCAGATTTGATCATGAATCCCCATGGATTTCCCAGGTGCGCTTCCTCCAGTGAGATCTGAATGGAGCCGTTAGAAAGGATACTAGAGAGCACTTACTTTTCGATGCCCGTCTCCACCTTCGGTATTGAAATTTGTATATTTCACCTGCTTTCCATTTTGTTTCAATAGTCATATATTCACTCGACATGTCTTGCTACCTCTCTTTCTTCGTGGTTTCATTATTTCCATTGGCTATACTGATATCGATTGCCATCCTTGTTTTGTGGCAGTCGAATGACTGTTGGGAAAATGATCGAGCTTCTGGGAGGGAAGGCAGGTTTGCACAATGGAAAGTTTCACTATGGAAGTGCCTTCGGTGAGCCCAGTGGGCATGCTGATAAAGTATCAACCATCAGGTACATGTCTCGAATGCTACGATTTGAGGCTTCTTCAATGCAAAGTCTTCGAACTTGAATTGCATTTAACCTTTTTTTAGTTCCAGGAGATGAACAGCTCTTCCAATTACACTTGGTTTTGGGTGCATGGAATTCGTGAATCCTTGAATCCCGATTGAAGTCTGATCTTTTTGTGGTCTTTGTTCGACAGTGAAACGTTGGTGAGACACGGCTTCAATTACAGTGGCAAGGATTTGATCTATTCAGGTCTGCAATTTTACGCATGCGATGTAATCCAGGCCTTGTTTCGTTTTCAAGTTCATGACTCGTTCGTTTTGGTCGTATTTTGACACACAAGTATTCTTGCAGGTATAACTGGGAATCCTTTGCAAGCGTATATTTTCATGGGACCCATTTATTACCAGAAGCTGAAGCACATGGTATGAATATTCCTTGGTAACCGTCACGAAGGAGATTGAGTTGCCATTTTTCACGTTTGAAGCATGTGATTTTCAGTGTCCTATATAGCTCTTTTCGGATAGCCATGAGATGGGATTTCTGGTTGTTCAGTATGCCCTTACTGCTTCTGATGACATGATTTAATTTTTTTTAACCAGGTGTTGGATAAAATGCATGCACGTGCTCGCGGTCCCCGCGTGGTACTCACAAGACAACCCACAGAAGGAAGAAGTCGAGAAGGAGGTAATCGAGTGTCCTCGTATACTATTCTATGTTGCAATTGCATATCATCCTGATTGTTCTCTAAAACTCGTGTCTCCCTTTCTTGAAGGTTTGAGGCTTGGAGAAATGGAGCGTGATTGTTTGATTGCTTATGGTGCCAGCATGATGATATTAGAACGTCTTATGATATCCAGTGATCAGTTTCAAATCCAGGTTTGCTTTCTTGTCCACATTTTGAATAAAGCTGTCATTTGTCCAACTTTCGTTCTACTCTTGTCAGTGACGGAACAGAATCTGATATTTTTTTATATTTCTGCGTCCGTTTGTCTCCTCTTTTGATGCACTAATTTGTAAATTATCATGTTCTGGCAGGTGTGCACGAAATGCGGAATGATTGGCTATTACCACCACAAGCTTAAAATTTGTCTTTGCTCTACATGCAAGAGCGGTGATAACATTGCAACAATGAAACTTCCATATGCTTGTAAACTTCTATTTCAGGTCATTTTTTTCCACATTCTGTTCATTTGCTCGGCTGTTTATGATGTTGGGATTGTCGTTCTTTTTGCACATGCCTACGTCACGCCTTTCAATGCAAGATTGCTGACTAGTGAAAGACTGCTCCCTATCCTAGATTCATCGATATAAGCTTCATCCGTCAGCAGTTTGAGAGCTCCGTAGCCAATTGTGGTGTTTTCTCCTAGTCAGTGGAAGATTTTAGAGTTTTCCTTCCTTGCTTCCTTGCCAGATATTACTGTTAGTCTTTGATTCTGTCAAGATTTGACTTTCTTAATTCTATATTTATTGGGGTGTTGCTTACAGGAGCTGCAATCTATGAATATAGTGCCTCGCTTGCAACTGGCAGAAGCATGAGTTGTCAGATTGCCCCCACAGTTTAACCTACAGTAGTTTTTCATTTGGATGATAACCGGAAAATGCCAAAATCGGTTGCTGCATGCTGAATGAAATCAATCCTTTTCAAGCCCAGAGGAAGCCTGAATGATCATCGACTAGCCGGTTCTGTTGGGACCTGAAGCTGGTCTTCCATTCGCGTATTCATTATACTAGCCTTAGCCTTGATATATATATAGAATGTCAGTCCAGGTCATAACACAGTTCACTTAACAGGGCTTGTGCATCTTGTCCCTTGTCCAGGATTTCAGAATAAAGTTTTAGTGGAGGCTAACTCCCAAGAGTGTACCATTCATTTGAAGGCTTCTAGAATTGCTCTAAGAGACCCTTGAGTTTATGATGAATGTAATATAATCTCCTTGACCCTCAATTTTCCTTGAGAATCTGAGAGATAAAAACCAGTTCTTGATTGTGGAACATGTTTGTCGCCGAGGTGGCTAGTCTTGATTAATCCTAATTCACCGCTTGAATACAAGTGTGTTACAGTTCATTTCCATCTTCGGGTATAGTAGCCGACCCATTTCCAACCACCACCACCGGATTTCCAATCTATAGACTGCTCTGTCTCCGTGAATATGTGGTGCAGTTCGAGGAGTATTTGTGGCGCAATATGATTGGCTGTCAATATTGCAACCAATATTGCAATCAATATTGCAACCAGCCCTAGGTCGATTTTGCACTCAAAAATAGAAAGGTCTATATGACCATTATAGGTTGAAGAGAATCATCCACTAAAAAATTCATAGTAATTATATTTTGTGTAATAAAATTTTGAAAAAATATGCAATCTTTCCAAACTCTATTTCTGTAAATGGAAAAAATTCCGCACTCAAAAAACCTATGCTTCAAATATGCATGATTGCTTAAGAGGTTGGAAATGGGTGTCAATGGGTCAAATTCAAAATTTAAATTTTTATATTTCCATAACTACTCTTTGAATTTTGGAAACTCTATCATTGTCACAATGTGGAAACAAAATGTTTTGTCTAGATGTTTTTTCAAGAATGCCCTTAATCCTAAAAACTTTTAACAATGTGTGAATTATCTATTGCAAAGAAGATCTAAAGCCTTTAGTTTCAATAGAACTACAAAACAATTAGGAATTTTCAAGAATGCCCTTAATCCTAAAAACTTTTAACAATGTGTGAATTATCTGTTGCAAAGAAGATCTAGAGCCTTTAGTTTCAATAGAACTACAAGACAATTAGGAATTTTCAAGAATGCCCTTAATCCTAAAAACTTTTAAAAATGTGTGAATTATCTATTGCAAAGAAGATCTAGAGCCTTTAGTTTCAATAGAACTTCAAGACAATTAGGAAGAAGTATCTATGCAAACTTTCAAAGTAAATTGATGATTTTCTCCCCTTGCTAAAATTGGAACTCCAAAAAATAAAGTAAAATTATTTTTTTCAAGTTTTGAATCTTCATGTAAATTAAATTTTTTACATTTTTATTTGTTTCTTGATTTCAATAAAAAAAATGGAAGAAAAAAAATAACAATTTGATACTTGAATTTCAATGTCCCAATTCCTGTCAATCTATTTCAAGTTGCAACAAGCTTAAGGAGTTAACCCCTAAAAGCCTAAGTGGTTTGGACAAAAGACAAATGTGTTATAAAATATAAGTTCTATAACTTTTTTGAAGTTTGCATCAAAGAAGATAAATATTGTGAAGCATGAAGAGTAGAAAATATCTTTACGGTCAAAATTATAAAATTACTATTTTTTTTGTTTCTCTTCAAATCAATTTTGAAGATATAACTACAAAAATTCACCAAAAATATAATTTCTATTTTTAGTATTTGAATTTTTTTGATTGGTCAAAATTGTGGTTTCTATTGATTTGTAAGAAAGTGCATAAGATCTAGTAATGTGAATACCAACACTTTTCCCAAATAGTAAAATTTTCAACACTATGTCAATTCTACACACCTTGTGCTATTTCTCTTATAATTTTTGTTTAACTATAGCAATCTTAGTTTTGAATAAAAATATTAAAAGATAGTCCAATATTTTAAAATACAAATAAATAAATAAATTGAAAAAAACTTTATTTTGACTCAAAAATGCTATCTAAAGTTGGGTAGCAACCAAAAAATGGTCACTTGAGCGCTTAGGGGTTAAGAATGTTATGTTTTCTAAGTCTACCCTCAATTTGTGTATGTTACCAAAATTTGATCTTAATATAGTAACTCCGAAAAGTGAAAACAACATATCACTAAGAAATAGTTGACTTTGTGTTGCATGCATTATACCATTACAATGGATAATTATTATCTAAAGTTGAACAACCCATACCCAATCACTTAATAGATTTTAGGACAAATGAGGACTAGTGTGAGGCAATGGAAAATTTTCTCATATAGAAAGATAGGAAATGTTGGAATTGTGAATTTTTTGTATTTTTTTTCTCAAAATTGAAATTACTATAAATTTTGGGAGACAAAGAGTGTTCCAAGCCTATAGACTATATATAGAATCTTCAAATTCCAATGAGTCAAGAAACTTCTTTCTCGCTTAGTACTTCCCACACACTTTATGAAACTTTGGGATATGTATCATTGTATCATGACCTTATTAGTGTCAACCTTGAAAAAGTAAAAAAAAAACATTTCAAGCTTTAATTGGAAATTGTTGCCTTCCACAAGTTGGATTACTTGGGTATAGCTTCCTAGTTGGCAATGGGTGGTTCTACCTTAAAAAGCCCAACAAACAAAGCACATTAGGGCCATTCAAACAACCATTATTTTCAATGACCTTGTACTATTGTAGCTCTAAGCTTACCAACAAGTAAACCCAAAGACTTGTCTAGTAAAGACACTGAGGGCTCATCAATATTGTACAACCTGATCTAGTTCATTTACAAATTGTCAATTTGAGCCATTCCAATTTTTATTGCATAGTGTGGGTGCTTATTTACTCACCCTTGGTAAATGATCAAATACAACCAGGCTCTTGGTTTGTTTTCTATCCTATGGGTATTCTAACATCAGTCCATTGTGCCTTTCAAGCAATGGATATTTCTAACTTTGTACTCCTATGATTTTAAAGAATTTTCTCACTTCCTACCCCTTTATCAAAGATGCCTAAATAATTATCTTAGAGTTCCTAATTGACTTCTTTATGATTTCTAGGGCTCTAAGCCTCCTCTAGATGATTTACTAATTTTAAATTTTTGAATTTTTTTTCTTGTAAAGTATAGCTTTTCCTATTAATATTGATAAAGAAATTTAAATTTGAACTTCCCTAGTAAAAGTTATGAAGGGATGAAGTTTGACTGTTAATCAATACTTCAAACTTCATCCATAGTTTTCTACCAACCTACAATTCAAAATTAACTTTTACTTTCACTTTTGACTTCTAAAATTTTCACCCTCCATTCTTGTTCTTCTTAGATGAAATTTACTAATATTCATCCAATATGACTTTTAAACTTCATCCGCTAATATCTTTTTCAATTTAACTTGGAATTCTAAGTGTAATATAGTTTTGAAAACCTCTAAACAAGAACTACAAGGTGATCTACCTGAATTTGGGTAAAAACATAATATTGAGACCCTGACTTGCTCTTGTAATTTGGCTACGCGTTAAAATTGCCTAACTTTGAAAATTCAAAAGAAAAAGATGAAATTTGTGGCTTACCTTGGAATTGGAGTAATTATTGAGGTAATTGTACAACCCCTTGTATTTTCCATCATTTGTCATCCTTCTTGCTCTTTTGATAATTTTGCCCATGCCTTGAAATGGAGTAAAAATTACAAGTTCAAAATTTTTAAAATATTACTTCATCTTTCCTTTTCCTTCTCTTTCTTTCCCTTAAGCACTATTTAAACTCCATTATTGTATTCCAAGAGTTGACTTGGGATTTGTATACAATAATTGTTGAACAATAATTGACCCGTTGACTTCTATCTTTTAAGTCAATTATTATTCTATTCCTTCTATCCAAAATAGTTGGCAATGTTGTTATTATTTCAATTGCTACAGTAGCCTCCACTTTTTTGGTAGATACGTAATAAACAACCTCTGCAATTTAGTAGGAGTTCTCTCCACTTGATCTACATCACAAGGCATCTTTTCATCACTCCACGAGTCTGTGAACACCATAGGTACTTCAACACGAGTACTTTGTATATTAGGCACCTTGTTCAACATAATTGAATGTACCATTACAAATGCAACGCCTCCAAATGCTTGTACACTTTGCTTTGTTTGCCCTTCATGTCTTTTCCCTCATGTCCTCTTCAAAAATGTTCCTAGTGGTAACAAAAATATTGTTGTCCACATATATATACTTATAATCCACTGCTATATCTTTTGAAACGCAGTGTTGTATTTGACATTTTGTCCATACTTCATTCTCTTCCTTTATTTTGCACCATTTGTAATAAAAAAATCCACAAGTATGGCATTCCCAATTCCACAACTCCTAAAAAAATTCCCTTCTATATTAAAAAGGGATGCTCACACTACTATCTCTATGTGCAATAACATGTAAATTTAGTTGCCAATCCCATTGTGCTTCATCTATGTTTGTCAAGTTTCAATTAATGCTACAATACCCAGGTTTTCCACGTTGAATACTAGCATAATGATTTCTAATCATTGGAGGTTTGAGAGTAGCAGACCTCTCTAAAGCATCAATTGTCTTCACTAAAGGATAGAACTACAAACTTTCTTTATTTTTTGGCCAACAACTTCAACAAGTACCTTCAATTGTCCACGGTCCTCTCTTTCAAATTTCTCCACATCTATGAGAAAAAACTCCTACATGTTATTTAGATGTTCTATCCTTCAACTAACAACCACCATAATACATTTTGTACTACTTCCCATTGTTGAATACAATCCATTGTCCAAGCCAAAGTGTCTTTCATTAGAGTATTGTTGTTTGCACCATTGAAAAAACCCTCTACCATGCATGTTCACCTTCGACTAGAGTTTTTTCTGCCATTTTTTTTGCCAAACAAAAATACATCATTTTTGGAATACTCATTAGTAGTTTCATCTACAATCACTCTATATGCTTTCTTCCTTTTTTTCACATCAACATTTGGGTCCAATGATTGTTGACTTACATATTTTTTCTACTTTCTTTCCTCATCTTTATTGTACCAAAGAATTCCGTTTTCATAATCACAACAAACTTGTAAAACAACTTGATAAGTTGCTTTATCTTCTTACCATATATGACAGGTATATTTGGCTATCCTTTCATATATTACCCCCAATGACATGCTTTCTCCAAAAGACCTTATCCAATGCAATGCACTTGTTGTCATTGTCACAACTCTTGTTTTTTGTGCATCATATGGCCATACTTTTGGATTAAGTCTTTCACATGCTTCCCACATAGCGCTTAACTTCATCAAATCCTAATCCATTGTAGTGTAGAACTCTCTCTCAAATTCCTTAGCATTTATTCACATTGAAGCTTCAATGTAGACTTTTGAATCATTGTACACAAGAAATTGAACCTTCCTCTCTGCAAATATCTTTTGGTACTCTTCAATTTCCATTTCTCTCGTCCTATGCTCCTGTTCAACTTGCTTGTATGATGCTACCACATGTTGACTATTAATAAGTTCCCAGATGATAATGTTCTGCAACCAATTTACTCTAGATATATTCGGATTCCTTAGTATTGCCAAAGCATGATACAAATATGTTTCTTCAAAGTCATGCACCACATCTACACATGAAAATGGGATCTCCTTTCAAAGTGGAGCACCCTTTCACTACAAGAAAACCTGTCCAAAATGACAGAAACTCGTCCTAATTGACAAAAATCAGCCTGTCCTAATCTACAGAAAATTGACAGATTTTTGTCAATTTGGACAATTTTTTGTCAATTCGGACAGTTTTTTGTCCTAATTGACAGAAACTTGTCAATTTTCTGTAGATTAGGAGGGGCTGATTTTTGTCAATTAGGACGAGTTTCTCTTGTAGTGTTTGTATCCATTCCTTCAAGAATATATGCTAATGGTCATAAGGTGAATAGTGACATATTTGACTATTCTCTTCCGAAGAGTCTCTTATACATTGCCGAAACCTGCTTTGCAATCATTACTCTATGGTTTGTCTCTACATTTTCTATATCCCAAATATTTGCAATCTTGGCATTAAAAACAAAATCCATTCTCTAAATGTATCCTGCCAAATATTCATCATTTGTTGGAAACTTTACAAGTGGAACAACGCTTTGTGAGGTGTACAACATTAGAGTCTCCTCTTCTTCATCAGAGGTTCTGTAAGCTCCCAATTCATCACTTGGGACTCATAGTCTTTTTTTCTCTAAATCTTGTAATTTAAGTTATAATTATATGCAAAAAAACTAAAAAAGAGTGTAAAACCAAAATAGGTGTATTACATGTCAATATGGCAGTTGTTTCTAAATAGACTTTTATCCCTAGAATAATCTTAAAATCCACTGATAAATAGGTTAGAACTAGGGAAATAGTGGGAATTAACAGGTCTTAGGGTTCTTACCTAAGATAGCCTAAAATCATTGTGCATGTGACCATGCTTGGCTAAATTGGTTTGAAGAGAGTTTAGGGCAATCCCCCTATAGATTCCCTAAGATAAGTTTTAGTTTTCCCATTCCATCAACGAAGTAGTAAAAACCTCAATTGTTAGCATGCAGATGTCACTTTCTTAAAATGGGTCAGTAGAGGAGTCTATGGCCACCGGATTGTGATCTTGGATCGAAAACATACCAGAAAGTCAAAAGAAAAATCCATTTACCTTTCTAAATTCCATTATATAGGTTTCCAAAACTTTAAACCTCCATGGTACTTAGTTCCAAAGTATAGTTTCCAAGATCTGCTTAGAAAAGTCCAAAGTTTAGATTCCAAGGTTAAAAGTGGTTTAGCATGGGGAGACATAGCCTACCAAAGTGAATTTTTTTACAAGTTTAGCATCCCTGCAATTGAATTTTAGCAAGTCCAACATACCCTCAATTAATTCACAAACCAACATAGCATCTGGAGCCAAGGTTTTAGATTGTTGAGTTTGGGTATCAAGGGTCTAGGTTGCTAAATTTGGGTATCGAGGGTCTAGGTTGTTGGGTCTAGATTGCAAGGTCTAGGTTGTTGAAGTTCTAGATTGCCGAGGTCTAGGTACCAAGGGTTGGGGTTGCCAAAATTATAGGGAACCAAGGTTTTGGGGAGCCGAAGGTCTGAGGAGCCAAGGTTTCAGGTTGCCGAGGTCTAGGTTGTAGGGGCTAGGTCTGTGAGATTGTAGGGCTGCAAAGTCAAAGTCTAGGGTAGTCTAGACCAAAAGTTGGATTTTAGAACTTAAGTCTAAAAACTTGAAAAATAAAAAAACACAATAAGGGAAAAGAGAAAAAGGGGGAGAAAATAAATAACATCACACGCCACACCTATATGCAACCCTCCAACTAGTAACTCTTTCTCACCAATAAGACAAACCACAAGTAATGGAGGGAGATTAGAGGAAAAAAAGTTGAAATATGGGACAAAGGAGAGAGAGAAGATAAACAGTGTCCTAGCCATAAGATAGGTAGACTTAGGAAGGAAATTTAAAGAATTCCTTATGACCGTTAAAAGGAAGATGAGTATGATACAAAGGAAGAATGTGTAAGAGGGAAAGGTGCACCATTAAGTCCCTCAGAGTTTGTCTATAGTTATAAGACCACCATAAATACATTTGGTGGAATAGTACTAGAGTAGAAGAAGGAAGTTAGATTGTTAAAGTGTATTATTTTCTAAAACAAGTGGGGAACTTGGAAAAATAAATAAATAAACAAACAAAGGAATACCATGGAACACGAGGATGTGGATGTGGATGTAGACGTGGACGAGGTCATCTTTAACACTAGCCATGATGAGGTAAGTCATTGAGCATTCTTTGGTGGTTTTTCCCTAATTAGCTCTTAATCTTCTTAATTATTGTTTAATCCACATTAGCAAACAAGGATTAGCGAGAGGTAGAAATTTAGATTCAAAAGTTCATAGATTAGGAAGAGGGATTTCCGAAAACATATTACACTTAAGATTTGGCTTTGATTTGACTACATTAGGTTAAGTTGAGCGGTCATGGGTAGGATGGATGAAGGTTAACTAACTTCATCCAAAAAGAACAACGGACAGAATTTAGTAGTGGGAATTTAGGAGTAGAAACTAGGAGTTAATTTAAAAAGTAAAAATTTAGAAGTTGAAAATTAGAGTAAAAATTTAGAAGTTAAAATTTAAAGTAAATCTTGGAAGTTAAGTTAAAAATTAAAGTTAGAATTTAGAGTAAAAATTTAGAGTAAACTTTTAGGAGGTAGAATTTAGGGTTAGTTAAATGTTAGACGGTATAAATTTGGAGTTAAATTATAGAAGTAAAAATTAAAGCTAAACTTTTGGAAGGTAGAATTTAGGGGTTAAATTTTAGAAATCAAAATTTAGAGATTTAATTTTAAAAGTTAAACCTAGAGTTGATTTAGATGGTAGAAACTAGAATTAGATTTAGAGGTTAAAATTTGGAGTGAACTTTTAGAAGTTAAAATTTAAAGTTAACTTTTGGAAGCAAAATTTAGGAATTAAATTATAAAAATTAAAAACTGTAGATTCAAAGCTAGAGGTTAGAAGTTAGATGTTTTAGTTAAAATTCAAAATTAGAAATTAAAGTTAATTTTAGAAATTAAAGCTTAGAAGTAATTTACTAATTTAGAAGATAAAACTGAAAATTTAATTAGAAGTAGAACTTAGATTTAGTTTAGGAATAAAACCTCAAGATTAAATTGGAAATAACAATCCAAAGGTTAAAACCTAGAATTAGACCGGACTAGAAGGTAGAGGGGTTCATGGAAGGAACATAGGGGGTTCAACTTAATTAGTTAGGATTGTTAGGAACCCGGGGGTGCACTTAGTTCTACTACAACAAACCACTTGCGAACAAGTGGGTTCTAATAAACTATAATTTTAACTTCAAATTTTGAGCATTGTTTACTAATGACTGTAGGATTCTACTGCCAAAATTTCAAACTCAAATAAAATATGGAATGATTCCTAGAAGAGGTTAAAAATGATTTAAAATGGCATGTTTTTTTTAACTCAAATATTTTTAGAGAACACATTAAGATGACCATTACATCAATATTCAACTCAAAATGAGCTTTCAATAAAGAGTTATTTTTAGGAATTTTTTGTTCATTTTTTAAACAATTTTTTCTTATATAACATAGGAGTGTAAAAGTTATTTTTCAGTTTTACAGTGTATCTTTTTACTTCAAAAATTTGTAACTAATTATTATTAACAAATAAAAATATCAATAATTCAAAACATAAACTTTCAAAGTAGAAAAATCTATTCATATTTTTTCATTTAATTTTATTTAAAATTCAAAAAGCATATAGGGGGTCCAAAGTTTTGTTCGCACGTGGTTTTTAATAGACACTCTAAGTGACCCCTCCAAGCACTAGGAACACTTTTAGTAATACAAAAATATTGATAGCAAGTCAACTACAACAAAAAATGAAAATAGTGTGTTAAAAATTTGAAAGGAATCATCTTCCTTGTTAGCATTACATATCATAGAGAAGTGGCCTCCAATGCCTTAAACTTTGTTAAAAGGCACCTAGCATGTCCCTTTCAAATTCCCTCTCATAATTTACCTATAGGGAAACATTTTAGTAAACCTATCAGCATATTTGTTGTTGTGCGAATGACCAAACAAAAACAAACCACTTTACAATAGTACAATGCAAGCAAGCCTACAAGCTCCTCACATCTTTCAATGCACACAAATAGAGAACACTTTTTTTTTAAAATACCACCCATGTCTTTAAAGTGACATAATGCAAAAAAAATAATAAACATAGGAAAAAAGTTGTAACACTATGACTGTGACATATAATGCACAAGTCAAAATTTATTGAAATATAGTATTAGACAAAGATCCTTAAGTGAAGTTTGACCACCATCTTAATCAATTGGATAATTTGACACCAATACGGAACAATAGTGCCCTAGAACAACATAAAAAAAAATATCTTTTTACAGAAACAATGTAAACATAACAACCTCCCATAGCACGGTATGGACCATGCTATACAATATTTCATTTTTTTAGGCTAAACCTAATCCACCGATACATGAATTATCAAAACTAATTTACAGAGATTAATCCTAAACCCTCAACCACAAAATTAGAATAAAAAATAGGAATCTATTAAAAAGAGAGAGAATACGACTTTGACATCAAAGTGTTCTCCCTAAAAAAATTTATATAAAAAACAAGTACAATAGTACATTATACATCAATATATCTTTATAAAAATATATATTTTTGTCTTTAAATGTCATTATTCTCACTAGAATTAATTAAAAATTTCTTGTTCAATTTTTTTTTAATTCGGAAAAATGGCAAAACAATTGATCTTGTTTCTTGAAATTGCAATTCAATCCTTTTCTAGGTTACAAAGGTATCTATGCAATTGCTAATTTCTTTACTAATGTGAGTACTTTATATATAGAAGATAATATTTTACAATTATTCGTGGCCAAAAATAAAAATAAGTATTAAAACAATCAAAACCGAGTATTACATATAGAACTTGATATAAAGAAAATCAACAAAAAAATAGATTTGAATATTGGATTTTTTTGAGGTAAATTCAAACTAAATAATGAAAAATAAGTGTAAACATAATTCTATGTATCTATCTATTTATCTATCTGTACGGGGAAGACACTCTCACTACATTTGACATAATATTTAGTAGCAGATAGAGGAGTCTGCCTTCCCTCTGACAGAATGGTGCCGAATATTCAGCATCATTTCATCCGCTGGATAATATGGTGCCGAATATTTGACACCATCAGTAGCTATTAAACACGCATTAAAATTCGTTAGAGTGGTAGGGTGGTTACTGTACTACCATGCAAACTTGGGGTAAGAAAAATACTACTTTCTATTTTGACAATGCAAAAAATCTACAATTAGACCTGGAGTACTATAAACTCAAATTCATATAGTACACAAAATATGAGTTTTATACAAAATAGCTGTCAAAAAATCATTGGCTTATGAATTTCAACATTCAAAATTCCTTGCAATGCTTTGTAAGACAAACGTGTTTTGTATCTTAGGATGCAAAGACAACTATTTATATACCTATGGAGTGGTAGGAGGTAAAGTAAACAGTGTGGGATATGTAAATTAGAATTTGTAGTTTCTCATTGCTCATAGTGTAGTCAACAATTGTGATTGAAGTAAAATTTCAAACCTCATTTAGGCATAGTATAAAAACTTTTTTGAAAAAACTTTGATATGAAAAAAATTTGAAATGAAGTTAATTTTTATAAACAAAAATCATTTTGGAATTTTGATCCTTCAATCAAAAGTTATGGATAAATTTCAGATAGGGGTTGGAAGGGAATTTGTTTTGGACATTTTCAAACACCTCCTCTGAAATTTGTTCATAACTTCTAGTTGGATTATTGAAATGTCAAACGGATTTTTGTAGATTAAATTTTACTTGATTCACCAACTTTTCTTGGTTTGAAACTTTTGGAAAAAATATAGTCTACTATGTCTAAATGAGGTCTGAAATTTGACTATCACAATTTCCGCGTTTCCACTTGTGGATAATTATCACCTGATGTTAATTATAACCATGAGTGTTGAAGCTCTTTTTTTTGTCCTAATTCACATATCCCACATGGATTGTTTCACCCACCACTACTCCATTAGTATAAAGATCTTTTCTCCAATCTAACGTCAATTAGATTGGCTATAGGGCTTGACCAAATTAGCGGCACAAGATATTAAATTTGTGGCACAAGATATTAAATTTGTGGCACAAGACCCACATCATCGGTTCAATTTTCTTATTGAAAATCTTGTGTGTTGACTGCCCGCATCCCAACCTTGCTCCCGAAAGAGGCTTGGTGTGTAAGTACCCCTTGTAATGACACCAAAGTTATAATTAACACCAGGTGCGAACGTACCCTTTAGATAAGTTAATTTGCTTTGCATTTTGTTCACTGTCAGGTTCTTTCTCTTGTAGCCACTAGATGAATGTCATGGATGAGGCCTCCAAAGAGGGAAAGGCAGCCTCCCTGAAGGCTACTGAATGTTATGTGAGGTACCCACGTGTGGAGGAGTGATTTTTTGACCCCCTATTTACTTTTGAATAAACTATAATTTTATCCCAAAATTTTGAGCTTTGTTTAACAATGATTAAAGGTTTCTATTGACAAAATTTTCAATTCCAAATAACATAAGATATATTGTCTAGAAAGGGTTGAAAAATGAACTAAAATGGCATGTTCTCCAACTAAAATATTTATAGAGCTCACATGAAGATGACTATTGCATCAATATTTAACCAAAATAAACTTTCAATAGAAAGTTGTTCTATAGAATTTCTTTTTCATTTTTCATTCTAAAGAATTTTTTTTCTTATATAATATAGAGGTGTGAAAGTTATTTTCAGCTTTATGGTGTATCTTTTTTCTTAAAAAATTTATAACTAATTACTATTAGCATAAAAAAATACCAATAATTCAAAACATAAAATTTTAAAGTAGTAAAATCCATCCATAATTTTTTTTAAAATTAAATTGTAAGATGTATTACATGTATTACTTTTTCCGCCGCACGCTAGTTGCTAAAACGTGGATAGTGTCCTTCCCATGTCTATCCGTCTGTCTATTTATCTATCTCTCTCTAGGGTTCAATAGAGAATTTTGAAATTACAAAAGCAACTTGTTCACATATGTCTAAAATAGACATAATTGAATAATCATGAATGATGTGGTTACTAGGACATTAAATAAGCCTAGACTTTGTCAGAAATCAAACTTGCATTTTTTTAATACAGACACTACTACATGGCATAACGACTCAAAATTGAAATCTGAAAAGGATATTGTGCCATAAAGTTATTAATAAGCCATGGATACTTCAAACACCACAATCTACAACGCATAGTAACTACTCCAGAGGAATTAAGTTCTAAAGTTATTACATATTATGTTACAATAGTTGGACATTTGCTTGGCAAATGTAAGTGGTGGCACCGAATGATGTTATAGACATTATAGATGCTAACTAGACTAGGTTGTCATCTAGCCAAACAATTACACTCAATTACAACTTCAATATCTCTTTATGCCAAACTTCACATTCTTATTGATGTGTACATAACTCCTAAATTGAACATACACTTTATTCATTTTGTGATTTAGTGTGTTATGCCTTAGCTCATGTGGCATTTGAAAGGAGTGATTAGCTCAATGCAAGGAGGATACCTAAATATTAGCGTAGCTTCAGCGTAGGGACGTTGTTCCTAATCCAATGGCTAACAAGGTTTCTAGACTACTCTTCGTTCATGAGAAGTTGCCGTGAGAGGATGATATCACTAGTAAATTACTAAAATCTGGCTTTCTCTTGTCTGTATTGCGACATGGATAACAACTAGAATGTGGCTAAAGACACCTCACATACGACTGTAAACTAACTGAGTGTTCATTTGTTGGCCATGGGTGCAGGTGAAGCAGCTCCCTCAACTTTGGCTTTGAATGTACAGATTGAAGGACCAAGTTCTCCCATCCTCTATAGACAATTACCTATGATCCCATCTTTGTTGGTAGTTTTCATGTTTTCTTTTCTTAATTACTGTCATACTAGTATGTGCACTTACATTGATTACTAAACTATTACGAGTCTACAACTACTTGTCGGAAATTGCGGAAACAATACTTATTCATATTCATGATTAGATAAGCATATTCACAAGCTAAAGCAATATCTGCTTGCTTGGGGGGTGCACTACAAAAGAAGTTCATAGGTGAGGAACGACCAAATTTTGAACCCCCTATATTATATCCTAAAATTTTAATTTTTTTCTAAAAAAAATATGAATAGATTTTCCTACTTTGAAAGTTTATGTTCTGAATTATTGATATTTTTTATGTTAATAATTATTAGTTACGAATTTTAGAAGAAAAAAGATACACTATAAAGCTAAAAATAACTTTCACACCCCTATATTATATAAGAAAAAAAAGTTGAAAAATGAAAAAAAAATTCTATAAAATAGCTTTCTACGTACTAAAAGTTTATTTTGGTTGAATATTGATACAATAGTCATCTTCATATGATCTCTATAAATATTTTAGTTGAAAAACATACCATTATAGTTCATTTTTTAATCCTTTCTAGACAATATATCACATGTTATTTAGGATTGAAAATTTTGGCAATAGAAACCTATAGACATTGTTAAACAAAGCTCAAAATTGTAGGTTGAAATTATAGTTTATTAGAAAGTAATTAGGAAAAGTAGAAATGGATAGTTAGGGTTTGGTCGCTCCTCACCCATGAACTTCCTTTGTAGTGCATCCCCCGGGTTTGCTTGGCTCTACCAAAAAGACACAAGACCCTTAGTTGTATTGACCATCTATATGATTATGCAAAAGGTTGGAGTCATTTAATACTATTGCATGATGATGTTTGGATCATTTAGATCAAATATATGAGGTACATAGAACACTTTATCTTCCTGTCCATGAGGTTTGATCATCCTAGATATGATAAGCCTTGATCTGATGAATCTCGTTCAATGTACGGTTTAATGGAAAAAATTTGGTATCGATCTCTGAAGGTCTAGGATTGTTAGAAAATGCCTAATAATGGGATGTACTAGTCTTTTCTCTCTCTTTCTCTCTCTTTCTCTCTCTCTATATGTTATTGTTGAAAAAATATGTCCACACAAAGAAACTATTATGACTTAAATTTTTGTACACTCATTTTCTAATTGAATATATTTTTATTTTTCTAGAAGTATTTTTAGAGATTTTTAAAATTAAAAATACACACATATAATATATTTTATTTAAATTTATTTCCCATTTTTTTCAATTCATTATTTTTTGTTAATAAAAAAAGATGTCCATTACTACTTGGCATGGTATGGCATGGACAATACATTCTTGAAGGAGAAAACATTCAAATACATATGGTTAAATTACATTGAACAAGCAGTTTTTGCTTTTAGACAATTATTTTTTATTTTTTATTTCATTAATCTAATTTTGAGAAAAGTGGAGTGTAGAGCAAGTCTTCAAGAGCTATGGCCAGGTACAAGGGTAATTATAGTTTCCACAATACTTAAGTACTTGATTGCCATTTTAAATTTTTTTGTACCTTTTTTATACTTGCAATTACTGATTTCAAATTGAAAACTAATTTTCCTTAGCAATTTTGGATTCCACAAATGTAACTCTTCCTCAAATCCACACATACATAAACATAACAGCACAAATACTTCAACTTCTACATTGTGTAAGTACACTAATTAAATTCAAAATCTAAATATAGAAAAATAAAGATAGAAGGCAAACAGAATTCCTAAGACTTCAAAAGAATGAACTCTAAGCTACAACAAAATTGTTAATAGATGAAGCAACAAGAATGATATATGAAAAAAGATGCATAAAATGACAAGAAACAAAAAATACAAAACATAAGTAACACCACATTTAAGCAAAAACTATGACCAAAAACTATAATGAGAATTGCATTGTAACATTTGATCCCAAAGTGGCATTGAATTCAAAACAACTTGATAGAAAACCAAATCATTTAACAATTTGAATATGGGAAATGCAAGAATTAAGAAAATTGTCAAGCTCCTACATACCACTTGACAGTCTTGGCAATGAGAATAACCACTCATATGTAGGATTTTTGAAGGAAGACAAGTGTGGCCTCCCACTAAGATCACAAATCTTCAACGTCAATGCAAAAAAAACTATACAACAGTTCCTATATCTACGTCTACATTTAAAAAAAATTTAGAAATGTTGGAACTACTCTTTGAAGGAGTTCAACTATTTGAATGTGCAACCTCATCTTTGATTATGTGTCAATGTGTATAGAAGAGGAAGCTAGAGTATATTTTGTACAAAAAAATTGCATTTCATTTTTCTAATTTATTTTAGTTATACTATTCCAACAGCTTAATCTCCCATTGTAAGTACTTGGAAAAAAATAGGCTATTCCAAAGCCATTGGAATGAACCATAAGATTTCAAGGCCCCTAGGAAATTCTTAAAACGTCCTTCTTTTACTTTAACAGAGCCAAACTAGAATCTAAGGAAGATTAAAAAAAATTGGAAATTTTCATTTCTACCTAAAAAACGACGAGGTCGAAGAGACTCAACTACCATAAATTAAAAAAACAGCAATATAAAACACCTAAATCTGCAACCTATAATGGAGATAAGGACACATGCATAGCAAATACAAAGGCAATGACGACCATCTTCTTCAAATAGATGTGCTACCTCAACCAATCTCTTAGTTGACAAACTACTCTATCATCATTTGTGCGGTCAGGCACAAAGACTACCCTCAAGTTTGCATAGCTTCTTCATTGGTAAGGCACAAAATTAGAGCTGAAGCTTCAGAAAAATTTGTGTCTACCTACTATAGTTGAAAAAATTTGAAATGATTGAAAGAAGTGCTACACCTTTTAAGTCAATTGATGAAGTTAGATTGCAATGAAGCTAGAGAAACTATTTATTATTCACTTAAGTAACACGAGAAAACCTTTATTGAACCTACACAAAATTGCTATGGAAAACAGATGCCATATTTGGCAATTGTGCTCCGCTAAGGTTTTGAGCATACACATATACTTTATACTACTACAAACAAAAGTTGTTTAAGAAAGAATTGATGCTAAACTAAAATGAAGTAGAGCAATAATGCCATAATAGAAATGAAGTAAGTTATGCAATCAACAATTTGGTAAACAACTTTCTTCTAATTGCTCCAACTTAAATCAATAGTTCAAAGGGACAACCTAAACCTAAGAAAAACATCATAGCCTTTACACCAATATAAGTAGTGATAGGGAAGACATGGAAAAGGAAGAGAAACAAAAGAGGACAAAATAAACATTTCCAATACATAATCTTAGAAATACTTACTCAATTGTCAATGATTCATACTCAAAGAAAGCATTAGCAACATTCAAACAAACAGTAGTTCTAGCATCTCCTAGTGAATTGACTTTCAAAATAAAGAGAAGGTTTTACCTATAGCTGTCTACCAAATATGAAACATGCGGTTATAGAAATTTGTTTTTTAAGAACTGTCTTCTGCACTTGTAAAACATGAAGTAAAAATAGACTTTAAAAAATCTGTTAAGATCTCATTCATTGTCAACCTAATGAAAGTTATAGTGACCTTTATAACACCACGTAGCTTGCAAGTCAAAATCAAAGGTAACAGAAATCCTAATCAATCAATTTCAAATACAAACAACGGATGCAAACAAGAGAAAAACATGCCTCACTTTCATCAACAATCTTGCACAGCATGAGCAGTACAATGGCAAACAAGAACTTCAACACCGAGGGAGAAGAGTGGAGTTTAGCAATGTTGAAGCACACGCAGAGTGGTAAAGTAGGGGCGTAGGAGCGCAGAGGAACAAGGAAGCACAACCTTCCACAACCGAGAGGAGTGGACAAGATGAAGACCATTTGCGACAAAGAAGAGTATAGTGGAATGATGTTTACAAGCCACAAAGAAGGACAGACGAGGTGAAGACCATTTGCAATGAAGAAGAGCAAATGAAGTGAAGACCACAGTGAAGTGATATCTACAGGCTACGAAGAAGAGCAGATTAGGTGAAGATCGTTTGTGACGACCACAATGGAGCAATGTCTACATGCCACAAAGATAACAACCATAGCAGAAGCGACAAATTGGAGGATCATCTATGGAAAATCCCTAAAGATTGTGTCAAAGAAGGCCTCGTGGCCAACTTGCAGAGCTCCGTGGGGTCCGGGAGGTAAGTTCTCTACAGAATTCATCTATTTTTTACTGTTCCAATCATGCATTTGTACCAACTTCATCCCCGCAATTGCTATTCATTTGTGAGTGCTTTATCCCAAAAACGACATGGATGCTTTTTGGCCAATACATAACAAAGACTCTCTTTGTGTACAATATAAGTGCAACTATTCATTCTCCAAATTACCAATGTTAAAGGATGCATGTCAAAGTGCACAAAATCATGTGCTATTCTATTTACATCATTAAATTCATTTAATATTTGAAAATTCAAGAATTAAAACAATGTAATAGTAGCTCTAATTCAATAGTAATGAATATAATTTAAAATAAAATTATTTAACCACATTCAATAATGATTTCTATGTTACTTTAAATTTTAAACAATGGCTTTGTGCATACCTTTCAAATAATTAATGTAATTCAATACTAAAACTATCAATAATGAATGGATAAAGAATTCTATAATGGAAGTATAAAAGTCTCTATACACTATAAATACAATGTTTTTATCTTATATATTGATATCAAATATGCTTCAAAATGTTCTTCATTTGCAAATAAATTATGAATCCAATAAGTCTAATTATGTACAATAATTAACTCCTAAAGTCTCAAGGCCTCTTTTCCTTTGAAAACCACTCAAAACTACCATTCAAACCTTCATAACTTATAATTTTTGCTCTATTGATTTTGAATTTATAATTTTATATAATAAAAAATTGAGTTGAGATTCTAGGAAAAAAATTCTCCCCCCTTAATTTTCATTCATTAGAAAATTGTTAAGTAGAAGTATATTCAAGATTGAAGGAAAATCTAAATTATTAATAGTTCTAAGATGGAATTGAAATACACTAATCTGAATAGTGACATTGTTCCAACGAGAGATCTTAAGCTTGTAAAACTTATTTTTGATAAAAATGTAAAAATTGGGCTCAGAAATGAATTCAACAAGTTATTTTTGGAAGTAGATGCTCTAAGTGCCCAAAAATCAATGTTGTCCATAACTTTCTCATAACTAATCCAAATGGAATGAATCAAAGCTCGCCATGTATGGTCGGGTCCAGTTCATTTATGAACTATGTATTTGAGCCATTCAAAATTTCTTTTACAATGTAAAGTATAATTGATAGATTTTGGAAAAGATAATTATTATTGCATCCTTACGCAATTTCACTCAAGGCTAAGAAATTTCAACTTCAAAAAACCAAATCTCCATTTTTGGTGAATTTTTAAAGTTAATTTTCATGGTTTTATAGGATATTTTATTGCAAGCAATTGGTGGTGAATTTTTAAAGTTTGATTGTGGATATATGTAGAGAGCATCCATATGCACATCTTATCCAAGGCAAGTTTCTCAAAAAAAGGTTTACAATTCCTTCTATAGAGTTTTAAGTGTTAGGATGACAATGTTCAAATGTTGTAAGAATAGATATTTCTTTGTTATAATTAGAGTACTCTATTTGCCACTCATGTGGTAACTAATTTGGTACATTTGAGCATGATGGTACAATTACTTTGCCAAGATCTAATTCAAAATATAGAGATATCTATTTCACAAAGTTTGGTCATATGATGCTTCAATTGAGCCCTTACTAGGAACTTATATTTTTGTTACTTAATGGTCTAGTTCATTTATGAGCAACTCATAATGAGCAAAAAAAAATTAGAAGAATCTAAAATAAAATATTTTAAAAATTTGTTCTATATAGATTATATTCTTACATATAGTTAGGCCTAGCTAAGTTGGGAATGTTTTATCTTTTACTAACTTACTTTCTAAGCCACAGTGATTTTTAGTGAAGGGTGTGACAGTCAAAAATTAAACACCTAAGTTGGAAGGACAACTCATGCCATTTCTAAAATTGTAAATTCACCTTCTTTCAATCTTCTTATCAAAAGTTATAGGTGGATGAAGTTTAATCTTTACGAGGCTTTGAAAACTTCATTCAAGGTTTTGTACCTCTTCCCTATTTATTTTGAAATTTAACACTTGTCCTTATGTTATTATCTTTTCACTAACTTCCAAGTTTCGACTCTAATGGATGATTTTTACGCTACTTCATCCAATTTCCATCCCAAACTTCATCCTCTCCTAACTTCCTTATTATAAATCTATTCTTAAAAGTGTGATATGTTTTCGAAAACCTCTAAATCTATTCTACAAGATTTTCTATCTAAAAGTTGGAAAAGTCCTATTCTCAACACTCTAACTTGCATTTGAAGTTTGGCTAGATATAAAAATAGATAATATTGAAAATTGAATAGAAATTGAAGGAATTAGTAGCTTACCTTAAAATTTGCCTCATCTAGGAGGTGGTTGAATACTCCTTTCAATCCTCCATTGTTGGCCATGGTTGAATCCTTTGTGGAATTTTGCTCACCGCTTAAAAAGAGAGTTTTGATACAAAGTTGCCAATTTTTGGACTTTTTTTTTTCTTTCTACCCTACCTCTTTCCCTTCTATACTATTCCTTTTTAATTATTTTGCTTATTCCAATGGTTGACTTAGGAGGGAATATTATCTACATTTTCAATCTTTCAATTCTCTTTTCACATGTTAAATCTATAAATTTAGTAACCAAAAAAATATGAGGATAAAGGACATAAAATGATCTGAAAAAAATTACACATCAAAACTTCAAACCATAATGATATGTATTGTGGAAAAAAATCAAATTTTTTTCACCGCCCATGCGTCCACTTGCAAGCACTGTCCGTCTATCTGTGTTTGTGTCCATCTGTCCGACCTTATCCTTTTGCTATAGCTACCAAGGTTAGTCTACTCCTTTGTGAATTTCCACCTTGAACTATGTTTTGTATAATTTATATGATATAAGAAGAAAATGTCAAAAAAAACTAACCATGTGTAGTGTAAAAATCACACTAATTGATTCTGAATTCTAATGGCCTAAAATGGTTTTCAAAGATTTCTTCCTAATCTTGATTGAATCCTAAACTCTTCAACTACCAAATGGACCTTCTTTCCCTACTCACTTGCAATTTAAATTTGACACTTTTATCTCTTGAGTTTGAAGAGTTGAGAATTATGAGAAGGTGCTAAATCTCTATTTTGTTCTTTTGATTGTAGTTGTAAGCTAATGAGAGAAAGAGTGGTGAGTTTAGGATTCTAATTTCTCCTTCTAGTTGCTAATTTCTACTTGGGTTGCTAATTGCAATTTCTCTTATCTACTTTTACTTCTATGTGTTTTAGCTCTCGGTTTGACTTTTGACAGATTACTATTTTTAAATGTTTTAAATTTTTTCCTTCTAGAGGCTAAAATTAACTTTCTAGATTAATAAGGCACTCACAAATTGAACCTTCCTAGTAGAAATTATGCATAGATGAAGTTTAACCGCTAATCGGCATTTAAAAACTTCATCTACTCACTATTCTTAGATGGTAATCTTAAACTCATTTTTTATTATAGATTTAAACTCTAATTTTTTAGTACCTCCTAACCCTACTCTTTTGTTATATATGAATGATTTTAACACGTCTTCATTCAATTTAAGTACTAAACTTCATCCGCTCATAACTTACTCGTTTCAATTCGGAATCTTTCGTGTCTTATGTTTTTGGAAACCTCTCAACCTCTATTTTATGATTATGAACTCATTTTTATACTATCAACTCTTTTCTTCACTCTTAGCCTTGGCTTTAAATAAATACTATCACACAGAAATGAATAACTTGGTCAAACTTCCACTAATCAAGCCAAATGGCTTGACAAACTTTAAAGAGTGAAATCAAAGCTTCGTTGTATTTTGAGAATACTCTAGAATTATAAGACACACTCACACCTCTCAAAGTCAAAGCTTCGCCATTCCTTGCAATTTCTCTAAATTTCTACTAATTTCACACTACTCAAAGTTGAAGCTTTGTCGTCATTTTGAACAACAACTAATTTCTATAAACTTTTCAAAACAAGTGAAGTCAAATCTTTGCTGTCCCAAATGGAACAAGGAAAAATACCAGTAACAAAATGTTTGTTAGTACCAACAAGCTAGTACAAGGTTAGTACAAAGTTAGTAAAATTAGAAAAAACCACAACTTTGTATATGTGTGTTAGTATTAGAAATCAAACCAAATAGACACTAGAAGCAACATCGCTAGTCATAAGGGGAGAAATCTCTCTAAGTTTAGTATAAGTGTTAGAAATAAACCCCAAAACTTTAACAAAGTATCAAATTTCAACAAAACATCAACCAAAGCTTCCAAAACTTCAACAAAAATACAACAAAAAGAAAGATAAGCTTGAAGGGACCCCAAGTCCTTTAAAAAAGCTTCAAAAACAAGAACAAAAAAGCTTGAAATGCTTCAAAAACAAAAAAATTGGCAACATGGCCTAAATGGCCAAAATCCATTTAAATGGACTTAAATGAAAACAAGGCAGTTCAAAATGAACCTACGGGATGATTTGAGAGAAGAATGAGCCCTTTTAAATACTTTTTTAAGGTTTCTCACCCCCCTTCAATTCCTAAAATGTAATCTTATCATTTAAGATTTTCATCCTAATCTTCAAGTTTTGATTTTCTACGCTAGTTCAAAACTTTAACTTTGGAAAAAAGAATTCAAATCAAAAACGGATTGTGCTATTAGCTTTAGAAGGCCATTTTTAGTCAAAATAAAACCCAACCTTTTTTCATCTGCTAAAAGACTACAAAAGCTAGCGCCACCTACAAACCTAAAAGGAATAAAAATCCAACTTTGGGAGGTTTACTTTTTTGAAGAAAGTAACTAGCCTAGGATTTTAAGTAGGTATGAGGAAGTAAGAAAAGACCTAACTTGAACCTCATTCTGACTTCATATGCTCCCGATATGCTAGACAACTCCACGATAAACTTCAAATTTGTCAATTCTGAGAGGATTTTGCTTGTTTTAGGTCTTCTAGCTATCAAAATGTCTTGAAACTTGTTGAAGAGTGTTATTAGTATAAAAAAAGCTAGTCTAATTTTTAGTGGGATTATACGATGGAAATTTCATGAAATTTCCATTGTATAATTTGGCAATTGAATATCTTCTAACTATCAGAAAATTCCGGAACTTTTCATAGAAATTTTCATGAATTTCTATAAAAAATGTGCAAGCTCATATTTTTACTTTGCACATTTGAAGAAGGAGAGCCAAATCCCGCTATCTCCTTTAACCCCTAAAGTCCCATGGCCATTTTTCTGCCAAAACCACTCAAAACTACCACTTCTATTGCAATCACTTACAAAATAAATTTTAAGAAATACTTTTTAGAATCTAGCTGTAGAATCTTGTTCTATACTTGTCTTAGATCATGTGATAATTTTTTTAAATTTTTGACCGTATAGATTGAAAAAGATTAGCATTCAAAGTGAAAGAAAAAAATTTCTTTCAAGAAATCGCTATGATTGCCTGCAAAACAAGAAGCTCCATAACTTTCACATCTCTAATTCAAATGGAATGAATCAAAGTTTTCCATTTACAAAAAATATAATCTACAAAAAAAAATATTAAAAAATTTATTTCAACTTTTTGTGGATTTTTTTTGCTGCCCGCTCTCCCCCATTTTGAGGCTATTGTAGCATAACTTTTGCTCCCAGGCACCAATTGAAATAAAAATTATATTCCCCAAAAGCTCTTAAGTTTTTCTATCATATGAAAAAAATTCAAAAAGTTTCAGTAAAAATTGAGATCATAGGAGCCTGCCCAAAATCCATTTTCCCCCATAGGGACAATGGGACTTTAGGAGTTAACTTCTAGTAAATGGAAAATCTTTTATATGAAGAGGAATCTTGGCAAACCGATTTTGCTATTGGACTCCTAGCATGGTTTTTGCCTAAAACCACCGTACTTATATCGTAGATGCTCTTCTCTGGTTCGTCTTGAGTTTTCTCCACTTATAGGTTAACAATTGGGATTTCTACTGTTTCGTCGGTATGATGGGAAAACTGAAACCTCTCTCTTGAACTAGTTTAGGATTCTCATGTAAGTTTCCTCGACCAAGTTAGCTATGTTTCGTCACATGCAAAGTAGGTTTGGCTAGTTTCGGGCCATTCTACTTAAATACTATAATATGTATAGGTTTTGGGTTTCTACCCTATTTACATGCAGGGTTTGTGTTATGTTTTGGAAAAAATATGCTAATTAGGAACAAATACTATAATGGCATGTGACATACTTATTTTGGCTTTATGCTCTTTTTATGGCTTTTTGTATATTAATTCACACTCGAAAGACTAACAAACGAAAAAAAGAAAAGAATGAGTATCGGATGACGAATCGGGCACTCACAATAGGTTGTGAAAACACTTCTTAGATGCATGTTGGTGTAGATGAGGGATGATAAAATGTGAAAATGACTACCACAGACTCTTTTGTAGTGGTGTTTGTTGTTACTTGTGGTCATTTAAGAGAGTACAAAATATTATAGAAAATAGAAACAAAAGGTGCAATTTATAAAAAAAGGAAAGGGGTCCTCAAATTCCTAGATTTTGAAAATAAAATTTGCTCCCATGTCCCTAGAGGGCTCAAAATACATAGAACATTATGGGTGCCACACCAACGGACAGTTTAGCCCCAAAAATTGGAAACATAAAAAAAAAGTCCACCTCAATAATTGGTTAAAAAGAAAAAGAAAATTATCTCCCACTTTCATTCACATTAGACAAAGTGCAACTAATGTTCTCAATAATTTAGAATTATATGAGATAGTCACCATGTGATGCAAAAGAGGCAACGACATTTATAACAACACGTTTATGTTTTTTTAGACATTACAAAAAACACAAAGATGACACATCAACAAGTAGATTCATTTTGACTATGGATAAATTTATAAAAATTACTATGATCAATGGTAAAATGTTGACCATCTATGAAAAATTGAAAGAAAAGGCAACCATGTGGCATATGTTGCATAAAGTAAAGAAAAATGAATGGATGTGCATTATGCTACTATAGATGAAAGAAACTGGTCTTCATACAAGTGAGGTGGTGGGAAATGAAACAATCTATATGGGACATCTAAAAAAAATTTGTCTTCAATATAAAATGTTTGTGATGTTTTTCTTATAACATGTAGATGTCCAAAGCAATGTCTACATGTTTAAAATAACATCTACATGTCTAAAATAATATTAAGATGAACAAAAACAAAATTCTTATATTCAGTTATCCCATATTCTTATATTCAATTATTTTTTGTCTCATCATGAACAAACTATAGGTATAAGTATGACCTCTCTTTCCTTCACTTTCACTAACTTTTAATGAAGGAATTCCTTCATTTCACCATCAAAAATTCATAGAAATGGTAGATGGTGAGTTTTCTTCAATTCTTGTTGAATTCAATATTTTTTATTTTTTATTTGATTTATTTTAATTAATTAATTTCTATTGATATTTTCTTGTGGATATGGTATGCAATAATTGATATTTCAAAAGACATCTAATTTTACATTTCTGCAAGGATATCACGGTGAACGTCTTCGAAGACATTCACAAAAACATAACTGCATCACAGGAAACGTCTCTTAAATAGGAATGTAGTGTGCAAAATAGTGGAAAGCATAGTCCATGTCAGCCACGAGGAGATGCCATGTCAGATTTTTATAGGGTCCACGTCAGAAGACATGTCACAAAGGAGTTGGATGTGACATAGCACTGCCTATGGATGACCTAGTGATGTGTCGTCCATGTATTGTCTACATGCCACCTCCTCAAGCACTTGCAATAGTGCATTCCATCGGACATTAGAAAAAAACAAGCCCAAATTTTGCTTGTTTTTTGCATAATAGGGTACATTTTTTGCCTGTCTATTTTGACAAATTTTGTGAGACAACAATGCGGATTTTTTTTGCATTAGAAGTAATGTAGTACCATGTTTTTTCTAACATAAAAAACATCAATTTCTTATAGTGATTTGTAAGTGAAAGGAAGCTAGAGAATATTTGGGATTAGAAGATGTTTATCATACCACATCTTTTGAAGGGGGAGATTAACTGACGGGGATAGTTTTTCTACACCACATGAGGTTCTACATGGAGAATGGAGTATCTATAGTTCAACACAAATACTTTAGCAAGGATGTGTGGAAACAAGCACAAGAACATAGGTGTTTGCAATCCTTACCAAGCATGACAAAGAAGCCAACTCTAGCATTGGTGTTTCTAGCAAATGAGCAAGAATTAAGGGCATTGGAAGATTTCATTTTATACAAAGAGAAGTGTGTGGAGAGAGGAATGGATGTGCAAAAGAACCTTGAAGTAAAAAAAACCTAGAGGAATTCATCAAATATTTTAGGGAGTTTCCAAATATGGAAAGAACTATAGAGAGGAAAATACCAATTTGGCCATCAAATTTGGCCCAAAACAAAAGGGATGAATCAAATATGATGTTAATAGTAGTGAATTCTATCATGGCGACAATATTGAATCCAGAAGCTTGAGGCTGCTTTAATCCGTAAAGAAACAAGTCTGCCTAAGTTGTAGGAACAAGGGCTCCAAGATGAAGGAGAAATGAAGGAAGACAAACAATTGCAACAAAGAGTATAGAGGAAGATCAAGATCTGTTTCCAATGTTTGAACTAGAGAAAGATCTTCAAGTCATTCAATTTGTTGCCCTCACAGTAGAGGCTATTGAATTAATAGAAGTGTCATTTTATGAAGGAAAAGTCTTAGAGTTTGGTCAACAAAAGTGGGCAACAAAAATAATGGTCATATGGTACTAGCCAATTCTAAAGGCACAAAGTGCAACGGAAGTGAATTCAAGTAGGGATCAATACACAAATTGTATGGAAGCATCGTGGGAGCCATCCAGTGAGAGGCATGGATGGGTAGAAAAAGAAGCAACTATATTCTCATGGGATGACATACCAAAAAAATAAGGAATGGTTTTGTGCAAGAGAACAATGTACATGTGTATGGAGACATAACAAAGAAGGAAATTTGCATCCCAACATTAGCAAAACTTCATTTATTGGAGTACATTGCTATGCAATTAGAGGAATTGGACAACAAATGATTATGGAAAGACAAAGGTGCATATTGAATTTCAATTTTACATTTAGTAGGACTTCAAAGAGTGGTATGCAGGGTAAAAAAAGTATTAGTACAAGACTTGAACATCTTGATGTTGTATAAGATAAGAAATTGTAAAGTACTATGTAATTGCAATTGAAGTTTGTATTATTGGTAATTGAAAATCATTTGTGTTTTGAAATGTGCTATGTGAATTTTAAAGTCATGAACTTATATAAATATAAAGAAAAATTCAAGATATATTGCACAAGAAAATGAAAATAGAATTTCCAACAATACAATTGTTGCACCAAAAGAAATCAAAGTCTCTTTCTAAGATTTTGTACAAACAAAATTAAAAATAAAAAAATTTCCCCTCTTGTTTTGCAATGAGTTTATTTTCACTTGTATAGTTTGTAAATGCAATTTTATATCACTAAGTGCAAAAATGATGAATTCTATATTGTATAGAAAAATTTGGAATTTTTCACCTTGCATAGTTATCACCCAATTCTTGTGCACTCCCAATCAAGCATATCCAAATTTTAGTTTCAGAAAAACAAAACTTTTTTTTTGGTGAATTGTTTCATTTAAAATTTGTGATGTTACATTATCATTGATTGAAAATCATTGGTGATGAATCTTAAAATTTTGATTGCATACTAAATATATAGGAAACATCTTTCTTTATAAGAAGCATCTCCAAAAAAGCTTCAAAATTCCATTTAGAGAGATTTCAATGTTGGGGTGATCATATCCAAATTCTATAAAATAGATATCTCTTTATTGTAATTAGATTTTTCTATTTGCACCTCACATGGTAACTAATTTTGTACATTTGAGCATGATGGTACAATTACTTTGCCAAAATCAAGTTAAATAGAGATATCCATTTCTTCAAAATATGGTCATACAATGTATGTATGGATGTTCCCTACATATCTATGCAATTGAATTAAAAAAATTCATCACCAATTTTTTCAATAAAATATTTTGTAAAACAATAAAAATTGACTTAAAAAATTCACCAAAAATGAAAATTTTCTTTTTTGAAGTTGAAATTTGGTATGCTTGATTGGGATTGCATAAAGATGCAATGATAATTATGCTTACAAAAATATACCAATCATATTGTATATTATACACAAAAATTTTGAATCCCTTAAATTGGTAGTTTGTAAATGAACTAGACCTAAATGTACTTCACAATACATGCTTTTCTCAAGTCCCTCAAGGGGTCATGCTTCTACTCCTAGAAAGCATATCAATAAAAGGAAGCATAATACTTCTTTTTGTATTCTAATGATGTAAATACGTTCTGAACCTTATTGCGATCAAATATCAGTTTCTAAAATGGACCTTCTATTTCTACCTTGGACACTTAAGGCTAAGAAGGTTCAAGTCAATAATTGAAAAGTCTATTACAAAAATGCAAATTTTTTTGTCTAAATCTTGGAAAGGTCATAAAGTTGTTTAAAGTAGTAGGTTCTAATAGCACACAGGTTCTATAACCAACTACCTTTTCAAATGTATTTTGTTTGTACTTGTTTCTCTTTTATAGTCTTTAGCAATATACAAACAGTGTATATTTTAGGCGGTGGGCAGATTTAGAGCCCTATGCCATTTCAACTTCAAAATTTCATAACTATTTCTACAAAGCTCTAAGAAATATGAAACAAATTGGGTTAGATGTCAATCTCTCTTGTCTTTCAAGAAAATTTTACTGAAAAGTATTTCAAGAAGCTTCACCTCCTCAAAATTCAGTTCTAGCTCTTAGGTGTGCAATTTATGAACCTACTACCTTATATACTACCACTATTTTAGAAAATGTTTTTTTTACTTGCTTCAACTTTGGTGGCAAAAATTGCATAGCAAAAGGGAATTGAATTATGTATGAGATTGCAAAACAAAAGCTACAAATTTGCAATAGTGACAAGAGTGTTGTTTTTTAAAATTGGATTTCTACAAGATCTGTTGGCATGACTTTTGCAAAAGTTTATAAGAACATCTTCATGACATCCTCAATCTATAGGTAATGCTACAGTTCTAATCACACTCAGGGTCATGTCACAATATTTGAACCATCTTGAAAAAATTTACCTAGATTGCTAAAAATAAACATGCTAACTTTAGTCAAAAACACTATTTTTCTATTATCATAATCTGAAAATTTTAAAAGTTGGATGGGAAAGTGAATGAATTCAAGTTATGGATTAAAAAAATAAATGGATATTCATACTATAAATTTAACTATCACCACCCCTTTAAGAAAACAAATCTCAAAAAACATCATAAAACAAAAATAGAACACATAGGTATGAAAATCGTAGTGAATGTGCAATGACAAAATGATGCCCCAACCCCTAGAAGTTTGTCTTCCTACATTTTTATGGAGATTTTGGCTTCGAGTTGGAGTTTGTCCTAATTATAAGGGCTTGATGGGAACAATATAGTTTTTGACTAGCATGCCTTGTCGTATTGATGTTGGGAGCCCAAAGTTTACCTATGACACCATATAAATCAATGGAGTATTGGACTAATCGGTCACGAACATTAAGAAGCCATATGCAACCACCACACAAAAGAAATTAGAAATTACCGTTCAGGGTTTTTCTCACATAGAACTCACCCACCTTTCTACGTACACTATAATACAACGACCTCCACTGCCACATATCAAAATTCACACGAGTTTGAGTAAGAGCATAATTATGCCCTCTGTTACAATAGAGCCTAAAATAGTGGCAACTGTATTGTACCAATAAGCAACTACCGTGTAGGAATTTTTCAAACCATTAATAATGCATTATTTAATTTTTATTCTCTAAAAAAATGTTTTTGAAATTGAAGAAGTAAATCCTTCACATGGTAGTGAAATATACTAACGTAGCAATTGTATTTAAATGGAGGAGATGCATTTCTTCAATCAGACAGGTGGAATTACAACAACAAAATAGTTGCTAGCTCTGGATTTCAATAGTTATGAACCAGGAAAGCAAGGTTTGTTCCTCAAGGAAGGTGAGGTAAGGACCATCCCTTGTACTGACACTCATCTTTGAATGCTAGTTCACACAATCTCATCCATGATCTATATACCTACAAGTAGCCAACAATCACATTACATTAAAACTGTTCTTTAACAAAGTAATCAACCTTCTATTTTGTTGATACATTTGAGGAGTAAAATGCATTGTTGCTAAATCCTCCTTGGGGAATTTGTCATGGCGTTAGAACTTTATGAAAATTCTTGTCATTCTCATTCACTATGAATCCGAAATGTTGTTGAATTTTTGACAAGGAATTACTGCAGTACTTGATTGTTTCAAATTGTCTCCACTCTTCTTAGATTCATTTTCATTATTGACTCTTAAAACCAGAAAGAAAATGGTAACAACACATTTGAGGTCTAGAAAGGGTATTACTAAGTACACACACATGTAGCTTGGAGAAGGGTTACGGGAGGAAGTGTTTCAAGAATGCTCTGGAGCAAGTCTTCTTCTCCAAGTTCGATAAGATGTAGCAATATAGAGCACTGGGTTGCTCAAAATTTGTTAGAAGATGAGGTATAAACATCAGTGCAACCATCTAACAAAGTAGGCCCATTGATTTAGGTTGATGAGGCTTGAAAAGAAGTATACAAGAGACATACGAAGCTTAGGCCAATTCCAGAGGTAGCAAGTGAAGAGACTTGCCCTCAAGAGCCGCACATAAGATTCTACCTCTGATATATACTAGAGCATTATTGGTAGTTAGTAGATTTAAATCTATGCATAGATCCTCAAGGGTTCACATTTTGCCAATATATATTTATTAATGTCAAGTTATATGCTTCAAACCATTGGTTTGAACTGAGTACGGAGAAATTCATACCTCTTTAATTAACATGATCTCTAAGTTTGGGAATATCATGTACATTCAACTCTTTGTTGACAATAGGACATTCAAACTATGCCATTGATATCATTTTGGGATCCAAGGTAGTTAGATTAAAAGAGGTCAGGGTATAAATCACTCTTATTGATTAGTTAGCTAAACTACAACTAGTAAGATGTATCGATCAAGTTGCCAAATGAGCTAAAATCTTTTGTAGTATAAAATATGAATGTGACTTTCTACCCAAATACATGTACAACTTTCAAATTAGACATTTGTAAGAATTAGTCTACCTTTACTTTTAGAATTGCAAGCGGATTTAGAGCCTCTACTTCAGTTGATGATGACAAAACAAACCTTGGAGCCTCCCATACATGGTATTCTTTTATATAACCAGCAAATTTGTTCCTTCTTGCGTTTGAATCTTGTAGTTCTTTGTTGGCCAAACATAGCTAGTCTGCCTGTTCGACAACTAAATGGGCAACTAAACAAGGACGCTACTCTTTTCTCGAAAAGATGTATACTCTTAATTTGGTCCATTGCTGTAGCTTGCATTTGACTTGCCCCTCAATTGTATTGTCTGCAAATAAATAACCTACTTCAACCCTATTCCTCATTTCTTTGGGTCTTACTTTCCAAATACGAGGGCACTCATGATATTTCAAGTTTTCTTCAGTGCAATACAGTCATGCACTTGGCATCTAATTTGAGAAACATACAAAATTTGGTCCCCTAAAGGACTAAGAAGCATATGCATATTTATAGCATGCATTTAATAGCAATTTTGAGTGGATCTTGAGTGGACTTTTTGTCTTGTTTATTTTACTAACATGGACAATGATCATAGTGATACAAAGTGTGGCCTTATCTAAATTATATTGTCTTGAAATGATCAATCAAATTCATTATCTAAAAACTACAAAATCTAAATGTGAACACAACATGGTAGCACGCTTGTTAACCAGACAGAGGCTTTGGCCAAGATTTGGTTGCGTTGTTGTTGCTCCTTCATTGCTGGAAACAAGATAAAGTTGGATCTTCTAGTGTGCATTGCTTGGTTGTCTTTAAAAATATTGTAAACTAAATCTATAGTCATGATGGTTTTACCACCATTTTGGTTGCCACTCCTTGCCAATGGTTCAAATATTGTGGCATGACTCTAAAAGTGATCAAAATTGTAGCATTACTTGTAGATTGAGATGTCATGAAGATGTTCTTGGAAACTTCTACAAAAGCCATACTAATAGATCTTGTTGTGGAAATCCAAGTTTAAGAAACAACACTCTTATCATTGTTGCAGATTTGTAGCTTTTGTTGTACAATATTATATAAAGATCAATTCCTTCTTGGTGTACAATTTTTGCCACCAAAGTTGCAACAAATACAAAAACATTTTCTAAAATAGTGGTAGTATATAAACAGATTTATGACCTTTCCTAGACTTGGACAAAAAACTTTAGATTTTTGTAACTGACTTTTTAAGTTATTGACTTAAGCCTTTTTAGCCTTAAGTGTCCAAGATAGAAATAGAAGGTTCATTTTAGAAACTACTATTTGATTACAGCAAGGTTCACAGCATATTTACATTGTTCACAAAAATGAAGTGTTATGTTTCTTTTAATTGGTATGTTTTCTAGCAACAGAAGCATGATCCCTTGAGGGACTTGAGAAAAGCATTTACCATGTAGAGAAGCATTTACCGTGCAATACAGTATTGATGATTGAACCCTTAGTGTCTTTACCAACTAGTTCTTTGGGTTCACTTGTTGGTAAGCTTAGAGCAACAACACACACATTGTCCTGCATACACAATAGGAGAAAATAGATTGAATCATCCATGCATGTTTATTCACACATAAATCATATAATACTAATGAAATTTCATCAATAAGTTTGAGACTTTAAATAAAGTGAGACCCCTTCACTCTAAGTGAATGAATTTTGGATGAATGCGGTCTTAATCAATTTGAACATTTGAATTAAATTTGGATGACCATGACGCTAATTGTGACCACATTCTATTAATTTCATCGAAAAAATTATAAACTTCCATAAGAGTAAGAACATTCGTAAAACAATGTGGGTGCACTAATTCAAATAACTTGAGTTACGCTCTTGTTGCAAGGTGCTTATAATTACATGCATTGTCCCTGCTGTTGCTTTGTGGCTACTCCTGCATTGAGGCCTTTTTGCTTTGCGGTCGTTCATGTTTTGTTTTACTTCTGCTGGAATGGTTGGTCATTATGCTACACGTAACAAGAAGACCGCCATGCAGTAATATTGTCGCCGAGCTTTCTCCAGTTGAGGCAGCATCTGTGGCCTCCGAGACATCTGTGGGCGTTTCGGACATGGCCTTCGTCTCTCTGGCTAGGCAGTGGTGATAAGAAATGCGTCCCTCCGTCACAAATTCAATGAACCGGCTATGTGGAAATACTTTACGTTTCAAGCTTCTCTACAACTAGGAAGCCTAAGACCTGAAGGACTCTGGATGGTCTTTGCCGTCTTGCGAACCCGCCCACAACGTCAAGCCTTGGGTGAGTTTCGAAAGGAATGAGCTTGAATACCAATCAATCTCATATAAGTAAGCATACTACCACACCTGTCTTCATCTGTGTCCGGACAGCGCAATCTTCCTATCGCCGCGTATTCTTCAAGAGGCGATGGAGGTATAGCTCAGTGGCAGAGCAATCGGCTGCAGTCCGATAGGTCATCGGTTCAACCCCGATTGCCTCCTTGCTCTCCGCAAATCTTTTGCATCGACGGAATGATTCCTCGGGATTCGCAAGATGCCGAGGTCATTAAGTTGCGGACAAGGAAACGACAGGCAGATACAAGGGTGGAACTGCCAGTCGCTTTCGGTCAACAAGCGAGTCAGCCGGATCTGCCTGTTCAACAGACAGTCGCATTAGGTCAACAAGCGGGTCAGCCGGGTCTGCCTGTTCATGAATCGGAAAAACAGAGTATTATTTCTGATCGCTTTCCCACGACGAAGTTGTCGGCAGATGTTGCGAATATTCCTCGATGTCAAGCCAGCCGAAGGTTTTCCCGGCGCCATCGTAATGAGGAGCTGTAGTTTCTTTCTTGCAAGGTCGAGGATAAGAAATCTGCCCAAATAACGAATTTAGGGTTGCCGAATAATGCTGCCGAATCATTCGACAACTGCGGGTCGGCCACTAGATTTTCTCACAAATGGACGTGAGCAACGTGAGCTACATACAACAAGTGAGATTTTTGCTTAGCTTTTCGATTTTCAGCTGACGGCTTGGGAGTGTTAGCGCTCCGTCCTGTGTGCCTCATTGAAGATTGAGAATTGCGAAGGGATTTCATCAAATTTGGGACCATCCAGCATTCAGCGGAGCGTTCCCTTCTCCGTTGCCAATTTCCAATCTGTGAAGGCACTGGAAGTATGCATGCCGTGCTATTAGTTGTCGCTTACCTCCGAAACTGTCACTTGGCAAGCAGCGTCCTGATCTCACTGCACGAAGCGCACCTGGGAAATCCATGGGGATTCATAATCAAATCTGGGCAGATCCCACGCTCAGAAAATGGAAAACCTTCTTGCTGGACGATGGTTCTACAGACTCCCTTCTCCCCATGTCTGCTACTGAACTTATGTAAACACCAATTAGAAGCGCCAAAACAAAGATTTGTCTGGAAGTCTGGCTGCGCATCTACACGCTTTTAGCATGAATGAACGCTCAGTGATATGTATCATATCGAGAACTTTGAAAAAGCTACATTCTTTAACCAAAATGAGATTTATTGATAAAATCGATCGAATGACAATTTCATGTATGATATGAAATGGTGCAGAGAGAACTGTGAACAGTTGAAGTGACTGCAACATTGTTGGCTACTGAACTTGCAAGTTAGCTAATAAAAAGTTCAACACAACTACTCCAACCTGCAAACTTGTGTGTTTCACCGTTCATTGCTCTAACTTGAAAGTTATGTCTAGCCACGTTTGAGATCGATTCTACACGAATTTACTCAACGAACATGGCTCACTGTGAGGTAGGATCTAGATGGATACACTATTGGGGATACCCCTGTTTGTGAGCCCACTGCCGGACATGGGTCGGAGGAGTTCATACGGTACTTTCGTGGGACCATTTCGGTTCCTCAAAGAAGGATCTGCATTCCTTGATTTGATGAGAGCATCAATCTCCTCAATCTTCTTTGAGAATTTCCCAAACGCGGCCTCCACCTGAATCAATCAAACCACACACACACAAAAAAATTCTATGAGGCTGCCCGTCATCGTCACTGACACAAATCCAACACCGACATTTACCGAAAATAAGCCACAGCACACTGCAAGTAGTAAGCAATCTAAAGAGCTACCAAATAAGAAAGAAAGTAACAAGTGCAGATTACTGTTAACAAGTGTGCATTGGGCAACAAGCGTTAAGTGCAAAGCAAATGAGGTCGAGTCACATACATCACTAAGGAAAACAGAGATGGCGAAATGATAAATGTCAACTTCATCACTTAATAGGGTGGTCACGATTTCATTGGTCTTGATTTCATTAGTCACGTTCTCATCTGCACAATTTTTCATTTTTTTGTTCTTGCTAAATCCTAATGACATTCAAACATCTTCTTAATGAGACCTTGCAGCTTGATGTAACATTTTCGTTTGTTTTTTATTGCACCAGATTCCATTCTAATAGTTTATATCTACGGAACAAGGAAAGGAAAAAAATCTGTTAATATATTCAATGCAACCTGTCTCACGGTTTCCTAAGTCACGTTCTCATTCGCATGAATTCTCATTCATTGGATCTTCCTAAATCCTAATGACATCCAAACATCTTCTTGAGCACTGAAACCTTGCAGCTATGATGAAACATAAATCTTCGGTCTTCATGCTTTGCACCAGGTTCCGTTCCCGTAGTTTATATCCATGGAATAAGGACAGGAAAAACCGGGAGTGAGCATATACTTTACCTTGGAATTCGAAGTCCAACCAGCCGGCCTGTACCCGAGATACTCCTCGTTCGTCGCATGCGTCGACAGAATCTCTATAGTAGTCATGTTAATCCTCGCCTGAATTGGATTCGCCAGCATGGACAACAGAAAGTGCTCCGGCTTCTGTTGCAACTGCTCCCACTCAGCCGTGTCTTCCTCCGGGATGAGTTTCCGAGTGAAGGAAGGGTGGTTGGGCATGAAGCCCGCATACAAGTACTGTCCGAAGTTCACAGCTGCATGGTGGCACGAGGCGATCCAGGCGATGGTGGTGATGATCTGCACCAAATTGTCTTTGGAGTCCGCCAGGATCCAGCCCTCGGTGATGTCGCCGTGGCCTTTGAGTCGCGCTTCCGTCCACCAATTCTGCACCTCGACGTCGGATTGCACGGCGGCATCGGTGGCGTAGAAGAGGTCGATGTGGTCCTTCGCCCAGGCGCGAATGGCGGCCCAGAGTTCAAGACCATCCTTGGCGTAGGGGTAGTCCTCAATCACTAGTTTCAGGCCATGGGGGGCAGAAGGGTCTGGGATAGCTAGACCCCTGGTAAATATACATCACACAATTGTCACAATAATCAAAATCTCATGTTTGGCAAGTTTCAGGGTTCCAAATTAGAACCTTCCAATGCTGCTGAAAATTAGGACCTTTCCAGTCCTTAAAATGAGGTTTTAGTTGCCCAACTGAAACCTCAGAGCTCTAAATCTAAGATGGATCTAGGTCTGAGATTTCAGATGAGTGTTTCAAACCGATATAGTTCCAGGGATGTGTCTCAATCTCCTCTGGTTCCGAGTTCCGAGCCCCCTTTTTCCGAATGCACCAATTTTGTAATATTACGCCAATATAACGAATATGACCATTTTAGGGTTGAAATCAATTGTTGTAAGACCTGAACGACTGTGAGAACAGTCAGGCGCAGCTAGAGTCACGTACCTCTTGACCAAGTCATTCGGCAGGGCCTGGTCGACGAAGCGCCATCCTCTGTACACAACGGAAGAGATTTCCATGGCGTACTTCTGTGGAGTGAAGGTTTGTTCCACAATCCCGCCTGCATTGATGAGTGTGGTGCGAGCCTGCTGGTTGATGTCCATGGTGTTCTTGTAATGTGGGACAAGAGCTTTGTGCACGGGGTGCAAGATGCTCAATTGTCTATTGGTGGCGATCACGAAGGGCTCAATCACGGCGTGCGTCCGCAGCCTGCATCACAACACATCAACATGCTCACGTAAGCCCAATGTAGTGTGCGTGTCAGCTTTCTCTGCTTATCCTATTCAGTGTATGATACAATATATAGCAAGTCTATGATACACCATGAATATCATGTGTCATTGCATCTATTGATGAACACCATATACTAAGCTTTGGATCCCATGTCGACTACTGAATGCTTGAGTAACTATTCACTCAAAAGCTACTTGAAGGTGGTCCCAAAGTACACAATGAACAAGACTTTTGTTACTTTATGACAAGCTCTTTTTGTCACATATATCATGAATGATACTAAATAGAATAAACTTACCAGTGACTGATGACTTGGTGCCAGGCAGCATCGTTGCTCTGGACATGCGCTTTGGCAAGCTCCCACGCCCAGTTGGTGGTTGCGCCTTTCTCAGCAGGGCGGAACACTCGGAATATGGGACTGTCTCCCTCCGACTTCGCTGGAAGAGCGAGCTCGATACAAATGGGCTTCAAGATGCCGGCCTTGGTGAGGAAGAAGAGTGTCCACGAGGCATACGCTTGACTGTTTTTCTGCTCGTTGATGCGCTGGATGTAGCTCATGAACCGGTCATGGTAGTCCAAAACAAACAGCCTCTTGTCCCTCAAGGCCTGGAATGGTACCACGAGCAACACTGGGGTCAACTCACATCAATCTAACAAACGGGACATCGCTCAAACGAAATTCAGGCAGCAGAATTCTGCACATGCCCCTCGATTTGGCTGCAGAGTAATTTATTCATATGAAGGTATGATTCGAATACGAGATGCTGCCGTCGTTCATCCAGAAAATTCATCTACGTCATGGAGAAAAAAAATTACCTCGGAAATGCTGAGGCCTTCAAGTTGAGGTTCAACAATTTCTGCAGTTACAGCAGACGCTCTCTTCAGTGGAAATTCCTGTTGCAACAGAGTGCGCCATCAGTATTTTTGTCTTGAAGAAGACGATCGATACAAACCCGAATATGCAATCTCTCGCAATTGAATCTTCACAAAACCAAATAAGTAGGGTGACAGTAGTACCTTAAGAGTTTCAATGAGCAAGGGATTCATGCCGGCTAATACTTGACGAGCGAACTCCACGTCTTTGGACCAAGCGTTCTTATCAGCTGCACCCAAATTATGATAAAAAACCATCATGTTAAGTACTAATGAAGGTGTTTGACCGGTAGAGTTAGAATAGAAGTCCCACAGCACTGGAGTAAGCTACAATCCAGTGTTCTCCAAACCCTTCATTACCTGCGATGATTCTGGGTGTCGGGTACTTGAACGTGTTCTTATCCTCCCCAGAGGCGAAAGCAAAGTTGCGAAGGAGCTCGAAAGGCTTGGCCTGGTGATCTGCCATAGTCTCCAGATTCGATTCCACCCCAACCGGAGCATACATGCACCTAATCTCGTCAAAGTCTTGGAACTCTGACTTATCCAGGTCGAAGAGGTCAGCCACAGCTTTGTGTTTCTGACCCTTGGCGAAGTTGCCCAGGAAACCAGATCTCTTCACCTCGTCGAACACTTCATCTCTAGGAATGTAATTGCTCGCCAGAGCGCCGGTGAGTCGTGTCTCTGTTTTCCCATCTGCTCACAAGCACACAGAAAAACTTCTGTCATACGTAGAGGACTAAAACATTCATAGCATTGGGCTCATAATGAGCGTAAAGCAGAAGACAAATCCAAAGACGCTGCCGCTTCATTGAACTCTTTCTATGTACAGCAAGGTACTACATTCACACCATGTAAATCTTCCAACGAATCTTTCAATAACTTATACGGTGCCACTAGTGTGATCGAGTACACTCTAGCTTTAATCTTTCCCAGTTTGAGTGTGTGACAAGTATGTCAAGGTCAATGATACTGTGAATGTGTGGAAAGGGTACAAGATTTCAATTTAGAGATCATAGTAAAGAGTTGGGCAATTTCGTTAAAATGGCGGCATTCCATGTGCCACTTTCAGACCGCCCGTTCTGAATTGTGAAAGTGACATCTAGGATAAGTATAGTTTTTAGGAATCGTGGACTTTTATAGATTTAAGAAATATATGACTTCTATAGATTTCAGACCGTCCGCTTTGAATTGTAAAAGTGACATCTATCGCAAGTATAGATTTCAATCATCTAATAATGGTATAGATTTCAGACATCTAGCTTGTACACTTTAGACCGCCAGCTCTGAATTGTAAACTGTCAAAATAGAGGAATTTCGCCATGTTAACGAAATTGGCCATAGACGTTTAAACATACCTTTGTTCAGTTTTCTGCCCGTGCGGCATCTACGCGGGTATGGGTACTCAGCCGATCCTCCAAGAGTGGGTCTGACGTTCTCTGGGGTTCCCAAATCGTTGTACACATCGTAGTCATAGATTCGATCCCCTTCCTTCCTCTCCCCTGTTCCATCTCCTTGAAGATCCTTCAGCTCGTTTTCCCTCAGTTGCACCAAACCAGCGGGAGTGTCAGCAGGCGTATACTCCTGCAAAATTACATCAAATTGATTACGTCAAGATCGGTTATAAGAGATCGGTTGATTGCGATTCAAATTTGGCAAACTGAGGACTGAGGATAATGGCACATAGTTACCTTGTTGACAAAGAACACCCTTCCTCCATGCTTCTTCATTTCCGACGGGTAAACCCAGGAATTGCAAGCGAATGTAACCACACTCTTGTCCGGCATGGTGACAGACGCTTCGGTGAGCTTAAACTCGGTCGAGATGGTGATCTTGCTGATGACCAGTACGAGGTTTTTATGTCCATTGTTCACAACGATCGCCCCCGGCACGCCAAAGTCTTTGGCCACGTAGAAGTCGAGGTTGTACTCAAACGGCGTCGGTATCAACAAGTCTCTGGGTTTGCCCCAGTGCTCCACTTTCACCGTCCCACTCAATTTTCCTGACTTCGTCGCTGTCACAAAGCAACACACACGAAAAGAACAACTAAGTCGGTAGATTCAAAATCAATAGAACCTGCTCCGATCGGTAAACATGGTCGAATTAGTTACAGAGCGTCGAATTTGTGACATTCAAGTGCACAAAAGCACTAAAAACTTGGACTGGTGTAGAGACGACAACGTCAATTTCGTTAAATTAGCGACACTCACACAGCCAAAAATTGTGACAAATATCTTCACAAAGGTATAATTCAGACTACAAACGAGGACAGCCTGTATAGATTTTGGGTTCAGGCTGCCCGCCATGAACCGCGCCAAAATATTGGAATATCGCCAATTTAACGAAAATTGACGTTCGAGGTTCAGACGGGCGACTGGAAAAGTGCCTATCAATTGAAATTTCACCATTTCTGATAAACGCGAATCCGGGGACCCAGACACAACAGCCATAGTATCTAGCCTATTGTGAAGCTTACCAGGATCAACTTCATTACTGATAAACGCAAATTCAGGCACTGAGACACCATATTCATAGTATCTAGGTTATTGAGAAGCTTACCAGGATCCACTTCGTTGCTGACGAGCTGAAAGGTGATGTGATTGTTGATGACCTCCTGTGCCAATCCCACGAGATCCGAAATGGGGTTGCCGACGTCAATGCCCGCCACATTGGCCCTGAAAATGGTGACTTTTGCTTTGTAGAGCACCAGGTTGGGGTCTTTGGAAGGGTCATGGGAGGCACCTCCGAGTCTCTCTCCGAAGTGCTTCAGATTCTCCAGCAAGGAAGAGTGGTTGGAGACCACAGTACTCGCTGGAGACGAAGACTTCACGACCAGAGGGACCGTCTCCTTGGGAATCTCGGGAACAGAATCGGGCTTGGGCTTGGAGGTAGTCACTTCCCCGCCTGAAAAGAGCAAGATAGCCTCCCGAGGAGACTTCCCGAAGAAGGACTCATCCTTGGGATCACTGCCAAAGAGAACCATCTTGACTCAATCTGCACAACATCAACACAAAATCAACAACATCAACATCAAACTCCGATTCAAAAGAGTTTTTTCAGTACTATGTGGTCCTCTGTCTACTGATATAAATGAATCTATGATAGACGCGAGAAACAATGCTGAAAAACTGGACGAGATGCATGAGCTTGCCAACCTTCAGATAGGATTGAACGGTCCTTCAGTGCACTTGATCGTCCTAGGTTGCAGTAATTTGATGTTTGGTCGCCACACGACGGGCCTCTTTATATGAAGCTTCCACATCCTAATTCAAGGAAGATTCACTGTTTATTTCCCTGTCCAAGACTTCGATCTAGCCTGGCAGACAATCGTCCTTGTCAAAACATTCGGAACGTGAGCAACAGAGCAAGCATTGAGAATCTCAGGACTCAAGTAGTAAATTTGATACGGTACTAGCTCCAGACATGAAGAGTAACTACAAAATCAGTAGATATCAAGGGCGAAATGTACGTAATACATATAAAGAGAGTGTTTCACCGTATCTGCAAAGGAGAAGTCAACAAGTTGCTGATGCAGCATTGGTAGTGAAAAACCCGGCAGAGGCCAGTGAACAGTGGACAGGGAGGATTGACCCCCTTATTGCCCCATTCAAGGGTAAATGTAAAAATTGTCACCTATTCTGTGCCGCATGAATTTTGTATTTCTTCTCAAATCTCAACCAATTTAGGGCCTCTGATTGCAAATACGAATTCAAAATTTCCAAATTTTGTGATGGGCAGCAGATAAAAAATTTTAGTGTTTTCTCTAGGGTTAAAACACAGGGCAATAAGGGGGTCAACCCTCCCTGGCCAGTGGGGCTAGTTGTACCCAGAAATATTGATCGGATTTTTCCCCTCACCATTTGCATACTAGAAATACGATAAATTGCTTATTTGCGAAAGAGGTCAACTACCTTAGAAAATTTACAATGCCATTTGATAACACTACATGGAGCAAGGCTACCAGAGTCATTACAAAAAAATTCAGGCCTCCGGAGGGCTGTTAAGGTTTTGATTTTCAGCTAAAAGCTGATGTGGCGTTGACGTGGCACAAGTAGTGCCACATCAGCTGCTATCATTAAAAAATAAAAATAAATAAAAAACAATTTTATTTCCTCTATAATTGCACCCGGGGGTTGACACTAACAGCCCTCCGGAGGCCTGAATTTTTTTGTAATGTTATCATATTAACCTCAAAAGGTTATGCAAGTAAGCCTCACATCACCTTTGTGAAGTGCATGTTGTAGCACATCTAAGGTGAAGACACCCATTACTAACCAATGCCCCATTAGCAATCAATCAATAGGGTATAGTATTTCAATTCCAACCCAAGATAGAACATGTTCCAAAGTAGTGAGCAAGAAAGTAGTCCTTGAATGATCGGAATCAGAAGAGTTTAGACATTGGCTACAGATTTGGAGCACTTTTTGCCTCCCCAAAGTCATAGTAACTTCAGTTCAAGTGATAAAATTACCCAATTTTTTGCAATCCCCGTCATTTCTATCAGCGCACCTTTCAAAATATTTCCTTTGCACTACTCCAGGTCATGTCCAAACTCCAGAATTACTTATTTGATCGGTTATGGGTGCTTTACCTCCAGAAATGCTCGAGTAGAAGTCAACGGGGCCTGAAGTGACCTGCCGGCAGCACGAGCTAGCTCGTAGCGTCATGCTGCCACACGTTTTTCTCATTGCAGGCTATAATAGACGGTAACTGTTCGACCCGTGTGGTCGCAACAGCCCGATATTCTGAGGAGATCCATCAATTTCCTATGAAAGGAACGGCATTACGGCAATGAAGTGATGCTGTATAGTGGAGCCACCACCCAAATAAGGGCTTCCTTACGTGCTCGTCCGGTGGGCAAGTATACAGCTAATTCAAGCAAGATGACAAAAAGTTTCACCCATACTGTGAACAACCTCATTGGTGAAGACTACTGAATCTAATATGTTTGAATTTTTTATTGTTTCCCTCTCCACCTACCGGATCCATATGAAAGGTCAATGCTTATTTTTCCATATAGCACTTGCTGTGCAATTCCCTTGATGACCAATACATGTAAGGAGGCCCTAAGCAATGGTGGACATGATTTGGAGTAGTGCAAGGTGAAGCAAATATAAGCAATTGTGGACATGATATGGAATAGTGTAAGGCAAAGCAAATATTTTCAAAGGTGCACAAATAGAAATGATGATGGTGATTGCCAAAAATTTGGTAATTTTATCACTTACAATGAAAGTACTATGAATTTCAAAAGGCAAAGTTGATCTAGACCCATGTCCAATGTCTCGAGTCATCCAATTCTGATCATTACTTCCTACTTTCTTGCTTACTACTTTGGGACATGCATTATGACCTTACTAAAGTGGAAACACCCATTACCAACTAGTGCCCCATATGCAATTAATAGGGTCTCTCAAATCCAGGAGAGGATGGGACTCATTTGTGTTAATTTTGAATTCAAGGTTTTATAACCACTCTGGCCCAAACACAATCATGCCACGTGCCCTTCTTTTTAAGTGCCAAAATTACCTATAAGTACTCCCCCAATGATCAATATTGTAAGATTCTAAACATTGGATATGGGTCGAGTCCAACTTTAGGCTTTCATAATTCATATTAATTTCAATTCAAGCTATAAATTCACAAAAAAATTTGCTATCCACCCCATTTCTATCTTTGTACTTTAGTAAATATTTGCTTTGCCAAATACTATTGTAGATCATATCTGCTATGGCTTAAGTTATCAATTATGGGTGGCTCCACCTTAGTCCCAACCTTGAAAAGGAGAAAAATAACACATTCCAAGCTTAACCAACCAAGGAGACAGATTATGGTCGTTCATAGTTTGGAAGTACAATTCAAAGTGCAGTAACTTTTGCATCCAATGACCAAATTTAGTAAAACTTGTTGTAAAAGTTGCGCATACTAGTCTAGTTTGTGTAGTAGAATTTTCAGAGTAATCCAAGACGAATTGAGTTTGTGAAAGTCATTCAAAGTTCATAGGTTCAGTTTGAGTTCAACACACTGCATTGTCATGGCTGCAACTTTGAAGGCTTGTATCTCCTTCATCCAATGTTTGTTTCCAATGAAATTTGTTGGATTTTGTTCCTCTAGAAGTCTAGTTATTGTGGTAAAATTTTCATAGCAATCCAAGTTGTTGTGAATGCTTGAAAGCAATTCGAAATTCAAAACCCTAACATTTTTTGGTTAGTAGGCACTTCGGCGGCTTGTTACTTCATACTGTGTCCATTTTCAAAACTTTTTTGGGAAAGTTGCGCATACTTGCCTAGTTTGTGTGGCTAAAATTTTGTGTTAATCGAAGAAGTAACGAGTGACTAAGAAGCATTTTAGTAGAAGTAGGTTCAGCCTTGGATGTGTTTTTTGCACCCTTTTTGGCTGTTTTTTTGACATTTCAAAGTCATTTTGCAAACACAATGAGTCACTTTCATGAATTCTTTTTCCACCAATGAGTTTGTATGTTGATTTCAAAGCACATTTTAGTTTAAAAAATTTTCATGTGAGTAGGTTTAGAAATCAAATTTCACCTCCAAATGTGTTTTTAGGAAAATTTCAGCATCTTTTTTCAACATTAAAACATTATAATCTTTCAATCCGTGCGGTCAAATGACTCCAAATTTGATCCACATCATCTACAATATGTACACTACAAGATTGTACGGTTGAGATTCTCATAAATTAGCGAGATATAGACTTATAAGGCTTGAAAAGAAAGGATGTTTTCATATCCGAAATGGCCTTGGGCCTTCTAGAATTAAAGCCAGCATCGTTTCAGTGCATTTCGAATGTGTACAGAGAATAATGGTGGCTTATGACAGAGCCATCTTCTTCAACAAACCTTCAGTTGATGCTCCTTGATACGAGATACCCCCCTGTCCGCTATTACCAGTGGGCGACAAACCCGGCCTCTATCAGCAGCGATTCAGATGTTCCGCTGTTCGCACGAAAATGGCTCAAGTCCATCAAAAAATGGAGCTTACAATAATTGAATACAATGAAGGTGGTTACCTGACATGGAGAAAGAAATCCATAGATCGATAATTCAAAGTGCACAATGAGTCTTCTACATACATGTTCAGGATTCACGTGCACGCTCACAAATTCTCCAATCTTGCCAGCCCGGCGCAGTTTCCTCAAAACCTCTGCAAATCGCTGGAGCCACAAACACCAAATCAGAAACGTAGATCGATTGATGAGCGTCATGGTATTGTTTCAACTTTTGAATACTGGAAAACGCCACTGTCACTCATTACTAGTCTCCTGAATCAGAATCATTAGTGAAGCCAAAGTCATCGCCCAAAGAAACAGGTGTTGCTCTGGCACAAGCTTCTCCAAGAAAAATAAAATGTAATTAAGGGATCCAAAGAGACCATGATGGAATGGTGTCCTGTAATTGAGAAAATTAAGAAAACACATGTACTACGGAAACATAATGCCTTGATGATATCAAATTGAGTAGACCTGTTTGCTTTACTCAGCCTAGCATCCATTGATTTCTTAAGTTCAGCATTCATTCGCTTAGACAAATCCTGCAGGACCAAAGGTGATTATGAATCATGGAAGATATCACAAACAATAATTGGACAAATACAAGTCCACCCCAAACGCAAAAGAATGCAGAAATGGATGCAGAATAGGATCTCATAAGATTTGGCTAGACTTCAAAAACTCAGATACTGAAGTACAGGCTTTGCCATAGCCGAACTCTTTGGAGTTCTTATGCTTATGCATTCCTACATTATAAGCTGATTATTGAGTCACTGGTAAGTAAGCACAAGAGTCAGACCTCAAATATCATACACATGACCGAATACAAACTACTTAGCACCAAATGAATTTCTTAGTCTGTTGGTACTTACTAGTGAAATCTTACTATTTTGGAAATAACGGAGTTGGCTACCCTGTACAACAAGGAAATTATGGTTTTGTGGAAAAAGTCAAGACCCTGTCCCAAATTGAGTTCACGTAATTTTGTATCTATTAAGTACAAATGTCTCATTGCGTTTCACTGGACAGTCCACTGTGCCTCTTATTTTCAATATTCATTGGACATTTCTTCTCATTCACTAGAAAATTCAATTTGCTTGGTGAGTTATCCAATTATTGGAATTGTCCATTCATTAGCATGTGTATGGTAGTAGCGAAAACAGATGTACAACAAGTTTTGTAGAAATGGTCTCATTGAGGACTTTACGACTTTTCTACACAAGGTAGCAGCACCCACAACTGTCACCTCGAAAATCTTGGAAAATTTTGGGAAGTGAATAGATGTGATTACAAGGATGTACTATGTCTGAATATTCAAACTTTGGTGCCGGTGTTAGGTGAATTTACAGTCAATTCTTTAAAAATTCACAACTTATACTCACAATGTCCAAATAATACATTTGAAAGTGCATAGGGGGAATTATTTTACTCTTGCTAGAAGGGTCCAATAATTTTTTGGATGTATATTAATAGACATAATGTCCAAAACCCTTAATTTAATGGTTATGGGAGCAGCTACCTTAACCCCTAAGTGCTCTGACATCCAATTTCTGGATGATGAATAGATTCATGTTCCTATTTCTTTTTAGTTTGTGCTTGGATGAAAGTCATCCTAATTTGGGGAGGTACTTTATCAAGTTCTTGTCTTATCTAATGGTTGGATTTGGTATTCTTGAAGTGCATATTTTTCTAAAATTACAAATGGGGAAATGTGTCAAGTGGTCAAATTGCATTGACTCTAGTTCAAAATTACATTTGCAAAAATGAGGTCATAGATGTAAAGAACACAAAAATTTCAAAAAATCACCATGTCAAGAGAACCTCATTTCAAATCCATTCCAACAAGTTTTACTCAAAAAATGATAATATTTTACTTGCAATCAAATTTAGAAGGAATTTTGAAATTTTCCTTTCAAAATTTATAGAAAAATATTGGTGATAGCATTGGTGAATCTAACCATACGGATGGAATCTACAACTCAAAATCTACAACTTTTATTTGTATACCAATTCCAAAATATTCTTCCTAATTATACTTTATAAAGTTTTTTCCCAAATTGTCAATTTTGGAGATGATTCTAGACGTTTAGGGGTTAAGAATGCTTCAAAACCAAATTACAAAAGTTGCCTTGTTACTGTATTTGGAGATTTTGTAGCTCATGTCTCTCACTCTAAATTTTTTTCATGTAAATGAATGTTTTTGAATTTCATTCCACTTACAAAATGAAGGTCATAAATTCTAGTTTCTACTTCAATTTAAAAATTCTCAAAACTGAACATTTTATTACCTTTTGAACTTTGGGTCTACAATTACAATCTATCAACTTTCTGATTACAGATTTATACAGATATTTGGTTTCCAACGTGATGTTCTACACCAAAATACAAATCCATGATGAAATTTTCAAATTTTTCAAGCTTACTTTGTATGTGATATGAATTTTTTTCACATTTTCTTCAAAAACTCCAAATAATTTCAAATTTTCACAAGAAATTTTTATGACTAGAAACATGTGATTTCATCTCTGAAAAATAAAATAAAGATTTTCACTCATGTAGAAGCAAAATGGGAGCATACATAGTGAAGAAATTTGAAGTTTTTGGTGAAGTTTTTCAAATGACAAGTAGGGCTGTTGATCCTGTAGACATTTTGCGTATCCTTTTCAGCATATCAAACTGATGTCAAATCTCATGACTTGCAGGTTTTTAATGTAATTAGGTATATGCTAATACTTATCAGACGCCGTCTTAATGAAGATTTCAAATTCACTTATATACAAATGGCACATATTTACCCTCAAGGGAGTTTAACTTCTCTACAACTAATTATGGTCAACCTCTAATGGTACAATCATAATAAAATGGCTGCAATCAACTAGGAACAATGTCTGCTGCTACAAAGATGGTCCATCTCGGCTCTACTAAGATCTTACTTAATTGTCGATAGCCTCCATACAAAATGAGACACCATCTTGTAACCCTGGACAATGGATCAATCACAACTTTGTGAGAATCTGAGACGTCCACACAGACAGATTACAGGAGCATAAACTCTTTGAATTCATTGATGAACACTCTTCGAGAGGCTCTTGAGGTTGCTCCACTCTAAATTATGATACTCACGAGATGTCACACTAATTTACATGATAACATACTCAAAATTGTCAACTGCTGCAATTCCAAGGTTTCAATGTGTAAAATTTTTTGGTAAGCACGGACTCCTAAACTTTCATCATACATTCAAATGTAAGAAAAGACACCCTCCTCGATCATGAGCCTCATGAGCGTACATGCTTGGATTTAGCTTAGTGTTCTCAAATGACAGGAGTTTTCATTTGAAGGGAAACCTTACCTCTATAATCTAGTTAATGTTAACAGCATTGGCGGTAGTTTGGCGGCCTAGCATTAGCCATTCCAATGTACAGTACATGTTGCAGTTGCTCTCAACAGATTACATCCCTGCGCCGGCTGCATCACGAGTGCACCAAGCATGAGCAACTTTGACAACTGATCGAGCGCACACAAAACCTCTTTCATATTAAGCATGATCCGAAATGCACATGATAATCAATTAATGGAGTTCTGTAAGTAACACTTCGACAATCAATTAACCAACTGACATTAACGAAGTGCTTCGGTCACAAGAGTCAAGAGAGTGACGTACAACCTTTTTCATATTTACCAAACTACTGGTTATCGTATCATACAACAGTGACATTCGTGAGACAAGTGTGAGAGTGGCCAAAGTGAGGTTTCAAACCAGGATCACTTTTTCTAGTTCTGGATGTGATATTAGAGAAGGCTTATTAGCCGGCCTAGCTAGGATTATCAGAGAACAAACTATATGGTAGTAATGAAGGAGATATTATATAGAACGCATGTTGTAGCAGAATTTCATGCCAGAGAACAGAGTCAGGATGTGATAATAGTGAAGGAGATATTATAGAGGTCAGGATTTCACAGAACAGAACGGAGGATGTGATTAAAATGTAGCTAGCAAAGACTGAGTGTACAGTAAGTTGATATCATTTAAACACATCACAGTGATATCAGAAAGGGACAAGGTTTCACCCTGTAGAATGCCACGAAGCAAACCAAGGTTACGTTTGTGAACTTAGCTTGGTTTGCTTCATGCAGATTTCGCTGTTATGCGTCATGCAACTTCTGGAGACTAGTCACGCCGTTAAATTGTGTGCAATGCGATTTAACAAACGAAGCTTAAGTTCTTCAGGAGTTGGCCTGGTGACATACATTGTTGTGAGGAATGAATCGTGAACAGTCGGCAACTGACCTGAGAATGCATGGAGTTACAAAGCGCTGAGCGAGGGGATCAACGGGGATCCCGCTTCGATATCCTTGAGGTTCTTCACCACCTGTTGCATTGTGGGTCGCTTGGCCGGGTCCTCGGCCGTGCACAAGTTGGCCAGGTGCAGCACCTGCAGCATCTGGCTCTTCCAGGGCCCGTTGCCAATCACGGGGTCCAGCACGTCGGGCGCGTCTCCCAGCTTGATCATCTGTCTTACGCATCCCACCAGATTACCGCCCTGCATAGTGTCGAACTCCTTCCCCGTAGGCTCCTTGCCCGTGAGCAGCTCAAGGAGGATCACGCCATAGCTGTATACGTCCCCGCGCGTGGTGGACCTCCAGCAGTGGCCGTACTCGGGCGGAATGTACCCAAACGTCCCCGCAATGTCGGTGCTCACATGGGTCTCGTACGCGCTGATGAGCCTCGCGAGCCCGAAATCCGCGACACGGGGCTCGAAATTCTCGTCCAGGAGGACGTTGCTGGCCTTGATGTCGCGGTGGATGATATGTGGGATGAAACCGTGGTGCAGAAACGCCAGCCCGCGCGCGGCGCCCGTGGCGATCTTGAAGCGCTTGCTCCAGTCCAGAACCTCCACGGCGTCGGCGCGGTTGCGGAGCCAGAGGTCCAAGCTGCCGTTCACCATGTACTCGTACACCAGCAGCTTCTCCTCGCCGAAGGAGCAGTAGCCCAGCAACGGCACCAGGTTCTGGTGCTTCACTTTGCCCAGAGTCTCCATCTCGGCGAGAAACTCCCGGGTGCCTTGCGTCGTGGACGCGCCGAGCTTCTTAATCGCCACGATCCGGCCGTCGTGCAGCACCGCCTTGTACACCGTCCCGAAGCCGCCATCGCCGATGATGTTCGTCTTGCAGAAATTGTTCGTGGCTTGTAAGATGTCCGCGAGCGTCAGCCTCATCAGGGGACGCTCGAACATGGCGATGTTGATACTCAGAGGCTCCTTGGACTTCCCCATGGAGGTCACACACGAGTCCGCGTCCGTCACCATGTTGAGCTTGATCTTCTCCATGTCCTTGGGCAATCCATTCTGTCGCCGAAGCATCCAATAGCGGAAAATGAAAAAGATTAAACTGAAGGTGAACAGCGTGCAGCCCAAGACGATGCCGAGAATCGCCGCTCGACTGATGTGATTCAGCCTCCCCGATCTCTCCAGATTCGCTTTTGTGCAAACCACATTCAAAACGACCCCACAGAGGTTGGCATTCCCCCGGAACGATGCGGGCGTGAGCGCGCGGCAGCTTCCCGTGTTGGGAATACGCCCGAAGAGCATGTTGTTGGAAACGTTCAGAAACGAGAGAACACGAAGCGCGCAGACATCGTGGGGAAAAAGGCCTTTGAGATTGTTGTTGGAAAGATCCAAGTAGACCAGTTGATAGAAGTTCCCGATGTCGTCAGGAATGGCGCCCGAGAATTTGTTGCCGCTGAGGTCGAGAATGGCGAGTCCGGAGAGGTTGCCCACCAAGGCGGGGATGGCACCCGAGAGCTCGTTGTTGCGGAGGTTCAGCGACTGCATCTGGCGCCACACCGTGCTTTCGGATAACAGCCCCGCAATACTGCCGTTGAGGTGATTGTTGGACATATCCAGACCCACGATGGACACCATGTTGGCCAAGGCTCTGGGAATCTCCCCGCTTAGAAGGTTGCCGCTCACGTCCAAGTGGGAAAGGCTGGTCAAGTCGCCCAGCCCCGCGGGGAGCGAGCCGGAGAGCTGGTTACGCGTGAGGTTGAGCTTCACCAGGCTGTTGATTTTGCCGAGCTCGGGGGGGATGGCGCCCGAGAGCGCGTTGTTCGCCAGGTTGATCCCCTGCAACTTCCGGGAGTCGCCGAGCTGCGCCGGGATGCTGCCGTTGAGCTCGTTGAAGGAGACGTCGAGAGTAGTGAGGTTGGTGAGCTTGCCAAGCTCCGGGGGTAAGGGCCCGGAGAAATGGTTCCCCGCGAGGATGAGCTCCACCAACACCGAGCAGTCACCGAGCTGCGGTGGAATCGGACCACTCAGGTGGTTCCAGGACAAATCCAAGGTGCCGTGGTGCTGGAGGAAGCTCGTGACGGGGATGGCAATCACCTGAAAGTCGGTGCAAGTAGAATGATGAGATTGCAAGAAATTCATGACTGACACATTGCTTGAGAGACACAAGCAACTTCAATTGGGAAACTATTGGAATCCAACTGTACAGAGGCACAATGTGATGAGATTGCATGAAATTTATGGCTGACACTGCGAAAGAGACGACAGATCAATCTTAAACCCTAAAGAACTCAGATTTTATGGCTTAAAAATGACTAGTTGGATTGATCGTATATTGAATAATGCAAACAAGGACAAACTTTATATCACCATGATCTGAGGATATATCAGCATTCCATGCGTTGGTCAAAAGAAAATGATATTGAATGTTCAAGCTATAACGCATGATGCCGTTTTGCCCTCTTGGGACTAACAAGATGTAACTGAAGGCCTTTGATGTTTCGACTTCCTTCATTTTCCTGCTATAGTTTCCACATCAATTTGAAATGAAGGAGATGGGAATCACCTGGAAGTCGGTGCAAATCTCGATCGGAATTTCGCCCGTGAGGTTGTTGTGCGACAGCACCAAATACTCGAGATTAACAAGCTTTCCGATTTGCCTTGGCACAGGACCCGTAAGCGAGTTGTTGCCCAAATTGAGCGTCGTCAGCTGAGAACAATTGCAAAGCTCCACCGGAATCGAGCCATTGAGCCTATTCCCCATCACGGAGAAGATCATCAGCGATGTCAACCTGCCAATCTCCGGCGGGATGGCGCCATAAAATTGGTTGTTGTCAAGCACGAGGTACTGCAACCAGACGCTTTCACCAATCAAGGGTGACAACTCCCCGGTCAGCTCGTTATTCTCGAGCTGCACCTCCAGCAAGCTCTGAGAGCTCCAGAGCGAGTCCGGGACGGTTCCCGTGAACCGATTTGCCCCGAGCGATAGCATGATCAAGCTCGGCAGCTCCGCGAGATACGTAGGAATGGAACCTGACAGCATATTGGACGTCAAATCGAGCTGCGTCATGGTGAGACATCGCAGAAAGGTGTCCGTAATCTCCCCCGTCAAATAATTCTTATTCAGCGTCACGACCTCCAGCGCGCCGGCGTTGCAAAGCTCCGGAGGTATGGCGCCCGTGAACTGATTATCATCCAGCCCCAGATTCTTCAGCTTCGCACAGTTGCCAAGCTCGGGCGGGATGGTGCCGTTGAGCTGATTTGACGACAGCAGCAAGGTCGACATATTTTGCAGCTTCCCAAGCCATGGCCCTAAGGAACCCGAAAGTCTGTTGCCCTCGATGGAAATCGAGATCACGTTTTGGAGGGAGGCCAATTCCTCGGGAAGCGCGCCCGTGAAGTCGTTGAACGCGAGGTCGAGCACTTGGAGGCTCGTGCATTGCCCGATGGACGGCGGAATGGAGCCCGTAAGCTTCGTGCTTGGCAAGTTTAGCGTGATGAGATGCTTCAAATTGCCGATGGAGGTCGGCATGGAGCCACTGAAGCGGTTCCCGCCGAGGTCGAGCTTCACGAGCTTCGAGCAGAGCGTGATCTCCTCCGGAATCGGGCCACTCAACAGCGATGTGCCGAGAAACAGGCTCGTCAAGTTCACGAGGTTGCCGATCTCCTTAGGAATGCTCCCTACGAGGCCACCGTTGGCGCCGAGCGCAAGCTCCATAAGCGACGTCATGCCCCAAATCTCCGCGGGGATGGCGCCCGAGAGGGAGTTGTTGCTCAAGTCCAGCGACTGCAGGTTCCGTAGCGACGCCAGCAACGGCGAGATTGGGCCGGAGAAGAGGTTGCCGCTCACGTCGACGCGGTACAGATTCGTCATCATGTGCAGCGCGGGGACTTCTCCGGAGAGCGAGTTCGCGCTCAAATTCAAGTCTTCCATGTTGACCAAGCCTTCGAGCTGCGGCGGCACGGTGCCCAGGAAGGAGTTGAAGCTGAGGTCGAGGCGCTTGAGCGTGACGAGGGCCCCCACTTGCGCAGGGATGTTGCCCGTGAACGAGTTTTGGCCCAGAATAAGCGTGATCACGCTCCGAAGCGCCCCAATCGCAGCCGGGAGCGGGCCCGCGAGCGCGTTGTAGCTGAGGTCGACGTATTGCAACGCCGCGAGCGCGAAAAACGAGAGAGGCAGTGGCCCGGAGAGCTCGTTCGAGTTCAAGTCGAGGTACTGGAGCGCGACAAGCTCGCCGAGTTGCGGAGGAAGCGAGCCCGTGAAAGCATTATTGTTGAGATCGAGGTGCTGTAACGTCGTCACATTGCAAAGCGCCGGGGAGATGACGCCCCGGAGACCCAGGCGATGGAGCGAGAGGCCAGTCACTTGCGAAAGCGGGTCGCAGGTGACGAAATCCCAACTGCAGGGGTCGACGCCCGTAACCCAAGTGGCGAGCGGGTCGCTGGGGCCGTCCCAAGTGAGCCCATTCTTGAACGCCAGCAATGCACTTCCGGCCGTAGCGTCGGTGACGGCCGCGACGTCTGCAATTAGCGCCCTCATCGTCAGCACCGCCAAGAGCACCAACGCGAACGTCGGATGCCACGGACCTCCTCCCATAGCTAGAAAAAAAAACGCCTTGCGTGGCTCTAGACCTCGCAGCGCTGCGCTTCTCTCACGTTCATGACTTCAGGGTCAGAGCCTGCAAACGACGCCGGAAATGGCTCAGGGTCACCCAAACTCTCTCCACTGGCAACAACTACAGCATTGGCAGACTTCACAACAGGCATCCAGAAATTTTTATTCATTGCAACAGAAATTACGCAATCTCAGTTTCCAAAGCAAGCTACGAAGTGTAACGGACATGCAGTATCTTGTTCTCATGGTGACTGACTGAGTGGGCAAGAATTAGATCACCTGCAAGGATTGGTTGGTATTCTCCGCGACAGTGTGCTTGCTTGATTTTCAGACCTGAGTCTCCATGGTGAGTCCGTGGTGAGTTCGATCTCGACTGCCCGTTTGCCACGCAATTGTGACGTGCATTACTTCTCTCAGGTGCAACACGTGAACTGCGACCCGCGAGGAAGACGGCAGCAGCTTCAGGGTATCTAATCCCACGCCGGCGCTTGCAGCTGGACATGCAACTCCCCCAACAAATTGGACTATTTTGCAGTTCCTGGTGCTTCGAATCAACCGTTAACCCATTCAATCCCGGGTCTGTTCTGCTCTTCGCTTCTAATTGCGACTCACGGTTTCGAATGCAAACCTCCTCACCAAAGACGTAGATATTCTGCAATGATCGTGCAGCGTGTACTGCAATCTTGACAGGCCTCCGTCCTTTGATCGAAAACTCCTCAATCAATCAATTGATTTCTTCGGCTGTGATCATTGAAGCTAGCTATCTACATCCCAATTAAATTAGTGCCTGATCTAACAAGGCCACAAGGCCACACGTATAATCTAACCATGGGTGTTCTTTTGTTAAACGGGAAATCGAAAGCCAAACCCACGCCATAACTGTACTGTCTGTCCCTCACCATGACACACCCTACGTCTTCAATCAAAACCCATTCAATATTTGACCACCCAACGTCATCTCCCCAAAACCAAGAGAGCTAGCTACCAAAACCAAAGTAGGCTCGCTCTCAACAAGCTCCATATTTGACAACCCCCAACTGACCGTACTCCCAACTACTATAGCGAGCGAGCGAGCATCGACACACACTCATCAACCTCAGGCATTTCAACTATACAGTGAGACTCAGAAGAAAGAGCACCTGCTGCTGGTCAAGAAGACCGTCGCCAATGATCTACGCTACAAATGAGCATCTGCTGCAGACTCTTCCAGTCATGAGCACGCACCAACACCGCCCAGGATGCTCTTGCACTCGATGGCCACCTACACAAACCGACGTTCAGAGACCGGCTTCAATCCACCCTGCCCTTAACTTCGTTTGCAAAGAGGCTGGCCAGCCCCTCCTCCAAGACGTGAGCTAACTGCAGCTGCAATGATAACTCGCAATGAGTCCAGGGTGCGTGCTTTCTACCACCCTAACTCCGATCCGCCGTGGTCAAGCTGCACTCAAGCGGAGAATAATATTATGCTGCTGTATGTATGAATGCAACTACGAACGTAGGTATGTAGGTAGGCTGGCAGAGGCTCTAGAGGCAACCAAAGGCTGATTAGGTTAGGCTCCATAGCTGGTGCAAGTGTTTGATGAGTAGCTCAGTGGCTGGAGCTGCAGAAATTCCTGCAACTTGGCCACAGATGATCAATCTGAATCAATTTGCAGAGACCCACACTGGCTCTGCGAGACAGAGACTCTCTCTCTCTCTATGTCACTTCATCAGACAGACAGAGCTTCAGGAGCCTCCCACGAGCCGCGTGGGAAGTGTCAGCCTTGGCTCATAAAGGCCAAGTCCCGGGTGCCCAGAGTGTGTACGACTTACTCCCTCGCAATTACAATTTATTCTATTCTTCTTCTTCTGGGCCTGGCTGGGGTGAAAAAAATGTAGCCCCTTTTCACTTCGACTTGGTTACTTCACTTCCTGCTGTTTATGGACGTTGTGGTGTTGATTATGAGCCTCTGTTCAAGAATGTGAGTGTCATCAAGATTGGGAAAGTCAAGAAATGGACAGCTTTTATTAGTGTTTTTATGGGGTGTTTTTTCACTCAAGTGCCAGGCAGGACAGGCAGGGCACCTCTCCCCTTCAAGATCCAAGATTCAATCCAGTGGATCACTCAAACAATTGATGGTTTGCAAGAAACTGTCCTCACTCCTCAGGGATTTCTTTGTTCAGGCCTCCCTTTCGGAGTGCCGATACAGTAAAAGAGTGGTCTTATGGAACAATGCGGATGGATGTTGGTGTAATGGATAACATGATAACTTTCAGTTTTTTCATCTAGGGCTACGTTTGAGATTATTGGGGGGTGCAGGGTTAAAAATCAGCAGTGGCATCTTGAAGTGAAACAGAATCATTTTTTATTTTCCAACTTACGGTGCAAGACTACTGGTGTTGTGTGGAAGGTCTCTGTCAATGTAAGGTATGTGTGGGAAGCCACCATCCTTGAATCTAATGATATGGGGCTTGCAACCCAATTGCATGGCACAAGATGTTGTAGCTGACCTGTGCACTTGGGTATGATAGTGGTACCTCCCTCTTTTTATTTCAGTAGTAGTCAATCAGTAGAGAAGCCTAGTGATGGGGACGGTTCTCATTTTTTATTTTGGCAACTGAGACAAATTCCATTCAGTATCTCTATCCAATACACTCCACTGTAGCAAGAGAACTGTCCTACAGCAATGGAGACCAGTTGCCCAGTTTTGCCCATTGAGGACTTCTGGCAGCAGAAGAACTCCCATCTCTCATTTGAGGTGAACTTGATGAGTTAAGGACTACATGACATGGAAGTAGAGCCTCATTATGAGAAATAAAACGTTGGGGTGTGGGAGAGAGGCAATGAATGATATTTCTGTGATGAGACTCTACTTTCACATTACCAAGCATTACTTCAATGATTGAATCTTGTTCAATTACACTCAATCAAGATTCTACCCCCCAAAAGGACATTGTAATGCTAATGAAAGACATGATTATATGGCTTGTAGATTTACGTACACATCCAACTCTTTGTTGCTACTTCTACCAAAATGGGCTTCATTCAAGTTAAGAAGATTGAAGGAAAAAAATTCATATCCTCAAAACCCCACACTAAGGTCTACATGATTAAAGCATGGTCTCCTCTCAAGGGTACATTCATTTTTATATTGAACTAAGGATATTGCACCTAAAAGCATCCAAGTACACCTCAAAGCATGGTTCCTATTATTAAAGCGCCTTTGTCTTTGTAGGATCTTGTTGGTCATTGCAAGAAGATTTTAGATTCTTATAGCCTATATTTTTAGGACACCATAATAAGAATGACATTGCTATGACTATTCAAAACGTGCTGATCAAAAGTGGATCCTAATCCATCCTTTAAGTGGTGTTCTCATGTTCAAGAAGGTGTACACTTTAATTAAGAATCTTTCAAGGCTAGTTTTGCAAAAGGGTCACAATTAGGTGTACTCCAATACCTTATAACCAAAACAACCAGAGTATCATTCCATGGTTTACCCTTGAGAGGCCTTCACCCTTCTTTCGCTTCACTCCATCTGGGACAGTCCTGGTTCTGCTTTTAACTTACATCCACCAGGACTTTTGGCCAGATCGATGAGCTTCCCCTGAATTCCAATTTGGAGTGGTTACTTGCCCTTGTAATAGCAGACATAGCACACGGGAGAACCCATCATGAATGAGTGCCTCAAGCACCCTCCTCCCGGCCTCACTCTCACACACACACCTATTGTGCAGGCAAGCATGGTGGGCGGGCAGGTGGGTGGGGTTCCCAAGGAATGCAAACAACAACTGATGATCAGGTTCCTCACATGCCATGGGACATCCAGTGAGGAGAAATTGCCCCCCCCCTGAACGGGCAGATGGACAAATGGATGGACGGAGTGAGCGTGAGCCTGGCGGGACTCTCCATCCCTCTCTCTCTCCCTCCTCAGCACTCAGCACTCAGCAGCGGCTTTGCCATTGACCAATGGACATGGCCCCATTTCAAGGTGCAGACAAAGATATCACAGCGCACATCCCAAGGCCAATATTCTGATTGCTGTGCTCAGGTATTGGCCTCCAGGGCCTTGGATTTGGCAGCCGCAATGCTGCAGCATACTGGCTGGCTCGCTCTCTCTCTCACTCTCGCTCTCATGAGTTTGTTGTACAAATGGCGTGACTCCAGCTAAGAAAAGAAAAAGAAAAAAAAGGAAAGGAAAGGAAATATGATTTCACACTTTGTGTGTCACTCACCCGGTGGGGAAGATCCAAATACAGTAGGCCAACAGGGCATTGACTCAGCAAGTGAGTCAGCAACTAGAAGGGTCATTGCGATATGCTGGTGTAGGTGAGTATGAGTAGGTGGGAGGGGAGGGCAAGGGGGGTTCTCTTGTGGGTAGTGGTATTTTTTTTTTCCTTCGTTTCATTTCGAGAAGGAGACAGTTCTTTGTGGTGTGCCCTGTATTGTTGCCACAGTAATTCTTAAAGTAAAAGTAATTTTTATTCTTTTTCTAATTCATAAAAAATTCAATAACTTTCACATTGTAGGTCAGAACATCACAAAATCAAGCCCATGCACCCTTCCTCACTGAGGGATTTTTGACTATACCAAGAACCCAATCAGGGGACATACAATCTAGGAGATCTCACAATAACAAACTTATATGTATACAAGAATGGAGCATGTTGTAATGCAACGGCAATGCAATATGATAGGGACACGATGAAAAAATGGGATGAGAAAAGTGGGATGAAAGTGTGACTAGAGTGCGATTAGGGTTTTGTATAATGCTAGCAAAGTCTCGGTTGCACACTCACTCACAGGAAGTTAAAGACATTAGAGCGATGAAAACAATTGGATGAAATTACTAGATGAAAACATGACCATTTTCTTGACAGTAGGTCGTGACAAGCTCGTGACAGTGTGCACTTAATATTATATAAATATATATATATATGAAGAATTGATCGGTTTATCCTAATGTAGTTTTAACCCCTAAGGTCCCGTTGTCCCTATAAGGACCTAAATGCAACTTCAAGTAGGCTCAATATTCATTGTAATTTTTTGAAACTTTTTGTAAAGTTAGAAAAATACATAAGCTTCATAGGAATATAATTTTTAATTCAATCAGTGCTCGGAAACAAAACAATTAGCCAAAAATGGAGGTGGGCAAGTAGCATTAAAAAAATCACAAAAAATTTAAATTCTAAATTCTAAATTTTTTACCTAAAATATTATATTTATCTCTACATGTGAAGCTTTGATTCATTCTATTTGGACTAGCAATAAGAAAGTTATAGACAATCTTGTTTTTTAGGCAACTTAAGCATTTTCTTCAAAAAATAACTTGTAGAATTAATTTTTGAATGCAATTTTTGCATCTTTTTCCAAAAAAGATTTGTCTAGTAGGGTTAAGTATGCTTGCTAGAACAATCTCACCATTAGGAATTATTGTATTTCAATTCCATCTTAGAGGTGTTAACAATTTAGTCTTTCTTTCAATCTTAGACTTATATACTTCAACTTAACAATTTTTTAAAGAATGAAAATCAAGTGCTTTTCTTTTTTATTCCAAGACTTTGAACTCAATTCTTCAACATAATAAATTTTAATTCAAAGTGTGTAGTGCAAAGAATTTCCACAAATGGCAATCAAAATCATCTAAATTTGCAAGTCATAATTCAAAAAAACTTATCTTTTCAACTTTGAATGCTAATATCTTTCAATTTATAAGGTCAAACTTCATGAAATTTTTACCACATAATCTTAAAGAAGTCAAGTACAAGATCCTATGGTTAAATTCTAAAAAAGTTATTTAATAGAATCTCTTAGGCAAATGCAACAAAAATGGCAGTTTTGAATGTTTTTTGATAGAAAAATGGCCTCGGGACTGTAGAGGTTAAGTCGAAACTTCCAATCTCATATGCTCAAGTTTTGAATTTGACTATGTGTCTCACTATCTCCAAAGTGTTAGACGAATGGATTGGTTTACCTTAATTCGATTTTAGGTTGAAACTTCTAAACTCAAATGTTCAAATTTGGAATTTGACTACCTGTCTCAATATCTCCAAGGTGTTATCCATTAGAGCATCCACAATGCATCCTTACCCTCTAAACATTTAATACTTGGCGAACGTGGATGATAAGTGTTTACCATTGCTCAAAACATTCTCCTTGCACTCGATCCTAGTGTATCAAGCAATGGCCCTTCAAATTTTAGCTTATTATTCAATTTTATTCCATAGCCCACTTGGTGATTGGTCAATTGATGATGTATGGGGCTCATTTGATGAGCTAGGGTGGGAAAAAAAAAGTTTTGGGAGTACCAGTATGCAATAAATAAGAGTTTTCAATTCCCACCATTAATTTGCTATAAATAAAGCAATATAAGGTTAGTAGAGCGCTTTGGGGTGTGATATGGAGCCAACTGGGAAGGTGAGGGGGAAATCTCTCGCATGTGTAAGTTCAGTGCTGAAAATATACATTTACTCTTTGTGGCAATAAACCTTTATCTTCTGTGTTACTTAAATTACCGTGCCCTCATCCAGGCTTGCCTTCACTAAATAACTTGACTTCATGTGACAATGTCAACACAAAGTTATCTGCTTCATGAAGAAGATTCATTGCTAACTAATGCTTCATGAAGAAGATTCAGTGCTGTGCTCCATGAAGAAGATTCATTAACTTTCTTACTTCAAATTTCTGTTGCTAGAAGACTAAGTTATGCTCAAGTTCCAACTGAATGGCAACTCACCCCACTCTCCCACTAGCCCTTCAATGTTGCTGGCTTTTCACTTCATTGTTGTTCTTACTGCATCTGAGCTCTCCATAAGAGCATGCTTTGATTGTTGCTTGCTTTATTGAACGTTGCTGAGGACCTTGCAAATTCACAGTTACTAATGGAAAATCTTGTAGCTTTGAATGGTCCCTGGCTACAGGCAACTTGATGCTTTGATAGTGTTAATAGTGTTTGTACCTAGAAGATGCACAGATTGCATCTTCAAGGTGATTGTGCTTTAAAGGCCAAAATTGTATTTGACTACTTGCAACACATCTACTTTATGGTGCAAGGACCTTTACAAGTATTTTCTTTTAAAACTTATTCCACCAATACTCCTAGAATATTATACATCATAATTATGAAAGTTTGTTTTTTTTCTTTTTGGTGGGATATTCAAATCTAAAAGGTTATAAAATGGTTGAAAAGAGGCTTACAAATAGTCAAATATCTTTCTTCTCATATTGAATTATTGATAATTTTCATCCTTTATTTTACAACTTTACAAAATGAAAATTAAACTTATAAATTAAACTCAAGTCAATTAGTTATTTTAAAACATTTTACAAGGTATTTTACTAGAAATAGTAGAATTGTGTGGTGTGTTTTAATATAATTGTTTATTTATGCTTTAACTTGTAAATGACCACCACACCACCATGTGGAATTTGCAACTACATTTGAAATGAGAACCTCACTAATAGTTAGTGAACAACAAAGAGACCCTACTTATACCAAAAAAACATTTGTTGAAACCATCACTGCAATCCAATCAAAAAATGATCAAATGTTTGATTTTAGGTGAATTTTGGAGAATGGAGTAGGTGCTCTAGGCTGTCACTTTAGATCCTCATATCTTTTCTTACATCCCATATTGATCTAAAAAAATATTACACATTAAAATCATGATGATATGTACTTATGTGAAAAAATCAAAATTTTTGGAGTAGTGTTGAGCATTCCAATTTCAACATATGTATAAAGTACAACCTAAACAAACATCTATTCATCAATCTTATCAACGGTGGCATTTTTTCAAATTCCAAATTAAACTCTATCTCATGAAATTTTCTAAAGTTGAGTGGTATATTGTAATTCACTCGTCATTTTGTGGGGTTCAGTTTGGGTATAGATTGAAAAGAGCCAACCAATGTGATTGTTGCCCATCTCAAAATAATCAAATCCACCTTGAAAAGGGAAGATCCAAAGAGCACAAGAAAAAGACAAGTGTCCCATTCTTGTTTTTCTTACAAACTCTACTTTCATTTTAGTATCCATCGTCCATTGCCAACTACACCATGAATTGAAAAATGCTTAGAATGTTGTGAAATTTAGATGAGCATTTTCAACTCTCTTATCATTCATCAAGCACAAAAATTCATCATTTCAAAATATATTCACTGAAATATGCTCCTTCAAAGAGCATTGCCTTCTTTTTTCATTCACTTGAATAAATCTTCAAATTTAACCTCTAAAGGTCTAAGCTACGAATTTTTGGCAACATAGTGATCTTGGGCAATTCACTACAAATGGAATTTTTTTTTCTTTGAAATTTTCACACAACATAGGGACGAATTTTTCATAAAGCCCAAAAAATTTCATAACTTTGGATTATATGATTAAAAGTTATTGAATATGTAGTTTTTTTTTCTCAAACAAGTATATAATAGTTTTTTAAGTTTGAAAACTTAAAAAAGCATATAATTTTTTTTAAAATTTGAAACTATTAGTTTTACAAAGTAAAATCTTTGTAAAAGTTTTAAAACAATGTCCATATTTTATTTTTAAATAAATTTTGCAAATCTTAAAGTATTTCCAAAAACATCACAAATATTGAATGATATTGGAATGGTATTGGAAGAATAAAGCCTGCAAAATTTACTTGATTTCTTGGCTTTGAACAAAGTTGGCCAACTTGAGATCTAAAAAATTATACTTATTCATTTGCTTTGAAAATGATCCCAATGGAAAGAGTAAATTTTTTAATGATTTTCAACATTGAAAACTCAAGCATGCAAGTCTTGATTTGGAGTTTTTTGTAATTTGTACTTTAAAAAAAAAATTGCATTTCAACAATTGCAAGGTGGGTTGTGTTATGAGTTTAATAGCTCTTCATTTGAACTTAAGGTTTTTGGAAGTGCATTTTTGTGTGCTAACACAATATCTAGATATTCATGTCACTTTCAATCCCGAAAAACTCTTATATGCAAAATTTCTCAAACATTCTGGAGAGGTGCAATATACTAAAAATAGGATACATGCTTTTTTCTTGTTATAATTCCACAACTTCTATGCAATTTCACATTCAAAACTAGAATGTAGACTAATAAGCAAGCTCTTCAACATCTACATGGTTAGATGTTGAAAAATAATAATCTGTTTGATTGGAAATAACTATAAATTCATGCTCTTTTTTCATAGGAAAAGACACACTTGGAAAGGCTTGGGCACTTTGGGGTTAACTTAAAGTAAACTAGCCTAGGATATTCAAACCATGCAATGTAGACACCTAGAAAATGACACATTACAATCTTAAGTCAGCCCATGCCAAATTTTTTGGAATAAAGAAGATTTGATCTAATTAGGGTGAGTAAGTGGCTACATTCAATGCCTTGGGTGATGGTGAAGGAATTATTAGTGACAACAATAGGATATTCCACTTTCTTAGTGTAAATGCATTACAAGAAATAATTTCTTAATCCTTTCATGTCATGGCCATACTAGAAAATATTGTGGCCATGCTAGGAAACACTGTAACTGCTTTAGGTGGTAAACTTAAGATGACCATTAGAGATGACCATTAGGGATACACTTTTTGGTGGTAAACTTGAGATGACCATTATGGATACACTTTTTAGTGGTTTGGGGATAGTTTAGAGCCTATTTGGGGCTAGCTGGACTACACACTTCAAAATTTCATGTTTGTAATAAAAATAAAATTTCAATTGCTATCTCCATTTTCTCACATTTGTCCTTATGGGAAAAAATTTAAATTTTTCCAATAACATCAACAAGGCAAACAAAACCATTAAGGTAGGCTGCTCTAAAAGCAAGTGGCCTCTTCAAATTGTCCCTATATTTAGGTCTAAAATGGATAGTAAGTGGTCCTTAAATGGACCTCTCAAGCCATTGAGAGAATTGAGAGAAAAACATTATTTACTGCAAGAGCCAATTGTTGGCCTTCATTTCCTGAAATCACTTTAGAAGTTGCAAGTGGTCGGATTTTGGAAGACCTAGGGTCACAAATAGGCGCCTACAATAGTTTTTTTTGAAAATTCATAATTAATTCAAAAATGATTCAAAAAATACAAAACCACTTAATATGTGACATTCCGCATCCATTTTTTCTTTCTCTAAAAAATGATCCAAAAATATTTCTATTCAAGGAAACCTTCAAAAAAGGGGGACCATTTGGTAAATGGTCACTTTAAGGCCATACTACCTTACGCCTGTCGTAGGCTAATTTCCCTTCCCTTAGTTAAGCTTATTCTATAGTTTGTCCATGAAATTTATTTTCTCCTATGCATCCCAAATCCGTATGTAAGGTAACTACCCTATGCGAAGGTCAAATTCAACAAAAATTAAGTCATTTTGAAAAAGAAAAAGAAAGTGGCACATGTCATCTTGTGAATGGTGTGAAGTGACATGGACCCCTGAGAATTTGACGTGAAAATTCAACTTTGGCACTCAGCTGCTGAATCAGACCTTTACGTACGTAACCATCCTGCCTGCCTGCCTGCAATGTTCAATCTGCCTGAGGAGAAAGGCGTGTGTGAATGATGGGTAGGCATCCGTCCTTCAGTTCAGTTTGTAGCATCCAGTAAGTTACAGGACTGTACAGTACATCCATTTCCTCTGTAAGGAAGGTAAGTAAGCTTACCTTACCTCAGCTGCAGTACAAAACCACGATGAAAGTTGAAATAGTCATGGTGGGTATTATCTTCTGACTGGGAGAAATCTTCTCGGAGAAAGGACACCAGCCACAAGGCAATGTGCAGCTAGACAGCTCCAGTGGGGGCCAGGGTGAACTGACCCCCTCATTGCCCTATTTTACCCCTGGGGAAAACGCTGTGGAATTTTTTATTTGCAATCAGATGATTCTTTTTTGCAAATTTTGAATTCAGATTTGCAATCAGAGGCCCAAAATTAGATAGGGGCGGTGTAGAAATATAAAAAATCATGGCCAAAGAATAAGGGGCTTTTTTCCACAATTAACCCTGGATGGGGCAATGAGGGGGCCAGTTCTCCCTGGCCCTCCAGTGGGTATGATGAATAAGGTGAAACAGCCCATTGGGGTTAGAACGAGGAGTTTGACATCATCTCCTTGCTGAAATTTTTCAATTTTTTCCCACATTAGTACAAGTGTGAGAAACAGCAAGTGCAATTGAAATTATATATTTTTTTTGACAAAGTATGAATTTGTTAGGAATTTTTGAAGTGTTCAGTGCATTGTGGCCCAAAAGAGTCTCTAAACTACTCTATAACCAACAAAATCTGAATCCATAATGTTCATCTTACTACCTAATGCAATCATAATATTTTCTATTATAAAAGACCTAAAAAGTCAATTTTTACAATGAATTTCATAGTGACAAATTAGAAGTTCCTAATGAGGTCATTATTCACTCCATTATTGTCATGTAAAACATGCATTATGACCCACATCTCACATACTGAAAAAATCACTATGAGGTCATTTCTTAGGTGACCACTATGGGATCATTTGACTGCAATGGGCTGTTTTGCCTTAACTGAACTGAACCAAAGAATTATAAGTTTGCTCACAACCAACCAAAAAAATTCAGTTGGTAACTTTGACCAAGGATGGGATTGGATTAACCCCATAGTGACATTGGATTTTCAACCTAGGAAGATGTAAGTTACTCCTGTGCGTGTTAGTTTTTGAAATTTTCTACAGTCAAATCTGTTGCTGGATAAGTACATCCAACTGTACAAAGGGGAACCACAGTAAGTTAGTACTTGGACAGTGTGAAATTTTTTTGAACCTTTGATTCTCTTGTTCAGTGATATGTCTTTTTACAAGGAAACCATAGTGTCAGCAATGAAGATATGGCAAGTTGAAATGGGGTTTTCCCTCATCTGACACCTTGTACATCCCTCAAACATACAAATTTACATGGCACCTGCACTAAGTTAACAAATTGAAGCTCCTAACATAAACTGACATGTCAATGTGAAAAAATGACAGAAGCTGCCATTTCATGTTGTACTCCATGTAAGGTGGGGCGGCCCATTGTGGTCAGAATGTGGAGTTTGGCATATCTTGGTGCTGAAATTTTTCAATTTTTTGTCCACATGAGTACAAGTGTGAGAAACAGCCAGTGCAATTGAAATTATATTTTTTTTGACAAAGTATGAATTCACTAGGAATTTCTGAAGCACTGAGTCCAAAAGAGTCTGTAGACTACTTTAAGACCAACAAAATCTGAATCTGTAATGCTCATCTCACTGCCTAATGCAGTCAAAATATTTTCTATTACACAAGGCCAAAAAAGTCAATTTTTACAATGGACTTCACACTAAAAACTCAGAAATTTCCAATGAGATCAGTGTTCACTCCATTGCTGCCATGTAATCATGCATTGTTGCCCACATCCCACATCCTGAAAAAAAATCACAATGGGTCATTTCTTAGGCAACCACAATGGGTCATTTGACCGCAATGGGTTGTCTTACCTTAGTTCATGGAGGGACCTCAGACACTTGAATTGGAGAATCCATTCCTTCTAAAATTCGTGTACACAACCCCGCCCCCCTCATTTCAAAGCCAAATTGAGGCACTTCCAAAAGGTCCAAAATTTCAAGATGGCATAGAAAACATAGCAATAAGCCAAATTTCTTGTATTTAAGGTTGATAAACAGATCTTTGAGAACCTTGTAGGATTTTTTTGTGGCGTTTTCCCAACTAAACATGCCTAATGATTGTTTCTAGCTTGGGGCTGAAACTGTTGAGGACACTTTCTGTCCCCAACAATGTTTTGAGGTTTACGTAGGTGGAAGTGCGTACAATTGGAGTTCTTTTTAAGACAAAAGGGATGCCAAGGGTGGCCAAATTTTCAATACATTTTACAGGCCTCGACATGAATATTTGTATCCTTGAAAACTCTATGCTATAGCTTAGGGTTACTTAACTCCTAAAGTTCGAGGCCTTATTTACCATTAAAACCCACTCAAAACTATCATTTCTATTGCAGAGTGTAAATTTTTTTTTAAAAACTTTTGGTAGGATCTTTAAAGAGATTGGTATATAAATGTGTGGAAGAAATTTTTAGGAACTTTGACCTCATAGATTGCAAGATATTTGCATTTAAAGTGAAAAATAAATAAAATTGTGTTGTTCTCAACTAGATTTTTTGAATTTGAATAACCTCATCTTTAGATTTTTTTACTATTGATTTTGAATATCTAATTTTTTATGTTGAAGAATTGAGTTGATAGTCTAGGGATTTTAAAAACAAACAAAATATACATAGACTTAATTTTCACTCATTAAAAATTGCTATGTAGAAGTAAGTTCAAGATTGAAGGAAAATCTAAATTGTTAATAGCTCTATGATGAAAAAAGAACACACTAATCTCAATAGTGAGATTGTTCTAGCAAGAAACCTCTTTTTTTTCAAATCGTGAAAATTCAGTTCAAAAATGAATCCTAAAAAATATATTTTCATGAAGATGCCTTGGTTGCTTGGAACTTTCACATAACTTTCACATAACAAATCCAAATGAAATGAATGGAAGCTTTCCATGAAGATAAAATTACAATCCATGAGAAAAAATATTAATTTTCAATTTTAATATATGTGGGGGGGGGGGGGGGGCTTCTCGTTGCACATGAAAAAGGGCTTTTTGTACCATAATTTTTGTTCCCAAGCATTGTTTCAAATAAAAATCATATTCTCAAAAAACTAATGTATTTTTCTATCTTCACAAATTTAATAAGAAAAACAAAACATAATGAATATTGAGACTATAGAAGCCTTGCTCAAAATCCATTTTGTTCCCCAAGGGGTTAATGAACTTTAAATGTTAAACCCAAAACCTTGGTAGAGTTTGGAGGATTTGGGTCTAATCCCTAAAGTCCACTTGTTGTTCAATAAAAAGAAATTGTACAATTCATTGCAAACAGATAAAGTACGCGACTTGTTTTCAATAGTGTTGAATGTTTTAGCATATATCTGATTGAGTGATGGTAGAGGGATGATTTTTTCTAGTTAGAGAATAGAAATAATGGAGATTGCACCATTTTTTGCTAAATTTTTTCATCAAGTTTGGAATTAATAGAAATTAACCCCAAGCACTAGGTAGAAATTGTGAAAAATTGCCACTTTCAAGGTAGTGAGAAAAAATTAGGGAAAAATATTTTTTTTTCCAAATTCCACCTTCCAAATTTTTACTAGACTACTATGAGAATGTGTGGAAAAAATTTCAGAGACTTTGACCACATATATTGAATGATTATAATGTTTGAAGTTAGAAAAAAAAAAATCTTTTAACCTTATCCAATAGGGCCAATAGACTTTAACTCATCCTAAAGTGAGGTTTTTATACTACACATGGTCATTTTTTGACATTTTCATCTTGTATTGTGTAAATTACACAACTACCAAATTTCAAAAGCTCGTTCAAAAGTAGAAGAAGAGACAAAGGAATTTTGCACATGCTACCCAATTAGAAAAAAGGTTTAGGGCAACAAAACTTTTGATCTTGGCACTTGATAAAAAATAAAATAATTGTATTGTACACATTCACACCTTGTGTCAAAATTTTGTGAACATTCGACCAAAATTGATTTCATAGGAACCTACCTGGATTTTCAATTGTTTGTTCAATAAACAACTAGCCTTTAGAGGTAAAGAAGTGTAGAATGATTATTGTTTGATTTGTTCTTGATGTATAGGTGAACCTATTTCCAAGAAGTGCAAAATTGAAAATTGGTCTTAGCAACATCACACAATAATGAAGGTTCTAGTTAACACTATATTTCCCTCATTCATGAAAATAGGTCAGCCCCTCTTGCGCAAATGGGGCTACGTATTAGGAACAAGTCATAATGGAAATGGAACAATCAAAAAGAAGGAACAACGAATGTTTTCAAAGAAAGGATGAAAGGGGGATGGAAATCGATTGAATAGAAAGCAAAATGATTGAACAAAGAACTATTCAATGGAGAATGCTAATTGCTCATCCTAATTTATATATATTCCTAGTCTTTCTCCTCAATTCCACAAGACAATTTTTTTTTTTTAAATTCAAAGTTCAAAGTGCCAAAAAATTCCATGAATGGCAATCAAAGTCATTTGGAATTGAAGACTATTGTTCAAAAATCTTTTTCCCAACTTTGAATGCTAATATCTTCCAATCTATACATTCACACTTCATGAAAGTTTTACCACATGATTTCAAACAAGTAAAATACAAGATTGTATGGTCAAATTCTCTCTCTCTCTATTTTTTCTTAGATTAATGGAGTTGAAATGGCAATTTTGAGTGGTTTTTGACCAAAAAATAGTCTTGGTCCTTTCAGAGCTAACTATGACATATATATGTATGATCAAAATATGGCTTATGAATAATTTTTAAGGGCTAAAATTGGATTAATGATTGTGATTTTTCATCCATTTTGTAAGAAATCTTTCAATGTATAAAGAGTGGATTATGTTTGAATGAGTGTTATCATCTCCACCTTTAAGATGGAATGAGTACAACCAAGTTCTTGATTTTGCTTTGCAAAATGTCCTATGGCAGATGCCTAAGCATGGTCCATTGTGCCTTTCAAGTAATGAACCCTTCTAACTTATTAAGTGATTCAAACTACAAAAAGAAACAACTAAAGTTCAAAACAAGATAAACTTAATCTATTAGTTGAACCAAACCAAAACTTTGTCCTTTTGATAGGAAAATGACAAAATCCAAAAGTTATTTATTCCAAATCATAGAACAAGACCTTCCATTTCCAAAATAATAAAATTTATTCCAATTGGAATTTTCTAGAAGAAGTTATGATCAAATGAAGTTTGACCTTGAAAAAGACAATTCAAACTTCATACATAGATTTTTCTTGAATCTTGAACTCAAATTGACTTATTATTTTTAAATGAATCTAAGATTAGATATGATTTAATTTCCAAGTTTGATTTAGAGATGAACACTCTTTACTTTTATCCAATCTCAATACAAAACTCCATCTCCTATTATCTTCTTAAGTTTAACTTTGTTTTTTATGTGTAAACTAGATTTAGAACTCTCTATTTCGTTCTTAAGGCTATGGACTCCTTTTGTTAATTTATTATTTCTAATACTTTATTATATTTTTTTATAGGAACTAAAATTAACTATCAAAATTGCTAAGGTACTTTCAATTTGAACTTTTCTAGTAAAAGTTATAGACAGATGAAGTTTTATTGCTATTTCGTACTTCAAAACTTGATTCACTATTTCCTTCTAATCTATAACTTGAAATTAACTTTTAATTGGGGTTTTAGACTTTGAATTTAAACTAGTTGTTAAGTTTCTAATCCTAACTTTTTGTAATGAAACCTACTATTTTTCATCCATTTTTACTACTAAACTTCATCCCTTAATATCTTATTCTTTTTTAATCTAGATTTTAAGCTTAATATATTTTAGAAAAACTCTAAAGATCCTCTACAAGTATTTGAAACTAAAATTGAATTCAAATTATTTCTAAAGGTCCAAATCAAGGTTGTAGCTTCTCTCGTGTTTGAATTTTTAAACAAATGTTGTGGAGGAAAATGGATGATTTTACACACTTATCTTAGAGATGACCTTATCCAAGAGGAGTTTGAAGATGGATTCATCACCCCCATCATTCTATATCTTATTCATTTTTTGTAACTTGTTCATCTTTTAAGCTAAAATTTTAATACAAGTAGTGGAATTAAGTTTAATCTATTCTTGTACTTTAATCCCCTTCTAACTTTGTTTTATTCCTTTTTTTTTTAGCTTTCTTTCTTTTTCCTTCTTCCTTCTAATTCTTTTAATTTCAATTATTGAAGTTAAAGTATTGACTTAACAAAAGAAGAAACTATTCACTACCTAAAGTCAATTAGTCAAGTTGTTCAAGATTCTTATTCCCCTACATTGTATCAAGAATCAATAATTGAAAGACATTCATCTTGCATCTATATATGCTAATATGTGAAATACCTTGGATTCTATCTCTAATCCTATCTTTTTATAATTTCAATAATGGTTCTTCAACTTCTCCCTCATTTTTCACTTCTCAATGTTATTATAGTGATTTCAATTGAACTTATTGATGCAATGGTTTTCTTTGTAAGCAAGCTTCCAAATGCTAGTGTAAACCTTTGTATATTCTATCCCTCTATTTTCCTAGCTTGAGTGTGTTTTAGAACCCAAATTGGCACAATTCAATGTCTAGCTACAATATATTTCATCATCCATAACCCTTGGATCCATTTTGCACCCACAACCTACAGATCCAATTTAACACCTCATGCTTATAGACCTAGTTTAGCACCTCAACCTTCAAGCCCCCGGTCAGTTGGTTATCAGAGGTGGCTATGTTCCCTACTTTCTGTTTTCACTCCATTCTTGCAATTGAGCAACCTGTTCCCTCTAGAGGGTCAGTCCTTGGTGATTGAGTAATGCTTGATTAGCTATATTGTTTTAGGTTGGTTGTATTACTAATAATAAAACAAATTCAAAGGAATAAAACAAAAAACTTCTCTATACTAAATTCTATTTTCTATTTAATTGTATTGATATAAGGTTTTGACTAGGTTTTAGCTCTCCACCTACACTTCAAAAAAGTTTTAACTATGGATTTGACACCTCTAATATTTAAAGCTTTGCCATATGTGGAGTTCTAAAACAAAACTAAGGGGAAGTCTACAGGGACTTCCAACCAAATGAGTTTGTAAAAACAATATAAACAACTGCTAGAAAGCCCCTACAAGTGGCATTACCAAGGTATGAAGGGGTCTTTCTCTAGAGTTGGTCAAAAGGTTAGTACACAAATACTTGGTACAAGGTTAGTACAAAGCACATTTAAAAATAAGAAGAGAATGCAAGGTTTGAAGTTGGATCCAAGGGGAATAAAATACAAGTAAGGAGTGATTTGAGAGGGAGAAGGATGCCCTTGTATACTTTCCCAAAGGCACCGCTTCCTCTCTCTTATCTAGTAGTAATCTTATCACTACAAGATTTTCATCTAATTTTTTGGATTTTCCATTTCTATATTGATCCAAACTTCTAACTTTAGGAAAAGATTCCACATCACAAATGGATTGCATCATTGATTTTGAAAGCCCATTTGACATAAGCGACCCTCCCCTCTTCCTTTTCTATTGCAAAAAATCACAAAAAGTTAACTCCAAGTTTAAACAAAATGGTGTAAAAATCCAAGTATTAGGGTTTATCTTTTTTGAAGAAATTGACTTGCATAGGTTTATTTGGAAGGTGCAAGGAAGCAAGAGAAGACCCTACTTAGGCCTCATTCCAATTTTGTATGCTCCCTGAATGTCAATCAACTCCACAAATATTTCCTAATTTTGCAAGGATTGGAGAGTATTATTGGTTTGGGTATTTGTTGATGTTCAAATGCTTTCAAATTTTTTGGGGTGCATTATTAGCATGAAACAAGATATACTAATTCTTAGTGAGATTTTACAACAACTTGAGTAATTTCTAGGAATTTTACATTGTTAGTTAAAGTAGTTGATTGTCCGAAAGAAGATCTTTTGTAAGCCAAAAAATTCCAATAATTTTTAAAGACCTCCAATAAAATTGTATAAAAGATGTTCCGGTTGATATTTTATTGTACATATTTAAAGAAAGAGATGTAAGAAAAAATTGTAAGTCTCAAGTGACAAATTAGGAGCTAACAAAAAGTAAAGGAACAATACTCTCATTTCTCTCAAAATGTACATTGCACTACATATAGGTGCAATTTAGCCTTCAAGGCTCTTGAGAGTTTAGAAAATTTTTAATCCATTATTGAGGTGCTTATTGTCTTGCATGAATATTCTAAAAAAATCCTAAACACCCAATAGAATTCATGTCATTGATGGAATTTACTGAAACAAAAGATTTTATACTATTAAAGAAAGTAGAAACTTTAGTTAGTAGGTCTTATTGATTGAGTTTCTTCAATGTCTCCTCTCAAAGTATTATAAATTAATCTATATTGTGACAACAGATTTAATTAGAAGAAAACAACAAGGCAAAGGTATGCACATACTTTTGTTTGTTTGTTTTTCCAATTTCTTTTGAACTTGTTCTAATGTATTTTGTTTTGTGTTTTGTGCCTTCTCTTGTTCTTTTGCTTGACCCCTACATTATGCTTGGCATGTATATCTTGTTGTTTTGTCTAGATGTAGTAGACAACTTGATGAACTTCACACAAAAAAATGATGCTTTCATATTGACTTCATTGTAGTTGTCAAGATTTATCAGACATCCTTACACACCATGTGTAAAGATTCAATTATGTACTGTTCCACAAATGAATTTTGGTCCTTCAACAATATCTTGGACAGTAGCCATGACTAAATTCATATTAAATGGATCACAAACTTGAACAACGTCTCTTCTATACTATCCCTTGTTTGTCATTGTAAATAGATTGACAATGAACACATTCAAGCTCTCCTTGGTAGATTGGAATGTATAGATTAATCACTTTGCTCAAGTCAAGCATAAATGTATTGATCAAATTTCACTTATACTCTTAAATTCATATTGCTTTGCATTTGGGTCTCTCATTTTTCCTCTATGGATGGTGGGCACTAGAGAAAATTTCAGGTCTCAAAGAAGTTGTGAGGTCTACATCCTCTGAGGTGCAATTATAGGAAAAAAAGAAAAGGAATGTGATTTGTTACTACTGGTGCCACAACAACGCTACACTAGATTGACTATTTTTATACTATTTTTAAAAAAAATAACTATTTTTTTCTAAATTTTAATTTTAATTTTTTTTTGTATTTGCATTGCAAGGGGGCCAAAAATAAGAAACTGGAAGTTTCTTTGAGGCCTAAAATTTTTCCTAATGTGTTGTACTCAAATTGTAATTACTTTCTATTTGTAGAGGTTGCAACCAAGCTCATAAAAGAGTTGGACAATCGCTCCCTAACTTACAATATTATGAGTACTCTAGGGATCGTGTATCCACAATATTGGTATTAAGGCATACTAATGAGCACTACAATAAGTACATTGCCACTTTGATGGATGCTTATATGCACGGGAAGATAATTGGTGGAAGACAATGAGAAGTTGCTATTGCCTACCTTAATCAATCAGGATCTCTTAACCCCTAAGTGCCTAAGCCTTTCCAAGGGGGGGGTTCTATGAAAAAAGAATATGGTCTTATATTTATCTTCAATGAAGAAAATTGTTTTTTTTCAAAATATGATTGTATAGATGTTTAAAGAGCATGCTTATTAGTATGCATACCAAGTTTGAGTGTGAAATTGCATAGGGGTTGTGAGATTATAACAAGAGAAATGTATGCATTCTATTTTTAGTATGTTGTCCCTTCCTACAATGCTTGCTACAATGTTTCAAAAATTTGCATATAATAGTTTTTTGGGATGGAGGTGACATGAAAAAATACAAAAAATGTGAGCAAACTAAAACGCACTTTCAAAAACTTTAATTTCACATGAGGAGCTATCAAACTCATTACACAATCCACCTTGTAATTGTTGAAATGCAATTTTTTTTAAAGTAAAAATCACAAATAACTCCAAATCAACACTTACAAATTTAAATTTTTCAATTGTGAAAATGATGAAAACACTTTACTTTTTCCATTGGGACCATTTTCAAAACAAATGGATACATATAATATTTAAAATCTCAAATCAAGTAAAATTGGCAAGCTTTGATCAAAGTTGGAAAATCAAGTAAAATTTGCAAGCTTCTCTCTTCCACTAATGGTACATATATGCCTTTGAAGACCTCTTAAAAATCAAATATCTACATTTTTCAGTGAAAAATAAAAGCTTCCAATAGTTAACCTTCAATATTGCCCATAAAAATTTTAAACTAATCAAAGGAATATAATTGCCCATACCAAGATGAGCTTGAAATTTTAGAATGAGCATATATGGTCACTTGGGCATTTAGGGGTTAGTGTTGCAACATGGCTTGTTTATAATATGAATTAAGTCCAATTCTTGGGTTGCATTGTTGTTGCCATATAACAAGAATCTCCTTATAACTAAGGTGTGTGGATTGTAGATGGCAATAGTAACCTCACTTAGAACTTTTTTGAGTTCATCAAGCTCAAAGAGATTGTCGTGACTCACATTATTGGATTTTTGGAGGACAAAAGGACTTAATTTTCATCCTTGGCTTTTGTAAAATTCAAATTTAAAATTAGCCTTGTTGGTGATTTGGAAGTGACCATGGGAACGTATTCTCAAAAGATCTTCGCTCTTGAGAATTTTTCATATCAAAAAGTCTTTGAAGAGTGGTTCTATAAAAGTGATAGAAGGCGATATTTGGCCCATGCTTAGTTGCCTATAGCTACAATGAATCCTAGCATAGTTCATTGAGAATGTAGGTTAGAATCCTTAGGTTGGTTCAATTGTCAATGTAGTAGTTTCATTGTAGGTAGGTTGTGACTGATTTGGCTTACGAGCTAGCTTAAGTGTACAAGGAATGAATAGGGGCTTATTTCTATGGCATGTTGTTTGCTTGCTTGTATATGAGAACATGTTGGCTTGTATTTGTTTACCTAGTCATTGTTGCATTGTAAGTTTTAATCTCATCACTTGTAATATGTGTGCTAGATTGCATGCACATGTTACAACTTCATGTACATCCTTCTTATTCAAGCATCAAAGAGTGTTTGTTTTATATTGCGTGTTTTCAATTCATATGCACCCTTTTTATCGAGGTATTGGAAAGTGTTCATTTGTATACTAGTCTAATGTGTTGAAATGAGGTTTTCAATCTTTTTTTTCTTTTTTTGCCAAAATGAGCATTTTCTAGTTATGCACTAAATGGAAAACATCTTTTCACTAGACAATCCTTTTTTAGGTCTCCTAAGCTCACAAGATTGCCAATGAAGTTGTAATGCATGTTTTTGGTGAACCATGTTTGCACTGATTTGATCCAAAATGTTGCCATTTTTGCACTAACTTGAACTAGGATGTCGCCATTAATACGACTATGCAAAATCAGACTTTGCCCAAACTTTCTTCGCTCAAAGCAATAGTTTCACTAGTAAATGGAACCAACTAAAAGTAACAAGTCACCAGTTGCACTTTCAACAATATTGGGACTAATTTGCATTTTAGGTGATCTCCTAAAAGTGAATGTAAAAGTCTTAGTATTACTAAGGGCCAATTCACACTATGGCCGTCCAAGCCAAGAGGCCGTGGGAGTGAATGGCCAAACTTTGATGAGAGTCCAAAGAAATGAGCAATTAATTCGCAAACTCCACAGCCTCTTGACCATAGTTTGGGTCTCCATAGTTTGGCCGCCCAAAGTTCCCTTGAGAGTCTATCACTTTGTGGGCATTTTTCTTGCCATGTAGTCAAATTTGGAGGGTGACGGCCTTTAGGTAGTGTGAAGGGTTGAAAGGCCAAACTCTTGGTTTTTTGAAATATGATTGGTGGAAACCCACAGCCTCTCAACCTTCGGCCATAGTGTGAATTGGCCCTAATAGGTGGGGACATTGTTGAACAGAATCTTTAGTTAAAAAATTATTAGTGATTTTGTTTTCATGGAAAATGAAAAATTATGGAAACCTTCTGAACTCTATATTTTTGCACACACGAAAATTTCCCCACTAACTGAAAGAAACCTGCCCTCTTTCCAGATCAGTTACAGCATGCTTCATCTGCTTAGTAAGCTTAAATGGTCAGAAAGGGGTTGCCTCCCTTCCCTTCCCTTCCCTTCAGTTCCTCAGTGGCTCTCAGCTGGAGGTGTAAGTTGCGGTACGTCGTTCTTTCTTTCTGCCTGCAATGAAATCTTCTTTCCAAATTCTCTTCAGGTCCTTCCTCTGAAATGGTTTGAATGCCAAGGCCATGCACGTGGCACAACCCCAGGTCAATGATTTCATCTGTCTTTTCCACAACACAGCAGGATTTCTTACTTCTTACTGTACAAATGCACTGCACCATCCGGCAGTGAATTGTTACCGCTAACGGAGCTCCGGCACGCTCACAACGGCCGGGGGAAAACGACCCCTCCTTGTCCGTTGAGGAAAACGTTAAGGAATTGTTTAGGACCCACCCATGATCAAATTTGTGAATTTTTAAATTGGCATATTTGCAATCGAAGGTCCAAAACTCAACTACATCAATCTACATAAAATAGTGAAAGTAGGTTGTCATGACAATTAGGTTGCTTTACCCCAAGGAAGTTATTTACAAGCCATCAAAGTCAACAAATAGTTCTATACATATTTTCATTTGTACACATATGGGTTCATGAGTCCCGATTACAACAGTACGTAATTCAAAAGTAGTGCGTTCTTGTACAATATCAATAAATATTTATATAGTGTCAAATGTTGAAAAATTAATATGGGGCAACCTAATTTCACTATTTTGTATAAGAAAGGTGTAGAAGATAAATTAATCAAGTATAATGTTGGTTTTAAAGATTCAAGATCACTTCATTAGATAAATGAAAAGCTATTTGAATAACACGTCACTCTAAACCCTGGGCAGGTGAAGCCAACCCCCTCACTCATCCTTAAGAAAAAGCACTAAAATTGTTTTATCTGCCATGTATGATAAAATTTGCAAATTTGCAATAACATACTCCAAATTAGCTAGAAGAGTTGGTGAAAATAAATTAATCAAGCACAAAATAGGAAGTCTTTTATTTTACATACACCCTTTAAATGACTCGGGGGGACAAGCAAGGGTCGGTTCATTGGTTAAAAGTTTATATATTTGATGTTAAACATGAAATAAGCTAAGAGAATAATTTCTTTCAATTGCTAACAAGCTTTGACAAAAATAATAATAAAATTTAATAATAGAAACTATATTAGATTTGAAAGGCATATATTGGGGATAGATAAATTTTCTAGGTTGCATAGACCTAAAAAGCAAAAGCAAATCTTTCTACAACTTATTGGATATCTATACAATGAAGTCCTTTAACCTCTACCATGGCTAGGTGGACAATGATGACAAATACCAAGTTAGCATGTAGGTTTACACCCTAAAATACCAAACGTTCAAATTTTGACAAACAAATGAATGCAAACACGTCCTAAGCACATACAAAATCTTGTTGTTCTCATTCATCTAAATGTTTGTAGATTTATTGTAGTTCTCTTTCATTTATATTGTATAGATTTTCAAGCTTATTTTTATGAATATTCTATAGTTCCAAGAATATAGGAATGTTTGACTTCAAAATTAACCTTTTTAGTTCAAAAAATGACTCTTAAAAAATGACTTGAATAAATAAGTGAAATAAAAAATTTGAACAGTCACTACAACTAGGTATCAACATTTTGACCAAAAGATGAAAATTCACATAAAAATTAAAAATACTCAATTTGCAACCAATTTTTAAATGGATTTTAAATTTATGTTTTTTAATTTTTTTAAATATTAATTATTCTATTAATAGATCTCATTGTACGGATATGATTTATAGACATGATTTATATTTTTAAAGTTTTGATGCATTCTATTTGGATTAGTGATGTGAAATTTATGGAGTTTCTTGTTTTGTATGCAATTATAGAAACTTCTTAAGAAATAACATATTGGATTCATGTTTTAATTCAATTTTCGTAGTTTTCAACAAAAAGTTTCACAAGGTTAACTTATATAGAACCAAGTGCGCCTTCAAGGGATAATATAAGGATTGTATAGTTCATATTATCTCATTTTTTGACTTAATTTTAAAAAAAATTGAAGATAGAAAAATGCATCAGCTTTGGAAGAATATAATTTTTATTCCTTAAATTGGCGCATCCAAGCAAAATTCATGCCACACTAATCTCAAAAAGTAAGTTGTTGGGCAACACCAAAAAAATTACAAAAACTCAAAATTAAAATTTTAAAATTTTATTTCTCATAGAAAATCGTTTTTTTAGAAGAAATGATTTGATTCATTCCATTTGAACTAGTGATGAGAAAATTATGAAGAGTTTGTATTTGGGCAATCTAAATACAAATTGCTTAGATTGCCTGAAAACGAACTCTTCACAATGTAATTTATGTAATAATTTTTTAAACATTGAAAATGATCTTTTTTCCCTCCAAATTCTCAACTCAATTCTTTAATTTTTGGAACACATTTTTATATTAGTCAAGTGCTTGATCTTGTAATTAGATATAAAAGAAAATTAAAGGTTTTACACCTTACAATAAAAATGATAATTTTTAGTGTATTGGACCAAAAAAAGCATTGGTCCAATAGGAGTTAAATATGATTACCAGAACAATATACTTCACTATTGAAATTAGTGTGTTTATTCCATTTTAGAACTATTAATGATTTTTTTCCTTCAACCTCGTGTCAATTTTTTGGAATTTTTTTCCCTAAAATTTCAATTCAAATCTTCAAAATTAATTAAAAATTTTTTATCAAAAGTTTCAAAGAAAAATTTCAAATTTAGAAGTTTCAAAGTCAAATAATCTAGTGAAGGAATGTACTCAAATCCCTACTTGGGCTTTGTTGTAAACACAAATATCTTATCTACAAGGTGAAAGTTTATAAAATTTATTCTCTACATTTTTATACTAGTATAGTGTAAGATCTATAGTTAAATATGCCAAAACAAAAACAATTTGTAAAGTCTTTTGCTCTTTGCAATAGAAATGGCAAATTTGAATGGTTTTTGATGATAAAAGGGCTTTGGGGCTTTTTTAGGGGATAAATTACAAAGGTCTTCTAAATTGGTTGGATTTTTATTCTCTAAAATACTTTAACTCCCAAAGTTCCACATGTTCTCTCTAGAGACATTTCAAGATTTGGTCAGGTTCTTATACTCTCAAGTTTTGGCATGATTTCTCATAACTTTTATTTAAGAAAAAAAATGTATTACCTTTCAGAGCATATTATTTTCATTTCCATCTATGCTTGGAAACAAAGTTATGACACCCAAACTAAAAATATTTGTGCATTGGCAATAACAAAATAATACTAATAACTTGAAATAATTATTTCAATAAATTATTTCATATGGAATTTAATTTTGTCTATATGGAGAGATTCGATGCATTTGAATTTGGATTAGCGATAATAAAGCTCTAGCTCATCTTATTCTAAGTGCAATCATAGCATCTTTTGGGGAGAAATAATACACTTGATTGGTTATTTGGTTTATGATTTTAATTTTCATCGTTTTAAAAATAGATTATTCCATAGGGTTTTATTTGTTTGCTAAAATAATTTCACCTTTTGAATTAATATGATTCAATTCCATTTTAGAACTATTAACAATTTATTTTATTTTTTATGTTGTCCTTTCTTCTTTACCAAAAATGACAATTTTGAGTGATTTTTGACCCAAAAAATAAGTCACAAGATAACTACATTTTGGCTTGGGGTTTTAAAGTTTATTATTGTAATTTGATTTTTTCTTGTTTAGTTCTACAAATTAATTTTTTAAATGAGAGTTTTGTAATAAATTTGGAAATATGATTTATTGGCATAAGGTAAATTTGGATGTCATTTCCATTAAACAATTGAGTGTTTTGGCCCCCCAAAATAAATTTTGCAATTATTGAAGGGCCATTATATAAAATCTCATTTTGTTGGCCAGAAATCTCATTTTATACAATCTATCCAATATATTTGAATACAATTCCCCATTGGTTAGATTGTACAAAATGAATATTTTAAAGTTTTGGTGATTCTAATGAAGTTTTTCCAATCCTTTATTCTTTGCAATGGGATCATGGAAATGTAAGATGTATATAGAACATTAGAGTTAATCATAAAGTGTGTACAATGTGGGACCACAAGCTTGAGTTTCAAAAAAACCATGGCATGAAATTTTCTGGAGCACCAAAATTGAGGTCCCATGGAGTTTGATGCCATATTTTTTTTCTATTATTATTAGTTAAACTTTCTTTGACACCATTTACAAACACAAGATGAACTTTACAATTAACTCTAGTGTTTATTCTAGTTCTTCTAACAACAATTAGTACATTCAATAAAATAGTTTATCAATATAAAACCATTTTTTTACAAAAGTACTCCCTCCATCTCAATATAAAACCAGTTTTTAATTTGTATTTTACAAAAAAGAAACTGATCTTATTTTGAGATGAAGGGAGTACTATTTTTTCATCATACATTATGTAGATGAGTGTTTTTCAAGCACAACTTTGGGATCAATGATCCAATGTAGTTGGAGTTTATAATGAATGTGGACATAATTATTTTAAGCACACACTAATTTTTAAAATTATTTTCAATTGGTTTAGTAGGAAATATTGGTTTCATAAATATATCACGCTTATGATTTGAGGGATTTAGACTTTGAAATATTCTTAAGTGTCCATTCTAAGGAATTTGGAGCTTAAATTTAGAGGGAATTTGTTTTCTAATAGACTAGTAGCTATTGGGAGAAGGATTTTGTTCATTCTATATTGTATATGAGGTTGTATAAAAGTCTACAAAGTGATTTTCTTTCAACATGCATTTAGAAACATGGAAAAAATATTTTGGTGGTTCTCCAATAGATAACCATCTCTATAAAAATGTTACAAATGGTCATATATTTTTTAATTTTAAAAATTATTTTCCTATTTGAAAAAACAATAAAACACCAAAATAACTATTTTCTTGAGATTTTGCACTTTTTGAATTCTCCTACTTAAAGATTTATTCTATGCTTTATCTTACTAGACTTATCATTGGCCACATTTTTTAATTTTTTTAAAAACCAATTTTCTAATTTTAAAATATTCCAGGAAAAAATTAGAAGTAGGAAGGAAACACAAGAAAATCATCATGTGTTTCTTGCAATTGCCCAAATCTATTTTGGTGTACCCTTTCCAACTTAGAGGAGGACACTCCAAGGCTCTCTACAATCACCAATTAGATAGTGAGAATGAGATAAAATCTTGGATAAAATGGCTATTTCTATCCTTGAAGTCTAATAAAAAGAAAACAAACAATGATTTCACTATTAGACTATAAAAGAAAGATAATTCATAGGTGCCTTTTTCACTCATTCTAATTGTAAAGATGACTATCTGTTTTAGTGTAACACATCTAGTGGGCATGGTTGGCATTCCTCATCAAATAGTTAATTAGATTTTAAAAACATGATATGACAAATGCTTAAAAATATAAAGATTTTTCTCAATATTTTTTTTAAGAAAAATTTCAAATAATTATTGAAAATTTATTTTTAAAGTATTTTTTTGCCGACTATGACCACCAAATTTGATAGATTAGAACGTGATAGCAAGCTTCTAAAAACCTTTTGTGATATTGAGAATGTTCAATAAGAATTTCCATAATGACTTACAACTTAATTTACATAATCTTGACTAGATATCACTATGTCTCACTTTGAAATAAAATTCAAATTATAGGATATAAAAATTGTGATCCTACATTTTTTTGGACCAACTGGTTTTCTAGAGTATACTCTCGGCTAGGCCTTAAGAAAATAAAGAATATTTATTTTTTAATACAATTTTTTTTAAATACTTCATATTGTTGTAATATTAAAATCCATTTTTTGGATTGTTAAATAATATAGTTTTGAAATTTTGGTGATGTTATTGATTTTTCTTAATGCAATACTTTTTGCAATGTAATTATAAAATTGTAAGGTGTTTCAAATCTTTTACAAAAGAAAATTGAAATTTGGATTTTTGGTGTATTAGTTTTCAATCCAAGCATGTACTGCATTGTGAAAGATGCAAAAATTCACATCTTAAAAACTTAATTTCATTTTGAAATTGAAATACATCCATTGACACATAGTGAAGAGGTAATATTTTTACTTTTAAGAATTTAGATTTTGCAAATGGTAAAGAATTTGAATTTGAAATTCTCTTAAAGATTTCATAAAAAATCAAGATTTGGATATTATTGTAAGAAACCTTAATTTATATAAATTTATTCTATTGAAAATTTGACCAAAAAATGACCATATTTTTAAATCAAAATGCAAATATATTTGAAGGGTTAAAACATTTATTCAAAAGATTTATATTGCTTTAGGTACCTCAACAAACACATACATGCTCCAAAAACACATTTACAAAAAGTCAACAATTCATAGTTGTTGCAAAGTGCTTTAACCCATGAGCGCCCTAAAGGCCAAAATCTATCTTCTCCATTTAAAAAAAATTCTTGTTTGACCACTATAATCTTTTCAGTAATACGGTCAAAGGATGTGTCCTTTTCTCCACACCTTTGTGGCTCTTTTGACTACTACTCGGTACAGTTGGATTATGTGGATCTCTTCTTAGGAGAAAGCTTAAATAGATTGAAGTCAAAAAGGTCTAGATTTCACTAAATTTGCTCTTGGCGCTCAAGGGTTAAAAAAATAATAATATTTACAATAGAATAGTAATTTCATCACAAAAATATAATGATTCTTGTAGCAATCTAATTAAACACATTTGTAAATATTCTCATGTTCTTAAAAATACACATGTTAAACATTAATTTGAAGTTGATTTATCACTTAATCCTAAAGAACCATTGTCACTTCAAGGGACAAATGGGATTTTGGGTAGGTACCTACAAGTTGAATTTTCATCATGATTTTTTGAAATTTTTTTTGAAGATAGAAAACCAGATTAGCTTCATGAGATAGTAATATTTTTTCCAATTGGTACTCAAAAAAAAAGTTATGCCCAAATAAGATCAAAACAAAAAGAGGGGATAGCAAAAAAATTCAAAACTAAAATTCTTTTTAAATTTTTTTTTTCTCATACTAGCAGTTGGCGCTTGCTATGCTACGCATTCACCATTAGAATTTCATTAAATTTTTATGTATTAGATAGAATGCAGAGTAAGAATTTCAATAAATCTTTAGATAAAAATTACTAAAATCTTCATATAATATTTTTTTATAAATAAGCATATACTGAAATAAACAATAGAAATTTAATGAATGATGAATGAAATACATGCAATGATGAATATGGTAAAAGATACACATACATTAGAATGCATTAGAAATTTGACTCAATTGTTACAAACAATGGCAACCCAAATAGAAGAATTTAAAGGAAAAACTTGTAAATCTCAAAAGCTTCGTGAACAATTTAATTGTTGTGAAATTCAAAATCAGTTTAATCTAATAAATTTTTCAAATCATTTGGTAGTAGCAATAGAAAATTGAAATCATGAAAGCTCAAAGCTCAAAAAAGCACAAAATCATAGAAATGCAAAAGAAGTATAAACGGCCAAGAAAAGCAATGGAATTGCTACCTTTATAATATTACCATATTGATCCTCTTTAATATCACCTCAATTGTAACAACTATATTATTTTTATATTATCACCCTTTGTAAAAAATGGTATTACAGAGGTGATTGTGAACTACTACTCTATTTCAGTAATATCACGTTGTGTGAAAATACGATTTCTATGTATGCGTGATTGGAAATATTTTTATAAAATAATTAAAATAATTATTTAAAAGATTTATTGAAATCATTATCATGCATTCTATTCAAATATATTAAATTTTTACTAATATGTGATACAATGAATGGATAGCATAGCAAGCATGACCCCCTAGTATTAATGGTAGCATTTGTGATATTACAGAGGGACTTATGATTTTAGTAGTATGATATTATATTTTTTCTACATGTAAAGCTTTGATTCATTCCATTTGAATTTGTTATGAGAAAGTTATGGACAATCTTGTTTTTCAAGCAATTAAAGCATCTTCTTGAAAAAATAACTTGTAGGATTCATTTATAAATGCAATTTTACAATTTTTCAAAAAAGAAAGTTCCACGTGATTTAGTTTGTTTGCTAGAACAATCTCACCATTGGGACTAGTGAGTTTTAATTCCATTTTAGAGATATTTAAATTTTCCTTCTATCTCATATTTACTTCTATTTAACAAATTTTTTAAGAATGAAAATTAAGTTTTTTTGAATTTTTTTCCTTGGACTTGCAATTCAATTCCCCACCATAAAGATTTAAACCTCAAAACTCGGGAGTGCAAAAAATTTAAGTTAAAAAGGTTCAAAGTCAAATTTGAATATTGTTTTTTTCACATCTAACCATAGTATCCATATTCCTAACTTGAATATTCCTTTTTTACTCTTTGCTATAAAAATGGTAGTTTTGAGTGTTTTTTGGTAGAAAAAAAAAAGCCTTCGTCCTTCAAGGGTTAACGTCATCCAATTTCTTGACCCATGTCATATTTGATTGATGCTAAAAAAAAAATTAGGATTTTAAACCTGGATCAAGAATATATTTTCTATTTTTTCTGTGAAAGTCTTTCAAAACCTTTAGATTCAATATATGTTTTTATTATTGACATTATTCTCTATAATTATTCATAAGAAAAGATAATGCAAATTTGAAGTGTAGTTTAGAATAAACTAAGAGGTGAAAGGAATTTCTATCTTTTTGAATATTAAACTTCTATAATTTTTCCAAGTATCCACAGATTAAATATGATAAAGCTAATGATTTTGAACAATCAATTCAATTTTTGAGGTCTTAGACAATTTAAAAAATTCAAAATTATTGGGATTTCAATCTCAAATATAACGTAAAGCCTCCCTTAAATTTGAGAGGGACAAAAATAATTTTACTAATTAAGATGAATTAACCAAAATAACTTGACAAAAGACTCTATTTAAATAAGCCATGCATCACAACTATAGTTATTTCATCCCTTAGGAGTTGAAGATATCCTAAATTGTGCCTCAATTGTGGATTTTAGGACTCCTCTTTTCACTATAAGGTGGACTTACCTGAAGGGTCTTGAATGCATAAATTCTTAACCCCTATACAACTAAAGGGTGTATTTGAGGCATTAACAATTTTTGGCGTGATATTGCAATGCCAAATTTTTGATCCTATGATGTAAAATTTTCAAATAGGTGAAGATTTTACATCATAGGATCAAGATGTCTATAATGTAAGTTATATTTTATAAAATTTGTATTATTTAGCAATTACAATTATATATGTCCAATTTGGTCTTTCTATTTTTCACATAAACAAGTCTAAAACTAAGAAAAAAAATTCTTTAATTTTCCTCTATTAAGCTCTTATCTAAATTTGAAGCAAATTATCAACTTACACAATTCATGAGACACATACACCATGTTAAAATTTTTGGAGGAAGATGAACTATGTATTTGCAAAGTCAAGAGATTTTTTTTTAAAATTCAAAGTTTTAACTAATGAATAACCTATAAAACTTGTTGAGGCCTACAATTGCATTGATATTTAATACAATACACTTCAAAGAATTATCAACGTGATGTCAATAATGATAGGATTTACAATATACTTGCTCCACTTTATTTTTCAAAAATATTAATTTTTGACTTTTCAATCCTCTCTCCAAATAAATGAAAAAGCCCCAAATGGACTTCCATTCCTTCAAGGTTAATTCACAACACTCATGAATAAAAAGGAATTGTGTCCATGCTTTATTAGAAAATTACTACTATTTTGTGGACTTTAATATGATGCTTTAAGAAGTAGATGAAAAGTCATCCATATTTTTTGGATGTTTCAACCATTCACATGGGATGTAAACAACTTCATCACTCAAGCAAAACTTGCTTTGTGCACTACCCAAAAATGAAATAAAAAGCATAGGGTATTACAAGTAGTCATGGTCTCCCTTGGACAGCCAAAGAGGATTGACCTCCTCATTCCCTCAGCCAATGTAAAAAATGTCCCCTATTTTGTGCTGCATGTTCTTGTATTCCTTCACCTTCCTTGATGAATTTGGGGCCTCTGACTGCAAATATGAATTCCAAATTTTCCAAATTTTACCACGTGGTGCAAATTTAAAAAGTCCAGGCGTTTTCCCCAGAGGTAAACTGTGGGGCAATGAAGGGTTCAATTCAGTTCACCCTGGCCTCCGTGGACAGACTTGGAGAAAAGCAGATTGACCGAACCAAGGATGGACCAAGCCCGGTCAAAGTAGAAAATCACGACCGACCTTATCATCATCACAGTGAGCACGGTAAGTTAATAACACTGGTGTTGGATTCTTTTGGAGGCGATCCGTCTGCGCCCCACTGCACCATCTGCTCACTTGCTCAGTCCGTCCCAGAACGGACGGAAGGTTGTGAAATTTAAAATTTTAAAGCCCATCTGCCCAGTCTCCAGAACCTGCAAACTCACCACCGGCAGTACTTCATAGTCTCATGCTAATCGAGTGTGTCTGGAGCACAGGAAAAGCAGCAGTACTACAACAACAACAAAAAGCAGCAGCAGCAGCAGCTGTCTCTCCAACAGACAGGGAGGAACCAAAATTAAAGCCTTAGGATGTTTTTGAACATACCCAACTTCAGCATGCATTTCCAACCAATTTAAGTCATAAACATAGGGATTAACTTGCATGATTAGAGCATGAATCCAAGCAGTCAATTACTTACATCAATGCTAAACCAAAAAGTGGGGAAAAAAAAATTAGGGTTTCTAAATAAGGAACTTCAAATTGGTTAGTGCTACTGAGTGGATTCACTTTTGTTCATTTTTTGCCTTTCCAGCTGCCACTCTTCTGACTTCAGCAGCTCCTGTGTGTATTGTGTATATTGTGTAGTTTATATCCCCAAGAGATTTCTTTTGCATTGTGTTACTCAGACTGCATTGTGTAATTTTTAAAATAATTTGTAGCCGTATGCTTCCACCTAGCTTTCGTACACTTAGCTTTGAAGCAGTGCTTCTACGCATAAAATGACACTTTCTGTAGGACATGAGCCAGTCTTTTGTAGCTCATCTCAAGGAAAATGTTGGGAGTGAAATTGGGAGACAAAGAGGAAGGCATCTCACAGCTTCTTACAACCTGAGAAAAGAGGAGTTGTGTCATTCTCGTTGTTGAAAAGTCAACTTGGAACCGCATCTTAGAGAACAAAACAATTCCCTTCTGAAAAAATATTTATTGCTTGACATCATTGTGAGGTGTGCTTTGAGAGAAGCTGGATTAGGTCCACAAGTGCATCAAAAGAAGCCATGTTTGAGTTGTAAACATGCACACTTGAGGTTTGTCAAAGGTATGCAAATTAAACTGTTGATGATTGGAAACACGTGATTTTTAGCAATGGGACACATATAAAATATGTATTACTCGTCATGGTGTTAAATTGGAGATGGAAAATGTGTCGGGCCACCACATGTCCATTAAAATGTAAAGCATAGTGGTGGATTAGTGATGATTTGGGGAAATATGACAACTTTTGGACCAAAGCATGGTTCGAAATTAATTGTAGGATGGATAGGCATTTGTACAAATTTATTTTAGAAAATTTCTTGTAGTCTACTATATAGAATTATAATTTGAATCTGAGTAGGTTGGTCTTTCAAAAGTATAATGATTCTAAGCGTTCAAGCAAGGTTGTGCAAAAGTGGTTGGCATCACAATCATTTCATCTCTTTCAATGGCTTGCACAATCTCCAAATTTGAATTCTATTGATCACTTATAGGCACTTTTCAAACGATGTTTAAACAAATTTACAACACCTCCAAAATGAATCAAAGAATTGTAGGAGTGTGTCTTTTGTGAATTGAACATCTATATATAGATTTTTTGTTTGACTTTTATATCATAAGTTCTTGCTATTAATGTAATGATTTTTTTTGCATACAATTGCACAAGTGTAGAGGTTGTGGCATGGTTCTATCAATCATGTAACAACTTTTTGCAAAATTTTGGTGTATCCACTTGTTTGAGACAAAGATGCCAAATTAAACCTTGATCTAACAATATGCTTATATCCATAAGGCATTCTCTTTGGCTAATTCCATTTTTGTTGAAATTGCTCCAAGATTTTTTTGATTGACTAAGATTTATCTTCAAACTTTGTAATTGAAGTTTGCAATCATTATGGATTTTGGTCAAATGAGCTAAATGAATTGACTAAATTTAATCCCTAAAGGATCAAACTACATATTTTGGCAACATAGCAATCTTTAGCAGCTTACTATAAATATATTTTTTATTTTTTATTTGAAATTTTTGCACAACACGTGGTTAAAGGGGACAACAATTTTCATAACTTTTGACTACATGCTTAAAAATTTATTGTATGATATATATTTTTTCCTCAACTTGGATAACTATCAAAATTCACTTTTTCAAGAAATAATAAATTGAAATTGTTTTTTTAGATTTATATATACATTGAAAGCTTTGAATCATTCCATTGTGATGGATGAGATGAAACTTATGAGGAGTTTTTGTTTGTGGGGAGTTATAGATTTTTGAAGTCCTTCATTTATTTTTTTATATTTTTTGAAAAAATAAAATTAGAGGATGTACATTATTTATTACTACATTGCAACCATTGGCATTGGCATTTTTCAATTCCATAACTAAATTCTTAACAAATTAGTGTTTTGAATCATTGACTATTTCTTTCTACTTACTATTTTTTTCAAGCATGAATATAAAGAAAATTGAATTTCTTTTAATGTATTTTCAACTTATTTTTTCAACATATTATAGAGATTTGTAAGTTGTAGGATCTACACATTTTTGGATAAAATGTATGAAAGATGAAATCTAACTGTTTGGCCAGAGTTGAAAATACTTCTTTTTTAAACTCAAGCATCATGGTCTTGCAATTGGTAAAGTTTTTTATTCTGAAATTGTAGAAGGGTGTACTCTAACAACTTAACTAAAAGATCCCATGGTTCAATTGTTAAAAGAAAATACACATGAAGATTTAAACCTTGCTTTGGAGACCAATATTTTGAAGGAATTTTAGGCCTTTAATCCTCAAACGGTTTTGACTATGTTTTCACCAAAAATGCTCCAAAATTGCCATTTCTAATAGAAGTATCAAATTTTAGAAAAAAAAAAAATTTTGGACACATGCAAATGTAGGATCTTGTAGTACATTGGTTTTAAAATTTGTGGCAATAATTTCAGAAATTTCCACCATGTAGATTGCAAAATATTAGCATTTGAAGTGGCAAAATTTTTTTTTGGCCTCGAGGAATAACTGGGCAGCTACACTTTACAAGGTCACATTGGTATGAAAAAATGTCCAAAATGGTTGTAATTCTTTGGATACATTCTTAAAGGCAATTTGGCTAAATGTCTAAAAATTTTAGATCAATTGGAATTGTACAACATATAGGAAAAAAATAGTAAGTGGAAAGAAGCAGGAAATGATTCAAAATACTAAATTGTTAACTATTTATTTATGGAATTGAAAAATTCCAATCCCAATGATCGTAATATTGTAATAAACAATGTACACCTTTATTTATTTTTTAATTTCAAAAATAATGAAAAATGAGTTAAATAAAGGACTTCAAAGTTTATTTTAGATTAGAGATTTCACAACTACTCGTAAACTACCCACAACTAGAACTCCTTGTTACTTTCATTTTATTAATGAAAATGGAATGATTCAAAGCTTTCCATGTACATATAAATCTAAAGAACCAATTTCAGTTTTTTTTAAGGAGGTGATTTTTAAAGAAGTTTTTTTGTTACCCAAGCTACTTGTCAAATGCTAAAAATTACATATCATACAATAACTTTTTAACCATGTGGTCAAAAGTTATGAAAATTGTTGGGCCTTGAAGCTACTCCTCAAACACATGTTTTGTGAAAATTTCAAAGAAAAAAATAAAAATTCAATTAATAGTGAATTGCCCAAAATCGCTATATTGCCAAAAAATACAGTTTGGTCTTTTAGGTGTTGAACATGAAAGAATTTTAGGAGTTGGATTTGCTTCATGTAGTTAAATTATTTGTTTTAGAAAGCTACAACCTTGGATCCAAGATCTTGAATCTTCACATTGAATTCATGATACATTTTTAAAATTTAAGCTTTGCTATTCCTAATGCAATCATCACATTGTGCAACTCAATTTCTAGAGTATTACATCATTCTACATGGATTGCATTCTGGATCTCTTCTTGTGATAGTTTCACTCTCTTGTGATAGTTTCACTCTCCACTTCTTTGATACCCACCTCAAGGCTTTTAATGTATCCCAACATTACATTCTCTCCCTTTGCAACAAATTTTAACATCTTTTTAGTGCTATTGAATTTAGGATATTTCCCTAAATATGAATCTATTGGATAAATTGATCCTTTTATCTATAAATTGATATTTTGTAGACCCTGTTTTAGGTTTTTCTACTAATTAAGACTTTGATGATTGATCATGCAACTTTCATGAACTATGACCAAAGTATATTTCTATCTATTGTTGTTGTCATCTTCTAACCAAACATTGCATTATTGGAAGCTATAACTATATTACCAAGAACCTCCAAATCCAAAATTTCCAAACCTCAAACACAGAGTAACCATCAAGTAGGAAAGAAAAAGTAATTTTAGAATTAAAAAGTCCTTATAGAATTCCCACAAACAAGATTCCATGATGAGGTCATAATTGAGCCTTTGTTTTAGATACTATGTTCAAAAGATACAAGGATTGATAGTTATATTTTAGATGATCTAGTTAAAACTAACACAAATGACAATGTTGAGGTAGTTTGCACATTAAAAATCTATTCCTTTAGCATGATTTTTGAAAACCAATTTTGTACAATTAACTATGGCTTTTATAGATTGTAAGTTGTTAATGAGAAAAATAATGTGCCTTATTACTAATTAAATCTTCAAGAGAAAAAAAATAGTTTGCCATTTCAAGAAACTAATAATAAATCATTGCACTTCAACTCTAGTTTTTATATTACATTTTTCCATTGACTTCCTATATGTAAGTATATTTAATTAATGGCGTACATTCCACCAATCCACACTATTTGAATCCAAACAACTTCAAGTGATTAATCAATTCAAATATTAAAAGCATTTAATACTCTGCAAAAGATATATGTTTGAAGTTGATGATGAGTTCATCCCACTTTGTATGAGAAACAAAGTAAAAAAATATATTCCATTGAAAGTGATATAGGAGTCTTTCCTAATCCATCTTGAGCTTACACTAGTAGAAACTGCCCTTGAAAATAAGCGACGGAGTTCAATGGCGGAATTGGGTACATAATAAACATAACAATTTTTTCATTAGTTCTTTTAGGTGTACTGTCTACAAAAGAAGATGATTCCAATAAATAATGCATGAAACTTGAATTCAAATAAAATGAAGCCATATTGATTTCGAACAACATAGCATTGAGCAACAACTCCACAATGAAACTAAAGTTCTATTTCCTCTAATTTCTCTATGGAATAAGTGCCTTCATTATATATATAACAATTCCACCCTATTGCAAAATTTACAACATCAAATGTTAGAGCCAATTTCTATTGGAGGACTAAAGGGGTTCAAGCTTGGCCATCTAGCTCTACAAAAGTTGAAAACATTCTTGTACCTTCCAAACCTTAGACCGGAGCTTGCTTTCAAAATTATATGTCACATCAAGATTTCAGAATTTTTCTCCTTTTTACCCACGGTCATCCTACGTGGGCTTGTTGCCAATAGAAATGTGCTCTTCTTGCAACCTCCCAAGCATGGATGAAAAAGAATAATGGATGAAAACATGACTATTTGCATGATGGATGAAATTGTGATTTTGTGACATTGTGCATGTCGCGTAGGATACCTACATAAATAATGAAAAGTAAGCAAGCATGACTTGGATGGGCTAATACCTGGTAAGATCATTTGTAGAACAGTACAAGGTCTGGTCTTCTTATTGTCAGCTAGGCACCTCCTATCAAGTTCTGCATTATCAGGTGAAACAACCATGTTTTTTGTACAGCTCAGTCCAGTTCAGTGATAATAATCACTTCAAAATCTTCATGTGAGGATGCCTGCAAACCTTCAGTTGTACCTGGATGTAAAATCAGTCACAGGCAGGCAGGTGGAGATATCTTGCCCCCAAAATCACCAGTTTAACTTAATCTTGACACACAAGGAAAGCTTATCAGTCACAATTCAAAGAATACTGTTCCAAACTTTGGGGTCAGATTGCAGCTTTCTTTTCTTCACACTGACCATCTGACCTAACTTAAGCTGGAAAGACACTGCCCCCATGATCAAGGTAAGCTTACTAGCTTAGCTTAGTCACCAAAATTCTCCCATTATTGGATCAATAAGTTAAAACAGCTCATTGTGGTTAGAATTTGGACTTTGGCCTCATGTTCTTGTTGAAATTTTTCAAATTTTTTCCCACTAAAAGGCAAGCGTGAGAAACAGCAAGTGCAATTGAAATTACATTTTTTTTTGGACAAAGTATGAATTTGCTATGAATTTTTGAAGTGTTTGGTACATCATGGCCCCAAAGAATCTGTAGACTAACCCATAACCAACAAAATCTGAATCCATAATGCTCATCTTACTACCTAATGCAGTCAGAATATTTTCTAACATGGAAGGTCTAAAAAGTCAATTTTTACAATGAATTTCACACTGAAAAGTTGGAAGTTTCTAATGAGGTCACTATTCATTCCATTACTATCATATAAGACATGCATTGTGGTCCAAATCTCACATACTGAAAAAACCCACAATGAGGTCATTTCCTAGGTGACCACTATGGATCATTTGATCGCAATGGGCTGTTTTACCTTAGGTGTATTTTCCTTTTCTATGGTTAACAGTGAAATCATCCATCAAACTACTCTTATCCGTAGCATCCTTATAAGGTTAAGATTAAGTTGTGACCATCCAATTATGAATCATCAATTACTAGTTCTCTTTGTAATCTAGGCTTATAAGTAGATATCGATTGTGAGAGGGTACCCCGTGGAAAAAGGAGATTCCAAGGACATTTAGGAGTATATCTAACTTGAGGGTCACATTTGGCATAAATTAAGAATTTTTTGGGGTAAAAAAGTGTCACATATCATGTTGTGATGGTTGCAAGGTGACATGGAACCTTAAAAATATCATATAGAAGTTTAGTTTTGGCCACATCTTTGCTGAAGGATACTCTCCCATATGGTACTCATAGATGATATGTTGAAATTATACTACTGTAAGTGTAAGGCAAAGTCAATTCTATAAAATAAGGTATGGTAGATGCTTAAAAAATATATATTTTTTAATCAATATTCTATTTTTCACTATAGAAAGTTTTATTTTTGGAAAAATAATTTCACTCAAATTTTGACATTTACTTTTAGAATTGTTTTTTGCCAACCTTGTCTTACAACTACAATAATCAAGAATTTCATTAAAATGGCGAATATTCTATAACTTTGACATCCCATAGTTTAGACCGCCCATTTTGAATTGTGGGAATGGCACATTGTGAAAATGACACATGGAATATTGCCATTTTAATGAAATTCCCCATAATAATGAAAACTATCAAGCAATGTAACATTATCAAACAATGTTTTTTTGGGTGTCTATGGGGATCATCAATAAATAGTTACTTTCAATGATTTTGAGATAAATTGCCTTTTGGATCTTGATCTAAATGATTCTCCACTAACTTCATGAATTTTGTACAAAATTTAGATGTCTTTGTGGTGATTTTTGTAATATTTTATGCATCATGGATAGAATATATACAATATCAATTTATATCTATAATGAATTTCTTCAAAAGTGATTCATTTTGTAATTAATATATATTTAAATAAAATTAGAAACAAAATGATTGTTCAAAAATATTCTTCAAAGCCCACAAAATGGTGTGGAGTCAAATTAGTCAATATAGATTAATAATTGTAGGGCCTACCACTACACTAAATAGTATATTTATTGTTGGATTACATTTAGTGTAATTACCACCCTACTCCACACAACACTAAATCTCAACTTTGGAGGAATTAGTGTAGTGCTGAACTTGATTGCGCCGCCTCCATTTTCTGTCATCTTCTTCTCTGGCCTTCTCTACTTTTGGTGGCGGCAGCTCCCTCTTTCGGTTTTCAGGGTTTGTGTGTTGTGAGCTTCTTCGAATTCACAAATCTTGCGGGAGACAACCGTCGCAGTCCACGCCCTTGCCTTTGCGGTTCGACATTTCAGCTCTTTTCGGTAATCTCCCGCTTGAACTTGTCTTCTCCAGTTTGAACTTGTAATCTCTAGATTGAAATTGTAATTAAGTTGAATTTCTGTTCAGATTGAACTTCTTTTCAGCTTGCAGGATTCAATCCGAATACAAGCTTGCCGCAGTGTATTCAGACCGAGGGGTTCAATCTAGATACACTGCGGTAAGCTTGGATCTGGATTGAACTTCCAAATTCTGAGCTTCTGATTTTTTTTGGGTGGTGGTGGTGGTTTATACTCGGAGGGAAGTTCAGATTTGAATTCCTTCCCCGCTCCCGCCTTGCACTGCTCCCGCCTTGCACCGCTCCCGCCTTGCGCTGGATTTGAATTCTTCCTCCCTTCGTAATTTCCACCCTTTGTCGACCTTTTTTTCCAGGCAATCCAAGCCTTTCGTCGACCTTTATTTTTCCTAATCTCCTCTTTGGCAATTCAGGGACTCACCATAGCTGACCCACCATCGAGAAATTCCACACCCCGACGCTTGCAACAAGTTTCCACTATTGCTGTCTGCAAGCGTGTCATCACCTGGATGGTTCAAGATGAAGTTGTGCATGGCATCCGCGGGCTCTATATGCGCACAATTTATGTGTTTCCAGAGCATTTTCGTGGTCAAAAGAGTACCAACCTTGTCCGAGCTTCTCGTTGGTGGGCTCAACGTCAACAATTTTGCAATGAAGGAGAAGCAAATATCACATCTCCACCAATTGCATGCACTAGGAGCTGGGTGGGAGGGTGTAAACAACTTCACACAAAGGCAAGTCTAGGTTGTGGTGCCAAGCGATTTCAATGGGTACTTTGGATCTATCCTAAACTCCTAGATGCATTTGATCAATTTAGAAAAGCTGGAGTGAAATTCTCATCCAAATAGCTCATTGAATTGGCTTTGTCCATCTTGCTGGATCTTAACTCTCCATATACAATACAATCTCGTGATCCCAAGGACAATGTCCTACTCACGTCAAAGTTGACCTCAAGTTGGGTTCAACAATTTATGCATGTGTACAACATTGTGTTGTTGTCACAACGAGGACGCTTGACTTGTAGTTCCAAGAAGGAACTACAAATCGAAATGGCAACAACTTACCATCTACGTGTGCTGCATAAGGGATTCCAGACTGGTGCTTTTCATAAAAATCTCATGGAAAATATTGACGAAACTCATTTTGTCGTGAATTTAGATAATGGTCGAATGTTGAGATTTAGGGGAGACACAAGTGTTAAGTACGCCGAAGTGGTTTCCAGTGGAGACTCTATGACTATGGTCATTAGAATCTCCGGGGGGCGTCGATCAATGATTGAAGCCCCCATGTTCATTTTTACCAATTCCAACAGCACTTACCCTATTCAGGGCTTGGAAGACAATATTCCAGGGGTATGCTATAGGACCAGGCCTAAAGGGTGGATGGACCAAGCCCTTTTTGCTGAATTCTTTGTTGAACCCCGAGCCTTCCAAGCTAATGTTCATGGCCATACAAAAGTCATTTGGGTTGACAATTGCACTGGCCATAACATGACTCCAGTGTTAACGGTTGTTTTGGAAGCAAAACTGGCCAGTCTTAGGTATTTGTCACCGTGTTCTACACATTTGTATCAACCAGCGGACACATTCATCATCTCGAAGGTCAAAGAGGCTTGGACCAAGCGATGGGAAACGAAGAAGGTTGAGCTCATTGCAACCAATTCTTGGCAAAATACTCCTCGAGCTGATGGGCAATGGTCAAGAAAACTTACAAATCCAGGAAAAAGATTTTTCCTACTGTTGGTTGCAGATAGCGTTGAAGATGTGAATAAAGAGGTAGATTGTGATAATATGTCATATGCTAGGAAAGCTATGATTAGATCAGGTATGACTTTGGGTGTTGATGGCACTTAGAGTGTCAATCAACTCTTTCCACATCTGCAAGAAATTATAGCCAAGCATGAACCATACTTCCAAGGCCAACAAGTTCCAGCCCAAGTATGAAATCTGTATTTTTTTTCTTATATCTAAATATTAATGTCTTTTTCCTTATTAGATGTTCAAAGACTTCTTTCATTACAAACATTTTCCATGTTTTCTATTCCTTTCATCATTTTCCTTGTCTTCTATTTTTTAATGTGTTCTAACACTAATGTAAACCATTTCAGATTTCAGATTTACCATAGAGTACATTTAGTGTTAGAAATTAGATTTAATGTTACTTACTTTAGTAGGATTAATGATATTTAGTGTCATGGTTCGTAAATAGTGTTGCTAACACTAAATATACTATTTAGTGTACTTGGGGAACATCAAGATTGTTCATATTCAATAGATTTGATATACAAAATTCACATTGGACTATTTAATTAGCACCATTTATCTTCAAAACTTTCATATCAAAGAGTTCATCATTTCCCCCTTGGATGTTAGAGTCTCTTAGGAATAAACCCGTAAAAGATTTGTTTGAGTTTTAAAATACAAAGTACATACTAAATTATGGCAAAACACACACCATTAAATTGATAATTTAACAATTAACATCATTCATTTGGATGCCATTTCAACATCCAAACCTTATTATATTAAAAAAAAATACATTCATATTAAATATGTGATCATTTTAGAACTTCTCAAATGTGACAATGATGCAATAACAATTCAGATGTAGAGTATGTTGTGTCATTAGAGTTGCCTCTCTATTGATGACATACTTTTGTCATCAATGTAATATACCATACTTGTAGGACATGGTCAGTGAAAAATATTTATTTTCAAGAAAGATGGAAAAAATTAATGAGAATTTTTTTCAAATTCAACAAGAATTAGATGACCAAGTTGTAAACAAAGAAAATGTACAATGTTATATGGAGAGTCCAAAATAAAGATCAATTATCATCTACCATCAATACAATTTAGATGACTAACTGATCTTCAATGAATGTGAATGGTGAAGAGGTCATTTTTATAATGAAATTCATTATCTATCATGAATCCTCAAAGGGTATGGAATAATTTGAAGATGAGAATTTGACCATTCATTGTTGAACTGTAGGGATTGTGGTTGAAGTAGAATTTTAGATCTCATTTTGGTATAGTAGAATGATTTTTTTCAAAAATCTATCAACTAAAAAAAATTTAGAAAATCAATTTAAATTTCACTTCCAAAAAAACATATGTGATTTTGAGGCTCCAAGAAAAATTTATGGACAAAATTCATAGAAGATGTTTGAAAATGTCCAAAAAAATGTCCTTTCTAACCCTTCTTTAAATATGTCTATAACATTTGATTGAAGACTCAAAATCTGAAATATACTTTTAGAGATTTAGCTTGATTTTTGACATTAACTATGCCTATATGAGGTCTGAAATCCTATTTCAAATATAGCTTCTGCTTTTGATTTAACTATGAGTTCCTACTAATCCAAATTTACACATCTTACATGGATTATTTTACCTCATACCACCCCATTCGTATAAACAATTTGTCTTTAATTTGATCTTCGAGTACACCAAATTAAGTGGCTTTTGAAGTTAATTACAAACAATTTTGATTTAAAAATATATAATGTCAAATTTTTAAAAACTAAAATTTAAAGTACTAAATCTACTTTGGAAACATTAATCAATTATTTGCCATCAATGCGATGACCTTGTTGTACAGGTTTGATACATCAATCCATTCACTTTGATGTCAAATACATAGAAAACACCATGCTACAACTACAATTGCGCTTGGAAGCCCTCTAATCCCTAAGTACTTCAACCTTTGTATTCTTGATGATGAACAAAATGTTTTAGGCTAATGTGTCATTCAAATGCCTTTTCATTCATTCCAAATAATCCTTGATTCTTTAATAGGGCTGTGTTCTTTTTGAACAATTATGATTGAAAGTGATAGAAATAAAACATTCACTCAAAGATGCAAGTCAAAATTGATCCAAATTGGTGAAGAAAAATTAGGCATTAAGAGATGAAGGATTTAAGTGTTTCTTGAAGTCACCACCATATGTAGTTGCTAGTTTATACTTTAGTTTCAATGATGTTAATTATTATAGTTTCTAGAAATGAGCCAAAATGATGAATACAATTAGTTAGTGATAGCAAAGAAAGTTTAGTTTATAATTTACTTTCTTTGATATTTATGTGATAATTGGGTTATGTTTGGATGATATTCCGTTTGTGTTTCTTAAAAAGATCCATGTTTCTTTTGTTTCCTTGGAAACATGGGTCTTTTTCAGAAACAGAGGTAGTAAGGTAGGTACACCCAAAACCGCCACTTTTTGCTACTGAACCTATTTTCTATTAAACCACACATTTGGATGTACCTACCTTACTTGAGGCCATCATGTTGCATAGCAAATTTGGCTAGTATTCTAGACAATTTATTTTTTTCAAGTAGCCACTTGGCTAAGATTTGCACATAATACCATCACTGTGCTTCATCTTCCATTCTGTCCGTACTCCTCAGTAAGGTTGTGCCAAGTAAAGGTCTCTTGATATACATTGTTCAATTTCTGGAGTTCGTTTCACCATGGTAAGTTAGGCACGAACAGAAATGCAACACAACATAGACTTGATCACGGGCTTCCCACTCTCCAAGCGATGATGGACAGTGGACTCAAATAGACAACTATAGCTACTCTTCCAATGTCGTCACAGTAAAATTTAGTTATCCGATAGGTGGCGGAGCGGAGGATTCTACCCCCCTTAAATACATAACATGTGAATCATGCCGCTGTCATCTTCGCCTTGTCGTGAATCCCATCAACTCGTGTTGGCAAGAGATTCCCTTCATGAAGTATCCGATGTAGTGCCGAGTTCAGAACTCGGCATGATCCATGCATGCTCGAGTGCCTGCTGACAATGCGGAAGCATCCATTTACAAACCACTCAGAGGATTCATTACTCGCTCTGAACGGTGTTCAATCAGCTTTTGTGTGTTGTTTTGCAGCCTTGGAGTTATGCATGGTAGGGATGTGAGCTCCGCTCCTTTAGATGAACTAAGGTATGCGGGTTCACCCTAAGGGGGTCGGAACTTCTCAGATGACCTCATTCTGCGAGATAAATTCAATGAAATACCTGACCATGACTGAAGCTGCTTAATTGTAGAATGAGGTCATTTGAGAAGTTCGACTTCGTGGAAGGAGATGCATTGATTACCAGAACAGCGGGTTTCAGGTTTTATTGGATGTTACCGTCATCAATGGTGAAGCACTCGATTGAACAATGAATGGGTTTGCACAATGGCTATCTTGGTGTGGCAGATGGCGTACCCATCTCTTTGAGTTCGGAAATAACAGTGCTGAATTCAATGACACATGTTTCAGCTGTTCTTCAATCGGTGTAACTACAGCCACTGAACATCACTCGTTCCTTAGCCTCAAAACATGGTAATCACCACATGGGGTTTTCAAAGTGTCTATTGACGACTGCTGTGATGGGTCACTCCCTCCCTCCCTCCTTCCCACTGAAACCTACTATCATTCTGTGCAATGTTAAAGAGTAGTGTTCAACTTTCATGGCAACTTAACTAGAAATAAGATAGTGAGATTTTTTATAAACCAGAGAAATTGTTACTTTGTCAGCGATGACATTTTGACAGAGGCTGCAATGAGATGGCTCCCCAATTCCGTACTTCAATTTCTAGTTCATCTAGGTGATCCCTGTAAGAAACCATGCGATTTCTGGAGTTCAACATAACTCAGTTGCCGCGAGTGGAGACAGTCGCAAATGCAGGCAAGGCTCCCTGTTCCTCGGCTCATTTTAGAAGAAAAAGATTGAGGGAGAAACCCAGCACTAGAGAAGTAAAAATACCAATCTCTAAATACTGATTCCCAAAGTCCCAAAACTTTTATTCGTCAGAAACTGCTCAAAACTGCCATTTCTAGTGCAAAGAGCTATTTTTATTTATTTATTAGTACTTTTTACTTTTTATTTTCATATCTAAATGTAGGATCTTGCAATAGAGTAAGATGAGAACGTGTGGAAGCTACCCAAACTTTCGTTTGTCCCACTGGAGACGTCATCAAAGGGGAAACCTTGTTATTTCAACTGTCTCCTAAATGAAATTCTAGAATCTTCAGTGCACTTGCCACACTAACATTGACTGCAGCACATTCAAAACCCGCATTCAAACTCTATCATCATCGACTGCAGCAAACAAATCACGAATTCAAACTGCATCATCATCGACTACAACGCACCTCCCACACTATTATGGGCTGCAGCACCCTAATCACGCATTCAAGCTGTCATAATGAAACCCCTAGGCCAATTTGTAAGATTCAAATGCTTCTCTCCAAATCACGAGTTCACACAGTTATGCCGCACTGACTGAAACCAGAGCGGATACATATACGAACGAACATATGACTACGATTCTTCACTTCGTAATTTCCAATAGCGGTGGATTGGAAAACTCACCAGAATGACAAGATCAGAAGCAAGAAGTTCACCGCAAGGTCATGGTTTGCTATCGCCCGAACCAAAATAGGGCCGGGGCTGGAGATGAGAATAGGACAAACCGACAGGGGTAAGGTCAAGGACGAGATTAGGGTAACAACCGAATTAGGGTTTCGCCCATGTCCACTCCATCGGTGGTCCCTGTAGCTACGAATCATGTGCTTTTTGCTCGTGGAAAGAGGAGAGTCGGGAAAGTGGGTTGCTCAGACGTGGCGTCCGAGAAGGAGAACGAGGAAGGATTCGATTCGATTTGCAATGGTATCCACGTGTTGACGCTCCCCCGTCCAAAGTCGCCTTCGGTTGAATTGTTGAGCTGTGACAGAGATCTTTCTACAGCGTGCTTTCGACAACACACAGACAACGAACAAGTCGCAACCGGTAATAGCACCACCACAAAAGCCGTGGCCCGCCACCCAAGGGGGGACTTTCACCTCATCGCCACCTCCTGGCACCGACTCCGCCGAGTCCTACGCAGAACGTGTGGCGCTGTGGCAGCTTCATGAACCTAAACCCTTGGCCAGCGCGGACCCAATTCAAGGCACCCACGTTCACCAATCCCCCTAATGGAGACGACCAATTCCCGGGGCGATATGAAGGGAAGCCATCCTCAATGGGAACAACCCTGTATATGTTCCCCTGTATAAGGTAAACCTGCATATGACAAGGCAAACCACCCATGACGAGCACCTAGGAAATAACCCATTAAAGTCTTACAACAACCTATGGTAGATTTTTTTCCTAAAAAATTAGATTAGAACTACATTAGGTTGGTTAGAGGCCAAAATCAATGCCTTGGCTGATGGTGATGGAGTTAATAATGATTATTTTAGAAACCTCTACTTTTTCATTGTAAATTCATCAAAGCAAGTTTTTTTTTTAAATTTCTTCATTTTGTGGCCATATTAAGAAATGATATAAGCATGTTAGGAAATATTGTCACTACTTTAGGTGGTAAGATGGCCATTATATCCACTTTTTGTTGGTTTTGTTATAGACTAGAGGCTCTTTTGTGCCAATTAGAAAGCTCACTTCAAAAATTTATAAGAAATTCATAATTTGTCAAGAAAATAAAATTTCTCATGCTCTCTTCATTTCATTTGCTTAGGCAAGTTCACCTTACTTGATCTCTATGACAAATAAATGGTGATAATTCTCTGCTTATAGAACTAGCAAAGAGTGCCTACCATGGATTTGCTATATAGGCCAACTACAAAGGGGAGTATTGAGGTTGCTTCACACTCATGTCCCTAGTCCCATTTCTCTAAGTCCCACTTTAATACCAAAAGATTACTGACTATGTTTTCACTAAAAACACTCTAAAACTGCCATTTCTAGTAGACGTACCAATTTTTTTTTTTAAATTTTGGACACATGTACCCATAGGATCTTGTAGTACACTGTTTTGAGAAGATGTGAAAAGAATTTCAGAAATTTCCACTATGTAGATTGCAAGATATTAGCATTTGAATTTACCAAAAAAAAATGTTGCCCTCCCCCAAAATGGGTAGTTGCACTTCACAAGCTCACATTTGTATGAAAAAATGTCCAAAATGGTGGTCTTCTTTAGATTCATTCTTCAAGTCAAATTGGCTACATGCTTGAATAAATTTTAGATCATTTGGAATTGTACAACATCTAAGAAAATAATAGTAAGTAGAAAGAAGTAGACAATGATTCAAAATACCTAATTGTTAACAATTAATTTATGGAATTGAAAAATGCCAATCCAAATGGTTGTATTATTGTAATAAACAATCTACACCTTATTTTTAAAAATTCAAAAATATTGAAAATTAAATTAAAGGAAAGACTTAAATGTTTACCTAGGAGTAACTCCATTTGTAGTGAATTGCCCAAAATTGCTATGTTGCCGAAAAATTGCTATGTTGCCTTAATCCCTAAAGTACTAAATTAATCCTTTAAAGCTTTGACTCCTAGGTTGTGGTTTCATGTACATAGAAATGTCAAGACATTTACCACTAGATTGATAATTCAACAATTATCATCTTATATTGAATGTCATTTTAACATCTTAACATCATTATACTCAAATAAGGCACCATATAGGTAGGATATGCCACCATTCATGCACCTTCTATAGAGAACACAAAAAACACTATCATAAATGAAGGGAAGGGTCAACATTTCTTTGAATTTATTTTTCTTAAAAAATAAGGTTCATTAGATGCTAAAAATAGACTCCCTCCCAATATTTTTTGCAATACAAGTAGAACCTCTTTTTACTACATATCTTCTTTGTGCATAACTTGTAATAATGAAGTTTGTAGATGGGCCAAATTTGAAGAACATTCTTTAAAAAGTAATGTTGGAAGTTGACATGTATTAGGTGGCCATTCATTACACCTCTCTTAGTGCATAGTCCCAACCAGGGCTTTTTTTTGGACTAGTGTCCCCCCGATGGCAGCACTACAGAGGCCAATTTTTGGAAGGATGAAACCAGAGAGGTCAGATTTTTGACAATCTGGCGAAATTTTGCCAAAAACAAAAGCCCTGGTCCCAACACCATGCATTAGAAGAGGTTCTATTTGTATAATATTTTTTATTTTAGAAAAAAATTCTAAAGTCTTGGCATTTATTTCTAGAATTATTTTCCATTGGACCTATTGTACAACTATAATATATTGCAATGACAACTAGTCTTCTGAAATGTTTAAGTGATAAATTTGAAGGGCCCTCCTATCCTTTACAATAAAGACGAGTAAAAAAATTAGCCTTTCAAAATGGTATTCTAGCAAATATAGACTTTAGGCTTTCAAAGGAAAATAGCATCAATGATCATTAGTACAAATCTATGATGAAGAAAACATTGCATACTACAGATATGTATTAAATCTAAACACTTTTAACACAATTGTATTAGTTTTAGCCTAGATTTGTCACAAAACCATGGTTTGTAATGGGTGCTTAGCATGGATTTATACTAGTGGATTTTTGCCTATTCCATTTTCTCATTACATATAAATTATTATAGAGAATTAACATGTATAATGCACAACTTGAAAAACATTCAATACAATAATACTTCAAACTTCATTTCACACACTCAAAGACAATGTAGGAGCCTAATACGGTATATAATAACTTTGAGTTTTCGTTTTGATGCATGTGCAATTTTAGATTTTCCCTCAATGGAGTGAAAGTTGCTTGACTACTTGTGTACAAATTCTTATTTTTTTACTTGACAAGAATGACAAGTCAAGGAAGCCTCAAAACCTAAGTACCCTAACCCCTAATTGACATGAATAAAGAGTCAACTTCTATATGGGGCTCTTAAATGACTAAAGACTCCCTAAAATTACAACATGTGTTAAGGAAACCATCTTAGCCTAGTAAATAACATACTACCATGTGTTTTAACACTAGATGCCACATCACATGACATCCTGAGAAAAGTCTTCTACCTCTAATATCCTTAAAATCCTTTCAAACATAAAAAAATTTGGTCCCAATTTAAGTATCAATCATCTAGTGCTTTAAACACAAATTACATTGAATTTTTTTCTTGTCTCAAGGCTCAATGAAGTCTTGTTCACATTATTCACAAGATTATATATGCTAAAATCCTGGTCAAAGATCTTAATTAACCCCTAAATGCCCAAAGCATCAAACTTTGGTGTTAATAAAACTTTGAAGTTTTCAATTTTAGTAGTTTATATTTTTGAATTTTTTTGAAGTCTAGTTTGAGCATCAAAAATCCAATTTTAATAATGATTGGTTATGATTTTTCTATTCAAGATTTTATACAAGGGTGTCCATTGTAATTTTGACTTTCTATAGTGTTGAGGGCTCTTAGAAATGAGCCTCAAATACACTAGATCTTAGAGAAAAATTACATTAGAAGTTCATTAAAAAAATTGTATAGTAGATTTTGAGAAGCCATAAATTAATTGGAATTTACATGTTAGGCCCTTTATCTTCATATTTTTTTGGTGACCAAATTTTTAGATTTGACATGTGAAAAGAGAATTGAAAGACTTCAAATCACTTGTGTAGTTTAACACACTTATGATCAAACATTATAATCTCTTAATTTATAAGTGATATTGTTGAGTTTTCTTTTCCTATATGATCTCTTGGAGGAGTCACTAGCTTAGAGGTTAGTATATATTAGGTGAGACTAGGGGATAATTTTATGGGGAGCTATTTATCTAATATTTCATAATTTAAATATCCCATTGTTAAAAATAATTCTAAATTGACATTTATTATAATACACTATATTATTTATAATACACTTTTGGGTTCAATTTTTTTTGGTTCCTATATTAGATTTAAGAATTTATTATAACTAATAGGTGTTTTATAATTTTTTTCCTATACCCTAAAATATTTTTTATAGTTATTGAAAACTGAAGTACAATATGTTTGGACGAATGTACTGTAGCCAAATAAATACATTCAAAGATTGTTAAACAATATACTCTAGTTGTGTCATTAAAAAACGTGTGAAAAATTTATTTCTAATTTTCTACAATATATATTAATGAATAAAATGAGTGTAGGTACTCAACAAATAATAGATGACACTACATTACAATATAACAAACAAGCATGGATAGACTAGACAACATCCATTGTTTGTACATACATTATACAAAAGTACCAATTACCCCGCTAGACGCCTTATAGTTTTTGACATCTCAACATATAAAAGAAAAAGAAACTTACTTAAGGTATGAATAGTAAAAGAAACACAAGAGCTAGGTGATCTATCATTATTAAGTAAGGTGTGTAAAAGCTTGGTGGTCTTCAAATTTAGGTAAATTTTTTTTTAGCCCCTATATTTTTTTTATGTAAAAACTATTATATGGTATTAAACATAACCCTATATTAGTTATAATATCCTACATGTAATTCTATACTCTATATTAGATATAATGTTTAAAAAAAATTTAGGTACAATAAATATATAGTACCCTATCTTATATCTCAAGTGGTTTTAATATGCACACTAAGTGACTTCCTCAAGTCTAATATCTGATATATCTAGTTTGAGTTTGTATGGTTACAATTCAAAAGAAATTGATACAACTTATTAAAATGTTGGCTTTTTCCAATTTAGAGTAAATCCCCAAAAGCTCAAAAAAGGCCTTGGACATTTAGGGGTTGAAGAATTTTGTGAGAGGTATCCATGCCATGAACAATTGGCATTTTCACCCTTCTTTAAGACACTTTATCTATTTATTCATTTTTTAGAGGATGTCTGACCTTAAAAAATTCAACCATCCATGTAAAGGGCCAAATGCGTGTCAATTTTTTTAGGCCAATATAGAGATATGTGAAAATCACTTAGGCGATTTAGATAGAAGAAGACTCGAATGAAGTTTAGTTGTTGATCTTAAAACCTTTTTATACTTGTTATCCTTTGTACTCCCCCCCTTTTTGATGTTAGTGTGCAAACAAAACTTTGGACCCCTATATACTTTTTGAATTTTAAATAAAATTAAATGAAAAAATATGAAAAAATATTTCTACTTTTAAAGTTTATGTTTTGAATTATTGATATTTTTATTTGTTGATAATAATTAGTTACAAATTTTTGAAGTAAAAAGATACATTGTAGAATTGAAAACTAACTTTCACAACCCTATATTATATAAGAAAAAATTGTTTAAAAAATGAACAAAAAATTCCTAAAAACAACTCTCTATTGAAAGCTCATTTTGAGTTGAATATTGATGCAATGATCATCTAAATGTGTTCTCTAAAAATATTTGAGTTAAAAAACCATGCCATTTTAGTGCATTTTTAACCTCTTCTAAAAATCATTCCGTATTTAATTTGAGTTTGAAATTTTCGGAGTAGAAACCTATAGTCATTAGTAAACAATGCTCAAAATTTGAAGTTAAAATTATAGTTTATTAGAAACCACTTGTTCGCACATGGTTTGTTGTATTAGAACTAAATGCACCCCCGAGCCTTTGTATTATCACATTTCAATTGCAAATTCTTATCCATCCTATAGTAGACATGAACCTTTTCTTTGGGTCTTATTGTTACATATTGCTACACAAAACATGGGTCTCTTATCCATCCTATATCTTGTATGTTTGTATGTAATCATGAAGAGCGATTCCACGTTGAAAATCTTTCTATCTTTTCTTTTTTAGCTAAAATTAGAATTCACTCTTACTTTTGTAATTCTATCCCAAGTATAAATCACAATCCTCATAATTGCTACATTTTTTTTCATGTTCATATTTATTAATTTGTCCCAGTGATATACCATATACTACTGTGTGGCATGGTAAAAGCAAAGGACCAATAAAAAGAAAACATTCACTAGAATGATATTATTATGAAATCGTGCTGATAGGACTAGATTTTTTTTACGCATGAATTTTCGCCACTTGGTTACAACCGAATGATATTGGCTATTTTTTGTAATGGAAATTTTTATTTTTTTTGGAGGGAAATAGCCATATTACTGCTGCATTTAAAGACTAATAGCCAAATTTTACCTAGGTATCACCTGGTTTCCAAGTATCACCCAAGTATTACATGAATAATGAAGAACCAATTGGCTCCTTCTTGAAAATTAAAAAAACACACTGGACAGGACATAAGTTAACTTAGAGCAGACATGGAGGTAAGGTACCGGCCAGGGTGAATTGACCCCCTCATTGCCTCTCCAGGGCAAACCCTGGAATTTTTTATTTGCAAGGCTTAATTTTTTTTTGAAATTCTGAATTCATATTTGCAATCAGAGGCTCCAAATTACTGTAGGGGGCTTTTTTGTCAAACCACAGTTGACCGGGGCAATGAGGGGGCCAATTCTCCCTGCGCGTAAGGTACCATCCCTCGCAAAATTCAAAATTATTTTTATGAATTTCAAGTGGGACCCAAGATGAACAGACACTTATTATTTATTATTTCAAGCCAGCCCCCAAAGTAGGCTGGAGTTTTTTCTTCTTCTCTATTTGCAACTTTCTGTCTGCAATTGAAATCCGTGTTACCGACTGTCGGATGTCACCGCAAGCGACTCTGGATGCCGGTGACTTGAAGTTTGCAGCTCGCCACTCCTTCGCCCGCCGGCCCCGTAATTGCAACAGCACAAGCAGTCCGCCTGTACTGAGACGACCAAATTTAGCCGTGAAAGCATGATCCCTTTGATACCGCACCTTCAACGACGACGGGATTCGTCTAGAATTGCCTGCGCAGTGTGGCGAAATCCAATTGCTGGAGAGGTACGAGATTTTCGGTGACGAAATCTCCAAAGTGGAGATGGCCACGTGGTAACGATCGCGCGGATTTCGGGCTTCAGTGTCTATCGATTCCACGGAAGGATTATTCCGGCGTGTCAGAACGATGCCACCGCGGGGGCAGATTCAAAACTGCCGAGTGGTTGATTTCAGAGCAGGTCACGAATCTCTTCATAGTTTGAGAGTTTCCGTGTTGGCGTAGAGATTTGGAGGAGAAACCGAGAAATAGTATTTTATGCCAGCGACCATCATGCGCGGGTTTTCGGGGAAGCGACGCTTTGACTCCGCAAGAGGTGCAGGCTGCTGCGAAGCTTGCATGAATTGTCGCTTTGCCGGTTCACGATGAGGCCGGGCGGAGGTCTTGCACGAGCAGCTTCTTATCTTCCTCTTTGGCAACTGGGGATGGCGGCTTTGTGGAATGAGTAGTTGAAGTAACAGCCCTGGCACGATTGATTGTTTGTGGAATACGACTTACGAGCAGCGCCAGACGGAGGCTCGAGTTTCTTGCAAGCGTGTGCCTGTGCAGGGTCTTGTTATATATATATAAGCTGTGGAATCGTTGCTTGTGAGAGGATTGACGTGCTTCTATATACAATTGCCTTGTTGCTTGTGTAGAGACGTGAGAGATCTGAGTTGTTTTGGCATGTCAAGATTGTGAGGTCGCGGATGGGCGGAACAGTGAGAGGGGTTTAGGGTTATGGAAGACGGTGATGATGGAGTTGGTGACGAGACGGAGAAGATAGCTTTCGTGGTGAACTTGTAACGACTTTCGTATAGACTGAATTTTAGAGGGATTCATTTCGGGTGTGTCGGCGTACTAATAGCTCGAGATCCGCGGTTCTGAGGTTTCGAGAGGACTGATGTTCTTGAGGGTTTAACGTGATATCCGGAGCTCCGTTCCAAACCTTACCGCTTGAGTTTCGAGATGGCGAAGCACCGTGAAAAATTGACGATCACGGAGCCGGTGCATCCGTCGACACGACATGGAATCTTGCACTTCGGCGGCCGCGGATTCCATCATCGCTTGCCCTTCTTCGCGGGGCACAAGACGAAGACGATTCCGCTCGGGCCTCATTTCACAGGACCGCTGAAATTCCACGACGACCATTCGGGCGAGATGGAGGTGAAGGCCAAGTCGAGGTCGCTGGAAAGCTCTCCGGAGAAGGCTCGGGAGAAGATCGACGGTGATAAATCCCATGAAGCCCATGGGATTTCTCACTGGTTGGGGAAACAGAGTCACCGGGAGACTTCTTTGCCAAGGGTTAGCAGCATGGATCGTCCTCCCACCTTCAAGCACAAGAAGATCAAGTTTCCCGACATGAAGAAATCCGCCTCGTGGGCGCACTTCGTGGAGGTTTCGCAGCCCGAAGCCCCGCATCTGGAAATGGAGGTCCCGGAGGCTTACGTCTGTGACATGTCTTCCCTTTTCCTGGGGCAGAAGTTTGCTTCGGGTAATCATACTCGCCTCTACCATGGCGAATACAAAGACCAGGAGGTTGCTGTGAAGCTCTTGCGCCTCGATTGCTGCGAGGATGCCACCATTGCGACCAAGCTGGAGCGACAATTCATGCAAGAGGTTCATTGTTTATCCCAACTCCATCACCCCAATATCGTGAAGTTCATGGCGGCCTCGATGAAGCCGCCGGTGTGCTGTCTCATCATGGAGTACGTTCCTGGGGGCTCCCTGCGAGCTTTTCTTCATCGGAACGAATCAGGGTCCCTGTCCATGAAGACCATCCTGTCCATGTCCCTGGATGTGGCGCTGGGGATGGCGTATTTGCATTCGCAAGGCGTCGTCCACCGAGACCTCAAGTCGGAGAATCTCGTGCTGACAGAGGATCTGCACGTCAAATTGACAGATTTTGGGGTCGGGTGTCAGGAAGCCGAGTGTGATTTACGGAGTGCAGATACCGGCACGTACCGCTGGATGGCTCCCGAAATGATTAGTCATCAGCATTACTCGAAGAAAGTGGACGTGTACAGTTTCGGGATCATTTTGTGGGAGCTTGTCACGGGAGAAGTGCCGTTCCACGACATGACTCCTGTCCAGGTGGCCTATGCGGTGGTGAACAAGAATGCGAGACCAAGCATTCCGGAGGATTGTCCTTCGGCTTTACGACATTTGATGGAGCGTTGCTGGAACGCGAACCCTGAACTGCGCCCCAACTTCTTCCAAATTGTACAAACCCTGGAAGACTTGGAGAATCCGTTGTCAGAGAAGCCCTGATCCCAGCCCTGATTTCCATGGGCACTCCATTGGGAGTGAGATAATGATGATATTTTTTTGCCATTGTTTCGTAGGAGCATGCTGAATTGTAGGTTGAACTTCCATTCCATTCTTTGTAAGTTAATAACACCCTCGTTTGGAAAGCATCAATATGAGAATATTCTGACTTGGGAAATGGTTCCACGGAACTCGGGGATAGAGCTTGAATGGTCCTGAGAGCATGGGAAGTATTTTCGAATTGGTCCTTGATGCCTTGTAAATTGAAATACCTTACCACTCAATGTTGCCGACTGACCTAGTCAAGTGGATCCTCTTCCTTATAATTGTTCAAGCTTCATGATCTCTACACTTGCGGTTAGAAGGGGTCCAAGGCAAGGTAACTTAGGTTTTCAAAACATGGGAATTTTGTACTTTAGCTTAGCTTAGTAGGCTTGCACAGTTTCTCTTGATAAATTCAATGTTCCTGGTATCGAATAAGGCTGGCTAAAAGTTGGAGGGGTGAGCCGGGGAGGTACACCGATTTGCTGTAATTATGGTGCGTGGGACACCAATTCATCAAAGCCAGAATATTTTGAATCGGTGCAGCTTGAAATATCACTGCAGTTGTACCAATTTCCAGAAATCTATTCTATAAGGTGGAACTGCTCAATACCACCAATTACCCAATTCCGCCACCTATAAGTTCCTCCCATTTCCGTCACTAACCCATCTATTACCACAATCTTATTAATTCTTCATCATGATGGCAATGCACTTGGGGAGCAGACACATCAGTCCATGCTTCAACAATGGTTTGGTCATGCTTTGACAATGGTCTATTCATAGATTAACATTTCAGCTTTGAAAAATCACAAAAAATTCAATTCTTAGGGTCTATTCATAAATTAACATTTCAGCTTTGAAAAATCACAAAAAATTCAATTCTTATTGGAATGTCTTCATTTTTTTGCAATTGGCTTCTATCAAATAATTCAATCTTTGAAAAATGCAAGAGCTAACAAATAGCTTCTCCATAGTAGATGGCAAAATAGCTTCTCTATATTACCTAGATGGCAAAATAGCTTCTCCATAGTACCTAAATGGCAAATCTATGTGGTAATGGATAGTTCTACCTTACTTTAACTTAGGTTGTCAAGTTGTTAGGTTGGTTGTTTTGTTTGCTTGATACATTGAAATCTAAAAAATTGTGGGTCCCATTTATGGTATTGTTGGAAAGCTCTTCACGAGGGGTGCATGAACTTTGTGTTGTGGTGTTTGGACCTATGGTGTGAAAGTTATTGAATTTCAAAGTTTTTATGACTCAAAAATTGAATTAAATTACTTTTTATTTGAAAAAATATATAACTTTCACATCGCATGTTCCAAACCCATGAAACAAAACCCTTGCACTCCTTTGTGCATAAAGCTTTCTATTCATATCAAGAAAGCAACTTCTCACACCATTAATAATAAAACCCTTGCACTCTTTCATGCATAGAATATATCAAATTTTCAAGACTTTTAAAAATTAAAAAATCACTTTTATTTTTATTTTGGTTGTAGAAATGTCATAATGGCATACTAGTTAATATTATATGGTGACACTAATTTCTTATGTTAATTCCCCCTCTCCTTCCCTCACTAATGGAACAATTCAATTGTAGTTCATTGAATCAACAAGTTAACCCTTTGCGGACCTCAAATTCAAATTTTTAGCAATGGATAATCACTAACATGTCCCAAGCATAGAAAGTCTTATTTTTTCATCCATCTAAATGTTTGTAGATTCTTGTATTAGTTTTCTTATATTTATATGATATAGTTTGTTGAAATTGCTTTTTACAAACATTCTATACTTCAAGAGGTATTGGTATATTTGACCTCATAAAGTAACTTTTTTAGTTCAAAAAATGACCTATTAAAAAGAGCTTGAATAAATAATAAATCAAAAAATAATCAAAAAATGACCTATCAAAACTAGCTTGAAGAAGTAAGAAAAATAAGAAAATAAAAAGTTTTTTACCATTATAGGATAAGATGTGTTTTTCAAGAGACATTATCAAAAATTATTTTTTAGTGCATTGGCTAAAATTAAAAACAAAATAAAACAAAACCAAAATAATTTTTTCTTAACTTCACCTATATAAAATTGTAGTGAACTATGATGACAATGTGTACATAGAAAAATTCATCCCATTTGACCGCATGCATTGAAAGGTTATAATGTGTGAAGAGGAAAAAAAATTATTTTCAATCTTGCAAAATGGGGTCAACATGTTTCATGTCTCTTGGAGAATTTTTTTTGCTCTTCCAAAAATTGAACCTTTACAATAACACCATCAAGTACTACATCCTATTAGATGCACTCATGCAAAAATTTAAAAGAAAATAAAGCGTCTACCAAATTCTAAACCACACAACAATACAAGGAGATCAAATACACTAGCAATACAATTGTTATTTTTTCATGATATCTTATACAATGAAATTTTTTATTATAAACTCAAACAATAAAAACTTAGAGATAAATATATGAATTTGTGGGAAAATTTTCAAGAATTTTGAGAGTATAAATAATAGTATTTGTAATTAGATAAAAATGTTTTTTCTTTTTCAAACTTGCATGGGAGGGTTAATAGTGTTTTGACACTTTTGGAATGAGATTTTTGCACTAGAAGTAATTTTCTCACAATTGCACATTATATAATGTACATGCATACCAAATTTTGAAGTAGATGAGAAATATTGCAAAGGATGACAAAATTGCCCGAATTGTTGAAATCTTTTTGGGTAGCATAACTTTTGATTTGGATGTCCAATCAATTTTTTCATTTATACAAGGAGATGAATGTCTCCATTTTGTGTCGAACTTTTAGTAACATTCATTCATTTTTTACTTCGTCATCACCTACCAAATTCCAATTGTCCATTGAATGGACATTCAGTCCTTTGGGGATTAGCCCCTAAATGACGGACCTATGACCATTGATTTCAAGCCTCACTATCATCACTCAGTTTGTTGCCATTTTGCAACAAGATATGTATGAAAAAATTTTAATTTATTTTTCAGAGATGAAACAAAATGTCTTCTTTGTTGCACCAAAATTTTAGATTTTTTGTAAATAATTGTTTTTTTGTGAATTTTTGTAGATATAATGAAGAAAAATCATATCAAATAGAAAATTATTTCAAAAAATCTGAAAATTTCACCATGTGTGCATATTATAATGATGAACAACATGGTGTAAACTCACTTTCCGTGTCATTCTATAATTAGAACGTAGTAGACATTGAAAATACATCCAAAGTTCAAACTGCAATAAAAAAATTGATTATTAAGAATTTTTCAAAATTCAAATTGGAGTAGAAACTAGAGTGAATGAACTTTATTTTGTTAGTCGGACTTAAATTCAAAAATTATCAATTTTGTAGAGAAGTTTCAGATTTAAAGCAAGGAGCAACAACTTTCTAAAATACACTAAAATAGCATATTTTGTAATCTGTTTTTTTAGTAACTTCTCATTATGTGAAGACAAACAATAGCATAACTCCAAACTCAACTAGATTATCTTCATAACCCAACATGGTCAACAAGAAAGAAGTGGATGAAAAATTGCTTCCCAGTTCTCTACAATTTAAGAAACATTCATCCAAAAGCCACAAAATGGCCTCGTCGTCGTTTCTGGGTAAAAAAACACCTTAATGAGAACTTAAAATTTTGAATTTAAAAAAATAATCATATGAAAATCACAAGTATTCAATTCATAATTAATTTTAAAAATACTTTTGGTTTCAAATTTTATTGAAAATGATAGGTTAATGTACTAGTAGATCAAACTATATCAATGGATCACATTCAATAAATTAAATCACTAGTATTTTGAAAATAATTCAAATTTTGTTTAAGTAAGAAATACCATCAAATTTTTAGATGAATATGTGTATTCTTTGTTATCAAAGCACTTACATCTAATTATGATAATAAGACTGACTTAATAGTGGATTTAAAAAAGTATGAATTACAAATGTACTTGAAATTGACTCCATTCACTCATATTCAAAGATTATACATTTTAGGCAAAAAAGTGTAGTTTTTAGTCTTATAGGCAAATAACACAACGTGATTGTTTGATGAATAATATTGAAATAAATTGTAGAAATGAAAAATGAACTTTTTTCATTCAAGAATTTGATAGCAAAGAATGTACATATTCATCTAAGAAGTTGATAAAATTTGAATGACTAACTCCATGATAGAACCTCAATTTCTAAAAATAAATTTAATGTTTGGCAAGAGATGCTAACCCTAACTACCATATATGCCATTAGGTATTTGTCCTAGTTTTAAGCATATTAGTAAGCATACTATATATGTAAAAGAAAACAAATACCAACTACTACTACAAAATCTATGGATTCTATGATGTACACCACAACTATCAATTGTCATCATTGCTAATGCTCAAGGAACAACACATATTCCATCCATCACAAAGAGTTCAAACTTCCAAAATCAACCATCAAAATACTCCAAACAACATCGACAATATTGCCATAAAATACACAATTTACATTCTCTTTTACAAAAAAAACCTTGGAAACAAACAAATCATTTCAACAAACCCCTCTTACTTAATTAATCCTAATATCAACATTTCTATCCACACCCTCCTTCAAACAATTCTCATTTGAAAACATAGATGAAACCTCTTTAACATAATAGTTTTGCCTTGAAGAATATAACAAGTGGTAGAACAAAATGAGAGCCAATCAAGGAAATTGTATTGGACCTAGACCTTGCCAAAAAAGCTAAAACAAGTTTTAGAACAAACTTCTTGGTCATGACAAGGTCTTTTTCCTCAAGATTTGTCACTTGTACAACTTTTGCAACTTTATGTGTGCAAATTCTTAAATGAACAAACCTTCTTTAAATTAATAAACCTCTTTATTGTAATATTGGCAAGCAATTTGGGCCCTATTATTTTAGGGAGGTTCTACTTATAGTTCCTATTTCCTAGTACTAGTTAAGTACATAGTCTCCTATGTAGCCCTAAAGTTGCTCATTACTTCTCTCGAGAAGTAGTGTAGGACCTTGATGGATAGACTCTTAATTCACGCTAGGCCAATAGTGGTGGGAGTTACTTTCTCTGTAAGTGTAGTAGGCACAACATGAATCACAAGAGGCCACGCCCACATTTTTTTTTTTCAATCATTCCATTTATGAAATAAGTGCCCAACTTGATGAGATTACCCAAAGACTGCCGGCATTCATGCACCCTATCGTAAACCGACTGCATTCATGAATTCCATGGTTGACATCAGGACAATATAGATCTGTGAAATCAAATTGGAATAATATGATTATGTGCATGTCAATAAGGCATGGGCTGGAAGTAAAAAGTCGACAGCCCACAGAGATCTGCAGAGAATTTCTTCAACCATATCTGGCATTAATCCGGAAGTGCCCCAATGGCCAAAAGTGGCCGCTTCTTGGGAGTTGAAATATAACTCATTCAAGAAATGTCAAGGAAGATGGCAAAAAATGCACCAATAGAGAGAAGAGATCCTATCCTACATTTTTCTAACAATAGAAAGTTTATGTAATGGACTACTATTAGCTTCAAAACAAAGTGGACTTTCTATCTGCAGCTCACCACCCTGAATTTTTATGGACGATGACGATCATTGCGTACTCTCTGATGACGAGATGCTCTGAGTTTCTTCTTCAAGGTTCGCCAAGTCTTTTTGTGCTTCAGCTAGGGCACTCTTTGCTGGTTCACCTTGCTTCTCTAGTTCCGCTACAATGTGCTTTGCATTTGCAATTGCGTCCTCCTTCCTGCAGACATACCAACCAATAAGGAACCAGCAATAACAACTCCCAAGTCGAAGGGCATCGATGCTTGGGTTTCCAAGCATCGATGCATTGCCATGCCGCTCGATCACGATGCAAAATAAAATTTCTAATAATCCCTCTTAAAACCCAAATAGGAGTTGGAATAAATCAGGTAGAAAGGGTCAAGAGAACAAGAAAACGTATCAATTAGAAAGAGGTAATCGCACCTTACATTTTTAATATGTAATGACATCTAATACAATCGACTACCGGTATTAGCTTCCGAAGTGTACTTTCTTTTTCTTGAATTTTTTATCATGGGTTCCATACTAAGAAGAATCACAAGCGAGGGAAAAAAGCACCAAGGAATGTTTGGGATATAAATTACCTTCCCATACTGGCATAGACCTTCATTAGATTGTAAAAAATTGCAAGCGTGTCTTGCTGGCCAGGTCCATGTGTTTTGGTATATATACATTTTGCCTCTTCAAAAAGCTCAACTGCCTTCGTTATATTCTTGAGCTCAACATAAGCAACCGCTAAATGATTAAGCACAAGCGCGAGAGAGAAATGTCCAGCCCCAAAACTCTGCCGCAGATTCGTGGAGGCCTCTTCCATGTAAGGTATAGCCTCGTTTACTTTCCCATTGAAAAGAAGAAGCATACCAATTTGAGCTTGAGAGCCTGCAATTGACCCATGAGATTGACTATCCTTAAACAAAAGCATCAAATCAAATGCCGAATTTTCAAGAAATTGGCACATTTCTACACCCATCTGGAATCTGGAATCTACACCGGTCCTAGTTTTTAGAGCCCTGTGCACATGAATGAGACAATTTTGGCGCTCTGAAACTGCCAAATTAAATAATATGACCATTCGAATATAGCATTCACAGCAGTGGCAGGGGACAGATGCTTTAAAGAACTGAGTTCATACCTGCAGTCGCATTCAGTTGCTGCGGCAACAGTTTGTATATGGAAAGACCTTTTTTTAAAAGCGCTATTGCTTCATCAGGCTGGTTCATCTGCTGACGGATTGCAGCTAACTCTGTGTAGCATTCCCCTGCTGTGAGCAACTCCGTGTCCGCTCCAGTCGAACCCTCGGTCTTCGAGTCAAGGAGTGCAATTGCCGCCCTGCAGCACCAACCAGTTGACAATCAAGGGCGGGCTTTAATAAATTGAAAGATCAAAACCAGCTCCATAATCAATACTACGTGAGATTACTAAGACACTGAAGTGTGCTATTGGGAGGCTACCAATAATTGACACTCGCAATATCCTAATATTAAGTGACATGAACCCTTCAGCTAATAGATACTGAGCAATTGTCTGCTCTTGGTGCATCTCTTTTCTACACCTTCAAATTGAATACGGCACAACTATTGAACGATAATCAAGGGGAATTAACCTTAAGTGAAACAATATTCTCAGAAACACATTTCTACAGGTTAATCTATTTCCAGTAAATAAAAACGTAAAGTGCCTTCAGAAAGTTTCAGTTCCTTACATATTTCAATCAGCCGTAAGTCCTAAATTCCATTTCCTCCTTCATTCTGCAGGCCTAAAAACTTCCGACTACGGTACATCAAGTAGAGCTCCTCTCTATGCACAACAATTTTTTTGGGTACGGTTACAAGATCTGAAGATACCTTGATTGCTCTTCAGCTTTCTCTGTGTTCCCCTGCCGTGTATAAGCCTTTGCAAGATTCACAATTGCAAGAGCCCTCATTGAGCTACCTTCCTCCAGCTGGGAGGTGGCATTCTGAAGAGTTGCAATTGCATCGTCAAACCTACCCAAGGTCACCTGAGTGTCGGCAATGGCAATCTCAACAAACAGTGCTTCAGACCCCAAATCCTTTTCATTCAAGATTGACCTCACAGTTTGTTGCTCTTCCAGAGCTTTCTCATGCTCTTCCAGTCCACTATAAATAACAGACAGAAGTCGGCGGTCGATGGCTTCATCCATCGAGCCTTTGCCACTGATTTTGATGTGAGCTTCAAGTGCTCTCTCAACCAAAGCTTTTGCTTCGTCAAAAAGCATCACCTGTGTGAATGCCTCAGCAACCTGCTCAAACATAGAACACATTCCATGTTAAGAATGTCCCAAGTCAACAAGGGCTCCGCTTTTACAATGCACCAACAACAACGCTCAGTCAATTATGAGAACTTTAAGAAGCTCCGGATCAAAGCTTCCTCTACATCATGAGCTAGAACGGCTTGCGACTGCAACTGCGTTGTCCGAGATGTCACACAAAGTTGAAATAATCACATTGGCCACTGAGAGAGGATTGTAGCCACCTTAAGTCCATAATATAATAGAAGTGTCTGATTTTAAGATGATGCTTCCATCGTCATAATTGTAAATTTGAAACACTGAAAGAGGAAGTGCAACTCTCTACCAACTAAAGCTAATCTTTGTCGCATTTATATATGCATGAAAAGTATGAGGATTAGAAAGTATTGATTTATATTTATGACTCCATCTGGATACCCGAAATTTCTGAAAATTCAGATGAACTGCGGAGAATTAACAAACCTGCCGATAGTTGCTGGCTAATTGCGGATGGCTTTCTTCGAGAATAGTCTCTTGGACAGCCAACCCTTCGACGTAATGCTGAAGGGCCTCCTCATGCTTCCCCAAAGAGGACAAAGTGTCTCCAAGCAGAAACTGAACGGCAAATTTGACTGGCGCGCTCTCTTTTCCTTCTTTCCCTTTGAGAAGCGTCAACGCCATGTCCAGGTTCTCGAGGCTACGTTCCTGTTGCCCTAGTCTGTGGTGAGCTAAGGCAATGAGGTGATGGCACATTCCAATCTCTAAAGAAAACTCTCCCGCAGTCTGAAAGATGCTGAGAGCTTGCTCTCCTAGTTTCAAGAACATCTTGGGCTCTTCACCCCTTGCTTCATATTCCTGGCCTAATCTCAAGGAAATAATGGCTATACGCGGATCTTTTGGGTCTGCTACAGCTTGCAACTCTTTCAGCATTTCCTGAATACTTTCCACGCTCACTGGCTCCTCTGCAGAAAAATCCAAACTTCACCGTTACGGTCGTGCGACATCGATTTCGAAGTACGTCTCAACCAGTGAAATTGCAGAATCACCCCCCTCATATCCCTCTACTAGGAATCAAATTAGTCGCTGAACATGCAGAGAAATAAATAGGTTGGCTTCAAATGAATAACCCCTAAAGGACTGCGGTTTCATGGTTTTAAAATGGCCAATTTGATTTATCATATCGTGAAAAAATGTCAAATTTTGTATCACCAGAATAAATGGAAAAAGTTGTATCTTAGTCATAACATAAACAAAAGAAAGTCCACATACGACCCACCCAAAGTGCTGAAAACAGAGGAGGTTCAAATTGGGCTTCTTGCCCCGCTAGGGGTTCCAAGACATCATGACGCACCTGTGTTTTGCTGAGCACTTTCAAACTCCGCCTCGGCCTCCTTCAAGATGCCTACCTCCTCAGGCGACAGGGTCTCCCCATCTGCCAGTTTCAACCCTGATGCCTGATTTTGGGTCTCAGACAGAAGCTCCTCCCCAATGTGAGTCTCCGGCAGACCTTTTCGTTCAGAATCAGATTGCGCGTCAGCGCTGAAGGATCTTAGTGCTAACCATCTGGTACTTGCCAAAGGAATGAGACCCTCTGGGATGCTCCGCAATCTCTGAAATTCAGGGTTCTGGGTGTTCTTCAAACTATTTGATGCCAACGAAGTGGAAAGCAGAGTACCAGGACGTTTCTGCTGCTGAGAATTCACTTGGTTTTCAAACTGTGAGCTCCTAGAGGCATTTCTGTTCTTATCCCAAGTCCCAGCACAGCTTCTTCCTATCAGGCGATTGCTAGCAAAACCTCCTTCACGCACAGCTGCGACAGTTTCAAGACAACACGAAGGATTAGGTTACATCCCGAGGTTTGCTATGTCAAATATCAGATCTAAGGTTGGCACATTGAAAATAATGTGGTCAAATGTCAGACAGACGAGGGTCTATCAATCAAGCGGCTAAACCCTAAATTGCTGATAGACAGAAAAATGTCTGGAAGCAATGAAGTGACTTACGAATCCCAAAAAATTTCTTCATAACGTTCAAAACTGACCAAAAATCAAAATGGAGATTCATGAAGAGATTTTTGACCAGCACTAACAAATTGGATCGATGGTCTAGATTTAACAAAATAGTTAGCATTCTGCAGAAAACGAATTGACTTCCCCAAGAAGGGATCACAAGAACTTCCCCAATCCCCACTCATAGATTCTCGGTTCTGGACGCAAAAACTCTGCTTTATTCGAAAATTTCATTCATAAATTCAGTGAGGATACTTTCCCCCAGAAATCAGTGTTGCACTGAATGAGCAACATCGTCCAGAAACACGATGGCTTAAACCCTAACCCCTAAATTGATTCCAAGTTTCGAATGCCGTATTGCAGAGAGAGCAGAAGTTTTGGAAACCCGACAAAGCATCATAGCTGTGCGATTGACCCGCGGAATGCGTGCTACTTAAAGGCCTCGGCTTCCTGTTGCACGAGCGACTCAATGGCTACTTGCATGGAAGTGGGGGCTTACATGTGTGGTGATTCCGAGTTGCGGACGCGTTGCGGAAGAATGGCACCAGCCGGTTGGAAGCCCGCCTAGCGCCCTCCATCTCCCCACCAAACCAACACGAAAGAGCTCCGTCGAAGCCTACGAAATCTCTTCACGCTCTAATATCGATCTTTTCCACAAAGCTCCAAAACCAAGATCTCATGCAACTCAAAGAAGAACTAGAAAAAACAATGCGTTCCCGTTCCCGTTCCACAACTGCAGCAGTGGGGGAAGCTACCCCCCCAGATCTACGACGAGATACAAATGCAAATACAATACAATCCTAAATGCAAATGGTCGCTCGTCTCCGAATCCTGCACGGGCCAAAATGAACCTCAAGACGAAGAACGCGCTTGTGAGAAAAAGTTCACATCAGAGACAGAGAGTGCCAAGGCGAACAATATATTAGGGTTAGGGTTTCGGTGGCCTGGTCACAAATTCTCACGAATAACCTTTTGGACAGGTAGTGAGTGTCAAGGTTCGGGACTTGTGTTCTCAGAATGGGCGCGATTTGAACTGTTTCTGACAGTCTAGTACCTTAGACAAGACAAGAGTATGAAGCTCAGAAATGTGGATTTCTACTTGGGGCCTCGTACTTTGAGACGAGATTAAAGACTCAAAACCAAGCAAGGCAATATTTTGAAACAGAGTACAGACTCTGATGGCTGAAATCGTGAACTGCGACACCCGTACTGTGTGTAAAATAGCTAACGATGATGGCTTCTGGGGGTGTGAGGCCTCCATTGTGAATTGAGGATCTGTAGCACGACATGTTTATCGTTGATTACGCCAGCAGTGGAAACAATGGTGATTAGGTTTTGTGGTGCAATTCTGGGCCGAGTGGGAGGGGTCCCGCGGAGCTTCTCCACAAGTACCATCCGTGGCGCTTCGGGTCCGATTCGCTACAATCCGCAGGTACATGGGCGTGCGAAACCCTCGCGACGAGAGACCAGCGAAGATGCAGCAGTAGCAGCAGCAGGGGTGTCTCACTCTCCGCTGTTGTTGCCGCGATGGAAACGACGCGCACCAAAGACGGATACGGAGTGGGGCTTGCGCAAGAAGGAGGAGCAGAAACGGCACTGGGACGAGCAGGACGACGACGTGGGAAGGGATGCAAGTGCCGAAATGCAGCTCTTGAAGACTGAGATGAAATTGAAGGACTCACGGACACAATTCTCACAAGCTTCACCTTCTTCCTCACAGAACATTCTCAAAGTTGTTGCTGAAGCAGCAGAAGCAGCAGAAGCAGTTCCGGCAATTGCTGACTTGGAGAAGATTCCTGCTGTAGCCAGGTATCCTTCGTTTGGTAATTCAGGGTTGATTTATGGGGACGGTCGGAAGTTTGAAGGTCTGAATTCAGCGTCGAAAAATTCAAGCCCAACGAAGAAGAATCCGCTTCAAGGCTCCGGGTTGTTTTACGGGGATGGCCGGAAGTTCCAAGGTCTAGCGAATGATCTCTTGGAGGACTCAGCCGAAGAAATTCTCTTCGAAGCTGAGGAGGACAAGACGATTGCGAAGGAGAAGCAGGCAGCCAAAAACTACTCTCTGCGTTTGCTCGGGATGGCGTAAGTCCTTACGACACTCTTTGAAGTTTGATGCCGGGACATGAGAAAGCTTTCCGTAGTGTAATGTCGCGTAATTAATTGATTGATTGGTTCGTTCAGTGTGGCAGCTCGCAAACTGCACTCCAGTTTAGGCTTCCTGTTTGATGCTTGCGATCTCTTTGTAGTGATGCTGGGACATAAGAAATCTTTGCCTTGTGTCGCGTAATGGATGGATTCGTTGTGTGGCAGCCCGCAAACCGCACACAAGTTGAGGCAGAAGTTAATCGGCCGGAGCGTCTCGGCACCCGTGATTGAGTCCACCATCGCTGATCTTCAAAGATGGTGACCTTCTGCAATCCCTTCATGTTGCTTGTTTGCATTTCTTGGTCTACACAATGGTGCTTTCCTTGTCTCGCGAGTCATGTCAGTGACCTTGCATTAAATATCCAATTCTCTTGCTTGGCAGTGGATTGCAAAGTGATCTGGAGTATGCTGAGAGCTTTGCACGATCTCGGTGGCGATCGGCGCTCTGGGGACCCCAGCGTCTGAAACAGGTATATGATCATGGACAAACTCTTGAGTCATTCCACTAGCTGAATCCTGTTGGTTGCTATATCTGATTTGGATGTTACGTTCAATGGGTATGAGGCCTTGCAGTTCCTGCTCCTTAATTTGCGAATTTGTTTTCAAATTGGGCACAACGACATTCTTCTTTCCACGAAGTATTAGCCCCTTGTAGAGTCTTGGAACGCATTTTTGAAATCCCCATTCTTCTGCGGGCTAGCTCTAACACCCTTATTTTGCAGTTGTGAACGTTTTAAAAAAAGAAAGCTCATTAGAAGAGAACTTTGCAGATTTGGTCCCTGAGTGTCACCATTCAGTTCCCGAGTAGTTGACCATCCATTTTTGCAAATGTCACACACTAATGAAGATTGAAGCCTGTGCAAGCAAGGTATATTTTTTTATCACGTAGTAGTCCGTCTTCATCACGCAAAACTGAAGCAAAACCGAAGTCCCTTGTAGCAACTTAATCCTGACCTAGACTCTCACCTTTGAGAACCGTTCATACATACCCAACTAGCTCGGGAACGTTCTTATGGCTAGTTGACCTCTTTGCTCCTCCTAAGGTGCTACTCTGGTAATTGGGGATGAGGACTATGCGGGATATCTAGTCTATATATCATGATGCTAAACCAAAGTTCTCCAAAGGGTACTGTAGTGCATATTAGGAACTAATCGTCGTCAGGACCAAATGGCAATGACATTCTTTTAATGATTCAAGCCACATTTGACCAGGATGATGCTAGCAAGGCGTTTTTTGTTATGACATGCAGACTTAGTGTCATCATGCAAAACCAACGTTTCCAGGGGTTGCGTAATAGTGAATTCAAGAACCCAAGAGTCTTGGGGGGCAAATGACGATGGAATTTCTTCTAAAGATTCTAGACACATGGACCTTGATGAACAAGGAGGCAAATGGTAGATGACACCATGCACTTTGCAGGAACTCAAACTAAGAGGCGTGTGTCCTGAGGACGTTGCAACTGCGCTGGAGAAGGTGTTCACGAGCACGGACGATTCATTCCCTGAGGAAACAGACGACGAGAGGGAAGCTGCTATTTGGGGGATGACGAGAGAAGCAAGGGAGCATCTGTTGGAGAGGGCAAGGCTGCAGTGGGCTCGAGGCGGAGGCAGCTTGTCGGCGGAGGTTCGCAAGAGACGGATGATCGGCTGGCTGCAACGACGTGGCTTCAACTGGTCCATCACTTCCCAGATCTTGAAGTCGCTGGAGTCTGAAGAGAAGAACAACAAACGGGTGGAGTGAGTGAACGTGTTGGGGTTGTAGTGGTTTTGTTTTCCTCCTTGGAATTGGTTGTAAATAGCTACTGTGATTGTTAATGCACCATGGACTGGGCATTGAAGTTGTCCCAACCGCTTGGTAGTGTGAAGAAGCCTACTAAGCCACTGCAAGATTGAAACTCCCATTGTAGGAGGCAGTGCAAATGTGAACTTCTGCGGACTGCGAAGCATTCGTTGCAACAACTACCTTAATTGCCACATTGCCTACCTCTTAGTCATGTGCACTTGAAAACTTGAGCATGCAGTTTCAAATCAAAACAAAAAAATTTAGAGCATGCTCGTCAACAGTGTCTTTTTGCCTCACTAACAAGGTCTGTGATGCTAACTGCTAAATTCGCAAAGGTGTTAGCTGCTTGGTTATAATGTCGATTAAGTATGCTTTTAAGGTGGAATGCTTTTTAGTAATTCAAAAAAGGTTTCTGAATAACTAAAATGCATTTGTAGCAATAAACATCTAATTTTGTAGAAATTGCATTGTAGAAAATAGAACTGTAAAAATAATACTCCTCTTGTCCCAAAATGATCTTCTGGTTGGACAAAATGTCCGGGATTAAGGTTTGAAAATAACGTTATTTCAAGTTATTTCGAGTTGTAAGTAGACCGCTTCCTTCATTCCCATTGTAGTCGCTCTCAGAACTACCGACTTGGGGACAGAGTAAAAAAACAAAAGAATATGAACCAATAATCTGTTTTCTTGCTCAACTTTGGTTTGCTGGCTCACTACAAAATCCAATAGACCATGAATGTTATAGTCGCTCACCACAAAATCCAATAGACCATGAATGTTATAGTCCTTATAGTCGCTCACCACAAAATCCAATAGACCATGAATGTTATAGTCCTTATTGGGTAAAGGTTACCAAAGTTTAAGTTAAAAGTCACTAGTTATTTTTTTTTACTTCCGCAAAAAATACAAAAGAAGATAGTTAAATAATTGTTGGTTATCTTTTTCTATTCCCTCAATCGTTAACCCCTAAATGTTCAAGACTTTTTTTGAGGTTCTAAGAATTTGCTCTAAATTGAATAAAAAGACAACATTTTTTTAATTGTAATTGTACAAATTCAAACTAGACATGTTTGAGATTACATAGGAAAAGAAAACACAACAATATCACTTATGGATTGAAAGATTATACTGTTTGATTATTAGGGTGTTAAAACTGCAAAAGTGATTTGAAGTCTTTCAATCCTCTTTTCACATGTCAAATCTAAAAAGTTAGTCATCAAAAAAATATAAGGTCAAAGGGCCTGACATATATAATTCCAATCAATTTATGGCTTTTCAAAATCTACTTTACAATTTTTTTAAATGAATTTCTAATGTGATTTTTTCTCCAAGATCTAGTGTATTTGAGGCTCATTTCAAAGAGCCCTCAACACTATAAGAAACTCAAGATTACAATGACACAATTGTATGAAATCCTGAATAGAAAAATCATAATAAATCATTTTTATAATTGGATTTTTTATGCTAAAACTAGACTTCAAAAAGAATCTTTCACAAATAGAAACTACTAAAATAGAAACTTGGTTAGATTTTATATAAATTCAAAGTTCTATCAACACCAAAATTTAGTGCCTTAGGCATTTAAGGGTTAATTGTGAATGGATAGAGATTGATTTTTTCTTTTTTGTTGGATATAGTTTAGGCAATGGTTAGTTTAGATCATGGTTAGAGTTTTAAAATTAGTAAACTTCTTCTATAAGTTAAGTCAATCTTTGCTTAGATAGTCCAACCTTAACAACTCAAGAATTTGTAGTATTGAGACTACATTTGACATCAATACTATTCTTGAGGTTGGCCTTGAAGATGACATGTAGAACACTACATTATCTACATTAAACTAATTAGAAGAAACTCAAGGGGTTAAATGGTTGCAACATTAGGAGCTAAAAAATGACTAGTTTTGTGATAGTTTAACACTCAAAAGGTTTAAGTTCCTAATGTGGGCACTAATCACTTCATTATTATCACCCAAAACATTGAACGTGGTCACTACCTCAATCTAGTGGAAAATAGGATTAATGCTAAGCCTTAATTGACCATTTTCTAAGCAACAGAAATAGATCTTTTGGAATGTGGTGGATTACTTGAGCTTGTTACTTTCACTAAATTTAACTATGTGTAGTCAATTACATTAAATGTCTTTATGTTGATTAGTTTATATTGACCTTGCTTGAATATGAAATTATATCCTCCATCTTGATTGAAGTATTTAATTATGGATGCTTTTTTGTCCTAAATTAAGTGTCCAATGTAGCTTGCATAGCCTCATGAACACATTGAACAATACTTACATCATAGTGGAGGCAAGTAGGTAATTCCACAACTTGCTCCAATCAAATTTATCTTTCCCCATAGTTGTATATTCATGAGCACTATCTCCTCCACCATCTAAAGTTTTGTTGTTTGAGAATCTAGAAGACAATTGTATTTCAAGGATACAAAAATTCTAAATCCTCAAATCCAAACCTCAAATTCTAAATTCTAAAACTTAAACCCCTAACCCCTTAACCCCTAAATGCCCAAGGCACTAAATTCTGGTGTCAACAATATTTTGAAGTTAAATAAAACCTTATTAAGTAGCTATTTTAGTAGTTTAAATTTTGAAAAATTATTTTTGAAGTCTAGTTTGAACATTAAAAATCTAATATAGGAAATTAAGAATTATGATTTCTCTATTAAAAATTTTGTACAAGGATGTTCATTACAAATCTTGATTTTCTAGTGTTTAGGGCTCTTGGAAATGAGCCTCAAGTACAGTAGATCCTAGAGATTATACATGTTATGTCCTTTAACCTCATAGTTTTTGGTGACCAATTTTTTAGATTTGATATGTAAAAAAATGATTGAAGACTTCAAGAAAAGAAGATTGAAGACTCCAAATCACTTTTATAGTTTTAACACCTTTATGATCAAACATTATAATCATGCAATCCATGTTATAAGTGATGTTGTATTTTCTTTTTCTATGTAGTTTCTAACTTGTCTAGTTTGAATTTTTCTTGTCACAATTAAAAAAAAAATCATCAAACTTATCAAAATGTTGGCTTTTTGTTCAATCTAAAGCAAATTCCAAGGAGCCCCAAAATGGCCTTGGGCATTTAGGGGTTAACCCCTAAAAGACCATTGTCCCTTCAAGGAACAAATGGGGTTTTGGGCAAGTACCTATATTCTCAATTTTTGTCATGATATTTTGAAATTGTTTTTGAAGATAGAAAAATTAAATAGCTTCATGAAAATATAGTGTTTGTTTCAATTGGTGACAAAGAACAAAAGTTATGCCCAAATAAGCTTGAAACAAAGGAAAGGGGACATCAAAAAAAATTCAAAAATTTGAATTAGATATTTTTTCTCATAGAATATATTTTTTTACATGGAAAACTTTGATTCATTCCATTTGGATTTGTTATGAGAAAGTTATGGACAATCTTGTTTTGGAGGCAATTAAAACATCTACTTGAAAAAATAACTTGTAGGATTCATTTTTTAATGCAATTTTTATAATTTTTCAAGAAAAAAGTTCCATATGGTTTAGTTTTCTTGCTAGAGCAATCTCACCATTGGGATTAGTCCATTTTAATTCCATCTTAGAAATATTAATAATTTAGATTTTCCTTCTATTTTGTACTTACATCTAATTAACAATTTTTCAAAGAATAAAAATTAAGTTAATTTTTTTTTACTAGAGCCTCAATTGAATTCTCCACCATAAAGATTTAGAGTTAAAAGCTTTGTAGTGCAAAAAATGAAAGTTAAGAGAGTTCAAAGTCAAATAACCTAATCCTGCAATGTGTTGAAAAACTTGTTTTCTTCATTTTAAACACAGATTTCTTGCAATCTTGCATTCAAAATTTCTTAAATTTTTTCCACAAATTCTCACACTAGTAAGGTGTAAGATCACATGGTTAGATGTGCCAAAAAATTCAAACTATTCAACTCTTTGCTATAAAGATGGTAGTTTTGAGTGTTTTTTTGTTGAAAAATAACCTTGGTCCTTTAGGGGTTAAATGTCGAAAAATTAATGTGTCTTTTTTCATCTCATAAACTTTCTTACAAAATTATACTTAATTTAGAATAGAAGGATTACTCATTTGCAAGTGATGCAAACATAATAGACCTTCTATCTCTTTAAAAATCATTTGTTAACTTATATCTATTAGTAACATTTTTTCTTCTCTCAACACAAAACTTTTGGCACAATCCTAGTATAGAGGGCCTCCATGATTTAGATAAAAAAAGAACCAACAATGCGTTGGGCTCTCTTATAATTAGGGTACTTCTAATAGAGTCTCTCCATGTTTGAAGTCAAATTAATCTATTTTTAGTTATTTACTATGTACCCTTTTTTTTAAGGGTCCAACATCTAAATTGCAAGGGCCCTCTATATTAGTACCACACCAAACTTTTAACTAGTTTTTAATATATCCACTGAAATACATTTAAAATTCCATTTTGATCTATCTTATGTTTTAAGAGTTAATACAATGTGTAGGGGATTAATTATATCATTTTGAATTAATGGGAGAAGTTTGAAAATCAATACCATATTTTGAAATTAGTGAAAATTATCTTTTTAGACACTTAAATAATGTGTCGAATCTCAAATGAATGAGTGGATGATAAAAGTGTAAATTATTAGATTATGAAACAAACAAAAAAACACTACAAGTCAACACCTATATTGTGTTAAGGAGTTTGAAGTTGTAGCTATCTGAATCAAATGACTCATTACTAGAGTTACAATGCTCATTGCAAATATTCAAAACTTGCTATGCCAATTGCATGAATTTCCAACTTTCTTAATCCCTAAAGTTCCATTGTTCCCTTGGGGAACAAAATGGATTTTGGGTAGGCTCTTATAATCTCAATATTTGTCATAGCTTTCTGATTTTTTGTGCAAAGATAGACAAATACATTAACTTCTTGAAAATATATATATTTTTATTTCAATCAAAGTCCTGGAGCAAAAGTTATGGCACAAAAAGCCTTTTTTAGTTTGGCAAGTAGAGAAAAAGCTTCAAAAAAACTGAAAGTAAAAATTTTAGAAATTTGTTTTGCATACATTATATTTTTATGTACATGGGAATCTTTGATTTATTCCATTTGGATTTTTTATGTGAAAGTTATGGACAATCTTGATTTTTGGCAATTAAAGCATCTTCATAAAAAAATAACTTGTAGGATTCATTTCTAACATTTAAAAAAAACAAAACTTGTAGGATTTAATTTTCACAATTTAAAAAAAAGTTTCACAAGGTTAAAATCTCTTGATAGAACAATCTCACTTGAGATTAGTGTATTTCAATTCCATCTCAAAGCTATTAATAATTTAAATTTTCTTTCAATCTTGAACCTATTTCTATTTAACAATTGTTAATGAGTGAAAACTTCAGAGTGTTTTTCTTTTTAGTTTTTTTTTCTTAGATTCTCAATTCAATTCTTTATCATATAAAATTAGAAATTCAAATTCAATAGAGCAAAAATTATAAGTTATGAAGGTTCAAAACCAAAAATTATAGTTGAGTAAGGCATAAAAAACTTTGTTTTCTTCACTTTAAACACAAATATCTTGCAATCTACACAGTCAAAGTCTTTGAAATTTCTTTCACACATTCTTATACTAGTCTAGTACAAGATCCCATGGTTAGATATGCCAACAAAACATTTTAAATGTTTTTTGGCTCTTTGCTATAGAAATGGCAGTTTTGAGTGTTTTTTGATGAAATGAGGCCTCGGAACTTCAGGGATTAAGCAATATTTATTGAGGCACATTAATTCTCTTTTCTTTTAGCTTGCCCAATTCCCAATTTTTATTTTTTTATTTTGTCTATTTAAAGAGATCTTTGATGCATTTTCAATGATAGTAATTTCAAGTTCTATTAAAGTTGTAAGCCAGTCAAAACTTAGAAATGAATTTGGAGGGCCGGCTGCATTGAGGAAAATCTGAGTTCGTTAGGGTTACGTGACTAGTTACGTCCAACTTTCCCGACCCCCGCCCCTCTTCTGAACTGCAAAAGTCGGGCCCATGGTTCTGGGTTTTGGGTTTCTGCCTCTTGACATAATACTCCGCCAAGAACTGGCGCTGCTAGTTCTAGCTCAAGATTCGAAGAGCTTCATTTGTTCACACATTGCGGTTGTGAATATCTAGGATTTTGAGAGTTGGTGCTATTGTGGAGCTGCGCCGTGCGATTGGATTGTTCTCACGATGGGGAAGAAGGGGAAGGGACGGAAGAGAAGGGAATCCAATTTCAAAGCGTCACACGATGTCAAGGAGATGGCGCCACCTCCTATTACCAAAGATATCAACGCTGTCCCTGCGAAGCTGAGGCGTATCATGCAGTTCAGAGAAACTGGAAATCCAGGTACGCACTGAATTCATTTGTTAGATTTCGGTGAATTTAAAGTTTGATAATATGAATCCGTTGAGTGAGTTTCAGATATTTATCTTGAATTCCGAAGTTTGTAATCTTGTGCGCTACATTTGACTTTTTATGCACTCACGAGCTGCTGAAACTGCGCGCTTTCATACATGCGAGTTGCACACACTGGTTGTAGGTTTTAGGGTTTAGGGTTGGCATTGCAGATTTTGGATTGTGCTTTGATTTGGATGGATCATTTTGGGTGTGAAATAGCAGAGATACCATGTGTTTGTAGCGACTTGCATTTGGTAACTACACCTAAGAAGCACAGTTTAAGTGCTGAGCATAGTTACTATTATCATAATCGTCGAATTTTTATGTACTCTTGTTAGCAAATCTTAAAGGATGTCAGTGATCCAAAGAGTGCGCTATTTGGATACTGTTTGCAAAAGTTATGAGGATCCAAAGTTTTATTGGTTGATGACCTCAAACACACACAAGTTCCTATGTTAAGCTAGTGTACAGTACATTCTCAAAATGAATATGTAATCATAATTCAGGATCTTTGGGTGTTGCATTTAGGTTTGTCTGTCAATTAGGTGCCTCTACTATCCAGTGAGGGAACTGTGATTCAAGCTGCGGAAATTAATTTTGTTGGTGTTCATGGTGTTCTTTCTCGGTTAGGATCAGTGAATTCAAACACTGGAGCTGACACCGGCCACAATAAGAAACAGGTCAAGGTTAGTATTTTTTTTTTCAATCTCTAGATTCTCGTGTATCCCTTTTTTTTAAGTCAATTTGGAGAATTTTTGTGAGTTGTAAGGCTTACAAAGTGCTTGTTGTGTGCAGGGTTCAATAGAGACAAAAAAGGAAAATAGAAATGTAAAAGGAAATAAGGATGAAGCACCAGGAACATCTGCACCGAATGACAGTGAACAAGGAAAAGCAAATGGACAGACAGTGGAGAATGCTTCTAAGCCATTGAGCAAGAGAAAACGAGAAAACGAGGAGTTACTACAACTTGCCGAGAAGATCAAAGCACATCCAATTAAAACAAAAATTAATGAAAGAAAGAAAAAGTAAGAGCCTTTTCAACCCTTGGTTTCTGTTTATTCTGTGTTTTAGAGAAGGCGATCTGTGCGTTTAATCTATTAGCCAGGGTGTGTCTACGTGCAAGCTGTCGCTTTCGAAGATAAAGGAGATTCTGTTCCAAGACAGAACTCTATGCATGGGCAAGATTTCTGGAGACAAGATTTTGAGCTCAATATCTCGTGAAGCCAAATTTGGAAAGAAATAGTGAAAAGTTTGTAGCACAAATCGCGAGCCCTGACACCCTCTGTTGATGCGACTGTCCTAATGATGACGAAGCAATCTTCTTGGTACATCTTCAGGGATCTTTCAGGAAGGTTTTTAAGCTGCAGCGGATATTGCAGTAAAATTTGCTCATGTCGATTCAGTACCAAGGGCTCATCGATTTTGACGCTGGGTTTTTCTTGTGTTCCCAGATTCTTAGAAGAAAAGAAGAAGAAGCGACTGAGTAATGCCGTTGTTCAGGCCCTGATGAACGCACCCAAAAAAGACCATGTTGCTTTCGGTGAAGTAGTACAGGCTCCTCCACAACTAACATTTCCTGAAAAGAATAAGGTCAGCACTTTGTGCCTTTCTGCTGAACTTATCATACATACTTCAAGTGAATGCCTTATCTAAATTTGCTATTGAACGCTTCAGGCAAAGAGCTACCCCATATTCCTTTTCCAGTGTCTGATTGTTCTTGTTCGTAAGAATTACCTACTTATCGAATGCTCTCATAACACACAAATATAAAGTTCTCATTTGATTTAAGAGAGGATGCCAACTGAAATAAGGGTGTGGCATTTTTTTGCTTTGTACACAGCTTAGAGTGAAAGAAGCAAAACCAGCATCAATGGAGCGAGTGAGACTACAAGTCATAGAAGCCTATCGACAACGGAAAGGAACAAAAACGGGGCTTGAGAGAGGGCTTCCTGTCCTGGTGCCAACGACTGATGAGACTACATAATCATCTTTCTGATTCACAGCGTTAGTTCAGTTGGCATCTTCTCCGTCATGAAGCGATTGGAAGGATTGTTTACTGTTCTAGGTCCTGAAATCTGTATGCTAATTTACTTGTCAATTTACTTGTCAATTTACGAGCATCTTACATATGGTATCTCTCTGCATATGCTTGTTCCATTTGCCTTCGATGGTTGATGTTGGCATGCTGCATGTTCTTTGTTTGTTTTAAGAATTATTTGTAAACTCATGTACTGTACATCACAAAACACAATACTCCCTCTCTCAAAATAAATCCGTGGTACTCCCTCAGTTCCCCACGAGATTTATTTTGAGACAGGGAGTAAGTTTTACTTAACTGAATGGTTGTTATGTTCCTCCGAACTTTGGACTTCTAAGCAATATGACGCGTTCTTTGGGTCACAGAAAATGGATGAAAACAATGATATTTTTGCAACTGAATTGACTCTCAGTTGCTTAAAAAAACACTAAAAATGAAACACAGTCCAGAAAGCATCTCATCTTGAATTGATGGACCATTGTAATTATACATTCAACATAAAGCCATCATTCTTGAATACTGGTAATTGAGATTTGGGCCACAATGGGATGAATAGTGACAACAATCACCATCATTCTTGAATACTGGTAATTGAGATTTGGGCCACAATGGGATGAATAGTGACAACAATCAAAGTGTTGCTTGACAACAATGGAGTGACTTAACCCCTAAAGGACCATGGTCATTTTTCTGTCAAAAATCACTCAAAACTGTCATTTCTGTTGCATTCCCTCAAGAAAGAAAAAATTACTATTTTTAGAATTCAACCTTAGGATCTTGAACTTTACTTGTTTGAGATCATGTGATAAATTTTTTATGAAGTTTGACCACATAGATTGGAAGATTTTAGCATTCAAAGTTGGAAAATAAAGGTTGAATTAACACTGTCCTATAACATCATATGACTTAGGCCATTTGTGGAATTTTTTTGCACTATGGGCTTTGAATTAAAAAAAAATTGTGTTGAAGAATTGAATTGAAAGTCTAGAAAAAACATTTCCAAAAAAAGTGTTTGATTTTCATTCTTTAAAAAATTATCAAGTAAAAATAGGTACAAGATTGAAAGAAAAACTAAATCATTAATAGCTCTAAGATGGAATTGAAACACAATAATTCTAACAGTGAGATTGTTCTAACAAGAAAACTTAACCTTGTCAAACAATTTTTTTTGAAAAATTGTGAAAATTGCACTTAGAAATGAATCCTACAAGTTATATTTTCAAGAAGATACTTAAATTGCCCGAAAAAACAAGATTGTCCATAACTTTCACATCACTAATCCAAATTGAATGAATCAAAGCTTCACATGCAGACAAAAATAAGATCTACAAGAGGAAATTTTCTTAAAAACATTATTTCAATTTTTTGTGGATTTTTTTTTGCCCAACTGTATAAAAAGTATGTTTAAGATGGCACAACTTTTGCTCCTAGGCATTCATCAAAATTAAAATTATATCTCTACAAAGCTAATAAGTTTTTCTATCTTATCAAAAAAATTTGAAAATTTTCACAAAAATTGTAGGCCCAAACTCCTCAAAGTCCCTCAAAGGGACTCTTAGTCCTTTAGGGGTTAACCTTTAAACGTTGACATGGACATCTAGCATCCAATGGATGATAGGGAATCCTTCTAGTAGGATAGAAGTGCAATTATTCATTCTTGTTTGTTTTTTTGAAATGGAGAGGTCTTCTACAATAGTTTGACTTCCAATGAGTGGTTTTGCTATTTCTTAAACTAGTGATTCACATGATAATAAAAATGGATGATTTCCAAAGTCACCCCGTTGTCCTTTAAGGATTAAACTCCAAAGTCCCAAAGCCATTTTTATTCATTTGATAAAAAATGACTTAAAATTGCAAATTTGGTTGCATTCATCCAAAAAATTATTATTTTTTAATTAATGTTTAGAATCTAATTGTAGGATCGTGTACTTGTTTGAGATCATGTAGTAAAAATTTCATAAAGTTTGATTGTATAGATTGGAAGATATTAGCATTCAAAGTTGAAAAAAAATTGTTTTTTGAACATTGGCCCACAATTTTAGATGACATTGATTGCCATTTGTGGAAAAAATTTATGCTACAAACTTTGAATTAAATTTTTTTTTATTGAAGAATTGAGTTGAAAGTTTAAGAATTAAAACAACAAAACAAAACAAAAACACTTGATTTCATTTGTTAAAAAATTGTTAAGTAGGTTCAAGATCGAAAGAAAAACTAAATTGTTAATAGCTTGTAAGATGGGATTGAAACACTATAATTCCAATCATGAGATTGTTTTACCAAGCAAACTTAACCATGTCAAAAAAAAATTTGAAAAATTTGAAAAATTGTATTAAAAAAGGAATCCTATAAGTTATTTTTTCAAGAAGATGTTCAATTATAGATAAATTACAATCTATGAGAAACATATTTCCTTAAAGTTTTAAATTTTTTTTGTATGAGGAAGTTTCTGCATGCCGCATTAAAGAAAAAGACCTTTTGTGCTATAACTTTTATCGCAGGCACTAATTGAAATAAAACTATATTCTCATAAAACTAGTGTATTTTTCTATCTTTACAAAAAAATTCAAAAAATCATGATGAATATTGAGCTGTAGAAGCATGTCCGAAATCCATTTTGTCTCTTGAGGGGGCAATGGGACTTTAGAGGCAAAAAAGATATTCATTTTATGGCCTTGATGTTGTACTCATTTTAGAGAGAGATTGTGATAATTTTATGTGAATAACATTACCATTATTGATGCACTTTATCTTGATTTTAGGGGAAACAATTTTGATTTGTCTTGTTAGTACATGATTGCATGTGAGAATGATGTACAAAAATTATCATTACAAAAAAATGAGGCCATGGGAAGGCTACAAGTTTTGGGGGGAAATGATTTAGAGTGCCAACCCGTTGGTTGCTCGTGCACAGTTTCTAATGTCTGAGTTGGCATTATAGGTACTAGCACAACTCTAGATGACACGCGTTGTCTTGCAAACAAAAGTGAAGTTGTAGGAAAGGTTCACTTCAAAATTCGAAAAATCCAGAAACCTACACTTCTTTGTCTTGCAGATCAAGTGTTGTTTGTACGGTTTCGCAATTGCAGGAATTCTGGACTTTTGGAGCCAATAGGATTTGTGATTTCATTTGGACGGTTCATTCCTGAGCCCGATCATGCATTGCCCGCCCATCAAACTGAGTGGGTACAAGAGAATAGTGCACTTCTAAAAAACACTGACAACAGTCAACAAATCTTTTTAACAGCCTTCTATAAGGCTGAAATTTTTTGTAATGACTATTTTTAATTAGTACATGTTGAAAAATTACTCTAGTGTATTCATTTCCACAGAAAATTTACAATAACACTCATTTTTCAAGATGCCTAGAAGGACTAACCCAAGGGATGCACTTAGTTCTTCTACCCTAAACCATGTGCAAACAAGTGGTTTCTAATAAACTATAATTTTAACATCAAATTTTGAGCATTGTTTACTAATGACTATAAGATTCTACTCCCAAAATTTCAAACTCAAATTAAATATGGAATGATTTCTAGAAGAGGTTAAAAATGCACTAAAATGGCATGTTTTTTTAACTCAAATATTTTTAGAGAACACATTTAAATGACCATTGCATCAATATTCAACTCAAAAAGAGCTTTCAATAGAGAGTTATTTTTAGGAGTTTTTTGTTCATTTTTTAGACAATTTTTTCTTATATAATATAGGAGTGTGAAATTTATTTTTCAGTTCTATAATGTATCTTTTTACTTCAAAAATTTGTAACTAATGATTATTAACAAATAAAAATATCAAAAATTCAAAACATAAACTTTCAAAGTAGGAAAATATATTCATATTTTTTTCATTTAATTTCATTTTAAATTCAAAAAGTAAATAGGGGGTCTAAAGTTTTGTTTGCACGCTAACATCAAAATAAGGGGGAGTGCACCTTTGAGAGGACTAATTAGAAATGCAATATTTTGGGCTAATATGGGCAACACAAAAATTCATAAATTCTTTATACTTTATAGGAAAAAAATGATTTCAATCATGATTGCCTACTCTTATGTTTATCTATATTTGAAAAGATAACATTTTCATCAACCATCCAATGGGGGCAAGGCAACCTCACAAACTTTGAACTCAAAGTACCAGTACTAATGTGCAATGTATCCAAATGAAGTAATACTATAGAATTCAAGTTTCTTTCCTTTAACCCTTAAATGACAGATTGGTAATTGTAGAAATCATCCATTTTGAAACCATGGGAATCATGGGTCTAAAAAAATCCAAAAGTATTCATTGGAAATCAAAGTATTGTAGAAGATCTCCCCTTTTCACACAAAATTTGAAGGATGAATAGTTATTCTGCACTAAAAGATTCTCTATCACCCATTGGACACCAAATATTTGCCTCAATGTTTAAGGGTTAACTTGTAAAGTCACTACAATAGGCCATTATTTTCCATCAACACTACTTAAAATTGCCATTTCCAATGCAATGTGCAAAAACTTTTAAAATAGTAAATTTTTTGCATATCTAATTATAGTATCTTGTATTTGACTAGTATGAGAATGTGTGGAAGAAATTTAAAAAATATTAACCACATAGATTGCAAGAAAAATGCATTAAAAGTAAAGAAAGCATGTTTTTTTGCACTATGGCAAACTAGTTTATGAGACTTTGAATCCTTTAAAGTCTAAACTTGAAAATTTTGCATTATAGATTTTGAATTAAAAAAATTTATCATGAAGCATTGGAGTTGAAAGTCAAGGGGAAAAAAAAACATGCTTTTCATTCTATACAAAATTGTTAAACAAAAGTAGGTAAGAGACAAACAATAACTAAATCGTTAATAGCTCAAAGATGGAATTAAAACACACTATCCCAATGGTGAGATTGTTTTGACAATCAAAATTGATCCTATAGAACATTTTGATTTGACAAAAATTTGAAAATGGAGCTTTAGAGATCATTTTTCCAAGAAATGCTCATATTGCCCTACAAAACAAGATGTTGTATAATTTTCACATCACAAATCCTAATGGAATGAATCAAATCTTTCTATGTAGACCAAAGTACAATACAATCTCTAAAGGAAAAAAATTAAAAAATATATTTCAAGTTTATGTGGATTCTTCATTAGATGTTTTTCAGTTACATTGGAAGGCCATTTTAGGCCCATTCGCAGGAAACTAGCCATTGCTAATCAAATTTTTTTTAAATATTAATTAAAATATTAAAATATTTTTTAAATATATATTTTTCCACATTAGATATTAATATTAGCCACATCAAATTGTTAATTTGGAACTAGTTTGGTGTAATTCTCATTTTCCCTGTAGTCCGGGTACTTATGATCCTTTAGAACCCCAAAATGTCATTTAATGTTTGTTGTCCATCGAGTTGAAATTTGGACTTATTGTAGTATATCTTTTTTTCTTTGGATATTGATTGAAATAAAAATTATATTTCCTTGGAAGCTAATAAAAGTTAGGTTACAAAATAGTTTCTAAGAATTGCTCTAAAAAAATAGACCTCGTAGGAATCTACCTAAAATCCATATTTTCCTTTGTAGGAAGGTTATTAATATGTGAACCTTTCATAGTTATAGGACAAATACATATGTTATAGGTACCTTTAATGGTTGTAGAATACCTACTTATACCTAGGCTCAAAGATCATAGACTTGTATTTGGCTAGGCTCACATGCTAGTGTCATTATCTCTTAGTAGGAACAATGAGATTATAGGGGGTAATCACCCTTAAATATGAGACCCAATGGGATGTTTTCTAAGTGTAGTTTTTAGAACCTTTGTTGTTTAAGGATTTATAAAATGCTAAATATTTAATTCTAGAATTTAGATTCTAAGATTTGAATGAGAATGGAACTAATTGTCAATTGGTTAAATTGGTTAGGAAAAAATGATTTAAGATGTCTATAGAGCATAGGTGAATTTTTCAAATGAAATATGAAAGATTAATTGAATATCATTTAAAACTAACACTCTATTTCATGGTTATTAAAAAACAACTGCAAGGTAATACCTAAACCCCATGAATTATGTAGTTGAATCCAAACATGTAATTATTTTTTTCACAAAATTCCAATTATTGGAATTATCTAGGTACACTGCTTTGTCCTAGCAAATTTGATAATGAGGAGGTAAAATTAATACCACTACAAGAAAAAATTCATGTAAATTGGTACAATGTCGTATTATTTCATTTAACAATATTTTGAAATAGTATGACTTTGGTAAATTAGTGCCATATGCACTATTAGGAAAAATTAATGTAGTCCACTTAGTTTAGTTATTAGTTTAATTATTTGTGCACTAATAATTTTCCAATTCATTATCTATTTACTAAGGGTGAAAATGTAGTAGACAAGTGGTCTTATAATGCACTAGACACTTATGATCAACAAATAAGTAAAGGAGATCAACAATTTAACCCTTAAATGACAATTTGACCTCTCAAGGACCAAGTGTCTATTCAATGGACACTCAAAAACTTGAGTAGAGTCAATTTTTAATGGATGTTCTCAAAATTTTGATACAAGATAGGAACATTCACTGCCTTCATTGAATTTTTAAAAGAAATTGTTTAGATGTTTGGATAAAAAAATTTGCTCTCTAAAAAAGTACAAGCAACTTGGGCATCTTTCAAGCATCTTTTGCTAAACTTGTGATCAAATTTTGAAATTTGGCATGTATTTAACTAATAAAATATGACATATAATTGTAAAAAATCCAACTAAATCTAATTTTAAAATCACTGATTTTAAAAGGAGTCAAACTTTATTAGCTATATTGAGGGGGATCAACTTTTGAGGAAAAACATTTTCTTCTAACTTCAAGCCCTATTATGAGTATTATCTTGCAATATGTAAAGTCAAAGTTATTGAGAATTTTTCCACATGTTCCAAATGTTTGTCTCTAACTTTTCATTGTTTGAATTTCAAATAAAAATTTCCAGAGAAGAATTAATCAAAAAACTAACTAGTGTATTGCCAATTTACCAAGCAATTCACTTAACCTCCTTGCATTGTAGGGTAGTTTAGAATAAGCTAAACTCCATATTTGCTTCTAAAATTTTGCATAAGTGTACCTAACAAGATTTAGAATTCAATGGTGGACAGATATAAATTCATTGAGAGAAAAAATTATACTCCAAGAAGTCTTGAAGTTTGTTGACCGGCTTGATATTGATCTTGTTTCACAAAAATTTAAAAAAAAACATTTCTCACTTCAAACATTATAATCTTTCAATCCACATGGTCACTAAATAGTTTGAATATTTTCCAATAAGTTTTCATAGTAGTCTACTACATTTTTTTATGATCTAAGTCAAAAAATTTAAAAAGAATTTTAATTTTGAATAATGCATTTAAAAATGATAGTTTTAGGCAATTTTTCTTAAAAAACATCTCCAATCTTTTAGGGGTTAAGAAAGATTCTGAAATTCAAGTTTTGACAATCCTCTCAAAATCTCAAATGTCCTTTAATCCTTAAAAAAACAAAATGGTAACTATGGGAATCATCCCTTTAGTTATTGTGTGAATCGTTCTCTTACAAAATTGCAAAAACACTCATTGGAAGTCGAATTACTATAGAAGACCTCCCCTTTTTACAAAATTTTGAGGATGAATAGTTACACTTCTATCCTACTAGAAGGATTCTTTTCATCCATAGGGTGCCAAACATCCTCACTGACATTTAAAGGTTAAGGCTGAACCCCTAAAGTCCTAAACTGTGTCATAGTGATTTTGGGCAATTCACTACAAATATATTTTTTAATTTAAAAAAAAAATTTGTACACAATATGTGTATGAGGAGTAGCTTTAAGGCCCAACAATTTTCATAATTTTTGACTCCATGGTTAAAAAATTTATTGTATGATATGTGATTTTCATTGCTTGGTGTACAATCCAACAACAACAAAAACTTCTTTAAAAATCACATTTTAAAAAAACAAAAATTTGAAATTGGTTCTCTAGATTTATTTATATGTAGAAAGCTTTGAGCCAGTCTATTTTAATTCATGAGATGAAAGTTATAAAGAGTTCTAGTTTGTGGGTAGTTACAAAATTTCTACCGAAATTTCTACTCTTAGATAAACTTTGGAGTCCTCTATTTAACTCAATTTTCACTTATATATATATATATATTTTTAAATTTTTAAATTTTTTTTTTTTAAATATTTTATTTTGGGGGGGGGAGATTGTTTATTACAACATTACAATGATTGGGATTGGCATTTCTCAATTCCATAAATAAATTGTTAACAATCTAGTATTCTAAATCATTTTCTAAATCTTTCAACTTACAATTTTTTTCCTATATGTTGTACAATTCCAAATGATCTAAAAATTTTCAAGCATGTAGCCAACTTGCTTTAAAGAATGATTCCAAAAAGTAACCACCATTTTGGACATTTTTTCATACAAATGTGACCTTATGAAGTGCACCTGCCCGTTTTTTCACAGGCCCCCCAAAGAATTTTTTTCACTTCAAATGTTAATATCTTGCAATCTACATAATGCAAATTTCTGAATTTTTTTTACATGTATCCATTTTTTTTTCTAAAATTTGGTACTTGTACTGGAAATGTTAGTTTTGGAACGCTATTGGTGAAAACCTTTAGGGATTAAGGTAAAGCCATCCATAATCAATCAAATAAGCAATTGTGGACATGATTTGGAGTAATGCAAGGCAAAGTAAATATTTCCAGAGATGCAAAGATAGAAATGATGGGGATTGCCAAAAATTTGGTAATTTTATCACTTGACCTAAAATTACTATGAATTTTGAAAGACAAAAGTTGGTCTGGTCCCATGTCCAATGTTTAAAGTCATTCAATCTCAATCATTCAAAAACTACTTTCTTGTTCATCATTTCCTACTTTCTTGCTCACTACTTTGGGACATGTGTCATGACTTTACTAGTTCCAATCTTGAAAAGGAGAAAAAAATACACTCCAAACTTTAACTGGAAATTTGTTCCAATCTATACCTTAGGTTTGGCTATTTGTTTTGTTTGTTTGTTTGTCATGTTGAGATCTCCCGGACCAAGGGAGGAGGAAGTATGCATGGGCTTTGTTTTGTGATGTTCGGACATAGAGTATGAAAGTAATTGATTTTCAAAGTTTTTATGAAAAAAAAAAAAATATATATTTTTACTTTAATTTTGACTAGGACAATGACATAGGCCATACTAGTCTTGGTTGGAAATAAGGTAAACCAACCTATAATAGGCAGATTGACTAGTTTGCCTTGTTGACATATTTGAAAATTTTTAATTTTTTTTCCATATTATAGGCAAACATGAGAAATGGAGAGAGTAGGCTGAATTTTTTTTTGACAAAGTATGAATTTATTACAAATTTTTAAATAAACTGGCCAAATGGCTCAAAATAGTCTTTAGACTACCTCCAAAGCCATCAATATCTATACTCATGGTGGTCATCAAACCACCTAATGCAGTTATAATATTTCCTAACATGGTTGAAATATTTTCTAACATGGACATGACATAAAGGAATAAAAAAAGGTAGTTCATGAAATAAATTAGACTAGAAAGGTGCAAGTTCCTAGAATAGTCTCTAACATCTCCATCACCATCATGCAAAACATTGATTTCAGTCATTAACATACCTAATGAAGTCTTATTTACATTAAATAGAAAAAACTTGACATAGATTGATGGAAAACTGTAATGGGTTGTTTGATACATGTCTGCATTAGGAATTTACCTTTAACCCCTAAATGACGGACCTATGACCATTGATTTCAAGCCTCACTGTCATCACTCAGTTTGTTGCCAAATTGCACCAAAATTTTAGATTTTTTTGTAAATAACTGATTTTTTTGTGAATTTTTGTAGATATAATGAAGAAAAATCATATCAAATAGAAAATTACTTCCAAAAATCTGAAAATTTCACCATGTGTGCATATTATAGTGATGAACAACATGGTGTAAACTCATTTCCGTGCCATTCTATAATTAGAACGTAGTAGACATTGAAAATACATCCAAAGTTCAAACTGCAATAAAAAATCGATTATTAGGAATTTTTTCAAAATTCAAATTGGAGTAGAAACTAGAGTGAATGAACTTTATTTTGTTAGTTGGTCTTAAATTCAAAAAATATCATTTTTGTAGAGAAATTTCAGATTTAAAGCAAGGAGCAACAACTTTCTAAAATACACTAAAATAGCATATTTTGTGATCCGGTTTTTTTTGGAACTTCTCATTTATGTGAAGACAAACAATAGCATAACTCCAAACTCAACTAGATTGTCTTCATAACCCAACATGGGAGGTCAACAAGAAAAAAGTGGATGAAAACTGCTTCCCAGCTCTCTACAGTTCAAGAAACATTCATCCAAAAGCCACAAAATGGCCTCGTCGTTGTTTCTGGGTTAACTACGCCCTACACGTTGGGTATGGGCCTCTGGTCGGGAACGGGTGGTCCTACCTTAAATTTGAAGAACTGGCTAACTTCACTTCATTCGTTGTGGACCAATCGTTCCTGGATGCGTGTCTGGGTGCATAATTGCATACCACGTGGCTTGCCGCTTTGCCTCACCGCTTCAGTTCATTTCTGAGTGCGAGCTATGACGAAAATAGCGGTGATACGAAATTGCCCCACTGTGAGATTTGATATCGATTACGGAGTACAAACTAACCAAAGAATATATTCCACCGCAAACTCTTCGTCAACGTAAGTACACGCAGAAGCTAGCCGGATTGCTGGAAGTTAGACAGACACGGGGACAGACAGATGTACTGTACAGACAGAGCGGCAGACCTCTCTACATTAAACTCAACAGCTCAAATTAAATTCACAGCTGGCCATACCCCCGCAAATCTTTGTGAAGCTACATATGACGCTCGGGACAGTTTGTACTGTATTCCAGACTCAGATGTTCAAAACTGGCACACATTACTGTAACATGTGTGCAATAATTGATGAAGCCTACTTTTGAGGCTGCCGTGAATTAAGAGTCTGGTCATCTTGGGAACCATTGGATGACTGTACTGGATACATGTACTATACACAATTGGCAAGCTTCAGTCGGTTCTCTTGGCCTTGCACTGACATGGCTGGCTACGTTCTGACTGTACACACAATTTAATTCTAAAATTAAAAGGTTGACTTGCACGCCACCGCAATCGGAGCCCACCCCAGGTCGGCTGTTGTGGCAGATGGGGACTCACTGACTCGGGCCTCGATCGGGGGCCGACTGCAAATTAGAGTACTGTACTGGCTAGCCAATTCAAAGAATGATACAGTAAGGTAAGGCATATATACATAAAAGTAACGGTGTAAATCAAGAAGCAAGGATAAAATATTAACAGTCAGTCCGGTTCAAGCGGACGATTCGGCCTCGGGCGGAGGCTAGGAGTCAATTGGCAAAGGGCTGGTGGAAATTACCCGTGCAAACGAATAAGAAATTCCTGGCGAATCAAACCGTCTTTCTTCACTACAGTACAGCGCTTGAAGAAAGTAAGAAGATGGTTCCTATGCGCCATACCGGCGTAGATGGTGTCAAATGCTAATGCGCTCGCCTTCAAATATCAGAATGTTGCGGGCCAGAGGATGGATGATCTTAAAACAGCCAAAATTATATTAGTAGTGTTCATTCAGAACTTGAATGTACACCACGAATATCATTTTACCTGCAATGCGCTTGCTCCCATTCCGCCTGTGATGGGCTCACTTACCTTAGATATACTCCAAATGTATATAATTTCAGTAAGTTCACATTAGATTTTTGATGTCTTCGGTGCAGAGAAGAGAATAATTTTGTGGTGGTGGTGAATCCCAGTTATCCCAGCGGAACTGTGGCGTGATACTAACATTAGTATCCAACAATAATATCTTCCTAGATCTTTTCCTGCGAGAATTGATCGAAGCCACAAAGGCAAAAACCCGCTCACTGAACGCAGCTTCCATGGCGCACCGCTGTATCTGAGTGAAGTGCTTTACGGAATTGCGGTCTCCCTTGACTGATTCCAATTCAAATCTCCAATTGCGGGTATGTATTATTTGAGCCAATCCTGTTTGATTGATCTCGCTGGACGGAAACTCGAAACGAACTCAAGATCACAAAATTATCCACATATATGTAATAGAAAATTCGCACGCATTAGAAAATCTGAACACATATTCCGAGAAGTTCGTAAGGGGAATTGAAGATTGATCAACTACTGTAAGTACGTTAGCGCGCACCGTGCCACTCAGTGAGCAGGTCTGCCACTTCCTGTGGGTCGCGTACGTGTGGTCCAATAGGGGAAAGCGGTGGCCGAATCGTTCGAGGCAGGCCACGCACAGGGTGAGAATCAGCTGAATTCTTTTTGGCGAAATTTCGCAGAATCTTGGCCCATTTGGGGACTGGCTACTATAGTACTTCGACCCTAAAGAAATTGGAAAATAGGTGAAAAAATGGATGAAATCGTCAAGTCCTTCGTCCCCCCTCAATATTAAATTTGCGCACATTTGGATGAAATTAGTAAGAATATTTTTTCTCTTTTACCTGCAGGGTTTCACTAAAAATAAATAAAAAATGACTGGTCCTTCCATCTTAGGTTAGGTTCGATGCACTGAATTCTTACCAGGCAGCCCAGGTGCTGGTTGGATAGGACGAGCGCGCGTGAGTGTGTGATTCAGACACCAATCCACTAACTCCACTCCACTCCACTACTGTACCGCGTGCTAGCTTTTAAGTTATGTGAGTCAGTGAGTCAGGCTAAGTTAAGTCTTATTACATGATCAACAAGGAGACCCTTCACACCCCACCCCTGCTCTTGGAATGGAAGGCGGTGGATTCCTGCTGACGAATTGGCAATAAGGTGCTGCTCATGACGTAAGGAAGGATGACCGCAACTGGCCTGGCCTGGCATAGGTACATGGCATCAGCTTTGTGATAGGAGAAGCCCCGTCATCCTATATAATTATCGGGCTCTCTTCCAAGCAGGTAAGTTAGCAGGCTTTCCATCACGTACCTCACCTGGGCCAAGCCTGGCATGGCTGCTTGGCCGGCAGTCAGTTCAGGGCGGCAGCCTTGGAGTAAGTTAAGCTCATCCTGGAAGGGAGACGCTTGCTCGCTGGCTGCCTGGACCGGCCTGTCCTCGATCGATCGATCGATTAGGGGACAGCAGCAATTGCATACTAATGTGCCGCTACCTGTCTGGCTAGCTACCCCAGTAGCATATATACTTAGTTAGAGTTTAAAATGTAGGCTTGCATGCCCGCACTGCGTGATCGAGGATGTTGGGTGCTGTAGAGACTGATCGAATGATATCCGAGGCCACCCACTCGTGGTCGGTATTGGACAGGCACAGACTGACGGAGCTAGTGCGAGGGTTAGACCAACCAACTATGCGTGCATGTGTTTGCATCTGCACACATGCACAGCCACCGAATATATATATTGGACACACTCAGGGAGACGTCGCCTGTTTCTTGTAGCTAGCAGATGTGTAAATCGATACTTCGCTATTAGCAGAGTGGAGGACGTTGGTTGCTATCGCAGTATATTGAATATATATAATGACCTCTGCTTCTAGTATTACCCCCTAATGCTAGCTAGCTCATCGGGGGCTGGGGCTAGCTTCTTGAAGGTGAACGATACTGATATATGATATATACACATGGCGGACAGTGCTTAATTGCTGCTTTGCATGAGTCACTGAGTTTCAAAGATGAGCGAGAGCTCGTAACCTAACCGTGGTTATGCTAGTAAGATATATTAATCGTTTTCAATGGAGTTGAAAGGGTAGAATTTCAAGTTTATGCAACCTTGTCGTGAGGAATGCAAGACACATGTGTTTGCTTGTTTAGAGTATAATGAGTCAGCTTCCAATCCAATTGATAGAATGATGGGCCCTAACTAATTAAGGAGATGGATCTACTTAGGGTCTATTGCAGTGTTTGGGCTTCCAATTCAATATAATGGTCCCTATTTTGAAGCCGGTTGAGATTACAAATTAATCTCTTCCTTGAGTGTCAAAGCCTATTGCAAGGAAATATATAATAATTAATTTGTGAGTGTGATGTTAAACCTTAAAACTAACTCAAGTCTGTGAGTTAATGTGTGAGGATTGTGAATTCTGATGAAATGTTTGTTTATTTGTATTGTGAACCAACTGAATCTATATCCTTGCAATTGGTTTGAACCAAAACTCTATCTTCTAGTATTAAAGGCTGTTCCATTGACTGTTATCTTGAAATGACAGGGTTTAGTACAATTGCACTTAAGTGAAATCAATACGTAAGCTCCCCAAGTTATCAAAAGAAAAAACGTGTGTGCATCTCATTTTTTAAAGTTGAAATTCTGAAATTTGCTAATTTAATTGAAATTGCTTATTGTCATAATCCAGAATAGGGTAATTATACAGGAGATCTATTATCATGCAATAAATCTATAAAATTGAATTATGACAGAAAAGTGGTAACCATGAAATCAATGGAGTTACATTTTGTATTTGCAATCCCAACTGCCTGCTAGAGATTTGATTGGAGGCAGGGTCATTATAGTCCAGGCACGCAGACATCTGTGTCTAGCGATTCTCACGATTGATTTATCATGCTTAGATCTCACATTCGAATTCACTAGCAATCGAATGTAGTAGATGGAGATCTTATATTTTTCTGCGATGTTGGATTAACTGAGTGTCAATGGAAGAATTAATTTCATACTTGACTTTAGTTCCAGGTTTACCTGCCTTTCTGCTGTGCAGATTATTATCGAACCTTTGAGCTGCACTGGCGAAAATCAGATGGCCAGCTGCTGGGCACGAGACTGATCGAATTAGAATGATTTGGTTCGTATTCGATACTTTTGATGAAGATGATGCATGTATTAAATCTCAGTTTATCTGAAGTTTGGGCTTGAAGTGAGGGGAGAAGCTGCCTCTGACTGTGATTTCGGTGCTGATAGACTAGTATCATATCCAGCATTGCGTTCGAATTAAAGGGTCGAGACAGAACTTTTACTTGCAAGTCCTGATGCATGAAATTGAATGTTTATTACTTTTACAGGCTACCGTTTTGTTTGTACGCATTAGCAGCGTAATTGGTTAATATGTGAATTTGGTACGAATCTGTCGTGATGAGCTTTAATTTGGAATGACTCTAAGTTGAACGGTGATGCAGGCCGCTGGAAGGAGTGTTGATTCTTCATGGTTTCAAACGAGTTTTGTAGCAGAGAAAGAGGATGGACTATGGATATCGATCCATGCATTGCGTCATAATGCAGGTGTACATTGCAACCATGAAACATTTATTTATTTTAAATGCATATTGCAACTGAAGAGTAGAATTGAGTAATTGACTGTGAAAGCTTTAATCTGTAGTTACGAGTAGAGTTGAGTAATGGACTGTGAAAGCTTTAATCTGTAGTTACAGTGCTTGCAATATTCGCATTTTAACTAATATGCTGCTTAATTGAATCTGTGTAAATTTGAGCCTGGCATGAATTGAGTGTGAATGTGCTTTCAAGGACGGTTAGCCGTACATAAATTTCTTACTCTCTGCTATGCTTCTGATGCTTGTGTTATTCTTTGTTGTTTGTAGATGACTCCAGTTGTCATGACTTTTCGATTTGTGCCGACTGAGAAGTTATTGGGAAATGCCATCAGCACAGCTGTGTAACGACGCCAACTGTTGCTATTCATACCCTAGTCAGACCTGAGGAATTCGGTTAGGATTATACAGGAGCATATGATTGTAGAGTTCCCTTAACATGGTCCAAGAAAGTGTTGCTCTATATTATTGTGAAGGGAAGGCAACAACGTGGTATTGTGGTTAGGTCTAAGAGAGAATGTTCGACAATCATATTATGGAACTTCGTGTTTACGGAGTTGGTCAGAGTTCTTCAGAAATCGGCGAAATTGCCGCTGTGTCAAAGAGAAGCCCTTCAACTTTGATAATAAATTCATTGATGCTGGTTTTCTGACTACGTTTAAGGTTGTTAAAGATATAATACAGCGAACTGTGAGGGAGTCATGGAAACGGTTTTGCTAGCACTTGAGAAAAACATTCACCTAGTTGGTTTACATAGACTACTTCTCTCAGTCCACCTGGAGAAATAATTGTTATCAGACCAGTTTCAGCCCACAACATTTTTCACGAATATCCTAGTGTATTTGTGTAAGACTTTGGTTGAAGTGAGATTACTACAAGTACTGTAAAAATGAATTTAGTACTGTTGTATCGGGTCCTCACAGTTGAGGGACAATCAAGTATTTTGTGGCACGACACATCCTGGAAGTGATTTACAGTGCTGAGATTAACACTGGTCGCATTGTATCAAGCACATGCTTAGTTTTGACACCTTTTATTTTCGAACTCGTTTAACAAAAGGTACTGCAATCGATTGAACTCAAATTGACAAATACTCGGGTGAAGCTTCTCCAATACTGCCAGGCCTGCACACCAGCCCTGAATCCATCTCTCCTTCACAACCTTATCACAACCCTATCAAATATGTAAACTTACCCTAATTGCATAGCTCTTGTCTTAACGAATTCAAAAGAACTTCAGAAGGCGACTCACACACGTACGCTATCATTTGTGATATATCTGTGCACACAGTCTGAGTCCCTAGTCCCTGCAAGAAAGTGACCATCTTCTTGACATTAGCATGTCCATGACGGACTGAAACCCTAATCTGATTCTCGCGGGAAACCAGAATTCAATGTGCATTTCCAGAACCGAGAGTCCCCCAATGAATGGAACATGAATCTGATTTCGTAACATATCAAATTAGCGACACGAAGAACACAGAGATGCAATACAATGATAAGGGATACATCAGAAACTAAAAAATTGAAAATGCAGAGAACCGAGCTTGCAAAAGATGCAAGCGTTGTTGGAGTAGCACAATGAGAAAAGTTGTTGGGATGCACAATTATGGTACATGACTTTATCTTACGATCTGAAGAATTGGGTAATCGAAGGCTACAGTTTTACAGAGTCTTCACAATCTCTACTTCACAGCTAAAGACGTCCGCTACCCGTTGAGGTACAGAAAAGTGAACCTAAGCATTCCTTCTTTTGCCAAGTTCTGTAGCACCGTCTCACAAACTCCTTGTGGCAGGGCATGAAGTAGCCCAAACTCTTTGGGGACATCTAGCATTTGCAGGCAGATTATTCGGAGAGAGTCCAATGACACAACAGTTGGACCTGCACTCGTCCCTGTAGCGTTTGGATTATGCGATTCTAAAGCAGGAGTAGGTTGGTGAGTCGTTTGTGCCTAGGTGGAAATGTGCAGAGTGGGGTACCCTAGCACCGTCAATGATGCCCAATGGCGGATTTCAGTAGACCTCACCGTGTCCTTCATGGCTTTCTGCATTGAATACAACACGTCGCTTCCTTGTTTCAACTCCCTGAATAAAGAAGAAACCAGTGGGCTCAAGCTATCATAGTTGACATCCCAGAGCGACGCAATGGCAGTGACAGCAGCAGCTTCAAGTGCAGCATGGCCCAGGCCAAGAAGGCCCTCTCCGTTGGAACCCTCTCCCTGCTGCCCGTTGTGGCAAGCTATGGTCACCACAAGGCTGGCTTTCGTCTTTCCTGCTAGAGCTGCAAAATCCTCACAGGTCATGACCTGTAGTGTCTTGTTTTAGGACCATGGCTCCATAGGGGTATGGATGCTCCCTATTGCCACCTACAGCAAGTGTGGCCAATATTATGTAATTTCTTTTGAAGTCAACTCTTCTTGCTGCTCCAAGAGTGGACTTGAGTTTCCTGCTTCAAAAATGTTGCCAAGACCTTCTGCTTGATCATTGATTTCCTACCGTGCCCTTCTAAGTACGATAGCTCCAAATGGATAGTGGTTCTTTCCAGTGAGACCGTGTGTTGCAAGTAGTACAACACTGCTCTTTGAGAGAGCCTTGACCACAACCTCTTTGGTGATGTTCATCCCTTCACAAGGTTCTAAACCGAGGACCTCAGCCATCTGTTGAGCTTCCTCGGCTGTTCCTGGGAGTGGCTCAATCGAAAGCCCCATAGGCTCTGGATTATCAGCTGTAAATGCACCATCTACTGCTTGAAACCTAGTCTCAAATTTTTGCTGGCGAGAAAAACAATGGACCAAAGAGCGGATGGAAGGGATCACGCTGACTGCTTTCTGTTCAATCAATTTTTTTGTGTAGTGCCATCATGTAGGGCCATGAAAGGAACCAAATGCAACATTCCCTCGGGCGAAGAGATGATGTTGGTGCAGGAACTCAGAATATACGAATAAGCATTTCATGTTCTGCACCAGTAGAGTGTGAAGAACGGTCAGGCCAGGTATGGCCTTTTTACCTTCTCTTGCACGAATATGTTGCCGCACCTTAACCACGATATTCTTTAGTTTCTTCCCAGCTTTACAATTTGCTGGAATGTTGAAGAATTCATCCAAACTCCGCTCATGGGAACACATCCTCTACCCTTCTCAGGATGGAGGAACAATTCATATAGAAACAATACAGAGTCCTGTATGGTGCACTCTATAATTACTGTTCCTGGACCGCATAGCTCAATGGTATTCCATATGATGTCCTCAGCAAATTGGTCACTTTGGTCAAATTCTTTTGAACCCAATTGGTCAGCACGATGCATGAATAGACGAGAACGACCCCGCTCTGCCCAAATAAGAGTTGTTATTGCATCCTTTTTCTTTTGGTATAGAAACTCAGTCTTGAAAAGAGAAAACATTTCCCATCTCAGTATTATCTAGATAGTGCACCCAGACTCTATTGGTTTTTGAAGAGACTTTCCTTTGTCCAATTTTATCTACTTTTCGATCAACTCTTGGAATCATCTTCATTGATTCTGGTGATATGAAATTTGACCCATCTGAATTGCATTTCTCATGACATGATTAATCAGATGGTCATTTTGGAACCAGGAATCCTTGGTCTTTTAGTTATCAATCCAAACAGATTCATTGTGTCTACAATCAAGTACAAAGCTTACTTGTTTCCTTTGTTCTGAATCCCAGTTTGAAGAGGTTGGATACTGGCTACATCGATCTGTACCAGCTGCAGTAACCGTGTGCAAAATGGCAGTCTGGTGGCAGAAGGCATGGAATATTGCAATCTTGATCTGGCTTAGTATGTTTCTATCCTCGTTGCCCAACTGCTCCATGACTTCCAGCTCCCGGCATTCTAGACTTCCTTCCATTGCAATTGTAGCCATTGCGCTCAACATTGCTCTCTGGATGCCTTCCGTAATATCGTGGTGTGTAATTAGCACCATGCCACTCCCAACATTCTGGACTTCCCCTTCCCCGACGGGACATAGAAGGTGGCTATGGCATGCAGACCCTCCAAACCACTCCCGCCAGCCATTTTGCTGGAAAAGCAGGAATCTCAATTCTATCCCGTGTTCCAGGCAGAAGTAATCACTGGACATTGTTCCAACTGACTCAGAATGTGTCAACATTGTATATTTATTCAATCACAATCTCAAGAGTAGAGATGAACGAAGCTTTACTAATTTCGGAGAAATGACACAATGAATGCATTTCTAAAACTTACGTCCATAAACTGTCTCAGATTTACTAACATTCTCAGGCTTGACCACCACAACTTTCAACCGGAAATGGGAAAATTGAATTTCTGGAAATATTACATGTTTATGACACGCAAGTCAACACTTATTCAAGCACTCTTCTTCCATTGCTAGATCAAATTGTGATTGATGGGGTGGACATATCTACTTTGCGACTCAGCGACTTGCGCTCCATGAGAATGCCTGAAAATCTCGATTCACTAGACGATGGAGATAACTGGAGTGTAGGGTAGAAGAAATTATACTGCCTTGGGCGAGAACATCTCAAGCAAGGCAAAATCCAGGTGTTGGACGAAACTACAAAATCTGAGGATGCACATACAGATTGGTTGATTCAGAAAATGGTGCAGGAGTCTTTCGCAGATTCCATAGTTATCAGTATTGCGCACCGCTTTTCAACTCTGTCATCAATTGCAACAAAGTGCTCGTGTTGGATGCTGGTACGTACTAATTTCCATATCTCAATCCACATACAACTACTCTAGTACTCCTGAGAATTATGTTCATCTTCATCCAATCATATGATTTTTGTGATCCAAACATGACCGTGCAAATTGATGTCTTCTTTCAACAGGAAGGGTGAAAGAATATGTTAGCCCATCAAGGCTTTTAGAGGGTATTAAGCTTACATCATTATTTGCGGCTCTCGTCATTGAAGAGTATGGACATTATGAAGCAGGTGCTCGAGCAGGTGAAAAACTGAAGTCTTACGAGAACAGCCAACCTATTTTCTGTAAATTGGCGATAAAATTCAAGATCGTATAGACTTGTCTTCAAAGGATTATGGAGAATTATTCACGGTGGACATGCCCAGCGAATTTATTATGTGACGTGCTGGTGGACGAGCAGCCGACATTAGAGCTGCAGTGAGCGTTCAGGGACTCTGCAATGCGTCGACTGACTTCAAGTTAGATTTTCACCCTGAATCCCGTGTTCTGAAGAGACAGACAGATTCTGCTCAATCGATCTTAGACTTCGTCGTGAGTGATTTTTGTAACCAAAGCACCCAGTTGCGTCTGCTAACGTTCTTGAAGCGTCATGATGATTTTGGTTTATGTGAGTGATTTGTAGGGAACTCGTGAATGTAACATGGATGTAAAGTAGCTGAGAACAAATTTAATGCGAGGAATTTCTCAAGTTCTATTTACATTCGACATCACTGGTGTGGCCGCTGCGTCACGCATGTTGTCTATGTCACAACAAATCACATTGACTAAGAATCAGATTAATACATCAATGTGGTTGACAAATCAAAGTTCTTGAAATTTGGACTCTTCTGATGAACAATTGGGTCAATGGAACCGACCTCAAAATTTAAAATTACGAAGCAGCGTACAGCTTGAGAACATGATGAGTGATGAGAACGGACCGGGTGAATCTTGTCATGATTCGTCCGGTACTACGGAATGATTGAAAACACTAGGCTCGTAAGGTATGCACTTAATGACCTTTATTGTCATCATGAAAATTGAACATTTGCATCGAGATGACTGTACTGTACAGGCTGCGTTGTACTTCACCCGGTAACCACATCAAACTGAAGCAAACGATTTTCGCAAGCTAACCAGATCACAATCCCCTTGGCGGCACGTTCATACGAAACTATTGGAATTCGGGATGCAGAGCATTGGACATGGTCTATTGATTAGGCAGTGGAAATATCGATGGGGCTGCACGCAGCGTCGAAGGCCAATGAACTAATGACTCAGTGAAGCCATACTGTAGCTGGGAACTCGTGGACGTCGAATACTCAACGAAGGAGTCAAAAACTTGGGCAGGATTCTGATGCATCTTTCGTGTGCTGAAGGTTGTGTGAAGATCCGAGCTTGGATATATAGGAAGCCAAAGAATCCCTCAAAGAATTGTCTCGAGAGCTGACAAAGATACGCGGTTTCATGCATGCGAGCAATGGTAGGCATCTCCCACAAAAGGATGCGAGTTGCGTCGCATAACCTTATGATCTGAGTGGAGCAATTGTCTCACCTTTTCAGGAACTATGTAAGGAAGCACTGCCAAAATTTCTTTACAAATAGCCAAGCCTGATATCGTCATAGACTGAATTCTATGCGTGAGCCGTCATCAAGACACCGGCCAAATTAATCAGGAAAGCATTGCACATACTCATCTCTGATGAAATTTCGAGAATGACATTGAGCAGTCAAACTCTCCTTCAAATTATCCCGTACCTTTTGAGGGTTCATTATGGACAATGAATTTCAATATAAAAATGGCATCTCTATCCTCTACTCCAAATGTTAATGAAACAACCCGTCAAATTACAGGAAAAACTTGTTTTCAATGGTAGATGGTTAAATGAGATTGGTATTTGATTCAATGAGTTTAGTGGATTTTAGGCAAACCATCTTTCTTTCTAATTATTTGTTGTAGTTTTGATCCTAGAATGAGCTAAAAGAACTAGAGCACATCATAAATGTATTGTCACTATATAATGATGAGTGGATGAATATTGTGAATGAAGACTCCGGAGAGGAAAAGGCAACGTCTTTAACTACTACTGAATGTTATAGTTCAAGTGGTAATGGGGGAGTGGTTTACCATATTCATTGGAATGTGAGTATGATGTTTAAACGGTCAAACTATTTCCTTCTATGTTGTTGGACATAGTCCTAATATGGAAGGCTCTAGTAATTAGACCGAGGATCTAGTGATGCACCTACTATAGAAAGCACCAGTGATTAAACCCAAGATCCCATGATGTCCCCACCATTTAGGTGGTTGAGATAGTCGTATGGAGTTTTCTTGAAAAACTATGGTAGACTTCCTAAGTTTTCTTGGAGCTCACTTAGGCTAATTTTCTTTAGAAAATCTAATTTTTCTTGAGTCTCCCCTTATTGGCAGTCTCACTGATTGCATTTTAGCACCTTACTATCCGTCTTTCTGTGAAGAATCCATGATCTAAATCATAGGGATCCCCCATACTAGGACCGCACTTTCCTTCATACGGAGTCTTTTTCCAATAAAGATTTTTATATTTAAGATTGTTAAAAGTAAAATAACAATCTTAAAAAGTTACTATGATTAGAACTTGACATTTAGATCTTATAGGTAAAAAAAGGATTTTTCCAAAAAACTACAATAATTTTAAATTAGTTGCATGAATGTTTGTTGAGCACGGTCTTTTTAGAGTGGACCTATTCCATTGTGATATAAAAATAGGACTATTTAAACACCTCCATTCACATTGTTCAATGTTACATCCACATTTTCATCAAGTTTTCAAATGTTCCCCCTATGCCCAACACATTCCTTATGCCTTTCATTATATTTTTATACTTTTTTCACGTTCCTAAAAGCTCCCATCTCCTATGATGTTCCTATATTTTCATCACATTTTGATGATGATCTCATATTCTTAGACCACTCTCACAAAGTTCCTATATATTTTATTTTTAAAGGTTTCCAACATGTTCCTTTAGTTTTTAAAAGATTCTCCAACTTCTCAAAATTGCACATTTTTAAAATTCATACTTCTATATATATATATATATATATATATATATATATATATATATATATATATATATATATATATAAACTAGCATGGCCATTTATATCTATCAATATTTTTTTTAGTAAAGAATCTACAAAGATCTTCTCTCCAAAAAAACAATTTTGAGTGAAGAATGGTTTTGCCTTCATTTATTCTAGTATTTATTTATAAGTTTCACCCAAATGTTAATGTAATTTATAAATGGTAAATAAACATCATGGATGTAAGTACATATTGTAGTGGTAGGAAAGTTTGGTGGAAAATAATTGTCAAAATAGATGCCAAATTATATGGAAATTACTTTTTAGAAATATATATTTTTGTAGTGAAAAAAATTTTGATGAATAATTCTACTTTTCACATCTATTAGAACTTGTTTTTTGGAAAAAAATAATTATTTGATAGAAAAATACTAGCCCTAATTTATACTTTGGGTGGGCTTATATATTGGTGGGTGGGTAAACTTCATAGAGGAGTACTACAAGTCTAAGTAGCAACTGTATTTTTATGTGGCCCCAATGGGTGGAGAGAGATATAGTAAGAATTCCACATGTATTGATTCCCTTAAGATTGATCGGTCTTGATCTATGGGGTTGTCCACCAATATTGGTGAAATATAGAATCTTCCGCTTTTCTACTTTAGTTATTGATGCTTGATAATCAATGGAGGGTCTTCTATCTTATTATTTCAATTACCACAAAACTACCCATTGGGCTCATATATAAGTGGGCCCTCAAAGGTAGAAGTACCTATTTGTAATAACTTAAGTATTTCAAACTATAAAATATGGGAAGTTTGTTGAGAAACTAAAGTCAATGTATTCAAATATAGCTAAATGAAAAAGAGTGCAATCAAAAATACCGTTTTTTTTAAGAATTAATATTTTATTCAATACTAGCGGTTGGTGCTTGCTATGCTATGCATTTACCATTAGAATTTCATGAGAATTTTTATGTATTAGATAGAATGCAGAGCAAGAATTTCAATAAATCTTCAAATAAAAATTACTAAAATCTTCATATAATTTTTTTTATAAATAAATATATATTGAAATAAACAATAGAAATTTAATGAATGATGAATGAAATATGGTAAAAGATACACATACATGAGAATGCATTAGAAATTTGACTCAATTGTTACAAATAATGACAACCCAAATAGAAGAATTGAAAGGAAAAAATTTGAGCTTTGAGCTCTTGATTTTGTGCTTTTGTAAGCTTTGAGCTTCTGATTTCAATATTATTTCTATAATATCACCCTTTGTAAAAAGTGATATTACAAAGATGATTGTAAAATGCTACTCTATTTCAGTAATATCACATTGTGTGAAAATATGATTTCTATGTATGCATGATTGGAAATATTTTTATAAAATAATTAAAATAATTATTTTAAAGACTTATCGAAATCATTATCATGCATTTTATTCAAATATATCAAATTTTTACTAATATGTGATACAATGAATGTGTAGCATAGCAAGCACAAGCCCCTAGTATTAATGGTACCATTTGTGATATTACAGAGGGACTTATGATTTTAGTAGTATATATAAAAATAAATGTGAATATTTTATTTGGACCCATTTTCAGTCTCATAGAGACATAGACTCACCTATTCCAATTAGTTTTGGCACTTCTCCCTAAACAAGGAAAGAAGAGAGATGAGTAGATGAGAAGGTACAAACAAAGAATCTTTCTCAATAAATAGTGCATCTATCTATTATTCACAATAGGTCACCCTAAAAATCTGTGACATGAGACTATTCAAAGTAGGTATTTCTACCATATGTGGTGTATAAAATGAGTGAGTGATTGTTTCCACCCACTCAGGGCATCTACAATATGTACTTGACATACAAGCCGTGTAATGGCAAATGACAAATTTTTCTATGAGGCCCACATAGTGTTGGGTATTTTTATTGGACAAATGGTCCCAATTCAAAGCGGGTAATCCAAAAGGTAAATGAACTTCTTACTATTATAAAAAGAAAGGAAAAAAAAAAATCTACATTAAAAAAAAATTCATGAAAACTAAAGAAGGTTGAATTGATTAATATACATACCAATGCTTGAAAAGTGTTGACGATAATGATTATTCCTTAAAGGGGTCAACTCATGGGCCCTTCACATATCACAAATTAGTTAGTCTTGGGTGGTCACATAATGAGGCCATAGAATTGAAGCCCCAATAATGGTTGCATTGGAGCATAGTTTTAAATAAAAATCTATAAGCAAATAGCACGGTACCGATAGTGTGTAGAATACATAATGCATTGCAGATGCTCTAACTAGACTTGCATTTCATGGTGCATCGTTTCTCCCACCACCATGAAAAACAAAATTAAATCAATCTCCTTACACTCCTTTCACCATGGTGGCCTGTCCCCTCCATCCCTCTTTTTCCTCTTTCTTTTTTTCTTTTGGTTGGCTTCTTTTGCTCACCCCAGGCCGCGAAGTGGCTGCAGCCTTGTACTTGTTCCTTTCTTGCAGTAAAGGTCCCCTTTATTTGTGTCTTAAAAAAAAAATTAAATGCTGCGAAGTCACTTGCAGCTGGGGTTTTGTACTCTTTCCCTTCCAATGAAATTCCGTTTGATTTGCTTAAGGAAATAAAATCAAAATTAAACGCTGTCAACATTCTCAGTGTCAGTCCTAATGATATCAAGAAACAATTTTTTTTTAAAAGTCAATCTATACCTTAAGATAGGTTGTTTATTTTGTTTTGTATTGTATTGTTTTGTTTGTTGTGTTGAGATCTCTCAGATCATGCGTCCCCTAGTCACGTGCTTGGTACCCTTGAAAAGCCCTTGGTGAAGAGGGATGTACGGGCTTTGTTTCATGATGTTTGAACCTATGGTGAGAAAGTTATTGAATTTTGAAGATTTTATGAAATTAAAAATTAAAAAATTATTTTTACTTTTGTTTTAACTGTGGGGTCGGATTTGAAAACTGCACACTCGCTCTAAAATAAATCCACAAATAAACGTTCAAATTTAGACTCTTTTTCCATTTAAAAAGTTTTCCAAATTCTGAGAGGGCACGCCCAGGAGGAGCTGTTGTGATCGACTGCTGTGTTGCCTGAGGTAGCCACTCTCTTCTGGTACGAAATTAACTCTCTTGGTTACGTGCTAGGCTCCAAATCTCAGCGTCCATGTTGTTTCTCTAGCTTGGTATCCCCAGGTTCTTCCCCTTGTGTGCAGACCCAGTTTACGATATAGTTATCAGCAGAAATACTGTGGAGAATATTTCTTGATGCGTCTGTGGTTTGAGATGCTTAGCCTTCTGCAGGGCTATGGATGCGCGCAGTTGCTTGCCGTAGCTATTGAAGCTGTTGATCCTGACAATCTCGATTCTCTGTTGGTGCATAAATCTGTTGTTAGAACAGTCTGCACTTTTTCCACCAAGTGTCCTCCCATCTTGACCCTCAACAAGTTTTATTTCGTACGTCCCGGCAACGATGAACTGGAGGAGATTAAGTTAAGTTAGTTCTGGGTTCTTCAGGGTTTCAGACTGATGCCAGGGCTGATTTAGGTGAGTGAGTAGGACGGACTGGATGTTAGTGAAGGGTTACGAAAGTACATATGTGTGCTAATTGGCTAAGTTAGTTCTTGAGGGTTAACCCATTAAGGACCAGGTCGATGAATGGAGTGAAAAAGTGGCTGAAACTGACATGTTTTCATTAGTAGTCACAGTGGATACTAATGAAAACATGTCAGTTTCAGCCACTTTTTCACTCCATCAACATGGTCCTTAAAGGGTTAGGTTAGTTCCGGGTGGATTCTCCCAAACTTTGGCAGTGCTGCGTGTGTAGCACCTATTAGTGAGTGTGATCCAAGAATTGGTACACATGCAGAATTAGGATCAATTTTGGATTCCTACCTTGTAGTTGAGCATTACTCCAGCATTACTCCAACTGTTGCAGTTTGACATTGTGAGCTTTGGCATGTCTTGCTCAGGGCTTTTTTTTTCATTTTTGAAGAAGTGCCAAAGTGGTGATATAAAATGTTATAGTGGTGCTCCAAATTGCAACATTCATCCACTTATTGGATGTATAGAATGGTTTTCATCCACAATTAGGCAATTTCATCTAATATATTTTTTAATTTTAAAGTTGTCTGGCGATTTCATCCAATTTTTTTTGGCATTTTTTATAACCTTTTTTAGCCAGATTTTTTTTCTGGTGCAATCTGACACCATAAAGCCAAAAAAAAAAGCCCTGGTCTTGCTTATATGGGAGAAATGTTTTAGTTCCAATTTGTTATATCTTTAGTCCATCTCAAAAGGACATTGTTGCACATCTAGTTTTTGTTTTAACCCGTAAAGGACCAAGGCCTTATTTTTGCCAAAAAACACTCAAAACTACCATTTCTGTAGCAAAGAGTAAAAAAATTTGAAAATTATTTTTTTTGCACATCCAACTGTAGGATCTTATACCTTAATAGTATGAGAATGTGTGGACAAAATTTCAGAAATTTTGACCGCATAGAATTTTAAAAGATATTTGCATTTAAAGTGAAAAAAACAATTTTTGCAGCACCTTGTGGGACTGGATTATTTGACTTTGAACTTTTTTAACTTAATTTTTTGCACTATAGAGTTTTGAGCTTTAAATCCACATTGTGGGAAATTGAGTTGAGAGTTTAAGGAAAAAAAAATTAAACTTGATTTTCATGCTTAAAAAAATTGTTAAGTAAAAGTAGATATGAGAAAGAAAGAAAATATAAACTATTAATATCTTTAAGATGGAATTAAAATGCACTAATTCCAATGGTGAGATTGTTCTAGCAAGCAAATAAAATTATGTAAAAAAAAAATTTCAGAAAAATTGTAAAAATTGCATTCAAAAATGAATTCGATAACTAAAGTTTTCTTTTAAGGAAGATGCTCTAACTACCTGAAAAACAAGATTGTTCATAACTTCCTCATAAAAAAGTCTAAATCAAATGAATTAAAGCTTTACATGTAGAAAAAAATATAATCTATGAGGAAAAAATTTAGAAAAAAAAATTCAAATTTTTGAATTTTTTTTGTTGCCCCCTCTCCCCTGTTTTGAGTTTATTTGGGCATAACTTTCGTTTTCGGGCATTGTGAGTAGATTTCACTGTGAAGCAAAATCCATCCACAAGATTGGGCCGTGAGGAGTGTATGGACCCCTAGCCTTCCAAGCAATGGCAATTCATCCTCAATTTAGTAGATTAACTTTGGTATGTGATTTTGCCCTAAAAATTACCGTTAGGACACTCAATGTGACTCTAAGTAAGGTTCAAGTGAAAATTCCAGCACTCAATCTCCCATAGCATCACATACACCCATTCACTCCACATACAATTGGTTCATCACAAGTTTTATAGCAATGTGCAATTAAAATTGCAATTGTTTAACCACAATTGAGAAGGAAAAAACCCATTCAAACCTCCAATTTTGTTCCCCCTTCTAGAGGCAACAGACCAGCCTTCACAAAAACAGTCACCATTTCTTCACACTATCTCCAATTGGCTTGAGTTTTGACTTTTTGGATAGCTAACTTGATCATCCTTGTCCTCCCCAAAATTCAGCTCCATACCGTTCTTCAATCGTCCAAAGTGTCTCGCCAAAGTCGGTGTTGTCCATTCGCCGCAGCAATAGACCTCTCCTCACAAAAACGGTCGCCATTTCTTCAAATTTGCTTCAAATTGTATGAAAATTGTCTTCATGGAAAGCTAACTTGAATGCGCCCCTCCCCTCCAATTTTCAGCCCCATCAAAGCTACTGTCCAGCCTTCTTAGCTCTTCAAAGATGGCAGTTTGGTGGAAGGCTCCGAAACCCTAACTCTCCTTCATGTTTTCTCTTCCAATTTCCCATCTAACCTTACACCACTCCTCTTTTCACCCATTTTACCTCCCAAGGTGAAAACTTACTCGGCTAATTACTCTACGATCCTCAATCAACCTCTTGCACTCATTGTTTTCTCCCAAAAAGACATACACACACCACATACAAGAGAGCAAAAAGAAGAAAACACAAGAGAGAAGAGAGAGAAGAGAGGGGACTCCTAACCCTAATTCGACCTTTTCCTCCAACTAACTAACTAACTAACACTCCTAATCACTTTCATCCAAGCTAATTTACTGAAATTTCATTAAATCATTATTAATTGCCTAAATTAAAGTTTCTACCACTATGTTAGTTTTCTCATAGTAGTTTTAAGTTTGATAACTTCTTTTGTGCTTTTCATATTTCTTCTTTTTTGTTGGTTTTTGACTTATATTTAAATCCATTTTCAACTTCTAATCCTTGTTTTCAATTCTTTTTTGTATTTTTTATCTTTTTAAATATTTTTGGGTTGAAATTTTGATCTAGTTTCTTGTCCTATGTACTAAAAGTCTTCTAACTAATGGTTATAGTTTAATTTAGGATACTAACACTTTTGAATCTAAAACTCATATATATATTTTAATTATTTTCTATTATATTAAAAGTGAACCAATATGGTGGTTCACAGGCATCAATTGAATATATATATATATATATATATATATATATATATATATATATATATTCTTATGAAGCTCATCAATTTTTCTATCTTCAAAAAAAGTTTCAAAAGATCATGACAAAATTTCAGCCCGTAGGTACCTGCCCGAAATCCAATTTGTCCCTTGAAGGGAAAATGGTCCTTAGGGGTTATGAGTTTTGAGGCCTTCATTGGGATTTAATCTTTTATTACTAATCTTCAAATGCATAGAGAAGTTTCAATATCATGTGCCATTGTGTTGCATTGCTTAGATTTGTTATATGTGCGTGTCATTCTTCTATGTTTTCCTTTTTGCATTTGTGTGCTACAATTGGATTTTATTTGAGAGGGATACTTGATGTGACTTTGGTGGATGGTGCAAGTTTTGTGAATTTATCAAGCAAGCCTTGAATTTATCAAGCAAGCAAGCCATGGTGTCAAGGCTTGCTTGATAATTCAAGACTTTGAAAGAATGAGATTAAAATTAAAAAGTAATGCAATTATGTATCTTTATTTTTTTTCCTTCTTTGCTACATTCTTTTTACTATTTAAGAAATTATATTATTTAAATCTGAGGAGTTTTCTGAATTATTAAGAGTTGAAATACTTTAAGAGTTTATTTTACTGCATAATATGTGAATCATTAAAATGAGACCCCAAAGATATGGATGGACGATATTTTGATCATGTTCTAGATGGCTACTACCATGTTGATGGAAAAGTGGCAATTCAAGATAAAGCTATAAAAAAAATTGTGTTCATTGTAACTTGTGTGCCTTTCAACAAAATGACACCTATTGAATATGAAGACTACCAAAAAGTGACAACTACTCTAAATGAATGTCAAAAAAGGTACCAGTCTAATTCAGTACAATCAAGCATTGAAGATAGGTCAAATGTATGCCGTTGGATGGAGACCAGGTACATTTTTTTTCATGATGTAATTTCAATGGTTTTCCAATGTTATCAATGTCATTTGTTGTTTTCAATTCATTTTTTGATTTTAAAAATATAATTGTAAGATACGTGTGGTTTTTGAACTACAAGTTCGGACAAGGATTTTAGTCTTGGTCGCTATGTTCCTCACAAACAGATGCAAAGTGATGTTTCTAATCTTGAAAATTGGAAACATCATCAGGTATTGTTGTCACAAATATCTACCATTTATGGTAAAAGATTTTGTGCTTTGGCTCCATCTCTTTTTCAAAGACACAAGAATGTCAGGAGTGCCAACTTTACCAGAAATGGAGTTCAACAATTGAGATGCACCCGAAACTGCATTTTCTTGTAACTTAATCTACACTATGAATGATTTTAGTAACTCATTTCATTGTGGTAATGATTCAACTCCTACACGTGGTATGTGGGCTCTGACATGTGTCAAGAATGGCTACCTAACAAGCCAAAATGATGGTTTTGAAAGTAGTGGGGGGCAATTCCTTCTACGGAGTTATTGAGTATGCGTAGATTTCAATTCGTGTGATGGGGTAAAAGTGAATTTCATAGTACGCTTGCATCTGAAACAAATTCAAACTACACAAGGATTAGAACATCTTCACAAGTCAATGAGCATTGGTTGCCTAAATGAAGAATTATGTGAATTGTGGAAGAAATGGATTGACATAAGTGAAAGAATTTAGTGTGTCAATCAAATAGTAAACGAAATTGGAGAAAGCAAAGCAATGGTGACAATCCCTTGTGTATAGGTACTTTTCAATACTAGGTATTTGCCATTTTCCAATCTTTCATCACAATCTTCTTAGATTTGTATAGATGCAGATAAGACAAAAGAAATACATTCAATTGGTGTCTCAAGTGGTATGACCAATTGATGTGTGATAGTAGTTGACTTTGATTGTAGTGTGGTGATGGCATTTGGAAAACCTATCATGGTTGTATATGTAATGCTTCCCTTCTTGATTATGGACTCTATTTGTATAAGAAGCTAGGTGGTGGTTTGCAATAATAATTTTAAATTACAATCCAACAACTACTCTATGATTTCATGCTTACCACAAATTGGGGTTATCCTTTTGTATGGAACAATTCAAGTTCTATACCATCTTGGCAATCTTTAAGTCAACTAGTACACATGTCTCTTTGTGGTATAACCAATCTTAAGTGAAATAATTTATTGGCAATTTGCTGCTATAGGGGTAGTACATAAAAGTTGTAATGCTCTTCCCCAAGGCTAATAGAACATCAAAGATGCTAAATTCTATAGGATAGGTGTGGTCCACATGTTAGTTTGTATTGTGTAGTGGGTTTATAATTCTTGGAATGATTTGTAAATCATTCCAACAAAAACCCAAAAGTTTTATAGGAGTACAAGGATAGGTGGTTGGCGGGTCACTTCTTATATAGTAAATCAATATGTCCTATGAATTTGATGAAGATGGAAGCATATAGGTCTATATAGGAGGTATAAAATGTTTTTTTTCTAGTAAGCAGTAAACCACAAAGACCGGGATTTATTACAACATGGACCTCTATATACCCAAAACTAACAATATTAGAGATAGGTGATAAATTTCTAGGACCCTACATGTGACTTGGATCATAGCTACCATTTGGTTTAACTATGATCCAAGTACAAATGGTAGCTATGATCCAAGTGCTTGCTTACCAAATCTTTGATAGATGGACAAAGAGTTCTAGCAAAATAATTTGAATATAAGTGCCTTTTGAACCAAGTTGTGCTCCATTACAAAAAAATTCAGGCCTCCAAAAGGCCGCGAGTTTTGAACCCCCCGATGCAATTACAAAGAAAATGAAACTATTTTTTTATTGTTTATTATTTAATGATAGCAGTTGATGTGGTACTATTAGTGCCATGTCATCACCACATCAGCGCCACATCAAGTTTTAGTATTTTTTAATTTTTTAAATATTTTTTTCAAAAAAAATATTTTAAAATATTTTCTCTACTTGCACTGTGGCATGCCAAAAATCAAAACCTTAACGGCCTTCTTGAGGGTTCAGATTTTTTCTAATGCTCATATTAGGTGCTTATATGGGCATTTATAAAACTAAATAATCAAATAATTAGTATAGTAATCATTTGAGTGTTACAAAAATTTATATGAAAAAGAGGTCTTAGTGTATAGCAAATGGACCCATTATTTTATAATTCTTTACTACATAAGTTATTATATATGGATTTAATTTTTTTAAATCAAAATAAAATTTAATTAAATAGATTAATTTTTTAATTTTTTAATTTTTAAAATAAATAATAAATAAAATAAAATAAAATATTATTGTATCTAACCTTATGTGTTATATATATAATGAAAAATATAAATCATAAAGTTGTGAAAGAAATTTTTATAACCACAATAAGAATCAACACTATATTTCTGTAATTTTTTAATATTAAGTTTTTTAAGAAAAACACTTGCCACAAAAAGATTTTTTATAATTTTTTTAATAAATTTTATTTTAAAATCTATTCAAAATTTGGCCCAAAAACAATGGATTTGACCTTTATTTTCAATTTTTAATATTCAATAAAAATTTAATAGCATATGGTGTTTTTAACCTTCACAATGTTTTATATAAATAATATTGCATTCTACAATTCAAAAAATGCATAACTTGTGACTACAACCCACAAAAATCTTATGTCAAAGAAAAAATTATTTTACCAAACTTTGTTGCTTTTTATTTTTATACTAAAGTTTTATGCAGTAGGTGATTTAACATCTCAATGGAGGTGGATTCTTTCTTTGAAACTTTTGATTTGAATTTTAAAGGTGATTTCAATTTTGATTAATATAATGTTGTAGAAACTAGACTACATTAGGACTTGTAAATCCTTTGTAGATTAAATTTGATGTTGAAAATTTCACTTTGCTTCAATAAAAAATAACAAATATTGTGAAGCTGTACAAGCAAACTACATTACCTCTTAAGTTGTCCTCATGCCATGCTAGGTCATTTATGTCTTAGTTGACTTCTTTCCTTGCTACCAATGAGTCACTTCAACTTCCTTCTTCTCCTCCCTTTGGCTCCCTTGCTTTTAGTTTGACTAATGCTTGAGATGCACAACACATCGTTTTCCACTTGAATGTGTACTTTTTCACATTGGGAGGCTGGTGCTCATCAAGCTATCACAAAGGATAGGAGTTTGTAGTTGCTGACATTGGTTGTAGCATTTGAGATTGCAATTTTCAGCTATTAGATAAAATAGTCTTAAGTTTTGTGTGTTGGATTTTGGGCTGGACTATACATGTATAATACATTGAATTGGAAGCTAGTAGGAAGAATGCCATTTCTAGATTGGCAAAGATGAGGTGTAGAATGAGGCTTCCGCCAATTATGCAATCATGACATTTGTGTGTGAAGTTCTTTTTTTAGATTCTAGCTTGCGGTTTAGTGAGTATTTGCAATTTGTAGGGAATCAAATGGACTTCGTGTTCCAATTGATCAAATGACTTTGTTGTTTGAATCAAATCAAATGGACCTGGTGTTCCTATTAATCTTCTTGCATTTGTTGGACTTCTTGGTTTGCTACGACATATTTGATCTTTGTTTGGTGGTTGAGCTTTATAGTTTTGAAAGTAGAAAATTTAGGTGAAATTATGCTAAAGTTGAGCCATATAATTATTACATGACAAGACCTTGATCCGCACTTCCTTACATGTATTGTTGTGACTTTGCTCAACATGCTACCATTAGGCCATCTTGAAGGTGGGCACATTGTGCAAGCAATCCTCAATCGTTGCCTTGTTGGCCAACAACTCTCCACTTCCCTTGGCCTTGGCTTTAGAGCCCTCATTGGCAATATTCTAAGCCTAGTATAGATTTTTGTTGCAACCTTTTTCCAAAGTGATGAGGAACTAGCTTCTTGCACAAGATGAAATCACAAAGTTGGGCGATGAATGCAAAATTTGGGCAATCTTCCTAGTTGTCATTTGTTTTTTGATGCTACTCCTGAACAAATGTTGAGATGTATTGCCAATTTTATGAATTTTTTACTAGCTTGAACATTACATTTAATCTCTAATTTTTTGATGTCAATAATTACCAATATGTTGTATTAGCATATAATTCTAATTGATTCTATTTTAAGTTCTAATCAATTTCATCATGCTATGGATATTATATTGAATTTGAAATTCCAATACAAATTCTACTATTATTTGTTTTCAAACAGATAAACTTTGGAGAGATTAAAAGACAACATCAAATTAAAGCTAAAAGTTTGTTCAACCCATAGAGCACAAGAATTTAAATTTTTTGTGTGCTTCTACAACATCAAGATATAGTAATAATAAGATCTCAAAATGGAAATAACTATTGTAGATAGCCTAATAACTAAACTATAAATCCACTAATTATTATTGTTGAATACATAGAAATGTGGACGAAAAAGTTACAAAGATCTACTTACAATTTATCTATTGCCTATTTAGCAATAACACCTCAACTTTCATAAATTTATATTTTTATATAGCTTACCCCCCCAAAGGACCATTGTCCCTTTGGGAGGCAAATGGGATTTTTAAGCAAGTATCTACAGATATTATTTTTTTGATTATTTTTTTGATTTTTTGACATTTTTCTTGAAGACAATAAAATTGATTATCTTCATGGGAATAAATTTTTTTTTCAATTGATGTTGAAGAGCAAAAGTTATGCACAAATAAGCTCAAAATAGGGGCTATTGGGTAGCAAAAGAAAACTTAAATTTTTAAATTTTTTTTCTCATAGATTATATTCTTGTATAAGCTTTGATTTTATTTCATTTGGATAAGTGATGTGAAAGTCTTATTTTTTGAGCAAACTATGCATTTTCTTAGAAAAAATCTCAGAAAAAAATAACTTGTAGGATTCATTTTTGAATGCATTTTTATAATTTAAAGAAAAAAATTCCACATGGTTTAGTTTGCTTTGCTAGAAAAATCTCACCATGAGAATTAGTGTATTTTAATCCATCTTAGAGATATTAACCCTAAATGGCTGGATTCTTACCCAGAATTGATGATTTGGAGAAAATCATTATAAAGTGCTATTTAGAAGAATATTTTAGAAGTGATACACAAAGGAAAGTTGTAGATTTTGAATTTTAGATTCCATTAGTATGGTTAAATTCACCAATGCTATCACCAAAATTCCTTTTGTATATCATATTTGGAATTTCAAAATTCCTTCAAAATTTGATTACAAGCAAAATATTATTATTTTTTGAGAAAAATTTATTATAATGGATTCAAAATGAGGTTCTCTTGACATGGTGATTTTTTGGAATTTTTGTGTTCTTTACATTTATGACTTCATTTTTGCAAATCTAGTTTTGAACTAGAGTCAATGCAATTTGACCACTTGACACACTTCAGCATTTGTAATTTTAGAAAAATTTGATTTCTAGTAACACCAAATCCAACCATTAGATAAGACAAGAACCTGATAAAGTATCACCAAAAATTATGATGACTTTCATCCAAGTAGGAATGAGACAGAAACAAGAACTTCAATCAGTTCATCATCCAAAAAATGGACGTCAAAGCACTACATGGTTAATAATTTAGATTTTTCTTCTATCTAGTACCTACTTCTACTTAACAATTTCTTTAAGAATGAAAATGAAGTTTTTTCGAAATTTTCTTTGTTTTCCTAGATTTTCAATTCAACTCAACTCCATAAAGATTTAAACCTAAAAACTTTGTAATGCAAAAAATTTAGTCTTGCAAAGGGTTCAAAGTCAAATAATCTAGTCTTGCAATGTGCAAAGAAATTTGTTTTCTTCATTTTAAATGCAAATGTCTTGCAATTTGTGCGGTCAAAATTTTTGAAATTTATTCCATACATTCTCATACAAGTTAGGTGTAATGTCATATGGTTAAATATGCAAAAAAAAATCAATTTTCAGTTTTTTTTACCCTTTGCAACAGAAATGGCAATTTTGAGTGTTTTTTGGTGAAAAAAGGCCTTGGTCCCAGGAATGTCTATCCTAACATGACTTTGAGGTTTTACGTTGTGATGTCATGTCATATCAAGCCATGATACATTAGAATCCTGACAACTCTAATCCTAAATAGACAACTCTAATCCTAAGTAGACAAATCTTGACAACCCTAATCCTAAATAGATAGAATCCTGACAATCCTAAATTCTAAAAAAATTTAGACTTTTTTCACTATTTTTTGACAATTATGGATGGAAAATCAAATGTATCAGTACTATTCAACATATTAGCATAATGTATGTCATTCTCTTTAAAGAATTTTATCATATTCCATTCAAATTGTTAAAATATTCCATCATGACATTTATTGGAGTTGAATCTTGACTATTTGTCACTACACCATCGGTTGTGCAATGACGTGATGATGACAACCTTCCTTGGTCCTTTAGGTGTTAAGTTATACTTTATTTGTTTAAAACTATGTCTCCACTACATAGAAAACTATGTTCAAAATTTAAATGTAGTTCATTCTCAAATCCTATTCTTTCCTAAATTTTGACATTCTTTTACACACTTTATCCAATTTTGTCCAATCTAGTAATATTTTTTTCTATGGCCAAAGAAGGCAAAGCATCATTGCATTGTTCAATTCTACCTAACCACCTTTGATTTGGGAATGATTATTCAATGACTTTTATTCAAGGAAATTGTAAAATTGATTTTCAAGCTTCAAATAGGAAGCTCTTCAAAACAAAAGTTTATTTTACCTTCCATTAGAAGGATCTTGTGTTTAAGTTGATGAATTTTGTTAGACATCCAATGTAACAACCTTATTTTTATGTCAACAATGACGATCAATGTAACATGAACATGTTACATTAGATGTCTAGTGTTCCAATGAAAAATAATTTCATCCAAATTTCCTAATCTTTGCAAGCATATTAGAAGTTTGTAGAATTTGAAGTAAAATGGGTAGAAGATGTGCCAATTCTTTTGGAAATAAATCTTTTTGAGACGGACTATACTCAAGACTCAAGTAACTTTCAACAAAGCCAAAAATGTTGAATTTTAAACTTTTAAAGTTCCTAGACTATGTTTTGATAAAAAAAAATGCTCAAAACTATCATTTCTAGTATAAGTACCAATTTTTTTTTTAAAAATATATGTTTTTGGACATATATATATAAGCATAGGATCTTGTAGTACACTGGTTTGAGAATATGTGGAAAAAAATTCAAAAAATTCCATCATGTAGATTACAAGATATTAGCATTTGAATTGACAAAAAAAAATTGGGGGCACTTGCAAAAAAATAGGTCAATTGCACTTCACAAGGTCACATTTGTATGAAAAAATTTCCATGTTGGTGGTACTTCTTTGGATTCATTCTTTAAGGCAGATTGGCTATACACTTGAAAAATTTTAGATCATTTAGAATCGTACAACATATTGGAAAGAAATAGCAAGTAGAAAGAATTAGAGAATGATTCAAAATTATACAAAGAATTTATGGAATTGAAAAATGTCAATCTAAATGATTGTAATGTTGTAATAAACAATCCACATCCCATGATTTTATTTTTTTCAAGAAATTTTGAGGACTTGAAAATTTATTTGAGTAAAAAATTCATAATTGCATACAAACTACAATTCTTTATAACTTCCATCTCATTAATCAAAATAGAATGATTCAAAGCTTTCTACATACAGATAAACCTAAGATAACAAATTCAAATATTTATTATTGAAAAAGTGATTTTCTTTTATTTGCCCACATTGCCTAATCTAAAATAGAAAAACATATCATACCATAATTATGAAACTTTTTGGGCCTTAAAAGATAAACTTGGTCCACATGTTGTGTGAAAATTTAAAAAGAAAACAATATAACGTTCATTCATAGTGAGCCACCCAAAATTGCTATGTTGCAAAAAAAACACAATTTGATCCTTGAAGTGTTAACTCTATAAGGACACAACCTCCCATGACCAAGGTAGTCATCAAAACTTTTAGATTATTTAACCAATACATGCATCCACTTTTTCTACTAATAATTAATAGTGAAGTCATTCATTAGACCATTATAGTCCACAACATCCTTACTAGTTTAAAGACAAGATGGTTCTTCCAATAATAGCTCATGTGTTTGCAATATGATCAAATTGAGTAGTTGTCTACATTTGCAGTGATGACTTGCTAATCCAACTCACATGAGTCAACTTGTAGTGGTCATCACAATACCGATGCTGTCAAGAAGAGCACCACATCTTCCATGGAACCCAATTACTCTACCTTTGTCACTGACAAATGGCTCACCCTCTTCATCACCAAAAGGTCCATAACTTTTGATATTGGTATGAATAGTCAAGGAAACTACAACTTCGATTATAACTTCTTCACCGGATATGAGCACATCTCTCTGGGACACATATCCGCTGATGTGTGTGATGAACTCAGAGGCCTCAAACTCTATCTACAATCACAACCGCCATATGTTAGATCCTATTTAGAGATTCAAATTTTAAGAGCAACTACAATTCTATTGCTTAAGGACGCATATGGAAAAGCAGAATTTTATCTCAAAATAACTGATTCTAATTGATAATACCGTACACGGAACTCATGAAAAACAGTACGACTTACCTCTACATTTAGTTGTCCCCAGCTATTCCAATCACAGTATTCCCTCACCAAGTTACCACCAGCAGTGTCATAATCCACCTCCATTATACCCACTATTCCCGGAGACTGAGTATCTCAACTTCATCCCATTGATGGAGGTGCCCACATCAAAAAATTGACCTCCACCATCACCTCCCCAAGGTCCTTGAATCTGCTCGCATGATAAACGCACCACAATCCCAGGCAGCCTAATGTTAAAATATCTCGCTCAAATACCTCCTAGCTATTACGTATGTACCCACAAATTCATGCATTCTTTCACAAACTATCACATCATATCCCCAATACTTGAATCCGGCCTTACGCAATTCAATATCCAGTTAGATTGCTTCCATTCATAATCATAAACACGAATTCCTTGAGACAAAGCAGCTCTTTGTTTTTTTGTTCCATCAGTCATTCAAATTATGAAGTTCATACTCCACATGAACACATGCTCAGATTAGTACACAACATGGCTTACCTGTATCCCTCCCAGTGGTCGAAGTGGACGATCATCTTGAACTTCCAACATTCCCGATCACCTACGAAACATATACACAAGGGCAGACAATTAAAACTAGTCCCAAAATTATAGGAAAATGTGCTAAGACTTTTAGAGTTGTTGCCACATTCTACTGAATTAACATATCAAACTTGTAATTACTAAGTGCCATTCATCGGCAGAAGCTCACCTCTCAGAAGTAGCCCTTTGATGTACCTCAGTTCTCTGCAAATTTCAGGAAATAGTGGCCGCTCCTCAGAAATTGGATGCCAACATCTTCTTATCAGGGCAGCCAACTTCGGAGGACAGTCCTCTGGAAGGTTTGGTCTCAACGTGCCCGCCTTCACTTGCTCCATCATTTGTTTGGTGGTTAGACCAGCATCATAGTAAGGATATTTCCCGGTCAGAATCTCAAAGCAGATGATGGCAAAAGAATAGACATCAGCTTTTCTGAGGTTGAACTTGGAGTAGTGCTTCTCCTGGTGGTGACCACTGGTGCCATCCACTTGGATGACCTTTGGCGCCATCCACTTGCTGGTACCTACGTTAAGAGTCTGATTTGAATATGTCCCAGTGGCGTCTTGGGTTTGGCTCAATTCAAAACCAGCAATCTTCACAGAACTAATTCTCTTGCTTGAAGGATCTGCAAGGTTGACAAGGATGTTCCCAGACTTGAGATCGCGATGCACAATATGCTTCCTGTGAATATACTTCACACCCTCCCCAATTTGGAGCATCAAGGCAACAGCTTGCACATCTGAGAGAGGACGCGTAAGTGTAAGTTTGTTTCTTCTTCTGTAGTTCTTGAAAACAGTAGACAGGTCCATTTCTTCCATGATGAGGAAACATTCTTCATCGTCCTTAGAGTAGCCCAGGAGGCTTACTATATGAGGGTGGCGCCCCAATCTCTGTAAAGCATCCAATTCTTGATCAAATTCTTTCGCGTTGTCTGTGTCGAAAATCTTAATTGCATACTTTCCGCCCATAAGATTCAATTTATTCACCTTCGCAGACGCACCTATACCTATTGGGGTGCCGGTGAGATCAAGATCTTCCGGATTCAGAAATAACAAATCAGGGAATGAGCTGAAGCCAGTTGAATCGTCGGCGACTGATGATGACTCCGAGTCTTTCAAAGCTTCACTATTTTCAGGCAATTGGTACGACGGATTCAGATGGTCTTCCTCCTCGGATCGCATTTTCAGCTTAAGCAATTCATTTGCAAGCCGTTTCTCTGTTGGATCGTCCAGCTTCACAGATCTGAGGCGGTCCTTGAGGCTCCCCTCATCTTCCTTCATTGCTGTCAGCAGAGAAAACTCGTCTAACGCACTCAGCTGACCCTCGCACACTGTTGGTTCAAATGTGAAGGAAGACTCTTGAAAACTGTCCACAAGAATGCTCACAAGAACAGACACATGCCATTGAACTCCGTAAAGTAGCCTTGCAAAGGTCTCCTTCATGTCGCTTTGTTCAATGGCTGCTCTTGGCCATTGTGAAGAAGTGATGCGGCTGGCGTTGATGACCGTCTCCACGTCCAGGAGCACCTGATGAAGCTCTTCCAGCACTGGAATCGTTTTCTCATCAAGAAGGGGTGAGAGTTGAATCTTTTGTAAACTACCTCGAATCTCTGTAAGCCTTCCAATGAGAAATTCACATTGGTGCCTGTTCATCAGATAATCTTCAGTTCTGTCGTCTTCTGTACTCGAATTCAAGTATGGAGCAGACAATTTTTGTATTGATTCCAGGCAGAGGTTGAGTAGCTCAACCGCCTTGGGTGCATGTATTACGGATAAACGGTCCATGAAGCGGAAGTGCACGAGCTCCTTCACTTATAGGGTCTCCAGGATAAATGTCGAAGATACAGAAGCTTAGCTAACCTGCAGATATACACATCCAACCGATTGAGCAACGAAAACAAGAGCACACGATGGTCACTTATTTAACTACGACAGATTCTTCTTGCACGGACAGCTCTTCCAGAAGAAGGGCGCCACTACAATTGCACTCGCTGACGCAAGTGGTCCTCTTACCTTTTCAATCAGCAAGCCTAAACTAAATTCAAAAGAGCCTACGGATCCTCTAGTCTCGGTCTTTGTCTCGGTCTCAGTCCTCCCGCCAGACCACGTGTGGCTGGTGGTTTTGTTCCCAACCTTCGCAATGAAATTCCGTTTCATTTGTTTAAAAAAAAATAAGAAAGAAAGAAAGAAAAAGAAAGGTCTACGGAACGAGTGAAGAAAAGGGGACCCTACACTGTGCCGGATTAATCTCATCGCTAGCAAGAAGTAGAGAATGCGGATACATGTCGACAAGTGATCTGCATGTCTTTTGATCGTAGCGCATCATTCTTCTGGATAGGTAGAGCCCAAATGATCTACATGTATTTTGATCATTGTGCATAATTCCTTTCGATAGACAGAGCGAGTAGATCTACAATATTTTCAGGCTTGTTCTCTCACAAAGTCGAGAGCGGAATGCTTACAAGGGAGCGGAATGCCTGAACCCCCAGGTCTATCTTTCATAGTCCATATCTACATCATTCATTCGTACGTGTATAATAACTTAACTACGGTTCATAATCTAGTGTACCGACAGAACAGATTGCAAACAAATAGGCACCGCTGCACATTGACCTAATTGGGAATGCAAGGAGTGTGTAGTACAATGTTACCTATGTAAGTCAGGCAAACAATCAAAATCTAAAATAACAGCGTCCTGATGATCACCTGTTTCCAACAGAGTTTCGCCCAGAGATTTCGCCGGGAAATGGCTGTACGTGGGCCTCGATGATCGGTCACTCAGGGATCTGCTCCAAGTGGAACAATAGTCCAAAGCTATATATGCACGCAGCTCGCTAACCCAAAACTGCTTGACAATCTTTGTTACTACGTCGTGCCCGCACCTCCTCAAGCTAAGGTTGCGCCAGCCATCGACATTCAGAACTCCAAAGCGGCAATCAAACCCAAAGATTGCAGTGAAGTGTGTGACCCTGACGACCGATGCCCCGCTTTATACTCCACTAGCTTCCCCGCAGATGCAATGCGCGAGTTGCAAACTTGTACGGGGCCGCAAATCATCTAACTTCCCCAAAGCTTTCCTGTCAGCGCTTGCAACTTGACTTCCAATAGATGGATTGAAATAGATACTTAGATTTCTCCCACTTCGATCCAAGTGGTGTGACGAGGTCGCCTTACAGTTGTATGACGAGCTTCCTGCGGAGGTCCAGGCAAGGTGAATGTAAAAAAATTCCCGTATTTTCAAAGCAAGCTGACTGACACGTGCCCCAAATTTTCAAAGCTGACTGAACGCGTGCCATTTGGGAAGTCAAAACTTGGATTTTCGCACAACGTGTATTTTGAGCTTTGAAGATGTTCAACTTGTCATTTTGAAAGTCAAAACTTAAATTTTTGTGACACTTTGAAGGTAACATCTTCAAAGCTCAAAATACACCACTTTTAAACTTTTTTTTTATCAAATTTCTCTTGTCATGAGTTCTAGGAATATATTAATCACACCATGATGTTTGTCACTATTATTTTCATTTTTGATAAAATTTTCATACTACTTTAAGCAATTTTGTAATTGCTATGATTTTTACAAAGATATTTTTTAAGAAATAATAATAAAATTAATTATATATTTTTAATTATAAAAAAATGAGATTGAATTTTAGACATATATTATTATATGTGGAAAGTTTCAAATTTTTGAAATGTGTGTTATAATGTAGAACAGTGCCCAAACCTGGACCTGGAATGTCCTTTAAGGGTTAACTTCAAAGTATTGTTGGCACCAAAATTTGGTGCCTCGGACATTGAGGGGTTAATCCTAAATAAACCTCTTGTGATGTATGGTCTCACTGTAAGATGTTAAATCCAACTTATGAAGTGGGCCCAACAAGCTGGATTCACCTTGGGAAAAAATGTTGAATTTTTTTATAAACTTGACATGATAAAATTTACAAATTTTGAATCCATATTTGGAATTAGAGACCCCAAACTAGCTAGGAGAGGTTTCAAACATACCAGACATGGCTCAAAATTGGGGCTTTTTTTTACTTTTACCCCAAGAACCCCCAAATTACCCTGCCCAGCCCACTTGGTGGAGCGGTGGACAGGATTTCGTGTCCTGTCGGTCTCACAAGGAAGGTCTAGAACGTCTGGCTGTGGCTGGTGCCGCTTGCAGGCACCTGGGTGTTCACTTGACTAGCACTTGAGTCCTCTCTTGATCAATGACTAGCCCTCTCTTGATCAATGACTAGCACTTGAGTCCTCTCTTGATCAATTTTGGCATGTTTTTGCTTATAACTTTTTGTATATTGTTCACATCAAATTCATCATGTAAAAGTGTGGTTTTTAAGAAGTCAAGCAAGTTGGTTTGGTTTAGATGAATGAGAAGCTTTGAGGTCCAAATAGCCCCCTTGGAACCTCTTTGATTATCATTCAAATTTAATTTGGACATCAAAGCACTAAAGGGTTATATTATTCACAATGTGACAACTGTTCTCTAGGGATTAGACCCATATGTGGTCATGGTAATCATCTTAACCCCTAAAGTTCTAAATTGCGTGTTTTGATAACATAGCAATTTTGGGTAGTTCATTACAAATGGAGTTCTTATTTTCATGGAAAGCTTTGAATTATTCCATTTTGATAAAAGAGATGAAAGTTATACAAGCTTTAGTTTGCAAATTATAGTTATAGAATTTCTACTCCAAAATAAACTTTGAAGTCTTTTATTTAACTCAATTTTCAATATTTTTGAAAAAAATAAAAATAATTAGGTGTAGATTGTTTAATACAACATTTCAACTGCAGTGAGGATTTTTCATTTCTATTAATAATTTAGTATTTTGAATTATTCCCCACTTCTTTGTACCTACTATTTTTTTCCTATATGTTCTATAATTTCAAATGATCTAAAATTTTGCAAACATGTAGCTAACTTGTTATAAAGAATGAATCCAAAGATTTACAACCATTTTGGACTTTTTTCATACAAATGAGAGCTTGTGAAATGCAACTACCCGGATTTTTGCAAGGACAAAAAAAAGTATTTTTACCACTTTGAATGCTAATATCTTGCAATCTACAAGGTAAATTTTATGAATTTTTTTTCACACCCTCCTAAACTACCAAATTGTGGTTACATGTGTCTAAGAATTTCATAACATTCAATAGCAGCAACAAGGACTACTTTCCCTTGGACTCAATGGTGTGGAATATTCCACACCATTGGTAACTAATAATCCATGCATCGCAAATGGTCAAAAACTTGAAGCTCACTCACTTGGATACCTAGGCCAGAACTACAATTTGGCTTATTAACAAAATGGGTTACTAAAAAACAATGCACTCAACAATGTTGATAAAAAAAAACAATGTAGTCCATTAGGTTAGAAACATAATGAATGTTCTAGAATAAAAACTTTAAGAAAACAGCATTCAACATTGAAATCAATGTTTCAATTTCCTCACTATGTTTTGGATGCCTTTCATGATTTACATTCCCAATAAAGGAGACAACTCTTTATATACATATGGGGAGGTAGGTGGGATAGGCACCGCTGCACATAAACTTAACTAGGAATGCAAGGAGTGTGTAGTACAATGTTACCCATGTAAGTCATGCAAACAATCAAAAATCTAAAATAACAGCGTCCTGATGATCACCTGTTTCCAACAGACTGTTTCACCCAGAGATTTTGCAGGGAGATGGCGGCCTCGATGATCGGTCACTCAGGGATCTGCTGCAAGTGGAACAATAGTCCAAAGCTATGCACGCAGCTTGCTAACCCAAAACTGCTTGACAATCTTTGTTACTACATAGTGCCCGCACCTCCTCAAGCTAAGGTTGCGCCAGCCATTGACATTCAAAACTCCAAAGCGGCAATCAAACCCAAAGATTGCAGTGAGGTGTGTGCCGATGCCCTGCTTTATACTCCACTAGCTTCTCCGCAGATGCAATGCGCGAGTTGCAAACTTGTACTGGGTCGCAAATCACCTCGGTTAATTCCCCCAAAGCTTTCCTGTCAGCGCTTGCAACTTGACTTCCAATAGATGGATACTTAGATTCTCCCACTTCGATCCAAGTGGTGTCACGACTCACGAGGTCGTGCTTACAGTTGTATGACGAGATATATGACGAGGTCCAGGCAAGGTGAATGTAAAAAAAACTCCCCTGTTTTCAAAGCTGACTGAACACGTGCCCCGAATTTTCAAAGCTGACTGAACACCCCTTGGTGGCTGGTGGTTATGTACTCTTTCGTTTTGCAATGAATTCTTTCATTTGTGTAAAAAAAAAAAAAAAACTGACTGAACATGTCCCCCGAATTTTCAAAGCTGACTGAACACTTGCCCCACAGGCATTTTGAAAGTCAAAACTTTGGATTTCTGCACAGTTTTCGATTTTAAATGTTTTTATGTTCAACTAACCTGCTTTTATGCTCAACTTGTCACTTTTGAGTTTAAGGTAATGATATACTTGCAGAGCTCTTTCAATTTTGCCAGAATTAGAGCAATGAGAGTGAATGTGTTTGATGCATCAATTCCTTGATGTTACAAAGGCTTGTACATCTTTTTGCCAATGTTGTACTGATGGAAGGTTATATGCAATCCTAAAGGAAGTAGTAGTGAGGATTGTCTCCAATGGTTTTACTACACCACGTGAATTGCCAATGAAATGTTTACGTTACCTCAAGTATTGTATCTATGTATTTCAATTTGACAATCATTTGCTCTCTTCTAGACTTTATGGTTCACATTGAAGTTGGTAAAGTATAAACTCACAAACACACTTCATGTGCTCCATATATTGACTAAGATTCCTTTTATGGGCATCCATGAGCTTATCTTGAATTGAAGGTGACAATGTTCAGGTTTAATCTTAAGTTTGAAACCTTGTCCAAATACTGCATACTTGCAATCAATTTTTGTCTTTTCTTGAACCACAATTGATGCTACAACTAACTAGATATGATAAAAATGACATGTGCATTTAGAGTACGTTGTATAAGTGTGTATTTCTACATTAGGAGCTCACATGGTTGCTCACTTATTTCCATGCAAGTGCATCCTTACCATTTCATATGAATTGATGGATTGCTTCAATTACCATTTTGTCACAATTTAAAGTCTTAACTGAAGGTGATTTTGCAATTCTAGTGATGTAGTATCATTACAACTAATTATGGGACTAACTAAGAATAGAAAAGCATTGTATAGAAACTTCTTGCATTTGGTTGTATTGTGTACGGTTGAAAACTTCTTGTATTTGGTTGGAAATGGCATAGAATATCGGTTGAAGAACATTGCACAACATGTCGAGTGGCCCTCTTTACACCTAAAGGCCAAAGGCTGGAATTCCAAAAGTCTTATGAAGGTCCCCCTTTGGGACATGAGAGGCTAGCCTTTGGGAGTCACATCCTTTGGAAGTGGTATATAAACTTAAATGATAGTGAATTTTTTTTATAAAAGGATTCATAAGATTTTTGGCAAACCATCTTAACATTTCTTAGTTGATTTTTTTGAATAGTATGAGGTTTAGCTAGGATTCCCACATTCAATACTAAAGCTTACTTTAAATAAATTTCCCATATGGATGTTTTTTGTAGATGAGGCCTCCAAAGAAGAAAAGGTAGTCTCTTTGAAAGTTCTTGAATGTTATGTAGATCAAGTTCCTTGTTCTTCCATGTAAATACATAGGGGTCATTTTAAAGGTGCTACCAAAGGCATTTGAAGGATCAAAAGTTGGAATTGCTAAATATTGGCATAAGCAGCAATCTTCATGGAACAAATTGTTGATTAAGATGGAGTTTATCTTCTGAAGATGGCATGTTTTGCCGCTAAAATTAGGCACTAACTTAGGGAAGAAAATGACCTAGCAAGTGCACTTTTCAGGGAGAAGATTACACTTAGTTGTTTAGGGCTCTACAAACTTTCTCATCCTATACTTTTCAAAGAGGATTGTAAAGCAATGCAAGAATCAAACATTGTCTTGAATTTGGTTGCCACAAGCACACTTTCTTACACTTCATCTCACACTCTCAAATAGTAAATTTCAATGCCATATCAATGACCAATTGAATTGGTATTGAGTCAAAATTTCAATGGTCTTGAAAATTCTATTGAGTCAACACATCTTTAACTTAATGCTTTTCTAATTCACAATAATTCAATACAATTTCAATCCAACACTATTTCAATTATTGCAAATTTCATTAAAATGGCGATTATTTTGTGACTTTGGCATTCTTACAGTTCAGACCGGGCGGTCTGAACTCTACTAGCATCCTAGATTTTTGAAATCTATACCATTATTAGAAATCTAAAATCTAGGAAATATGTAGATTTTTTAAATCGATTGGTTTGAAATCCACATCTTTCCTAGATTTAATACATCTAATAATGGTATAGAGTTCATAAATCTAAGACACTGATAGATTTCAGACCGCCTGTTCTGAACTGTGGGAATAGCACACTGTGAAAATGGCACATGGAATATCGCCGTTTTAATGAAATTTCCTATAATTGCCCTTAATAATGCACTAAATGAGTACCTCTGATTTGAAAGGATTGAAAAATATATGTACTAGTATTAATTCAATTACCCGTTCAAAAATATAACATCAAAGTTACCAATAGAGGTTGAAAAGTTATTGAATCAATTTTGATGAGGAAGCTCATAAGACATTTGAGTTTTTCAAAAATATCTACAAAAGCAACGAACTCCCATATTGGTTCAAAACTTGAAGGCATTTGTAAAATAAGTGCCATCCTCACTAAAATTTGGAAGCACTTGAATGGTTTGCAAAATGTTTTTAAATCATGTAAGGATCAAAACATTCCTCTATCATACTTGACCCTAGATATAGAAACCTGAGGTCTTTAGTTTGCCAAGTGAACTAGGGGCATAGAACCAATCTGTTAAGGTGGGTGACCGGAACTTCCTGATATAGTCTCAGGAATGCTATTATTAGGGTCAAGACTTAGAACCTGCCATTCAAACAAGCCACATATCAAAGATGTCCGTAAAACTTACATAAAACATGGAGATTTCTTTCACATCGCAATACGAAAAGAAAATTCATATTCAATTCGGTTTCAGTTATAAAAACACTTACTTCCTTGGCTTTTTTATCACTTGGTGTGCCTGAAGGACTGAGACCTCCAGAGAAACTTGGAAGGCTGAGCACCACAATGGATCGAATGCTGCATCACGTAATTTTCGTTAGTATAAACTGCACCGATGGACAACATGAAGCAAATCTATGAGGTTGACCATGGTTACAGGATTATTATTTAACCCTAGTGTGCAATGAGAAATCAAAGTGAAACCAACTGGCAAAAATATGATCCTTGGCACACAAGGAATTGTTGAATACCTTTTAGGTATATTCAATTCCTGCCATGCTTCATGTTTCATCACTGTTTTTATTTTCGCCAGTTGGTTGATGTGTCTGCATCAGAACACACTTCAGTAATTTATTTAGTCCTAAGCTCTAATCTTCCATCTTCCTCAATAGGAGAATAATTTAGTACTCCATCAAAGCACTGCAATGTACACCCTGTCGTACTTGGAGTTGTAATGGATGCAGGTACATAGGACCAGCCTTGCAGACACTTAAGCTTTGCATATTGAGGCTTGCGTATCCCCGTTGTACAAACCTATAGACAAAAGTACCCCGACAGATGTCTTGAACAAGCAAAATGAATTGCAGAAAGTAAGACTTACAACCAAAAGAATAGAGAGCTAATTGACCAATCTGCAGTGTGGGTTGTAAGGAAAAAAAGCCCAGATTTGATGCTTTCCTCTCGAGATAATCTACACGTGCACAATGAATATCAGCAAATGCAGCAGTTTGTTCACTTTTTTCTTCCGGAAACGGAAAAAGGGCAGCACATGCTATGAAATGATTCCAGTAACGTATTGCATAGACAAAAAGAGAATTGTCACTACTAGAAGAAAATCAACACTAAAAAGCGCTACTGCCAAACCTGTAGCTGAGATGTGCGTTGCTCTAGCCCTGAAAGATTATCATTGGAAGGCGTGGAAGATGACGCCTCTTTAAATTTCGGTAATGAAGCTTTCTCACGTTGCTGTGGATTCAAAAGGACAATGAAATCAGTCATGGACTCATCTGTGAAGCAAGAATCATTCAACAACTGACAGAATTTGAGAAATCATCAAAGTCCAAAATTGCATTATGAGAATATATGCTACAAAATTGAGCACCTACTATTGTACTAACAAGGCAATGGTGATATGTGCCATCCACTCCTTTAAAGAAGCCTAGAAAACAGCCCACCTGCGACGCACCACCTGCACTCAATCAATCAACACGCAAATGAAAGAATGTCATTTTAACTAATCTCATGCACGAGACACGTTTCTTGAATTGAGAGATGAATTCATTTACAAGCATTTCATCAAATTTCTAACATGATATCGCGAGCACAAATCAAGTGAGCATGAATGCGAAGTGAGGAATTTACTGTGGAAGCACAAATCCCGTAGGGGCAGCTCCTTCGTCGATGGGAATCTGCCCTGTTCTTGACACATGGAAATCGAATCCAGGCGAGACTTGGTTTGTTTTGAAGACTTCAAATGCAGGAAGAAAAAGAATGGCAATTGCACTAAGCTCGACAATTGTGAACGACGGCAATGTGACAATGTGGCACTGATGCAGCAACTTGATTAGGTCAGATGGACGCTTATTTGATGTTTTGCGATTAGATCGTGGCCGGAGTAGATGTGACTGCTCGGGCGGCTTCGAATGGTTCTTATCCCAGGTATAGGGGAAGTATTGGCGGTTCTCAATCTGCAGTCACTTACTCACTTCCACCCACTATGCTTTTTTAGCACTGAGGTTTTGCCTGAATGTTTGCGCTGTTGCTTGAATGTTTGTGCTGTTGCTTGAATGCATTTTCTTGAATACTTTTCGCACGCAAAAGAAATGTGTTAGAATGTTGTACAGGTATTTGTTACTGATTTAATTCATGGTTGAGTTTTGATGGGGAATTTCATTAAAATGGCGAATATTCTGTGATTTTGACATCCCACAGTTCAGACCGGGCGGTCTGAAATCTACTACACTAATAGATTTCAGACCGCCCAGTCTGAACTATGGAAGTGGCACTCTATGAAAATGGCACATGGAATATCGCCATTTTAATGAAATTGCCCATTTTGATAGTTTTTGCAATTCATTCGATCTCTTTCAAAGTATGAATATTCAGTTGTTTAGCGTGTAAGTTTTGTTTCAAATGGCAGTATTGTGCAGGGTGGTCTAATTGACGCATTTTGATGATGACATCGATGCATTGTCTGGTTTGTGTGGTACGGGATGACATCATTTGTGCTTGCGCGGTCTCTGATAAGTTTATCGTCGGTTCCTTCAGCACTCAAGGTATGGCAATTTTGCTTGAGTTCTGGAAGAGTGGAAGGTCAAGCTGCCTGTCGCAGAATCCTTCTCGGTAAGTGTTCTGTTGGCATTTATATCTTATCCTCCCATTTTCGGCCTTCTATTTATCAGTTCTACCTGCACTATGTTACGTGTAGCTATATCTTGTGGTTCCTCATTAAAAGGTTTTATAGTTCTCTCTTTGAACAGGATTGGACTCCGTACTTATTGGATATGATGAATATGGCAATTTCATGATCACACAGCATTAGTCGACAATTTAGATAGAGCTGGATTGTTGTAAGACTCTGTTTGTATCGAAATTAAAATTATCCTTAGAAATGTATATCAAATGTATATTAGGATTACTGGAAAACTGCATATAATTGGATTATTTCCATTTTCTAGTTCAGTAATAATTTGACCTCTTTTTTAACGTTTGTCAATCTTTGTATGTGTACCTGCATCTTAATAACAGAGTCTTTGAAGATTAGAATCGGAAAATACTTTGTCGAAGACAATCATAAACGCAATTAAAAATGGAATAAAACGAAGATGTCTTCCTCCCGTGAGAACATGGTTCTCATATGTTACTTTGGTGGCATGTAGTCGTTTCGATGAACCAGTGAGTTAGTTTCACTTTCTTCAGTACTGTAATGATGGTATTTAGTGTTATGTTACTAATAGTGTTACTTGAACTTTTACCACACCCACTCTAAATATCAATTGGTTTGCATTTAGTGTTGTGTTCACCACTTCTTAATTCATATATTTAGGTTTATATTTTTTTCATTGCAATTTGATGAAATAATATGTAACACTAAATGTAATTTTGTAAAATAATTTTATCCAATAGTTGACAAATAGTGTCTATGTTGACATTTAGTGTTGGTAACACTAACAAGATTGTTGACATTTAGTGTTGGTAACACTAACAAGATTGTTGACATTTAGTGTTGGTAACACTAACAAGATTGTTGACATTTAGTGTTGTGCTTCGTAATTAGAGTTGCCAACACTAAATACCATCATTAGTGTAGTGGTGACGAGTGAAAACAAATAAGTTATGCCCTAGGCTTTTTTGAGCTTGTAAGAATTTTTCCTAATTTGAACAAAAATTCATCATTTTGATAAGTTGTATCAATTTTTTTTTAATTGTAAATATACAAATTCAAACTAGACATGTTAGAGATCACATAGGAAAAGAAAATACAACAATATCACTTATGGATTGAAAAATTATAATGTTTGATTATGAGGGTGATCACCCCTAAAGGACCATTGTCTTCTCAAGGAACAAAACGGATTTCAAGTATGTTCCTATAACCTCAATTTCTAATGATTTTTTTCCAAAACTTTCTCATAAGATAGAAAATTTTATTAGCTTCATGGGAATATAATTGTTATTGCAATTGGTTCCTGGGAGCAAAAGTTATGCCATCTTAAATATAATTAACACGTCACTGGGTAGAAAAAGAAATTTACAAAAACTAAAAATTATATTATATTTTTTTCCTCATAAATCTGAGTTTTGTCTAAATATGAAGCTTTGATTCATTCTATTTGGAGTAGTAATGTGAAAGTTATGAACAATTTGTTTTTTGGGGCAATCTAAGCATCTTCTTGAAAAAATAACTTATCATATTCATTTTATAATGCAATTTTCAAAAAAATTCAATTTCTTTTTGATGAGGTGAAGTCTGCTTGCTAGAACAATTTCATAGCTGAAATTATTGTGTTTTAATCCCATATTAGAGCTATTAAAAATTTTGTTTTTTATATCAATCTTAGACCTGCTTCTACTTAACAATTTTTTAAATAGTGAAAATTAAGGACCCTTTTTTTGAAATTTTTTTACTAGACTTTAAACTCAGTTCTTCAATATAATTTTTTTAAAATTCAAAGTTTGTAGAGTACATTTTTTCCATGAATAGTAGTTTAGGGTTATTTGAAATTGCAAGCTAGTGTTCAAATTTCTTTTTAAACTTTGAATGCTAATATATTCCAATCTATATGGTCAGACTTCATGAAATTTTTCCCACATGATCTCAAACAAGTAAAGTATAAGATTCTATGGTTGGAATTTTTTTTAAATTGTTTTCTTGGGTGAAGACAGCCAAAATGGCAATTTCGAGTATTTTCTGATAGAAAAACCACCTTGGTACTTCAAAGGTTGAAATTGTGAAAGTGATTTGAAGTCCTCTAATCCTCTTCTTGCATGCCAAATCTAAGAATTTGGTCACCAAAATCAATATATAACTTCTTGTAATGTACTCTATAATTTTTTAAATGAATTTTCAATGTGATTTTTCCTCCTAAAACTAATGTATTTGAGGCTCATTTCCAATAGCCCTCTGAACTACATAAAGTCAACATTGCAATGGAGACCCTTGTACAAAATCTTGGATGGAAAATCATAATCATTCATTTTCAAAATCAAAATTTTGATGGTCAAATTAGGCTTCAAAATTATTTTTCAAAATATATAAACTACTAAAAATAGCAACTTAATTAGATTTGATTTAACTTCAAAGTATTGTCAACAGTAGAATTTGGTGCCTTGGGGGCATTTAGGGGTTTAGTCATAAAGTGATTTTAGGGTATCCATATGCACAAACTGAATTTCAAGGCAAGCAGAAACAATTTAGGTGCATAAGCCAAGAAAATTGAAGGTAAGCCAAGTGAACGAATAATTTATGAACTTCTAAATGAACTTGTAGGTTTTGGCTTAGTTTGTAAGGTAACTACACCTAAAATTGCACAAAAAAATAATTTAGCATAGTTCACATTATTACATTGAATTTATTTTGTGGCATCATGTTGGTAGTCCAATGGAGATTCTAGATTCTTTTAGAATGCATTTTTTGGAACTGATGTGAATAAACTATAAATTTCCAAAGTGCTAAAAATAGGATTTAAAGCAACAAAACATAGACTCTCATGAATAGTGGAAGTACATTTTAGACAAAAATTTAGACTACGCGGTTAGAAACTGCTTGAAATTAGGTGTAATTACCTTGTACTTCTCCTATATTCATTGGTTGGCACTAAGGTAACACATGCCAAATTAGAATCAGCCACATGCAAGCCAAAAATCTTTTGTGAAGTACATTTAACAAAACACATGTACTTTAAAGAAATTTGTGGGCTTGTATTAGGTTGATTCTAACTTGTACTATCATAGATTGAATTACCTTAACTACTCTTGGTTTTTCTTGCATTTAGATTAAAAATAAAATAAAATTTATAAGAATAAGTTTAAAATCAAATAAAAATGTATTGTATCCTTGAGTTCTTTGTACTTTTTTCTTTTATCAATGGAAACTATCCATGTGTTTCAAGGAGAAAAAAAACTCTAGCAAAGATTGTGTCTTCAAGTTCTGTGTGCTATTTCCTTTTATCAATGGAAATTGTTCATGTGTTTCAAGGAATATATATATATATATATATATATATATATATATATATATATATATATATATATATATATATATATATATATATATATATTATAAATCCTTTATAAAGATAAGGAAAAACAATTTGAAGGACTAGCTTTTGTTTTTTGGTTGTATAGCAATTTTGGTTAGGCTAGTCTAAAAAATCATTTGTTTCATGAACAAAAATTTCAAATTGGTTTTCTACATTTATATATATGTGAAAAGCTTTGAATCATTCTATTATAAGCAATGACATAAAGGTCATGAGGAATTCTTGTTTGCAAGTAGTTATGGATTCTCTACTCTAAATAAACTTCCAAATCCTTTAGTTCATTCAATTTTCAATAATTAAAAAAAATTAAATCATACAATGTAGATTTTTTTTAAACATTACAAACATTGGGATTGGGATTTTTCAATTCCACAACTAAATTCTTAACAAATAAGTATTTTGAATCATTCTCTACTTTTTTTTACATACTTTTTTCCCCTATATGTTATACAATTTCAAATGATATGAAATTTTTCAAACATGTAGCCAACTTGTCTAGAAAAATGAATCCAAAGAAGCACCACAATTTTTGACATTTTTGATTCTCAAATTGAGCTAGTGAAGTGCAACTACCCTATTTTTTGCAGGGCCAAAAAAATTATTTCAATGCATTTTAGTCCTTATAACTTGAAATCCACATGGTGGAAAATTCTGAAATTTTTATCACATGTTCTCAAGTCAATTTTCTACAAGATCTTATGGTGACAAGTGTAAAAAAAAAGATATTTTCTAAAATTTGGTACTTGTACTAAAAATGGTAGTTTTGGAGTGTTTTTCAAGAAAACACATCATGAAACTTAAGCAAATTATAAAAAAAGGAATATATTGTTCTGTATTTAGGATAAATTAATAATTAAATATATATATATACATTTTTTATTCACAGATGTACATAAACTATGAAAATTAATTAGGGCTATTGGAGTGGTAAAATCTTTATAATTTGGGGTTCAAGCCTTCTAGTGGGTCAATTTTATAAAAATAAATTTGGAGATGTGAACAAAATAATTATTATTTAAGGGTATTTGTGCAATCCAATTTCTGTGGTTTAGGATTCCAACCTTCTAGTGGTAAAAAAATTGGTTAAACATATGTACATTATATATTTGGAAATGTACACTAAGTACAAATAAATTAGGGCTATTGAAAGGGACAAATTTTCATGATTTGGGGTTTAAGCCTTCAATTGGTCAATGTTAAAAAAATTGTGAATAGACAAACATTTTGTATTCATTGATGTATAGAAAATAATAATAAGTTAGGGCTAATATAGTGGTTGAATTTTCCTACTTCTAGATTTAGGCCTTCAATTGGTCTATGTTATAAAAACAATTTTGGGAACATATAAACATTTTGTGTTTGGAGATGTACATAAAGTAATAATTACTTAGTGTGGTCAAATTTTCCTATTTTTGAGTAAAGGCCTTTATTATTCAATCTTACATGAAACAAATTTGTGGCCATATGTACATTTTATTTTTGGAGTTGTACACAAAATATGATAATCACTTCTAGCTAATAGAGTAGTTGAACTTTCCTACTTTGGGGTTTTATTAGGCCATCTAGTGGTCAATGCCATGAATGAAGTTGTTTTGGAAGGTAAGCCAAAAATTTATATGAGGTTTATGAAGGGAAGCTTAAAGATGAAGACACAATTATAAAGACAGTCCAAAAAATTTGAAACGGTTTCTAAACAAAAATTCCAAGTCCAAGATACAATTAGAAAGGTCATCAAATTTATTTATTTTTAATTTCTAAAAGGAAAATCTCAAAGTTTTGACATGATTGTAAAGGGAAAACAAAAAATATATGACAATTACTTAAAAAAGGTAAATAAATTATAGAAGGCTTCCATAGACAAACCTCAAGATGAAGACACAATTGAAAAGGTAGATCCAAAAACTTCAACAAAATTATAAAAATAATCCTATTTTTCTTAAAAAGTTTCTAAAGTTAAATTCTAAGATTAAGACACAATTATAAAGGTAGGCCAAATTAAATTAGATGGTAGGCCTAAAAATGAGGACACACTTATGAAGGTAGGCTTAAAAAAGAAAAGAAAAGAAAAGAAAATAGGATATAATTACAAAGATGAGGTAAAAGATTATAGAAGGTTTATAGAGATAAACCTTAAGATTAGGACACAATCATAAAGAGAAGGAAAAAAACAAAAACAAGTAGGATGGTAAGCCAAAAAACTATACAAGGTTTAGGAAGAGTAATCCTAATATTTTGATAAACTTATGAAGGTAGTCCAGAACTTATTGTAAGCAAGCAAAGAACTTGAGAAGGTAAGGAAAAGTATAGAAAAGTTTAGAAAAAATTCATAGGAGTTGTAAGAGAAAATTAGAGAAGGTGAGGGAAACATTACTTCATAAGTGGGAAAAATCGACAATCAACATGGAAACAATTCAAAGAATTTTTTTTTATTAGGGTTTCTAAATACAAAAAATGGATAGCTTTCACACATAATTTGCCCTTCTAGTAAAGGAAAAAAATTGGATGCCAAATTAAAAAATTGCCCCTTCATGCAATTTATGAACAAACATGAGAAGCTAGAGAAAAAAAATCCCTCAAGTTTTCACACAATTGAAATATAAACCATACATTATTCAAAGTATGTTACAAATTGGTGAATCGTTCTTTTTTCAAAGTTAATGATTCTTTAATACACTTTTTTGACAATTGTAGCATTTTATCTATTATCTTGTAGTTTTTGTTTATTTTCTCAACAATTTCTTGTAGTCCACGTATTTGAGGATTCACATCTTTCCCGTTTCTTTGAATTTTTGTCAAAAATTTCACTCTATCTACCAAACTTTTGGGTATTTGAGCTGATGTTCCAACGCGTGTAAATCCTTTCTTTATTCTTGATAGTGAAGTAGCATGGAAGTCAGTTTTTGCTCACCAAATTATTTCAACAATGCCATCACAACATCCAAAGTCAACATACAATTTGTAACTTGGAACAACAAAGTGCCCTCCATAACAATAAAATCCATCACTTATTTTTGCTAATCTCCCATCTTGTTCTATTGTTGGTGCCCACATTCCATATGCATAGGAACTATGGTCTTGGTCTTGATGGAAGGTATTGTAAAAATCATCAACCGTATAAGTGAGAGTACTTGAGAATCCAACACTATTTTGTTCAAGATTTGTAAACTCTGTTTGGCCTAATAATGGAACACCCACTTCCAATGCTTCATCAACCGTTTTCACATGAAGGTTTGGTGCGAGTTCCATAAATCTTGATTGATAAAAATCTGCAATCCATTTGACTAACTCCACTTGATCTTTTTTCCATTCATCTATAGTGGTTTCAGAATTTCTAATACTACGCCCCATGACATAGTGACCCATTTTATATCCTCTATCCATACCACCCCTCCACCCCAATGCAAACATCTTCCCACTAACTTGGGCCTTATTGTTTTTTATGTAGCCCGAGCCTCCTTTCCTCAATTTTGACAATGACATTGTAAGCTTCTCCAAGCCTTCATATTCTTTTGAAGTTTCAATGTCTTCAAATTTGTGAATGATATAAGTAGCACTATTTCTTTGGTGCTCTTGTCTTGGATGGCTACTTTATTATTGTGTAGCACTAAATAGTCTTTTGGAATCTCATCCATCATTGTTCCCTCTAAAACACTATCTTCCAAATTTCGAGGTCGTAAAATTGCAACGCATTCATTTTTGTTATGTGGACCAATTTTTACAAATGTTTTCTTCAAACTTCTCTCATGTCGTGCTTTTGCATGAAGTTTCCGCTTCATAACCACATTTCCTTTTCCTCTTACTTTCGTCATTATGAATTTCCTATAGTTTTATAAAATATATTGTTAAAATTTATTCACAACAAATAATTATAAATGAAACCAATGTGGCAGAGGCAAATAATATTTTCTTTGGCTCTTCACTTTCTTTTTATACACTTATATCTAAAAGTAAAAGAAACCTTTTACATTACATTTCTTTTTCTTTTTTAAAATATAAAAAGAATATTTTCCAATAGAATTCTTTTACTTTTTTGAAATTAAAAAAAAAAATTAAAACAGAGGTCTTTTGCTTTTTCCAAAATTTAAATGAATTTTTAAAATTATATTCTTTTTTCTTTAAAAAAAAGGAGTCTTTTACATAAGAGCTTTTTACTTCTTTGAAATGTGAAATGAAACTTGTACATTACAATTCTTTCATTTATGTCAAAATTGAAAATAACCTTTTTTATAGTTATTACATTTTTGAAAACTCAAATAAACCTGAAGTTGGGATGTAAAGGTTTATTATCCCTTAAAGGGTTTTAATTATGTTCTCACCAAGTATGCTATGAAATTGCCATTTCTAGTACAAGTACCAAATTCTAGGAAAAAAAAAGGAAACATATAATCATAGAATCTTGTAGTATGCTAGTTTGGAAATATGTGGGAAATTAAAAAAAAATAGTTGTATACATTGCAAGATATTAGTGTTTGAATTGACAAAAATCCTTTTTTGGGCCCTACAAAAAAAAAGGTAGTTGTATTTTATAAAGTCACATTTGTCTGAAAAAATATCCTGAGCCATGGTGTTCCATTTAATGGCAAGTTGGTTACATGCTTGAAAAATTTTAGAAAAAAATAGTAAGTAGAAAGAAATAGATAATGAGTCAAAACACTAAATTCCTATGAATTAATTTATGGAATTGAAAATGACAATTCCAATGATTGTGATGTTGTAATGAACAATATGTGCCCAATGTTTTTAATTCCTTTTAAAGTATAGATTGAAAATTGAAAAAATGACTTCAAGGTTTATATTAGAGTAGACATTCCATTACTACCTTTAAACTGAAAATCCTCAAAATTTTTATCTCAATAATCAAAATAAAATGGTTAAAAGATTTCCACATACATATAAATCTAGAAATTCAATTTCAAGTTTTTGTTTATTAACCTCTAAAAGTCTAAAAATTTTTAAAAAGTGCATTGAGGTTGCATTGAAGTAGAACTCAATGCAACCTCAATGCACTTTTTTCTTACTTTGAAAGGAAATAAAAATGAAATAAAATAAAATACATTGAGGTTGCATTGAGCTCTACCGCAATGCAACCTCAATGTGCTTTATTTTTTAATTACAAGGAGCTACCATTTTTGTAGTCAAGAATTTAAAAAATTAAAAATTTCTTTTTTGCACATATAACTATAGAATCTTATATCTAACTAGTATGAGAGTGTGTGGAAAAAAATTAATTAATTTTGACTACATGGGTTGCATGATATTTGTGTTTAAAGTGAAGAAATCAAGTTTTTTTGGACATTGTAGAATTAAATTATTTCAATTTCAAACTTATCAAATACAATTTTTGGCATTAAAGAGTTCTAAACTCTTAGTTTTTATGGTGGAAAATTGGATTCAAAGTCTTAGAGAGAAAGAAAATTCTCAAAATTTTTATTTCCATTCATAAAAAATTTGTTGAATAGAAGTAGGTATAAGATAGAAGAAAAATCTAAATTAATAACATCTTTAAGATGGGGTTTAAATGCACTAAGTCCAATGCTGAGATTATTTTAACAAGAAAACTAAACCTTGTCAACATTTTTTCGTTAAAATTATAAAAATTGCAATAAAAAATGAATCCTAGTTCCCATTATTATTTTAAAAAACTTTTTGTGGGATCTCATTGGTAGTTGCAATGGGATTCTAGATTCTCTTAGACTACATTTTTTGGACACCATGTAAATTAACTATGAATTTCAGAAGTGCTCAAAATAGATTGTTCTAAAATCGACCCTACACTCTCATGAAGAGTGGAAGTACATTATAGCAAAGAATATCCGGAGGAAGATTTTTGGAAAGGGTCACTTTTAAGTGTAGTTACCTTATCATTCAATAACTTTTTGACCATGTAGTCTACACTTATGAAAATTGTTCCACCTTAAAGCTACTTGTTAGGCACATGTCATGTAAAAGTTTTAAAAGATAAAAATAGAAATTCCATTCATGGTGAATTGTCCCAAATTACTATGTTCTAAAAGAAGGATATTCAATGTTATAGGGTCAAAATGAAAGGTATAATTGTTTGTTCATTTTTGGCATAGGAATTTAGAATATATTGTATTCATTTCTCTATATGTAGACAACTTTCTCGAGCATCATTCTACTAAGTATCACATTACCACATAAGTCATAAGATTTAGAGTTGTTTCAATGCCAAAGTTACCAATTAATAATATGTTTTTCCATATATGTACTATTTTTATTTGAATGGATAAAATAATATTACTAGGGAATACTTATAATCCTTTGAGCCTTTCATTTTGGACTTCTGACATGGAATTTACGAGAATTCTTACTTTTGGGTAGCGATTGCAAAAAAATGAATGAAATTATTTATTGTACAATGATATTTACTTATGAGAAAATGAAAACCACATGTAATGCAACTAAAAAAGTTTTACCATTTTGATTGATAATGTTCATTTTCAACTCGAAGTTCTTAGGAATGTTGTGTTCACTTTCACCAACTACTACCTTCTAATTCAAAATATTTGTAAACATAAAAAACAAAGTTATTTTCAATCAACCTTCTAGTTGTAACCCCCCTTTTGTAGAAAAAAAACATTTGAAATTTCCATTCAGACTGCAGAAAGCAAGATTTAAAAATAAAGTAAAAATTTGTATCACCAACCATTGGCCCTTCTTCTGGATTGGTGTGAAGAAGTTTATAAGTGACAACAACAAATTTACTTTGGTTGAAACAAACATGATTACATTATATATATTTTGGTCCTAATATATGTATATATTTATTGATAATATTCTAAATTAAAAAAAAATTAATGTTCCAAAATAAAACTTGAAGACTTTGGAAAAAACAAACGCAATAGAAATTTCATATTGTTCTTTACGTCAAAAAAATCTTAAAGTCATTTTAGTAGTATATAGAAGATAAATTCAATTGAATTGCTAATGGCTCTAACATTGAATGAAAACACAATAATTCCATCAATGAGACTCTTCTAACAAGCAAACACAAATATGTGGAATCCTCTATATTCTTTTTAATGAAATATACCCCACAGATGGATTCAATTTATTCATTTTGCCAACTATTTACAAAAGATTCATTAATAAACATTTATAGCAATCAAACTTTCATGTGAATTATGATCTTTAGAAATTATTTAAAAAAAAATTGACAATTTAAATAAATTCTACATACCTAATTCTTGAAGTGTTCTCCAAAGTATATTGGAATAACAAGAGGTCAGGATTTTCAATTTTCTACACTTAGATTCTATAAGAAGACATACTAAACAAAAGAATGTACTTGCATTAGAAAAGTGATTTGAACTAATTTTAGGTCACACATCCACAAAATAACTTAAAGGCTAAAAATAAAAGTTATATCTTTTACATTGTAGATGCCATGCATATATAGACATATATATATATATATATATATATATATATATATATATACATACATACATACATACATACATATTCTTTTTTATTTAACCTAAGTTTTTTTTAATTTATAAATATCAATTACATTTTTTGGTTCCATTTGTTTAGTAATCTCTGTGTGCTTTCCAAATATGAAGTGTGTGCATTGTGTGAAGGATGACTTCCAAAGCGTCCCCACATACTTGGAGGGTAAAATTTAGAACAAGCACCATAACTTCATTTTTGGATTTCAAATGCATCCTTGTTTGTTTAGGTTATTTTGCACTCTTTCCAAGTATGAGGTGTGTGCATTGTGTGAAGGATGACTTCCAAAGCGTCCCACATACTTGGAGGGTAAAATTTAGAACAAGCACTATAACTATTTTTTGGGTTTAGGGTTTAGGGTTTAGGATTTTAGGGCTTTGAACCCTAATACCCTTGAACCCTAAATTCTTAAACTCTAAAACCAAAAATTGATGATGACAATGACTCCATAACAACAAAAGAGAGTTAAGGTTTGGAGCTCCTCAACTCCCTAGGTCCTAAATTCCCAAGTTCCCCTTTTTAAAAAATTTGGCATCTTTGAAAGGGGCTGATAAAAATGGATAGAAATATCCACATGTACATCTTCATTCCAAAAATATCTATTATGGGTAGCTTTCAATAAAATATAGTTGAATTTAAGTTTTTTTTGAGAATGGTTTTGCAACTTTCTCTACTTGTTAAAACATTTTTCTTTGTATTGCAAGATCTAATAACAGAATTAGGTACAAATTTGCCAAATATTAGCCAAAAAAATTAAGCTAGTTCTCACTATTTAAAAAAATGAAATACCAACTTCTAAACCAATTAGGGATATAGAAAACCTAGATATTGATTAATCAAGATGTACACATTTAAAACACAAATATGTAAATAGTTGAAATGCTAGTGTTGGATTTCAATATATTTAGAAAGAGTATTTTGAAAATTCTTCTTATTCATATAGAATGTGGGGCATAGAACTTGTTTCTTGTTGTGATGGAATTTTGAAAATGGGTTTCAATATTACAAACACTATTAAGCACTATTGGAATAAGTTTCCACATTAGGAGACTCCCACTGCATGGGGAGGCCTCCAATGTTAGAGTCCTACAAGTTTATCTAGTAGTAGTAGTTTTCATCTACACATTGGTGAATCTAACATATTTTCAGAAAGATTCAACAATTGCATCCATATTTTCACCCATTCTTCAGATTATGGAAGTATTAAAGTAGGTGTTGTGCTTACATGAGGTAAGATTCTTCCAAAAAAATTTCAAAAACATTGGGTTGGGGTCCATTAAGGGTAGTTGCTCTCACACTGGGTCTGTAAGTGCCCAAGCTAAAAAAAAGAATTCATCTCTGAGAATGCAAGCGTTTCCAATGTTGGGAATGTTGGTGTATTTGCCCTAAACATGGATGGTAGGAGAGAATCATTTTTGAACTAAAGAATCCGTTACCGAGATGGCGCCTTCCTCCCTCCAGTCTCTCTCCTGCTGCGCGCCTCTCTCCCTTCCGTTTCTCTCGTCCTGCGCGCCTGTTTCTCGACTAGCTTTCCTTATCCTACGCGCCAAACTCAGTCTCTCTCCTATGAATCCAAAATCCACCCCTGCATTCCCGTACATGTGAGCGATCTGCGGCGAGTGAAAGTGCACAGCAGCGTGTGGCGACTTCAGTACGACAACCGGGGCTTTTTGATGAACGAAAGGTCTCTACGAAGAGCTCTTTGGCTCCGGCGGCTAGCTGCCTGGGTGCGGCTGCGGGGCTTGGCACACTTTCCTTCTTCTGTTTCTGGTCTTCCCGAAAACAATGTACTTGCATTAGAAAAGTAGATTTGAATGTACTTGCATTAGAAAAGTGATTTGAACTAATTTTAGGTCACACATCCACAAAATAATTTAAAGGCTAAAAATAAAAGTTATATCTTTTACATTGTAGATTTTCAAGAATTTCTTGCTTGTATCTACCGTTTCGTACAGTCAAAGATGCAGGCTCCTCTGATGTTCAGTCTTGTGACAAGTTGACAGGGCATGGGAGTCACTAGAGATGCAGTAAGTCCATGTTTCCGTTGTTCAGCTTTTCACATCCTGTTATTTGTTGCGCAAGCTGTGGCGCTTGTGACCAACTGTGGTGAGTTGTGGTGATCTTTGGGGGGAACAATCTGCTTCCAACAAGTGAATGGTTGAATTTGATTTGCAGTCTTGAGCTTGTCGCCATTGATTAAGTGAGTTTTCTAGGATTTCAAATGACGACAGCAAGGGTTCATTCCTATTGTTCCAATTTAAAGGTTTTGGGTTTCTATTTCGAGGCAATAAAATTGTTAAAGTTTGGAAGGTTAGGGTGAACCGAGCTGATGATTGAGTTGCGTGTTGTGCAGAGACAAAGCATTTGATGAGAACAAGAATCTCAACACCTGTTGATTTCATCATTTGGTATAGAATTTGAATGACATTGTGAGTTCTTTGTCAAAGGTACGTTTTTAATCTGATCTCAATTTGTCCTATGAATGTCAAACCCTACAGTGCTGTGTTGGTTTATTGTAGCTTTTCTTCTGTGTTTCTTATTCTATTCTTGTTGGTGAATGGGAAGCCAAACCGGTCCCTTGCGTTTGCAAGAGGGACGGTTGTGGTGAAATTCACCTTCCTCCGTACATTCTTGGTTAAAATTTTTTTGAAGTCTTTTATGTGTATTCTCTTCTTGTGGGTGAATGGGAAGCCGAACCGGTCCCTTGCGTTTGCAAGAGGGACGGTTATGGTGAAGTTCTCCCTTCTTTGTAAACTTCATGTGTGTTGTTTTGTGATTATTTTCTTCTACATGTCAATGTTAATTGATTATTCTTGTTGTTGTTATTTTGTAGATGACAAGGAGCAAAAAAAACAAGTCTTGGAAAGTCCCTTTTCATCAAGACTGCTTAGTATGTCATAAGTGCATATCTTGTCCAAAGTTATGGGTGCAACACACTAGTAGTCCTCGTCACACCCGAGATCTGGGGAAGTATGAGAAGAAATTGTTGAAATATCAAGAAAGTGATGGAAGAAACCTTAACGTCAATTGTGCTATTGAGTACAATGATGAGAGTAGTGAAATATTAACTGTAAATGACAGTGCAAAATATGGTAGGAAGTACGAGATAAAACTTTGTATATGTTCTTTAAAAGAGGGTGATGAAAAAGAGTTAAATGCAAGGAATGATGAAGAGAGCAATGAAGAGGCTGTTAAAACAATGATTGAAGATGAAAAACTTATAAAATCTCTTAGAAGTTAGGGTTTTTCTATTCCTTCATCGGTTTCTAAAGTTTAGAGGGTAAAAAAAAGAAAAGGCTTCATAAAAACTTCCAAATTGATAGAAGTAACCAAAAATTGCGTCCTTCTTGATGAGGAAGAGTTTATAGGTTTGTTGATATTTGATTTTTTCAGTTTTGAAGAGAGTCAAATATTGGCCCCATCATTGTATAAGTTGTATAAAATAGTTGGTTTTGTGAAACGGTCTAAGAAATTGAAAATGACCTATCAGTTTATGTTTGGGGCAAGAACAGACTATGGAAAATTTGATCGATACAAACAAACTATAAAACCTCCAGGTCTAGGTTGTCTTCCTGGTAGAGAACCTCCTACTTCTACAGATATAGATTTTTTTCTGTCGATGTGGTCAATTTCATATACAAAAGATTCAAAATGCACTTGCCTTCTTGGACGGACCAATGGGAGAACATGGTGCCCTTCTTGGGTACGTCATATGCTAGGCTAGGTAATTCACCATTTACTACAATGGCCGCAACATTAAACTTTTATGTTGATCCTCATTGTGATGAGACAGACTGTGGTTTTGGTACAATAGCTTGGTTTGAGCGATTTTTTAATCCAAGTACGTGTAGGCGGTCTATATTTCGTTTGGTAGACTACGACATATATATTAAACCTAAGCAGGGAACTTTACTAATTTTTAAACCCGTAGAAATAAAACACCAAACTACACATAATCATGGATACCCGTAGCTCGGTTTAGCGTTGGCAGTTAAAACATCTATTTTAAATGCAGGTAGAAAACATATGGACAAAGTAGGTTTGGTTCTCGAGGTAGATGAATTATAATTGTAATTTCAATGGAAGTTTGGAAGAATTTGCCATTCAAAAGCTTCAATGAGCATTGCTGTTGAGTGAAAGACTTCTACCTTCAAAACTACTTGCCGTGTACGACGTGCACTTTAGGCCGTCACATCTGTAAGCACATGGCGACTTTGAAGGATGTTTCCAAGGAGTGTATGACAATCCAAACCTACGTGGGTTATGTTTTCTTCTCGTGGAGTTGGGAAGGAGTACGTGATGAATCAAGCTTGGTGTGTTCAAAATGTTTGAATAGGAACATCCCTTTCAGGTATGAAGACATGTGGGAGTGGCTACATTTGTCCATTTAGGTATTTAGAGGTGAGGTTGACTAAACGACTTGTGACATAATTAAAATCCTGCTAGTGTTTGCGACCATGGAGGGCTTCACGGTTTGTTCACTGTAGGAACATCCAAAACATGTTTTCATTGTTGAATTACCGAAGGCATAGTTACTTCTGTGTGTTGGTGAATTTTATTCTTTTGCTTGAGGTTTCTTAAATGACTTATATCAACTTCTATGGGTAATTATAGAAGTGGCTACTTTTGGCTACCTTATGGCATTTAGAGGTGAAATCGATTGAATTACGATCGTGGAGGGTTCACAGTTTCTTACGTTAACCTCTAAAAGACCAAGGTTTCACGCTTGAAAATGATAAATCGAATTGATGATATTGCGAAAAAGTATAATTCAGTTAGGTTCAAAGTTCATATCACCGGTATAAGCGAATTACAGGGTATCTGGTAGTCAATAATAAAATAAGATTGAATAGAAGAACGGTCCCATGTGACTTACTGACTTACTCAAAACTGCTAACAAAAACTTGAGACTTGATTTGGGTCTCTTGGTCGTTTAGAGATTAATTTCAGTAATGAACTTTCAATGGGGTGGATGAGTGAAAGCTAGCTCTAACGAGCTCTCTTTTGTGTAGATATCTTGCAGAGCACCCAGATTTGTGTGTGGTCAACCCCATCAGCCGACTTAACCCACTTCTTGACCGAGCTCTTACTCGTGAACTCTTGGAACATTTCACCAAACAAGTATTAGACGCTACGTGGGATTGAACGTTTAAGGTGCTCAAGGTAATTGCTCTGAATTTTACTTTAACTTAATCAAGCCAAATTTCATGTAGTGTGCACCAATATGGTAGCACCAACGACAGACAACAAACTGGGGTTAACAGAGTCTTTGTCTTCCTCGGCGGCGGCAACCATGGGCTTGGATGATTCGTCTTTGCTCGTGAACTTCCATGGGAATTTGGTCAATTGCTTACAATGATGAGGAGCTTCTGGTCATTCTGCAAGCTAGGTGCCTACTGATCTAGACATTGGACATTGAACACCGAACTGATTTGCCACTCCTCTGAAATTTTTAATTAGGTTTTCCAATCCGCTTCAAGGTTGTAGTTGAGCGTATTTTTTTCAGCAGAACTTCAACCTGTTCAGACTTTTCATTCTTTTAGACATTACGATGAAGATTCCAAATTTAATTGTATTTCGTGTTGAAATAGGACAGGATTGGCCAGACTAGATGTAAGTGGTGAACCCTTAAACGTCGAGGCGGACGTTTAGCGTCCAATGAATGATAAGAGAATCTCTTGTGTAGGATAGAATTGCAACTATTCATCCATAGAATTTTGGGTGGAAAAAGAAGACCTTCTATAGTAGTTTGACTTCCAATAAATATCTTTGGATTTTTCCATATCTTTAAAAGTAGATGATGTCACACTCTAGAATGAATGATTTCTACGGTGACCAGTCTGACGTTCAAGGGTTAAATAGGTCATCCCTCAATGTTGGATATTGGGTTGAACCCTCTTACAAGATGTTTATTGTTGATGATTGTGGTCTTGAAACATGAGAATGTGAAAGATATTCATAAGATTCGATAAAATTGTTTCTGACCATCGATTGCATTTTGGTATGGGTTTGGGGTGTTCAACACCGAGAAACTGTCAATTAACTAGCGTAATCAATTAGGCAGCCTGACCTAAACTATTGATTGTCTTAGGGTATGTTCCCACTTGGTGTTAAATGTGTTATTGAGGATCTTAGGAATGAACCCAGAACTATTTGAGGACTGAATTTAGATTTGAAAAGTGCCATTAGGAACCTCTTAGTTTGTTTGATTTCAACGTATCAAACAAAAAAAATAAAATAAACCAAAAAAACTATCTTAAGGTACTAACAAGGTACCTATATAGCTATTTTTAATGTATTAGACATAAAGACTATTAATAAAAATTAAATTTTTTTTTCTAACTTTCTTCAATGGATGATTTTGAAGAGGATTCTCAAGGGCCCACACGTCTTGTTAAACAATATATATCCAAAGTCTAGTAGAATGCAAGGAATATTAGAAAATTTATTTCACTTTGTTGAATTTTTTTATCAATTTTAATCGTACTCTAGAAGTTTTCCCTTGGAGAAGCCAGAAGAAATTTATAAATATTTTTGGTCTTCATCAAGAACGACAAGAAGTTCATCATGGTCATAGGTTCATGGTCATAGGCAAGTGTCACAAAAAACCTAGTCTCACAAGCTCATGTCCTAGCAACCTTGGATTTAACTATATCGAAAGGAGAGTGTTGATTTTGAAAAACCACCAAATACAACCCAGCCGTCTTTAATCTTACATCTTCTAGTTTTTCACCTAAGCTTCATGATGGTATATCTCAACCTTGACAACTTTGGAAAATGTCCAAGAATAAGAAGAGAATTGGCCCCAAAAAAACAAAAATAGTTGAAATGGAGTGAATTAAATTAATTATTAGTTATTTTTCATTTTAAGAATCTATCAATAAATTTGTAATTTATTGTAGGAGTTTGTCATTTGCCTTGGTTTAGGTCCCAATCCTTTTACAAGTTGTTGGTGGGTGGATTTTTAGATTGTTATTGTTAATAGGTTTCTATATTTGAAAAATCATTAGTAATTCAAGAAGTCATATGAAAATGTAAAACAAGTTAGATTACATTGCGTATGTATTCATTATTTAAGAAAAATGATAAACCCAATTCATTTCTTTAATGCTTGTGTTTAGATTAGAAGACCTCATTCAAATTTAACTTTGACATGGCAAACAAGCATATGAAAATGCAAGGGAAATATGAGTGTTTGTCCATTGCACTCATTTGTTAAACTTACAATTGTAGTTTAGGACTCTATAACTTTTTTAGCACAAAACCTTCCAAGTAAACATATTCCAAGAAGCTGTAATTGTGAACCTTCAGAAGCAAAACTATGTTTCATGACAACATAGTCATTTTTATTGTTTTATTAAAAAATTTCATACCATATGTGCTCGAGGAGTACCTTTGAAGCACGACAATTACCATAACTTCGGACTTCATGGTTAAGAAGTTGTGGCATGGTGTGTGGTTTTTTTTAACACTTAGCAATATAGGCAAATTTATTTAAATCATTTATCTTTAAAACAAAAATTGTTATTGGTTATATATATATATGTGGAAAGCTTGGAAACATTCCATTTCAATTTTTTAATCAAGAGACAAAAGTTCAAAGGTTTTTTTAATTCAAGGATACTAATGGATTCCCTTAAGAAGAGGTATTTGAAAATTGACCTATAATCTAGAACTAATTTATGTCCACCAAATCAATTTTTTAAGAACATTTATTTTGAAGAACCAAAATGAAAAACCAAAATAAAAGAAGCAATAAAGAACATGACAAACCAATTATGGTATATCGATGAGGTTTTATTACATACTACCAAAAATATGTGAAACTAGAAAATGGAAAGTGGACATGAAATTAAACATTTAATAGATAAACAATGAAGAGTGAGTGAAAAAAAAGTGATAATGATTTAATTGTTTCAGGGTCCTCAAATCCTTAATAAATGAAAGGTAAAAAAAGAACAATACATTAATTTCTTAAGAAGCCTCTAACCGTTCTAATGAATGAATGGCAAACAAATTTACTATACTTGAAGTGGTTTTGGGTGCCCAAACTCATTAAGAATAAGTGAAGAGTTATAGATGTAAATGTTCAACTTGCCTTGGGATGTAATTATAATAAAGTAAAAGTTAGTAGAAGAAAGTAGACTTTAAGGTGAATTTCCAATTTGATACAATTGATGAACTATGGCAATTAGATAATTTGAAGGTGTCTTTTTGGTGACTTTTTCTAATTATTCTTCATAAAGCCCTTCAAAACAAACCATATTACATACAACAATCTCTATGTGAAAATTGTAAATTATCAATGTCATGAACTTATATGCATTATTAGATTTAGAAACTGTCGTAGGGTCCGCATATATGACATGTTTTGGTTTTCATTTTTAATATGTATTTCAAAGTTTTATCTATATTGTATTATGGAAAATAGGAAGTTATAAGATTTACACAATTTTTATTATGAATTAGGAAGAATGAATGTAAATATTCAAGAGGAGTTCAATCACTCTTTTTCAGAAAAAAACAAATTGGACGCTTGTACACCGTGGTATATATTGAAGTAATAAAATACTGAAATAAATCTATTGTAGTATTGATAAAAAAAATTGTTGGTAATTAAATGCAACATGAAATTTTATTAACTAGTAATGGCTTGGATGAAGTGCACTTAAAGTGTTTAGAGAATAAAAATAAAAGAAAGTGGTTGAAATAGTCTTGCATAATAATGAAGTTCCTACTTGTGCATACATAATTGAAGAGCTACTATTGTGTGGATACATTCTGCAAGTATGTGAAAACTAGATTGTATTCAAAATCGTAGCCCATTTTCAACTAGCAGGGCGTGGATTCGTCGAAAAGTTAAGGGCCGGAAATATAAGGTGGCAGCAATTGATTTAATGTGACTACAAGCAGTCACAATCATTAAATGCTATCATGTAGGTTCATTCATCACATGTACATATTCAGAAGATTGGAATAGTGGAAACATACACCATAAGGTAGAACCTATGTACGAGTACATCCACTATACTTTCTCTCAGGAACACAACTCCGTCACAGCGACCGCTTGTGTGAAGTTGTAGCACCGGACCCTCTTGGATTTGCATTTCATTTCGCAAGATTATGCGCTTGTTCAATTGATCAAAGGTTGCTTTTTGAATTTCTTCTAACGTTTGTTCATTGCTATCATGTAATTTATTCCTTTAATTATTTCATCGTCGTTGCAGGGGCTTCTGACAAATTTTTTTTGGGATACATTCGTTATGCACTTCATTCTACTGTTGTGAACTTGTAATATCACTCCTAAACTAGGTACAAATGATGCTGCTTCTAGATATATGCTTTGTTAAGGAGGGCCCTTGTTGATGAAATTGTATTTTCATAGAACCCAAATTAGAGCGAGTGAATTCTGGGGATTGCTGGAGTTGGAACTGCCAATGCCAGAACTTGTAGGCGGAAGCAACGCTGCAACAACAGCTTCAAGGCTTCTGATAAAGTGAGTGACTCTGTTATCTTAGTTTACTTTTTCATTGGCAATAAATATGAGTGTTCTTTGGTGCATATATGTAACAAGTATAAAACTTTAAAGTAGATCAAGTAAGAGTGGATGTAGTTAAGAATTGTCTTCAATCAACTAACAATTGAATATTACCTACAGTTAGGGTTGCCTAACACATAGAATTAGGCATAATATGCCTAGGTTAATACATACTAACCACATAATGAACTGCTGAAATTTTAGTGATTGCACAAAATTTCCTCTATTATGACCTTCTGTGAGCGATATTATAGATATCCTACACAATAGGTGCATCATCATTCATCCATTCAATTTAGAAAGAATCATACAATAAAATCTGGAGCTCCTCTTGAACGGCAACATCTTCGTAATCAAGAATTGGATACGTGTGCTGGAACTCATCACTTGTCTTGCAGCAATTCGAAGTTAGTTTCTTAGTTTCCATTGAAGACTGGAAAAGAATTTTTGAAGCTACATAATTTTATTCCAGCAAAATTCTCATGAGACTTTCACACTCATAAATTATTGCAAACTAGAAAAAAAGCTTGCAATCTTGAACATTTGAGAGTAAACCTTGAATTGCTAGCTCAACATGTTGCATCTACAGATATGAAAACAGACTTTTCATGAAAAATTCGAACATTTTATTAGAAATTCGAGGATTTGAGGCAGAAATTGAAGAGGACGATGTCAAATTGGAATAACAATGGAGGCCCTACCCCAATATTGCGTCTCAGACATAAACACTTCAAATAAACCACTTTTGTTAGCACGCACGCATGCATGTAGGTTTCGCGGATTGAATTGTGGTGGCAACTTCTCCAAGCATGAATGTTTATTGTGTTTGACTCCTCACAGCATAGGCCATCGCATTAAGCTAGTAACAACTGCATATCAGGATTTTTTTAGATGCTCTAATGCAACACAGTGCAACTAGTTTTGCAGGCAAACAAGTCTTAGCTCCAGTATACTATACCTAGTTCCCTAATTGGAAAGACATTGTTCTTTTTTAAAGCAATCTGCTTGGACTCTCCAGAACCAGCACCATATATCCAACGGAGTCAATCAAGTGCATTTTGTTTCTTTCCAAAACATTCTTAGCTCGCTTGCTCTATTTTGTTCACTATTCAGAACGTTCATGTTTTCTAGGAATGCTTGAAGACGTCCTATGCATAATATGTTCATGAATAGCTGAAGACATGCGGGATTGTAAAGATCATTGACATCGTCAATTTTGGATGCAACTCATTTTAGCGCCATCAGAAGACATAATTGATTCACATGCCTTAAAGTTAAGTGCTGGAGATCAAAATTGTGTTGAATTACATGCGAGTTCGCCCAATGAATCAGGCACGCTTCTGTGTTGACCTCTAAAAAACATATCAGGTTCATTCATGAACTTTTCTTTGATTTGTTTCTTCAACCATTGAAGGTTTCATTTCTGAATGTCTGCCTTGCTTTCATTTTTTGACTTGGAAAGAATTCTTATCAGAATAGGTTGGATCAATAGTTCTACATTCTAATGTGATGTTGTTATTGTTGCAAGCTTTCTTCACTTGAAGTGCCGACTGGTTTATGTAACTGCGGAAATTAAAATTGCACAGAGCTGTGGAAGGTGGAAACTATGCAGAAGGTTGTCAACCCTGGCATATACAACAAGTAACAAGTGATAGGGGCGTATAAGACCAGAGCTTTGTAGGTAAGCGTTGCAGAAGGTGAGTAGTTCATGTTGCACCTCTTGCTCTATTGTCACTTTTGGTGGTGGGATTGGTTTTTGTGGTACCTTGCAAAAGGCTCTCGTTCAATGGATGTACTTTCTTTCATGTACCTTGAGATCAAAGCTTTCAATTTTGATGAAATGGAAGTTAGGTTTCCTAGCACATATGAAGTATCACCTTCCTTGTGAATATGATTTCCACCATGGTGAGTAGAGGTTGTAATTGAATGATTGATTAGAAGTAAATTTGGGACCTTGATGGATTCATGTGACCAAAAATGTAATGAATGTGAAGGAGGCAGTCTTTGGAGACCCTCATGAATTTCATACTCTATATCTGAGGACGAGTTCGATTCTAACCGTGACATAGTAGAAGTATAGTTATTCATCAACACACATGGCTAGATTGAATAAGTGAAAAAAATTTAATCAGGAGCTTGGTGGATAAACGTGTGAAATTAAAGAATAGGAAGTGCTGAAAGGAGACACTAAAAGAGTTTTGTGCATTTGAAAATGTAACGCCGCATTTTCAGTTGTTGTTTGTGGCACTTGAATTTTTGGTTTGTTTTTCTTTGAATGGGGTAGACTGATGCTTCTTCATGGTAGTTGTCTTGTACTGAAGTTTCAATTCTTCAAAGTCAAATACTGAGCACAATTGATGAGTTCAATGTTGTTCAACTATCTTCCTTGACTGTCTTCAGAATTAGCAGTGGAACTAGTAGAAGCCCTTGCTTCTTCATGAGTGAGTGCAAGCTTGGAGGCGTGATTTGTATGACATTGATCACTCTGTGCTGGATTAATTATCTAGGCAAATTGAGGTATGAAAATCTCAAATTTTGTCTCCCTGTCATTGGTCTACTGCTAGCATTTGAGTAATAGACAAGGTTGGCATGAACACAAAAGTATGAAGTTGCCAATTTTTTTTCAACAATAATTTGGAGGATAGGAAATCTTGTTTGAAATGGTAGATTCTTTTGTGCTATATTTCAATGAATTAATTTCTTTAGCTTTAAAGTGTAGGAGTAATGCACAATATTTAATGCAAAATACACTTGTGAAAATGTGAAGTTTGTGAAATAAACACCATTTTGACAACAATGAGGCTTATACTAGCTAAACTGATGTGGACAATGTCTTTGACTTGTGCAATACAGTGTGCTATGAAAATGTATGGAGAGCCTTCGTTCGACTTTGGGTTCTTTAGAGCTGAAGTATTTGAAGGGAACATGTTAAGATTTCAACAAGCACAACACTTATTGAAATTTTGTTTGGGGACTTCATGCTGCAGGTTTTTGTGAAGTTGGGAGTCAATTGCAGTAGTCTTCATTGAGAGGAACTGCCTAGTGAATATTATAGGTATTTTTCTTAAAGCCTTCATAGAACAATTGATGTACGCATGTTGAACATGAAGTTCTGTCTTGCATGTTTGGAGCTGCAAATTAACCTTTTGGGGAGGACAAAGCTTGTTTTGAAAGAAAATTGAAAATTGTGCAAACGGCTTAGATTTTATAGGGAGTGAATGGTTATTATTTCATAATTTCATTTCTAGGCTAATATTTATACAACACGAAACACTCAAATAATATGCCATAGCTATAAAATTTGCCCTTGACGAAATGATGAAATAGGAATGTGTTGTACTGCAGTGGTTTCTTGCATATTTTACATAGAATTCAGATGTTGTTGGAATAATTTTGATTTCTGTCGTAGAACAAGAGAATACAAGAGTGCTGATTTATTTTCTTGGTACTTTGCATGAGGTCTTCAAGGAACTTCTTGTAATGTAATCTTTAGTCCCAATGTACCTAATCTACGAAGTTTTAGATAAACAATGAAATATAAGTTCGTTGTTGTCAGAAGAGCATGTGCAGGAGGACTAGGATTGTACGAAAATAACCATGTCTAATGTTCCGTGAACCAAGTTCTAATAATTTTCATTTGGAATGCAGCATCCCCATACAACTAAAGTGTCTTACAGAAATAATTGCTAACTTTGATGAACATTCAATTTCCACAAGTCCCTTTATTCTATTTTTTTTTGGTTGACATACAATGTTGTAGATACAATGTTTTTGACACTCGGACAGCACTAAAGAGTGTATACCTTCTGTAGACTTTTAAATGAAGTAGGGCCGTTGGGTTCAACTCAAAGAAAAGGAGCAAAAAAAGTGGAACTCATTTTTGAAGATGTAGAACATATGATAATATTTTGCAGATGATTTTCATTCCAAAATGAATGCATTGACATGTAATCCAAGCGGCTTCTTGTTTTTTGAAATTTAATACAGTTTATCTTGAAGTTTTCTAGTTAAATGGTCAAAGGTTTCTTAATGAAAAACCTCAAGAACTGTGTAGTAATTGTATATTCTTAGAGGCTGCAATAAAGAAATGAGTGTACATTCAAGGAGCTGTACTAGTGCAGCATTGCTTCATGTTCGAGCGAACTACCTAATTAAGAATTTGTGATTCCACACATCATTTTCATAGCATAGTTGAAGGTAAAAGAATATGATGACATTTGGAATTTCATAATGGTATTAAAGACTTTTAGAATTCAATTTGAAATGTTTGGGGTACAAATTTCTCTTCACATAAGCCACTTGGTAGTCAACAAATATGAAACATTATTTTTTTGAATCTAGGCAATCGCTGGTTAGTTTTTGGATTATATTATAGGCTTCAGAAGGAAAGCCTTACTTATTCAAGCAAGTTATGGCTCTCAAGATTGATCAATAGTTTAACTTTCCCATGCTAGCAAATGATTCTACGTTGACAAGTCTCGGTGCTGGAAGTTTACATTTGAGGATGTGTTGCTCAATCTTCCCCTTCCTCATAACCTTTGCTTTGCACAAACTTCATAGAATGTATGATTCACTTTCAGTCAATTTGGTGTGGACTTGTAATAAATAAGCTTTGAAGAAATGGAGATGATAATGTACTTTGTGATTCAAACAATGAAGTGAGACATGAAGTATGAAATTTTTTTTGTATGTGTGATATCTTGAATGTCCTTGTTTTCATTCAAGGACTTGAACATTGTGCAATTGGTGGTCCAAAATGCGCTGAACATATTTGTCCTTAATTGTACATAGATGAAAGTACTCTCAAATCCAGTGAATCCGCTTTTGTACAAGAGGGCAATCAAATGTCACTAGGTGTGTAAGATCTTTAGTTTCATTATTTTACGTCTTTTTTAATTATTCTAAATTGCTTAAAGTAGGATGCAGTCAGAGGCAAAGAACACTTAAAAGTTAGAAGTTCTTGGTTCTTGATTTGTGCTCATAAATCATATTAGAAAGTCGTACAAGTAAGAATTAAATTTTTGTAATGCCTTTTATTGAAATTGGATAATGCTTCGTACTATTCGAAATCATGATGTACATATTATTTGTGGTGCATGATGGTAGGCATCATAGTGGTTTGTGACGGAGATCACAACTTGATCTCAAAATTCAAAGCACCTAAGAAAGCATTTGAGGTAATTGGAGGTGTTCATAGAAAAGGAAAACTTCTTGACAGTGACGACATTCAATTGGTGGGAGAAGACTCTTTGGAAGCCGGTGATTACATTTTCATACCAGAAGATGGGAGTCCTACTACAACTCTTGGGGCACACCAATTGACCACATCTCTAAAAATGGTGTCAACAATTTCTACCACACCTCTCGGAACACAAGACAATAAATCCTTGCAAGAAGACGAAAAAGAAGAATTTGAAGAGAAGTCTTCGCCCGTGCCAAAGTATCAGCAACAACGAAATGAGAGAGTGGCATTCAATGAGAAGCGATTTTTGGAATTATTCCCAGACAAGTAAGTTTTTCCTTTTGAATTACTATGGTTCAATGTGTCCTCCGAATTTGTTGAGGAGATGGCTTGTAATTTACATAGACTGTCTAAGTTTCATAATGATTGAGAATGAAATGACCAAATTCAATTTTTTATAGGAAAATGACAACATATGTGTAGAATTTGGAATAGTTCTTATTCTATTGGTAGTTTATGTTAAAGGTTCAATTATGATGTTTCAAAATATAGAGCACAAATTTCTGTTAATTAGCATCTAATACTCGTATATGAAATAAAGCACTTGCTTTTGCAAATTCTGGTTTGCAAATATTATATTGTTGAATGTTCATTGTCTCATTCATCAATGTTGTTTACTATTATAAATTTAGGGAAATGAAGCAAAAGCAAGGGAAACATTCTGGAAAACAAAAGAAACAAGCAGTGGAATCCCCAAAACGGGCAACTATAAAGTCACCAGAGGTACAACATGTTCGAATGAAACCTATTCCAGGGTATGATCAGAAATAAGAAGCAACTGAAGTGCTTCAAAACAAGGACAGCAAGCATTGCAGACCTTTGGAGGCATTGACCAACGATAAGGACTCGTCTATTGACAAGGTGAAGATCATTAATTCAATATAATTAGTTGCATGTCAACTTGAAATTTTTTCAATCTTTAATTTTTTTTATTTAAACAATATTGAGTACAGCTTTTCAATTTTGTTGTTGTATACATGAATTTATCATTGCAATTTATCTTTTTACAATCTTATGATATAGTTTTCTAATTGTACAGATGGTAGCCGACGATGATCCAATGGTTCGTGGAGTGCCAATTGTAAGAATTTCTTCAAGAAAGAGGAAAGCTACTACTCTCACCAAAGCAAATGCCTACTTCGAAAAGGCAAGTAGCACCTCTCTGAACACAATTCTCAATGAATCAGTAATAGGCTTAGTGGCTGATGCGGAGAAAATGGTTTTGGGAGAATTTGGACTCAATGATGTGGATGTGATGTATTCAAAGCTCAAGGTTTATATGAGAGAGCAGAACAAGCTTGATACAAAAAAGCCTTTCAAGAATAGCTTAAAGCTTAGTGAGCAAGAAGCAGTGATGAAAGTAGCACAATATTTGATAGGCAAGCATAGCATTTAGTATTTAATGTTTGTAACTCATATCATTTATGTAGTAGAACCTATATTACTCACAACATCTGTTATTTTGGATATTTGTCACTTATTAAAGTTATGAATCATTGCATTTCGTGAATATTCCACTTGTAATTTGCAACCTTTTTCCTTCACTGCATTTTTCATTTACTGCATTTCAAATTTGCTACATTCTCTCTCACTACATTTATGTTTTCCTACAATTTCAATTCACTACATTTTTGGCTTATTGCATTTCTCGTTTCCAACATTCTCTATTTCCTACTTTTGTAGATTGCTACAATTATTTCAATTCACCACATTCTCTATTTACTACATTTTCTGTTTACTACATCTGCCATTTGCTATATTTTCCATTTACTACATCTGCCATTTGCTACATTTTCCATTTACTACATTCTTTGTTTACTACGTTTCGGATTTATTACATTCTCAATTCACTACATTTCCCATTTACTACATTCTTTGTTTACTACATTTCCAATTTCCTTCATTTTCAATTCACTACATTTCCCATTTACTACATTCTATGTTTACTACATTTCCGATTTGCTACATTCTCAATTCACTACATTTTTCATTTACTGCATTCTTTATTTACTACATTCTCAATTCACTACATTTCCTATTTACTGCATTCTTTGTTTACTACATTCTCAATTCATTACATTTCTCATTTACTGCATTCTTTGTTTACTACATTTTCAATTCACTACATTTGTCATTTTACCACTTTCGAAATGTAGAGATGGTAGTGCATTCACTACATTCTGTCTTTTACTACTTTAGTGTTAAGTACATAGGAAAATAGGTAGTAAAATGCCTTGTTTTCCTATGTAGTAAAATGAAATATTCTCCCTGTGTTAAGGTCTCCCTCCAAATCCTAATTTTGCTGTACAATCATGTTAAAACCATTTTTGGCTACAAAGGTGCAGAAGACTCAGCCAGGAGAGCCTGCGCCTTCAGCTTGGCAAGCTTCTTCTTGTTTGCAAATGCCCCTGCCCCTGCCTCCCATTGCTGCCTTCTTTTTGCAAAATGAAAAATACCATTCAAGATAAGTTCCAATACTTCCAGATAAGTTCTCTTAAATTAGTCTCCAAAACATTTTGAAGGACTCATGATATGCATATGAATGTGCTGTGAACTCCCTGTAAATTATAAATCATCTCAAGTCTAGTTAGTGCATCAAATGTGAGTGGAACTTCAAGAAGTCTCAAACCGCAGGATGTAACATCCTCTCTAGATTCTTAAGAAATATCAATCTTTAAACAGAAGCAAGTCATCCAAAGACATGAAAATAGAAAATTCTCCTAAGAATTCCCAAACTATATCATAATCCAAGAACAGAGTCACTACAGTAGTGTAGTTGAGGGGACAGAAGCATGCCCAGAATTTGTGCTTTCCAGCTTACCTTCTCAATCGCCGTAAGAGTGCAAGCAATCCAATTTTGTAATCCCATGGCACCCATCCCCATGCAATGCGCTAAGGAGCCATGGTTCAGTTTTTATGAACATTTAAAAATTATTGTACTGGTACTTTATTAGGCATGAGATTTAGTCACGAGACCTGCAAGCCCTGTCTGACAGCACATCCTTCGAGCTACAAAATTTTCTCAATTCTTTGTCACTGATTTGTAGAAACTTCCGAAGTTATGAATATTTGTCAGAAGTTATGAAGATTTGTCAGAGCTAGATGAGCGGGTTGAAGAAGAAAACCCAACATTGGAAGGCTGCCCCAAAGCCTGAAGCATGCTAGAAAGACTGTGGATGAAGTTGTAATGTTGAATTCTGAGATTTCCATATTTTTTAGAAATTTCGATTTCTTGTAGTGAAGTAAGTACATATCATTCTTTCTACAATTCAGATTTGTAATCAAAGGTGATTTGAAGGAGGAATTCATTCATGCAAAAAGTGCTAGTGTTATCTAGCTTTGTCAAACCTATGTCTACAATCATGCCATTTTCTATATGTTCTACAAGTGCAATGGCTTTGAAAATTTTTGAGCATGTTCCTAATTCATATGAGAATCCAAATCCAAGAAGTTACAATGAAAATGGAATTGTATGCATGTAGAATTCAGCAGTTTAAGTGCAGCTGGCCAGAATTTTTGCAGTGAGAAAAAAATAATTTCAAGCTTTGAACCCTTAGATCTCACTCAATTCAAGGATTTTTTTGGTGGAAATTCGTAGGTGGCTAAATAGTGAAGACAAGTTCAAGATCTTATGGTTGGAAACTTAAAAAGAATTATTATTTATTGGTCACTCCTCACATTCTACAAAGACCCCTTTTTTGACTACTTTCTTCAAAACCGCTTCCAAAACATGTAGGGGGTAACTCACAAAATGAAGAAATGCTATCAAAAAAGATGTACATGGATATATATTGATATTTTTTGACATCCCCTAAGTCTAAAAATTGCATTTTTATTTCTTCATTTTTTTCAACTCATTTTCCTTTCTCTTGCAATGAATTTGTAAACATGTTTTTTTTATTAAATTTTTAATAGTTACAAGTTGAATTTTTTTGAATAGCTTGTGACTTAGTTTCCTATTTATTATTTTATTGTTGTTTTCAAATTATACATGACTATAATAAAATTATATATGTAATATAGTGCTCATAAAATAGATTACCTCAAAGATTTATTATTTTGAAAATTCAATTTTTGCAATTCAATTAATACATCATTAAAGGAATTATTTATATGTAAGCTATTTTTATAGGACGATATATAGTTGACCCTTTTTCTGAGTCCAAGTTTCAAAAAATATGTGAACTTTAAAATAGAAAAGGAAGACCAGATTTCATACATCCCTTTTTGTATTATTGAAAATTGGATATTATTGAAATTTAATGTTGTTGAATTTAGATGTTCAATGATTCAAAAACAGTTTGTATAATATTATTCCAATTCATCAATCAATTCAAGTGTAATATTAGCAATTGCTGCTTGCTTTGGAAAGTGAATAGTAGATTTATAATTTATAATTTTATTATTATATTTGTATTCTTAAGAATAAAATTTCTGAAATATGTATGTATTGTATGTGTATATATATAAAATGTTGTAGCAAAACTTTGAGTTTTTTTTTATAATTTGGTAATAGTAATAGAACATTAATGTTATAAAAAATTGAAGCTCGCAAAATCACAAAATCTTAGAAATCTAATGAAGTTTGAAGCCAAATTGAGCACTCAAAATGCCTCCTCCCTAATGTCACTACATCAATTCACTCTAATATTCATTCCTTTGAGAAACCATTGTATTTTTGTTACATCAAGGAGTTTAAAGAGTTTGAAAATGTGATATTAGAGAAGCCATTGTATTATTGTTATAATATAGAATTTAAAAATGTGAATTTAAACATGCCATTTTATTAATGTAATAGTATAGAATTTGAAAATGTGATATTATAGAGGTCCCCATCATTTCATTAGTATGATGTGCCCTAGTAACACCCAAACATGCCATTAGAATGGACAAGAACTTTAGGATTCACATAATAACAACCTTACTTTGAAACCAACAAACTTAAAGATACTATGGTTAGATTAGCCCATGTTTATTTTTTTCACATTTTGGTATTTGCACTAGAAGTGGTTGTTTCGTTGTGTATTTTCCAAAAATAAAAAAATTAAGGATTATAATGAAGATACAAACTGTTCCTAGTAGTTATAATAGAAATATGAAAGTACCTCCCATTTTGTGTACTAATGAAAGTAACCTCAGTTTAGCATGGAGTCTTACTAGCGAGTACCGTCTAAAATACAAAAGTCCATTATTAGGTTTCATTGAAGAGGGAGCAAAGAGAAAAAAATCATGTTCTTTAAATAGAATGCCGAATGCGTAGATGTGTCTAGTATGCATGTGCACACGCCCCATATCCTGTATGCATAATTACAAATCCTAATGCACATGAAAAAAATTATGTGAATTTTAGAGAGCCTTTGATCTAGCACTAAAAATAAGAAAAATGTGAAGCTCACTATGTGAGCATTCACCTTCATCATCTCTCAGATTTTTCATTTCCTTGAAAGAGGCAAAATGGCAATGTCAAATGTTGGAGTGGTGCTCCAAATTACAATATTCATCCACAATTTGGAAGTTTCATCTAGGATTGTCTAAAGTTGGGATATTTTTGGTGTTTGTTAGGCAGATTATTTTCTCTGGTGCAATGTAGCACCAAAAAGCACAAAGAAAAACCTATCTCCTGTTGGTCAACTTCTCTGTCATTATGTGCCTGTTTTTCCTGCTCCTTTGCATGCTTGCTTCTTTTATTGTTTCTGTCATTATGTGCCTGTTTCTCTTGCTCCTTTGCATGCTTGCTTCTTTTATTGTTTCTATCATTATGTGCCTGTTTCTCTTGCTCCTTTGCATGCTTGCTTCTTTTATTGTTTCTGTCATTATGTGCCTGTTTCTCCTGCTCCTTTGCATGCTTGCTTCTTTTATTGTTTCTGCATGCGCTCTTCATAGTTGTTGTGTTCCTCCCCCCCAACAAGCACAACATTTGCGTTTGCTAGAAGTCCATTCCAAGTTTTTCTGAGGAGGCAGCTGCATACTTTCAGACAAACAAGCGTGCCACTAGGGCGCGAGTAAGGTGAGCTATTGATTGAAGGTGTGTTTTGTAGAAATAGGGTTTCATTTGCGAAGGTCGCAACTCCATCTGTCATTGAAGGTTTGCAACTTGGGAAGTTTGGAATCTTGAACCCTCACAGTTAACAATGCTTCATTTGTTAGTTTGACACAAGCTCAGTTTCGTCGATTTGTTTGAAGGTTTGAATATGTACGACAATCTTGCATCATCTATTGTTTGTGGGACAAGTGCAAAGCTTGGATCATGCCCATGATGGAGCTGTCAGTAAACAACAAGTAGGTGGTGAAGGTCAAGATAGACTAGACCGACAACCACTTCGTTCTTCAGATGCAGCATTTGAGGTTTTTGAAGGAATTTGGGAGCATTTTGGAGTATTTTGGGTGGATCTTTTAGTCGATTTAAAGGATTTGTTGCTGCGAGGGGTGTACAATTTGGTTTAGATATATGAATCTTGCTTGTGTTTCCAAATTGAACTGAGGAAGGCCAAGCAAATGGTGAAATTTGAGTTAGGGAATTTTATAGCAGTTGCAATTCTGTCGAAGCAACATTTGGCTAAGTTTAGGGTTTAGAAGGATGGAATTTAACCTATCGGCTTCAAGATTTCTGAGGAAGCTTAGAATGCATTTTTGCATGGACATGGAGATTTAAAAATTGATTTTTGCTACAATTTGGATTTTTGATGTGTAGTGCTACTTCTTCTAATTTGTTGGTGCCTGAGTAGGGTGGAAATTGTTGCCCTAGTCTGTAACTGAAGTTTTTGATAAGATTAGAGTTTTCTACCGCGATTGTTTCATGTTTGTGCTTTCTTTAGTTAGATTTGTTTTTTGGTTTGTGAGTAGGTAGGATTTGTTGTAGGCTAATTTTGTTAAATATTTTTGTTCATGCTTGAAGTTATGGTGAAAAGATTACATTTTTCAAGTTCTTGTATGTGGTTAGATGTAGGTAAGAGTGGATGTGGTGCATGACTTTCGAAACTTTTGAAAAGTTCTGTTCTAAAAGTTTCAAAGCAGCTAAAGCAAAAGAACCATATTCCTGGAACTTGAAGAATTTGGATGGGTTGTTTATTTATGAAAACTGTAGTGCAGTACATAGAAGCTCTAATTACTGAAGCAAAGGAACATGACGTAGCAATAATCAACACAAATGTGTCAAGAAATGTCTGAACCAAGCTCTCCTAATCAACTGAGCGCATGAACAAAATCCATATTATTTTTGTGTGAAAAAGGACATGGTTTTCACCACTAGTGAGTGTAGTTCTGTCTAGTGTTTGTTTGATATCATTGATAGATGTACGACACTATTGTATTTTTTGCATGAAGTCACGGCCTTCTTGTATTTGATGAAAGTGTATGCACTGTATTTGTGCCAATAGAAGATGTGCTTTTTGGCTTGCTGCAAAGCTTGAAAATTTCTGCCATGCCTTATGATCTTTAGGATTGTTTTTTGCAGCAATAGTATATTACTTGAGCATGTGTGGAGTGCGTCTTCTTGCATGTGAAGCTTCTTGAATGGCATGGGTCAGTAATGTAAGTCAAAAGTATTGAGAAGGAGTAATAAATAATCGCAATATATGTTATCTTTCACATTAGAATGGACTATTCCTTGAATACTTTGTCCTCAAAGAATCTTAAAATCTTGGTAGATTAGAGCATTATCCAAGGAAGAAGGCATGTAGTACACAATGAACTCGTTGTTAATAGGAGGTCAAATGATAATGTTGTCAAGATGGTGGTATTCTAACATTGAAATGATGAAGATATTACTGACAATTTCATAATCCAAAACTCATGTATTGGCATGATTGAAGAAGGTTTGGAGTTTTTGGCTTCTGTGAGTTCATGCAATTATTGAACAAGAGTGTAGCCACCAAAACAATAGGAGGGTCTGAAGGTTCTGGTTTAGATTTCACTGTTGGATGTGGAGTCATGTAATTCTGAGGTCGTCAACACAGTAATAGTTATGTTGCAATTTTGAAGGTTCTATATGATGTCATGTTGCCCAGAATTCCCTGTATTGTACTGTAGGTGCATTTTGAAATGCATATGTCCACGACGGTCAATCTTTCAATCTTCTGCACTCACCTTTAGAATTTATACCATTGTGCAAGATGGACATACCTTCGAAATACATGTGTGTCTGAAGACTTGGTTGCAAAAAATGTGGACCTTGGTTCTCAGTGGAGAGAGTTGGAAAAGAAATTAAGCAAGGTATGTCTGTTACAGCTTATCCCATCACCCAAAGTATCATGTGATGTGGAAGAAATTTGCATTCATTTTACCTTTCATAGTTCTACAACGTATGATAGGTAGTGGCCATGCTTAGGAAGTCATTCTAGATGTTGTAGGATGAAGAATGAGTTCGAATTTGCAGCTACAGTAAACATAAAGGCGTGCTTATTATAAACTTTGCAATTCAAGGAGGCGTTGCTGTGACATGTGCAGTTTGAGGTAGTAATTAACCAAAATTGATATAATGATTGCAGTATAGACTAATGAAAGCTTAGATTTGTTCAATTTGAATCTTCTTTGAAGTTGGGTGTCTTCAAAGTTGTTTTGAAATTTGCAAGAATATAATGTTGAACATTGTTGGAGTTCCAAGAAGAAGGTAGTGCAAATGAACAACTAGTATGAGGCAAATGTTATTGAAAGTCTTTAGTTGCAGAGGTATGTGCACCTAAAGCTCTCGTAGTGATAAACATGTAACTTATAGCTAAAGTTCCTTCTTTCATGTTGAAGTAAAATTTGATCAATGTGTGTCTGAAGAAATAAACTGGTGGTGTTCTTTATTTTCATGCTCATACGATTGACAGATTGGTGTTTAATGTGCTTTCATATGAATAAGGTAGGTGGGCATTCTATATAGTTTGAGGTTGTATATGTAATACAAACTGTACAATTTGGGGTCCATTTTCTCAAGATCATTTTTGTGACTATCAAAAAGACTTATTGTGAATGTAAGGATTTTGTTTAACAATGAGATTAAGTTTGTTGTTATGCTCTATTGATCCTAGAAATGTTTGGGCATTGCAATTGATGCTTTGTTTGTCGGTTAGCAGTTTCCATGACGTAAGCGTGCAAGGAAAATTGCACAATAGTTTCATTGTTTTGGTACTGTTTAACCTGGAATGTTTGTGTAGGTGTGGAATAAAGACCGTAAGCAGAATACAAGAATAAAAGTTTTGTTATGTGCCTCCAAAAATTGTGATAAAAGTTTTTGCTTGTATATACAACGTCTTCAAGTTTTTACAAGTACAGGTACATACCAAAATAATTATTGTTTTTGTTTTTCCTAAGTCTGAGTCACTTTCAACAAACATTCATAAAGACAATGTCTTCAGTTTAGTTTGAAATTTGTTGTTCAGTGCGTGAGAAGTTGTGCGTGCGCTTAGAATTATTTCAATGAGCAGTACTTTTGTGAAGTTTGAAGTTGTCTTTTGTTGGGGTCTTCAAGCCTACCTATTTGAAGTTGAATTGTATATCAAGTTTAGAAGTAAAGATTATCAGCTGTAATGATTAGAAACTAAAAGCAACTCTTGGTTATTTCAATATTGGGTCTTTTGACAAGATGCATTGCACTTGAATTTAAAGCTTGCATAGTGATGAAGAACATGTTTGAAGATTTTTGGTTTAGTGAACATTTGTTTAGCATTTCAAAAATGTAATGCTTCAAATAATGTGCAGATTTTCTGAATTTATAATCAAAATGGAACGTCAAGTGTTTCGACAAAATAGGAGAGTTTGGTGTATGTGCAGCGTTTGCAGGGTATTGGATGGTGGGGGAAGATTTCTTTCTCACACTTCTGCAAATTATCATGCAAGAAGAGATGCAATTCTTCAAACAAAAACCATTAATATGGATCTTGGTGTGAACAATGACATTGTTGAAGGTCAAGATGATCAAGCATGTGATACTAGAAGCTCTAGTAGTCATTGTCCTTTTGATTTTGAGATTGAAAACGAAGATTTGACACTTGTTGATGAAGAAGTTTTATTGGAAGCTGCTTACAATGTAGAAAGACACACAGTGGAATCTGTGCTTCTAATAAAGCTGATTGACATCCAGAAAATGTGGGACAATCATGAGGTGTCTTTGGAATTGCAAGGACATATGTTGAATGAATTTTTTGGGGGATTCAATGGTGCCAAAATAGCATTAGACAAGCAAACCCTAGGAAGGTTGCTTTCTCAAGTGACGGCAAATTGGAATGGACAGTTGGAAGGGGTGCAAGCACCTTCATCTTGGACAAAATTGGTGAGTACATATTCAGCATTGGGTATGATAAAACCTAGAAGATGAAAGATGTGTGTTGGCACAGAGGAATTTGCTCATGAGCCAAATGTTTATCCTCCAAGCACTGAGGACATTTATACTAGAGGTCACATAGTACAATGTCAATGTGATCCACCTTTGAACAAAAGAGATTGTTCAATGCATGCTGAGATATGCACAAATTGCAATACCATGAGGAAAAACATGATATCTTTTGACTACTTGCCAATCGCAGAACAACTTGCCCTTCTCATGCGTTCTTCTACACATTGTATAGAATTTTTGACAATGTGGAGTAACAGATCAAGGTGGATGAACAAAGATGTCTTGCAATGGCCCAGTGAAATAAAGGATTTTTGGGATGGTGAGAAATTCGGATTTATGAAGCTTTTTGGAACCCTACTTGTTCATGGGAGCTCCCTATCATTTGTCCAAGATGTGAGATGGCCCACAAGTCTTTTCCGAGGGTATGTGATGGAAAGACTTGGGATGAGGCAATGCAAATGTATTATTTTTGTTGCAAGCGGTGCCAAGAGTACATTACAACACCGAGAATCAAATGCAGAGGTGTGTACTTTTAGTTTGTTTTATGTCTACTAATACTTTTATTAGAAGTGCTTGTAGAAATTCTGTATTCCCAAAATGAAAATTTATGCTTCTTAATTGCTTTGTAATTTGTAGTAGCTCATCATTTGCTAAATTGATGACCTATATGTGCAGGTGATCCACGAAATATTGCATTGGGAATTCATTGGGATGGTTTTTTGACATCAAAACGAGGCAGTTGAAGTTGTTGGTCTGTTTCAGCGAAAGTGTTGAATGCAAGAAAAGGAGGTCCACTACAAAATTTATCTGTCCTTTTTATTCCACTTCATTCTCAAAGTGATTCAATTCATGGAAGAATGAATGATGTCAAGTGTGCATTTTTGCACCCTTTAGTAGAGGACTTGGAACGTCTATTTGTAGAAGGTTTCCAAGCAAATTTTCAGGTTCCAAATCGTTACATAAGTGAACATCTACTTCCAATGCAAAATGGATTTGTAACCATACGGGTAATGCTTATGTTAGTCATAGGTGACCATCCAACCCAATGCAGGATTGGTCAGTTGAAGTCATCTGGGAAATCGGCATGCCGCAAATGTATTATGCATTCCTCATTAAATGAGCAAGGGCAATATGTATATGATCAAAATCATATCCAAGTACGTCTCTCAATCTTTGCATTGTATTTGAAATTTCTTTATTTTATTCAATTATAAGTGTCTTTCAATGTTATGTGTTCTCATTCTTTGTTGTATAACAAATAGAACCATTTGTGCAGGTGAATGATCCCCCACGAAGACGCACAACAGATCAATTGTTTCAAAGTATTCGTGATTGGAAGTGAGCAGACACAGCAATTGCGAAAGAAATTATATGTCGAGAAACTGACATTTCTGGAGAATTAGTTCTATGGAATTTATTCCATTTGTATGACTTTGACCTTTCAAATGATTTGGTTTTCGATGTAATGCACATAGTCGACCTTAATTTATTTAAGCATTATACAACAAAGTTATTTGATGAACTCGCTTCTTTGTGTGATGATTCTTTATTGGATGAAGTTCGAAAGGTCTGTGTGCGGGTTAGCAAGAGTCGTCCGTATGAACTTAAACAAGGAAGATGGCCTTATGACCCAATCGGAAGACATTCTATGTATATGGCTGAAGAAAACCAGAAGTTCATACAATGGGTGTTGCTGCATATATTGCATATACTCTTTGGTCACATCTCTGAAGGAAGATGGTTTCTAGGAGCCTTATTAGTTGATTTGTCACATTATTTTTTCAACCGAACAAGGAATGCAGGTTGGAATGGAGTGGACCTGAATTCTGTTCAATTACTTTTTCAAGCATGGAGAATATGCTCAGAAGAGGTTGATGGATGTAATGGAGCACCTCTAGAACACGTTGCTGTGCAAGTCACTTATTGGATGATATTCGTAGATTTGGGCCTAGTGAGGTATATTGGTGTTTTGCCTTTGAGCGAGAAGTGGCTCATTTTGGAAAGATTAATACAAACAACAAACTGATGGAAACAACTTTCATCCAATATTACTCATGTAAGCTGTTTACAAGTGTAGTGCATCAGATAAGTGAAGAAAGGGATTCTCTTCATGTAAGTCAAAGAGCTCTTAAAAAAGTGCATGAATACTTAATGCATCCTGAAGGGTTGGACCAAGAAAATGTTGAAGGGTTCCATCGATGTCCTTTGTAGCATAGTAGATGTGGAATTCATACTAGTTCTATTGAAAAGGCAAAAGATATTGGACAAAGCTTGGAATTGGCAAGTAGAAGTCCTTGTGCTTCAATGGTAGCAGTGAAGGGGATTTCAATTGGACGGAAGCAAGTTCCTAAATTGGCACAATCACTAGAGATTGTGGAATATTTAGCTGAACGTTTTCACAAGGAAGAAGGATGGGTCCCTTTCATTAGCACTGTGAAGGCGGTCATGTTGAATGGGGTCTTCTACAAAGCAGGAAGTGATGTTATTGTAGCATCAAATAATGACCTTCAACAAACTCCTTATAAAGCAAGGATTCGTGGATTCTTCAACCATGATTTCATAGGTGAGATCTATACTTATTTTACTGCTGATTATTATACTCACCTGCAAGATGTATCTTATGAAGGGTTTACGGAGATATATGTGGACTTAATAGATGAGGTTACTCACATGAATGTCATCTACAACAATCGTTGGAGTCCATTTGATAAAAGTTGTATACGGCCTATAAGTTCAATACTTCATAAGTTTATGCTAGTGAAACCTGGACTATCAAGAAAAATTGCATATGATAAGTCTATGAGCATTGCATATGAAATGAAGGATAGGCAAGCAAGAAGTGCATTATTAACCAAATGTCAGACCATTTTAGATGCATAATAGAATATTATTGAATACAATGCACATGTGATTGATCAATAAATAGAAATTATAGTGTAGGCTGCTATAATAGATAGATTGTGATTTTGAAAGTGTTAGTAGAATGAAAATAATGTTTCTTTATTTGCATCATCAAAATCATGTTTGTAGTGGTGTGGTCATTTTTATTCATTACTTATATAATAGATTGAAGATTTCGACAACTTTCAAAGTGGTAGTTGCAATGGTTCATATGACTTGTCCATTGATGCATTTATATTGTACTTACTTGTATAATTGTGACCTTAGTAACCTTGGTATACACAAAATTATGTATTGAAGTACGTTGATAGAGGCAACAATTTTAAAGACTATACAATTGCTTTACTGTATAGTATCCATAGGACCAAGAAGAAGAGATGTGCCTTCACCTACCTTGTTGGATGTTGCAATGGTTTGATTAGGTTGTATTATCATTAAAACTTCATTAGGTTACATAATGCCCTTGCTTCATTCAATATCAATAGTTAGGCATGTGCTTCATTTTTGTTATTATATTTTTGTTTGGAAGCTTTACAAGCGGGATATAATTTTGTGCTATTCAAACTTCTTTTATTGGTAAGAATTGAAAAAAAATTCTACCAAATATTGTAGCAGTGAGGTTCCTCATTTCTTTTTATTTTGTTACATGAATCTTTATACACTTGTACTATTTATTCTAGTACATAGGTTGTTCATTTATTCGAGTACACAGGTTGTTCATTTTGTTCTAGTACATACTTTTATTTTTTTGCATGTGTCTTTATGATCTAAAGAAGATGCCTAAATAATGTTTTATTTGGGAACAATGTCTAGTGAACTTGAATGTCAAAGATATGTCAAGATTAAAAACAAAGAGTTGATTATCATCATTATTATTATACTTATGGTCTACTTTGTTAAAATGATGGACACTTATTGCCATCCTCAACACATTTTTGCCATGTCACTTGAATGTTTTGTTATTTATTACTAATTCAGTGCCATTTTTATAGAATGCCCTATCATTATGATGGTTTTTTACCATTTGAAGAAACTGATCGTATTCCTAAGTGAGGGGTGCTTTTCATCAATGAAGATTTCACAAAAAAACCTCAAGGCCTAACATAGTTCTTACAATGGAGATTTCCAATGATTTGTACCACTTTGAATGTTTTTTTGCACATCTATACATAAGGTTAATTTTTTTCTTAAACCATACTTCAAATAAACTTATTCATCTTGTATGCATAGAATTAATTGTCGAACACTTTTAACGATACATTTTTAGATTATAACAAGTATGGATGATGAACTTCATATACAAAAAATGCAATTTTTGAAAAAAAATTATAAAAAAGATGAATGAAGATTTGTTACCTTTCTAGCAAAATTTAGTAGGAATCCAAAGCAAATGTGGTATTTTTTAATTTGAAAATTTGAATAATAAAAAATTCTCTCAAATTTTCACATGTTCTCAAACATGAAGACTATAAAGTTTGAAGTAACCAAATTGGATTCTACAAAATTCTTAAAAAATTCATATATGCATGAATTTCTAAATTTTAACAATTTATACTGTTAAAATATTATTTGAAACATCTTAAAAAAATTAGAATTCATTCTCATTATTTTGTGTTCATTACACTACATTGAACCTTTTATTTTTAATATTGTTAAAAATTGAAATATTATTTTTAAAAACATGGTGTGCAGATTAAAGAATAAAAACATTTAAGAACTATAAATTTTCTCTCTCTCCACTACTCTTTTCAAGAAAAAACATTATATTTGCTACTTTTCCCTACTGGACTACATTCCTAGCTACTTCTTTTAAATGAATTTTGAACTACTTCTCACATTCAAAATGAAAAAATGAAAAAATGAAAAAGTATATGAACTTGTATTTCTATAAAATCTCAGTTTACAATATATTGAGATTTGTTGCACCCTCTTAAGAAATTGCAATAAAAAAGTTAAAAAAACACACATTGTATCATCTCAATTGAAGGGTTAAAGCTTCAGAAGTTACACCTAAGATGCTTAAATTTTTTTTTTAAATAACCACTACATACTTGAAAATACTTATTTTATTAATATTAAATCAGATAAAGAATTACACATGCATTTTTAAAAGTAAAGTCAATTTTTCTTTTGTAATATATGGTTTTCCTATCACTTTCATTTCAAAAGGGTAATGACTATCTAACTATCCAAACATCTTGCTAAAAGCACCTTCTCATAACATTCTAAATTATAATGATTTTCATAATTATGTGTTCCTAATGTTAAAGAAAACACTTCTCTACCATGCATACTTATAATGCATATGTGAGAAAGTGATCAAAATGTATTGTTTACCATGTCATATATTTTCCTATCATGGAGAATTTTGTTGTGTGTGTGAGAAAGTAGTAAAAATGAGTTGTTTGCCATATTCTATAGTTCAGTATGATCATGCACAATAGTAATGTCTATGAGAAAGTAGTAAAACTGGGTTGTTTCCTATGTTATGTGTTTTACTACAATCATGCAAAATAGGAATGTATGCAAGAAAGTAGTAAATTGGCTTGTTTACTATGTAATGTACTAAAATGACTGGAATTCTACATAGCAATTCCAAATCTCCACATGCTCTTACTTTCGAAAGTGGTGTTTTCCTTGGTTTTACTACATTGATAATGTAGAAAACCAAAATAATCTCCCTGTGTAAGGATCAGCATCTCCATTTTGTTTGTAGAAATTCAATGCTTAGATTAGACCAGCATATAATTTTGACTGTACTACAGGCACATGATCCTCGCCTTTGGTTGAATAGTGAACCTGATCTTATATTGCACTAAGGTTTCCATGGGGAGACCTGACTTGGACAATTCTCCTTTCAAGCATTCAGGAAACGGTCAGTTCTAGCTCGTTGGAATTTACCCCTTTCCAAGACTGCAGCAGCTCATCAAGCCGGCTACTTTAATTTCTAATTTGGAGCTTCAACTTCCATTTTGGAATGGTCGTTTGTGATTACAATCAGCAATCGTTTACATGCAACAGCTAATTTGTGATTGTGGGATTGTGTAGATCTCCAAAATATCTATAGTAGAAGATATTTATCTATAGTAGAAGATATTTAGTAGTAGAGTTGGGTTTGGTGAAGATTTACTACATATTGCGATTTTGTGGATTGTGAACATTGTGAGCACTGTAATTTATCAGTGTAGATGTTCTCATTTACAAACAGAACCCAGTCTGAAATTGTAGGTGGTAGCTAGTTTGATTGATTGATGTGGTACTGAGTTCATACTCAAACAATGGCCTGCTTTGACATCAGATGGGGGCATCTTACTCTTCAGAAAGAGTACCATCGTTTGATCAAGCAACTTCTGAAGTTTGTTGTGGGAAACTGATTAGGATGGATTTGAAATTCTCATCTAAGCTCTTGCTCCAAGTTCCCTTGATGCTCACCAATGGGCCATTGGTTAGCAAATCAATTTGTATTTTGGTGTAGCCCATGTATGTATACATTGCTTTGAACTCACTTAGCTCCAAATCAATTAATGTAAGGTATGCCAGCCCATTACCATTGACTAGGAAAAGATCGAAAACCACCAAGCACAGTCACTTTCATTCGCCATCAAACTCAAGTCACTCAACAAACTCAAGTAATAGGGTCTGCCATATAAACCCTAAAATGTGCACTTTGGGTACATTGAAGAAAGCAAAATACACTTCTATGTTAGTGGTCAGTTTTAGAGCACGGTTGCTTTTGGAGCACCCTATCTTATAATATGGTGGTGAATCTCTTTGTTTGCTCGACATCAGCAGTACAAGCAAAGTCTTTTGCCAAGGCCTTTAGTGTACTGTGCAATACAACACAGCATGGAAAAGAAATATCTTACGAGATCACTTGACAAATTTAGCTTAAGGCCCTTTCGCACTTGGCATTTGGAAACAGCAATCCTACGGAGTTAAAGTGGTCAACCAACGGTGACTACCACAGCGTGTGTGCTTGCGGGTGCAGTTGCAGATGAAGGATGGCACAATTATTGGTCATAGTAGTGACCACCTTCTTGTTCACACAAAGCGGTTTTACGTATGTCCCTGGAGTGCAATGTGAAGAGATAAGCAAGGGCATGTTTGCACTTCAAGGGAGGTGTTCTGTGGGCTCCGGGATGTTGTGCCTGTGTTACACATTGGCAAACCTGTTTGGCATAACGAATGTTGTCACTGTCTAAAAACTTTTGGACACATGTCAACGTCAATGTCAACATGGGAGGCAGTAGTGGGAGTGCTCCAATTCATGTCTCCACTTTTGATTTGTCCTTTCTATCCTTCTCTTGCACTTGGAGCTTTTAAATTGCACTTCTTCTTGGTTGTGATTTGAGAATTTTTTGGCATTCTTGTGAATTGTTGAATCCAAGTTGTGGAGATGTAGAAGGTCTTTGATTTCTTGAGAGTTAAGCTTCTTTTTTCCTAAGAAGAGTGTACATCAAAGTTTTCAGTACTTAGCCTTATTGTTGGAGGTAAGTGGATTTTATACCTTTTAACGACTCAGCAATGATCCTCTAATACGAATACGAGTTCCTGAAACTTCTGCATCTCCACTTGCAAGTCCCGTGCTCGACGTTCATCGCAAGCAAAACCTAGCGTTCTTTCCAGAAGCTATAAAGCTCCACCAAGATTTCTTTCAAAATCCATCCAAATATTCAAAGAAAATTCTGCTAATTCATGACAAAGAATCAGAAATTAGGTTCTCTGCATAGCGCGTTCCACGAGAACGTGATTGACCAAGATCTAACCAGAAATTTATTGAAAAAAATCCAAAAAAAGGGGGTAGCACTATTCTGAGAAGTGCAAGCTCCTCAAAAAAGTTTTGGGTCATTGCAAGAAACACCGACCATTTTTGGTAGCGTTTTCCAAAACTGGTTTTTGTCCAAGCTATAACTTTTGAATTTTAAACCCAATGCCAAAAACAAAAATTTTAGTTCTAGAGTTTTTGATTGTAATACTATCCTTTATTTTTGAGAAATTTTATAAAAACATTTTATATTTAAAAGTCAATTTTGTTAATTTGTCACAAAATTAGGTTTAGTGGTTTTTTATACTATTGAGAAATTCAATTTAATGATTTTCAGCTGAAATTTCTATAGCATATTCCTATAGTAGGCGGACATGTCTCTACCAAATGGTCTTTAGAAATAAATTATTTATGTCCTCCACATTCATGCAAATAGGCTTTTTTTGGCCTCCTTTGCGTGTACACTTCAAAACATTAGTGATGGTTTTGACTAATTTTTTTTGTCAAGTCTCATCACAAAGAAGTCCTTCCAAATGGCCAATTTTTAGTTTCTTTGAAAATTATTTTTCCTATTTTCTACAAATTAAAACGTCCAACAATGTATTTTCTAGGACATATTCTAGGACATAGAATTCTGGTGAATATGTCCTAGAAAATACATTGTTGGACGTTTTAATTTGTAGAAAATAGGAAAAACAATTTTCAAAGAAACTAAAAATTGGCCATTTGGAAGGACTTCTTTGTGATGAGACTTGACAAAAAAAATTAGTCAAAACCATCACTAATGTTTTGAAGTGCATGCGCAAAGGAGGCCAAAAAAAGCCTATTTGTATGAATGTGGAGGACATAAAATAATTTATTTCTAAAGACCATTTGGTGGAGACATATCCGCCTACTATAGAAATATGCTATAGAAATTTCAGCTGAAAATCATTAAATTGAATTGCTCAATAGATAAAAAACCACTAAACCTAATTTTGTGACAAATTAACAAAATTGACTTTTAAATATAAAATGTTTTTATAAAATTTCTCAAAAATAAGGGATACTATTACAATCAAAAACTCTAGAAATAAAATTTTTGTTTTTGGCATTGGGTTTAAAATTCAAAAGTTATAGCTTAGACAAAAACCGGTTTTGAAAATCGCTACCAAAAACGGTCGGTGTTTCTTGCAATGACCCTTTTGCAATGTGCAGAATTGAAACCAAAATTCTTACTTGAGTTGAAAAATAAGATTGTGACTGGACATGAATTGCATGAGGAGAGCGACAGGATTGTTGTAATAGAAGCGTAAAAGGAATGGTGGCAAACTACAGAGCTAGTGAAGAGGGAGGGCTTCACCAAGTTCCTGAGAAGCACATTGCCACGCACCTTCAAGGCCACTTACGTATCATCGCTCCTTGCTGTACAAAATCTTCATTTTGGGCTGATCCGCTCCTACCAATGAATTCGCATTTAACACTTCTCCTTAAAAAAGCATTGCCGCGGGAGACTACAAACTGCAGTCGTAGCGGCTGCCAACCATGCCTCCACGTAGGGATAGCCGCAAGTGCGGACACCCTCACTGAATGTTTCGTAAGCAAGGCATGTCATTCCGCTAGCACCAAGTGCAAAAGGGCCTTTAGAGCATCTCCACCGTGACACGCAAGAGGGACAGAGGGTGGAAAAGTCCCAGGCCTGGGGTCAATAATTGCCCCACTGTAGCACGGGGCAAGGACACAAAACCATTTTTTGGACCTCGGGCGCAAAAGAAAAGACCGGGTCCTCAAGTCTTGAGTGCCCGCAAGATGGACACTCAAAACCATTTTTTGAAATTCTTTTTGTGTCTTGAGATTTTGGTGGCTAATTAGTCAATGGCTTTTGCCTTGCTCGAGTGGCTTTGGACTTGTTTCAATGTGTCTTCTAGTTTTTGTAGCTATGGCGAGGGGTGGACATGCAAGATTTGGAGGCCACAGAGGTGGACAAGGTGGGCAAGATGGAGGAGTTGGGGGAGTTGGGAGAGGTGGCCATGGGCAAGGTCAAGGAAGGACAGAGCATAGAGAGGGAGGGTTTGGAGATCTAAGAAGGAGCATTGATCTAGGAGAAAGTGTGGGGAGAGATCCAGATCTAGAACTAGATTCAAGCCATGGAGTACAAACCTTTGAAGGAAGAGAGTTCTTCAACAATGGATCTCCACAAATTGCAACACGACTTCCAACACCTCAAGCTGCTACCACATCTTACAGAGGAGGTGCATCACACTCACCACTTGTTGGAAGAAACAGAGGAGGTGGAAGGAGAAGCAACCAAGCTAGTGGTGGACAACAACGACCACCCAATTTTAACCACGAGGAAGAACAACAACTAACAAGATCTGTGATGGCGATTTCTCAAGATCCTATAGCAGGTAATCAACAAAAACTTCATTCTTTTGGGGGACGAATTCATGAGCATTATGATGCAGTGAGGCCGGGGGAGTTTAGAACAGCATGATCGTTAGAGACAAAATGGGCACACATTAAGCACAATGTGAGCAGATTTGTTGGTGTTTACCAACAAATTCTAAAGGCCCAAGTTACTGGAACTAGTCCTGAGAATACTTTACGTATGGCTAAGGATGTGTATCAAACAAAACATGCAAAGGGATCCAGTTTTACATATGAGCATTGTTGGGTGTTAGTGAAAGATTTCCCACGATGGGCAGAGGGTTGGGTAATTGGAGGAGTGACCACTATCACACCTTCAAAGAGGAAAAACGTATCTTCTAATCAAGACTTCTATGAAGTTGGAGATGAATGTGGTAGTGTTGCTCAAGATTTAAGATCTAAAGATAGAAATCAAGTTCTTCAAAATCGTCCAATTGATACAAAAGCAGCAAAAGAAATTCAAAAGGCAGAGAAGTTAGCAGATAAGGCATTCTACAAACAAGCCAATGCTTCGGAAGTTATGGCAGCTGCTGTAATGCGGAAAGTTCAAGCATTGAAGGACCACAATTTAATTTTATTGATGACAGCTCCTGATGTTCATGGAGTTCAATCTACAACCACTCAAGAATTTATTAGATTGCAACAATAAGAGGAGTTGAAGAAGCTTCAAAAGCGTCTTGCTTCTCAAGAGCAGAAGGAGCTAGAAGATGTAGCAGCTCGTGAGGAAAAAGAACAACATCGAAAAACAAACGACATTAATAAACAAGCCATACAGGATGAACAAAATGCTAAGACAAGAAGACAGATGGAAGAGTAACATCATCATGTAGAAAACTTTGATTTCAAAGGAGAAGAAGATGACTTTGAGGAGTCATTTTCAAGAAAATCATTTTCATAGTGAGCAGGGATATGAAGAGCATGGATTTAATACACCCAATGATGTAGTAATTGGAGAGACACAACACACAGGTATGTAGTTTGAATTTTAATTTTAATGTCTTTTTTTCTCTCTTTCTTCAATGTCTTGTATTTGTAGTTTCCTCTTTATTTTCATTTTATAAACTTCACTTTATATTCAAAATTCCGTTCCATTTGTTTAATGATTTAGGTTTATTTCTTAAGTTCAAACACTTTACTAAGTACATGATTGATTTATATTACCAGATGATGGTGTACTTCATACTTCTCACCAAGAAGCCCAAAACCACTACTCAGAAAGTCAATGGGATGATCTTTCTCATGTGGATCCTACAATGCCACCTACATGGCGTATTCTAGGTAGCTCAAGTGAAAGAGATAACATTACTAATCTCTCTAATGATGACAGAGAATATGAAGATGATGTCAGTATTGGGCTTTCTTTGAACCAAACGCACTATCACTGATAGAGGTTTGGTTTTATATACTATGATTACTTATAGATTTCGTATATTGGTGTCATATTATGATTACATATAGATTTCTTATATTGATGTTGTATTATGATTACTTATAGATTTCTTCTATTGATGTAATAGAGTTTATATAATATGATTATATACATATTACTTATATTTTCCCGTTGATTAATATTTTATTCTTCTATATATACATTCAAATCAGAATATGTATGTTGTGATTGTGTCTTTGAATTTCAAAATGGACAACAAAAGAATGCAATTGGATAGAAGGGGACGTCACCTAAGTGTGCATGACCCCTAAACATGCAGAGCTTGTCGTTTTCGAATTCGCAGTGAGAAAAATTTCAGTACTACCAACTTTGAAAGCCTCCTAAGAGCTCAAAAATTGGTATTTTACCACGAAATTTTTACCAAAGCATCATCTTTAAGTTAATTATATGTATGCCAAATTTCAAGGCCAAAAGATTCACCGAAAAAAAGTTATTCAAACTAAACCAACATTGGTAGCTTTGGAAATTTTTCCTTGCTGCCGACTTTGACAGCCTCTCAAAAAAATTAATTTTTTTTTTCTGCCATGAAATTTTTGTCATGAAACAATCTCTATGTTATTAATATGTATAAAAATTTCAAGGTAAGAATTTTTTTTTAAGAAGATATGTGAAATCTCCCAATAGGTGTAGTTTTGAGAAAATTTTCACAATTGCCAAGTTTGACACCCTCCCAAGGACTGAAAAATTGGTTTCTTACCATGAATTTTTTTTGGTGAAGTCATCTCTATGTTGATAATATGTGCTTCTAATTTCAAGTTCAAATGAATTACCAAAAAAAAGATATACAAAATCTCCCAACATGTGTAGTTGTGAGGTGGAGTTTTTGAGCCCTTAGTATAGTGTTATTTTGTGGAGCAAAGTTTGACACAAATGTAAAAACTCAACCTCACAACTACAGATGTTGAGAGATTTTGAATATCTTCTTTTGGGCAAGTGTTTTGAACTTGAAATTAAGAACATATATTATCAATATAAAGTTGATCTTATTCAAAAACATTCATGTTAAATAGACAAATTTTCAGCCCTTGGGAGGGTGTCAAAGTCGGCAATAGTGAAAATTTTCTCACAACTACACATATTGGGAGATTTTGTATATCTTTTTTTTTGGTAATTCATTTGAACTTGAAATTAGAAGCACATATTATAAACATAGAGATGACTTCACAAAATAAAATTCATGGTAAGAAACCAATTTTTTCAGTCCTTGGGAGGGTGTCAAACTTGGCAATTGTGAAATTGACTAGTTTTTGCATGAAGAATTTATAACTACTATTTGACTAGTTTTTGACACATATTCAAAATTGAAAAATTGAAAATGGAACTTTATTGTTATTATGCACAATTCATATTGTAGAGCTTCCCAAAGTACAAGTACAAATAAAATTGTAATCATTTTCTCTCATGTAATTTACGTTTCTTCTACTCTACAATTTCTTTTACACCACATACTCTAACATTGACATCTTCTCCAGGTTCTTACTCTTTATTAAGTTTTTTCACTTTATCTACCAAACTCTTAAGGACTTGGGTAGAGGTTCCAACACGAGTGAATCCTGAACGTGTATTTGATGATGATGTTGCATGGAAGTCCATTTTAGCATGCCATATTATTTCAACTACACCATTACATTTCCCAAAATTGACATATACTTTGTAGCTAGGTACAATGAAATGTCCCCCTAAGCATTGAAATCCATCACTATGTCTTGCTAGTTTTCCATTTTCCGATATAGTAGGTGCCCATATTCCATACACATAAGAGCTATGATCTTCATCTCTATGAAATGTATTACTAAAGTCTTCAATTGTGTATGTAAGGGTACTTGTGAAACCTGCTGAATGTTGTTGTAAATCAAAAAATTCAGTTTGGCCTAAGAGTGGAACACCAACTTCCAATGTTTCATCAACCATTTTTTTATGTAGGCATGGTGCAAGTTTCATGAATTTAGACTCATAGAAACTTTCAATCCATTTTACCAAGTGCACTTGGTCTTGCTCCCAATCTTCTATAGTGGCTTCATCCTTTTGAATGCTACGTCCCATGACATAATGTCCCATGGTCTTTCCACCATTCATCCCACCTCTCCAACCCAATCCAAACATTTTACCACTGAGTAAAGGTTTATTCTGCTTTATGAAACCAGAGTTACCTTTCCTCAATTTTGAGAAAGAAGTAGTGAGTTTTTCAAAATCTTCACACTGTTTTGAAGATTTTGTGTCTTCAAATTTGGTGAAAGAGGCAACAAGAACTATTTCCTTTGTATTCTTGTCTTCAACAACTACTATATTTTTTTTAATTCACAATAATCTTTGGGAATGATGTCCATAGTCTTCCCATCAAGCTGACTATCTTCTAAATTACGACGCCGAGAAAGCAACAAACAATCATTTCCATAATGTTTACCTAATTTATCAAAAATTCTATTTTTGGCTCTTTGAAATTGTACTTTAGCATGAGCTCTATACTTCTTAATGGCACCAGTTGTTCCTCTTCCTTTTGTCATTGTAAAAAGAGAGTAGACCCTATGAAGTCAATAAAAGTTTTTCAAACTCAATAACGACAAATAACTCAAAAGAAGTTTTTCTTAGTAAATGTAAATAATGTTTTGTATATATTCTTGTATTTCTTTTATACATGTATGTTCCAAAGTGAAAGTTGTCTTTTACTTTAAGATTTTTTAATTTTATAGAACTCAACAATAACCTTCAAGTGAAAAGTAAAAGGAAATTTATTATTAAATCTCTTTAATTTTTTTTGAAATGAAAATTAGTTACTAAAACAACATGTGGAACCATTTCTTAAAGAAGAATATTTGGTGAAGAGAGAACTTCAATAATTTAATCTAATTCATGTGAATAGTATGAACTTAGAGTTTTAAGAAGAATATGATCACCATCATTCATGAATGTGAATTCCAATGTCTTATGATGAAAATAGAAAATATTATACTTTCACACAATACTAAAAAGTGAAATTAGGTTATCTCTAATTACTTTTTGAATAGAAGACACTATATAAATAACTTGTCTTGCTATGTAATTAAACAATATTCTTGATATTTTAGTTTAAAAATATCCATGTGTATAAATAAGTGTATTTGTAGAATGAGTAGTTCACTTCAATGGCAACTTCTATTAGGTAAGTCAACCTAATTTTACTATGTTGTATATAAAGAACAAATATTGTGTAATAAATTACTTTTAGTGAAGATGAGTTTCAAATTATTTTTAGAGATAACTTCCATATGGAACAATTAGATTGGATATTCAAAATGCAAAATTTTATTTTTTCCATTGAAAATGTTAAAAATAAAAGTGAAGGTTCTTATAAATATATATAAAATGAATATATATAAATATATATTTTCATTGTACAAAGGTGTTTTTTATATAATCCAAATTTTATTAATGTAACTTACATGTAAGTATTGTTCAACTCTTTAGAATAGAGTTTTGTTTTCTTGTTTTATTTTGTTTTATAATTTTGTGAATTTATTTTAAATATGTGGTGTGTGTATTGTTGAAATGTTTTTGACCAAAGTGTCTCCATGAACTTGGAGGATTCAAATTAAAGGTAGGTTTCTAAAAAAACTAATTTTTTTTTTAAATTATTATTTATGAATGATATATGTATCTTCCCCTTATTCCCAAGTATGTGGTGTATGCATTGTGCAAAGACGGTTCTCCAAAGCATCTTCACATACTTGGAAGAGATAGAATGGGGAAGGCTTGTAACTTAACTTTTTTTTATTTAATTTTGAATATTGCTTATGATTAATTTATGTATCCTCCCCTTGTTTCAAAATATATGGGGACTGCATTGTGCAAAGATGGTTCTCCAAAGCATCCCCATGTACTTCAAAGTGGTAAATTAGGGAAAGGCTTATAATTGAACTTATAAATCATTTTCATTATTCTTTATAAATTATTTTTGTTTTTATATTTGTTTATATAAACACCAAAATTAGGTGGATGGAAAAGTTAAGAGTTTGTTTAAAACTCTGCATGTTTAGGGTTCATGCACATTTAGGCGACGTCCCCTTCCATTCAACTATATTATTTTGGTGTTTATAAATATTTCTTTTATGTGAAATCTAAGAAAAAAAATAGATGCAATGGTGGGTTCTAACATTCATCACTTCTAAACGTTAGAAGTGTTTTATTGAGAATAATTGAAGATGAAACTTTTATAGGTTTAGACAACAAAAAGATTGATTGAATCTAATTTAATGTATACATTATTTCTGTAAACCACACTCACTCAAATGAAAAGAAATATACAATTCAGTTTGAAATCATAAAGTATATGAGTTTATATCATATTAGCTCCTTTCAAAGTCTACAAGTGCTCAATAAGGTCACCTCTTAATCCATAATGAGTATTAGCATCTTCTATCTCCCTAGTACCTATAATTAAGTCATCAAATGTCAATCCTCTACCATATGGTAAAACATTTTCTGTCTGCAACTCTCCTATTATATCCTCTAAGCCCTCTACATGTTGTTCATCCTCTACTATCATCTTGTGAAGGATGATACAAGCAAACATAATATTAGCTATGGCTTCCATACTCCACTGCCGACATGGATTTTGAATGATAGCAAAACGGGCTTGGAGAACACCAAAACAACGCTCCACATCCTTACGGACTGTCTCTTGTCAAGAAGAAAAGTATTTCTTCTTCTCATCAGTTGCCTCATGGATACTTTGAACAAAACAAGTCCAAGGAGGATAGATACCATTGGTCAAAAGATAATAGCACTTGTAATGGCAACCATTGACAATGAAGTCCAAACCTTGGCGCTCACTAGTCAACATATTATTTATTAGAGGAGAGCAATCCAAAACGTTCAGATCATTATTAGATCCTGGCAGTCCAAAGTAAGCATGCCATATGTGTAAGTCCTCAGTGGCTATAGCCTCAAGGATAATAGATTTTTTGCCACACCTATCTCCAAAATCTCCTTGCCAAGTCACAGGACAGTTCTTCCATTCATAATGCATACAATCCAATGATGCAAACATACCCAAGAATCCTCGGGCTTCATTAAGGGCCAAATGTTTGTTGAAGTCTGCAGTGGTTGGTTGTCTCAAGTAATGTTGTTCAAAAATCTCACGACTTGCCACACAAAACCTCTTCATGGACTCCATTATTGTTGTCTCACTTATGCGGCAGTATTCATCAATGGCATCTGCACAAACACCATAACATAACATACGCAAAGCAACGATCATCTTTTGATGTGGAGATAATCCCCAAAGCTCAAATGCATCCCTCTTCTGCACAAAATAAGAATCATGAACACAAACTTTGTCCATGATAGATACAAACAATGAGCAGTGCATTCTATAGCGTTGTCTAAAGAGAGAGGGGCCAAACACGGGGGATTCACAAAAATAATCCTTAAACATCCTCTCATGCATCTCTTGTTTATCTCTTTGAACATTTGGGGCTTTTCCCGGACGAGATCCTCCCATAGAAGGCCTAATGAATCTTTTGTTCACCCTAAAACCCAAGCCCAAGCTCAAATTGAAAGCCAACTCTTCCTCTTCATCACTATCATCAAATACATTTCTACTAGCAAGTACGTTAGTCTTCCAAGCATCCATCTTAAAACACCCCACTAAAAATTTAAAAAACAATAATACAAGAAAATTAATAGATACATGTACAACAAATAAGTGTGTTGTGAAACAATCCAAGACAAAATCCCTTAAATGGCACAATGGAACACACTAGAATGACACTGGAGAGAAGCAATGGAGAGGAGCAATGGAGCAGTGGGGTGGAGCGGTGGTGGAGCAGCGGAGCAGGGGAGAAACGGCCCTCAAATTCAAAAATCCAAAAAAAAAATATAATATTAATTGAGTACTATTTACTTTTTCAGCTTTTTCATTAATGGAGCACTCAAATTGTGACTAGGCCGGGCCCATGTTGCGTGTCACAGTGGGGCTCTTAGAATCTTGCATGCCCGCTTGGCAATATGCACACGGGAAAAGTCATTCTTGCGTGTGCATTGGTCTGTGTCACGGTGGAGATGCTCTTATCATGAGTGCACGTGTTGGTACTTGACCAAGTTGCATTCAAATTGGAGGAGCATTGTGGTAATGTGTCACATGCAGATTGGATAGCCAATCTGGTGGTAAGCTTATACCATAGTATTCATTGGATTGGGAGTCTGAGAAGATGTTTATTAAAGGTTTGAACCATCTCCGTTGAAGTTGCTGTACAGCAGGGTAATGAATCTCTCTGGATGACATCAGCAGTACCAACAATGTCTTTGCCAAGGCCTCCAACATCCAGTGCACATCAGTGATCCCAGAACTAGTTTATGGAATTTAATGCAATATGCCACCTTCAAGACAAACTTTGGCTAGCTTGAGAGTGAGTAATATGAAAATAAAATAGAAAAGAAAGGAATTTGCAAGTTGAAAGGGATTGTTGGGAGTATTAAAGGTACATTCTCACATAGCATTTGATAACAATGCTCAAGAAAACATAATACCTTTGACAAAGATCAAAAGGTATAGGTTGTATAAAAACATTTGTTTTCAGTTAGTTTGGCATTGGTTCGGCATAAGTGAAGTTATCATTTACTTAGACTTGGGGCATAATCTTCTAAAGTCTCCACAACGGCTACCACTACATTTCTTCTCCACAATCCTCATCCAAAAAGTTCATCCACATCATGGAGAAGAATGTAAGCACAATACCAATGGCACTTGACCATTTGCCATAGACAAATAAGTTTGATGGATACATGAAGTGAACACTTCATTGACAAATGTGAGAACATTGGGTGGGGATGTCATTTTTATGTCCATCATAAGCTTTCAAAGGATATGAGATAATTTGAAGATGAAAGCTTAAGTGCTCATTATCAAAAAAGTTGGAATTGCATTTGGAGTAGAATTTTAAACCTTTAAGCATAGAAGAATATCCTTTTTAAAAAAAATTGAACTAAGAGAAGTTAGAAAATCAAGTTAAATTAAATTTTCAAAAATCCATTTTTAATTTTGAGCCTTTAATCAAAAGTTATGAACAAATTTTAGAGTGGGATGTTAAACTTTTAAAATGTCAAGGAAAATGTCCCTTCCAACCCCTCTCTAAAATTTGTTCATAACTTTTGATTGGAGACTTTAAATATAAAATGGATTTTTGGAGATGAATGTTAACTTGATTTCTCAACTTTTCTTAGTTCAAATTTTTTTGAAAAAAATCATTCTTCTATGCCTAAATGAGGTCTGAAATTCTACTCCAAATGCAATTCCAACTTTTTTGACAATGAGCAATTGAGCTCTTACTAATTTTCATTTACATATCCCACATGGATTGTTTTACTTTCTACCACCCCTCTTGTATATTAAGAGCTTGTTTTCTTCATGAAAACCCAAAATTGAGAGTGGTCCATCAATTTCTGCCAATATTGTCTCCTAATTACTAGCAGTTGTTCGTAGTTAGTTGCCCATCTAGAGTCCGATTAACTAATAGTGCTCCTCACAATTTAGAATCTAGGTTTCCTTCTAATTGAGGTGCTAGGTAACATTTTCTGGAATTCTCGTAACTACGTGAACCATTCTTTTCCCTTGCCAGCTCGTTGTCCAACGAGGATAGACATTTGCTAAAAAGCGGAATTGTGAACACATATGATTCTCTTTCTAACAATGCCCAAAAGACTCCAGCCTAACGCCAGGCGCGAACGTACCATAAGGTAAGGTGTGTTGTAAAATGGACCCTCTCTTTCAGATGAACCCTAGCTTTAGGGGGAGAATGGAGATTAGGTGATTCTTGAACGAACCACTTTACCAATTGAATGCATCGAGGAAAAATTATTTTTCTATTACAAGAGTCAATTTTAGTCTTTGATTTCTGCATGACTCTTCACAAGTTGCAAGTGGACAGATTTTGAGAGACCTACGGTTACAAATAGGTGCCTAGCTATGTCTTTAATCTTTGAAAATTTTAAGTAATCCAAAAATACTTGAAAAAATACAAAACCACTTGTTAAAGGTTCCATGTCTATTTTTTTTTTCTAAAAAATGATATAAAAATACTTTTGTCCACAAAAACCTATGAGAAAAGCAAACTAGCCCTTAAATGGTTGCTTTTAGAGCATACTACCTTAGTATGCTCTAAAACCACTTGTCTTCTTCAACCCACCCCTATTATTAGCTAGAGAATGGAGATGAGGTGATCCTTAACCCTCATTGTCTAAAGGGACCAAAAGTACTCTCAGAGAATTTCAAGTCCAATTCAAAGTAATGTAGCTTTTACATCAGATGTCCAAATTGAATAAAGCTTGTTGAAAAATTTGTACTCTCTTTTCTAGTTTATCTAGTAAAATTGTTTCAAGTCCAATTCAAAGTAATGTAGCTTTTACATTGGATGTCCGAATTGAATAAAGCTTGTTGAAAAATTTGTACTCTCTTTTCTAGTTTATCTAGTAAAATTTTCAAATCAATCAAAGATGTGCTAATTTCTTGGAAGCCAATTAAAGTTCATAGATTCAATTTGAGTTCACCAAATTACATTTGAAGACTACAACTTTGGGGGCATGTATCTTCTTCATCCAATGTTAGTTTTCAATAAAATTTATTGTATTATGTTCCTTGAAAGTGTAGTTACTGTGGTACAATTTTCATGTCAATCCAACTTGTTTTGAATGTTTGGGAACAATTCAAAAATCAAAATCTTGACATTTTTGGATTATAGTCAAGATTATAGTAAACTTCAGCAACTTGTTTCTTCTTTTCACAGTGTCCATTTCCCATTTTAAAAAATTTGGAAAAGTTGCACACACTAGCCTAGTTTATGTGGCTAAAATTTCATATCAATCCAAAAAATTAGGAGTGATTGAGAGGCATTTTAGTAGATGAGAGTTCAACCTTGGATGTATTTTCCACAACTTTTCTTGCTATATTTTTGACATTTGAAAGCCATTGTGTAGACACAATGAGTCAATTCAATGATATTTTCTTTCACCAATGTATTTGCATGGTGGTTTTGCATCACTTTATAGTTTAAAGTTTTTTCATTTTAGTAGGTTTATAAAATAAAACTTCACCTCCAAATGTGTTGCTAGGAAAATTTCAGCATCCTTTTTCACCACTAAAATATTATCATCTTGCAATCTATGTGGCCAAATGACTCCAAATTTGATTCACGTCATCTACAACACATATACTATAAGATTGTACGATTTAGGGTCTCTTTAACTTAGTGGCATTTTGAACTATAACATTTCAAAAGCAATGATATTTTTGAACTCAAATAGGCCTTAGGTGATGAGGGGTTAAATGGACCACTTTAGCAATTGAATGAATTGAGAAAAAATTATTTTTCTATTGCAAGAGCCAATCATTGTTTTTGATTTCTGAACATCTTTTTACAAGTTGCAAGTGTACGCATTTTAGGAGACTTATGGTCACAAATAGGTGCTTATGCCTCAAAATCTTTGAAAATTGATAACTAATTCAATAATGTTTGGAAAAAATACAAAACCACTTGTGTTAGGTTCTACATCTATTTTTCTTTCTCTGAAAAATGATCTAAAATGATTTTTGTCCACAAAAACCTATGAAAAAGGTGAACTGACCCTTAAATGGTTTCTTTTAGAGCATACTACCTTAATTCTAATTTGGAGGAAGTTGCAATTTGGCTATCAAATTCTATTGTTTGTTGGAGTCTTGGTTGAAATCTAATTTTTTCAAAGATTTTTTCCAATGTACATTTTAAATATCAATGGAACAAATTTTAGCCAGTTTTACGAACGCTAATGCATATGTTGTACTTAAACAAGTTGTATTCAAATTGCAACAATATTGTGGCAATGTCAACCAACCTATAACATGTAGAATGAGTAGTTTGCCATTAACAATAAAATTTAGACTTTTTTTCATACAAAGAAAAATGTTAGAAATGAAGAGAAAAATTGAAGTTTTATTTATTTTTCAATAAAATATGAATTTGTTATGAATTCTTGAAGTGTGTTGCCCAATTGACTTGAAAGAGTCTCTAGACTATACCAAAACCAGCAAAAAAAAGGTACCCATAATAATGGTCATTTAATCACCTAAAGTAGTTACAAAATTTTCTAATATGGATACAAGATTTTCTAACATGGCTACAACATGAAGGAATAAAAAATCACTTATTGTTAAAGATTTACACTAAAAAGGTAGAAGTTCCTAATAACTCCATCACCATCACTAATAACTCCATCACCATCATCCCAAGGCATTGATTTGGGCCACTAACTAACCTCATGTAGTCCTAATCTCATTTATTAGAAAAAGTCTATCATGAATTGATATAAAATTCTAGTCAATCATTCCCTAGGTACATGTCATGGGTAATTTGCCTACCAAACATTAGTTTATTTGAACTCGTAGAGGTCCAAGGCCATTTTTCTATCAAAAAACACTCAAAACTAGCATTTTGGTTGTAATCACCAATGAAATATATATATATATATATATATAATAGAATCTAATCATAAGATCTCATACTTTACTTGTTTGAAATCATGTGGTAAAAATTTCATAAAGGGTGATTGCAAGAAACACTTGTACTATTTTCTGTCACACGTTGCGGGCTGAGTTGTTTTTTGGCCATAACTTTTGTGTTTTAACTCCGAATGACTTCAGATTTACAAGGAAGGTACTCATGACTATCCTACAACTTCCTTGATTTTTTGGTAATTTTCAAAAATAATTTACTATCCAAAAATAGGCCCAAAATAAATGTCACACTTGCCAATTTGGAGGTTTTTAGTACTTTTGAGTACCTTTTTCATATATCCTACATCAAGAAAATTATATGGAGTTCTTCCTTACATATAAATACAACTTTTCACCGAAAGGTTTTTAAAAATAATTAATTTTGTGTGGTGTGGAAGTCTATGAAGAGAGCTTCTTTTTGCTTGCATTTTGAAACATATAAAATATTATTTTTGTAACTTTTTTGGTGAATGACCATCTTCATAAAGTTCTTAAAAATGGAAACTTTTTATTTTTTGTATTTACTTATTTTTACTATTTTTAACTAATTTTTGAATCAAAAGTCCTATTTTCTTGAGATTTGGCACTTTTCAAGTTCTCCTACTTAGAGAATTTTCCTACACATTTCCTTTGGTGAAAACCTTCATTTTAGAGGTATATACATAAGTCATATTTTAAGATTTTTTAAAAATTAGTTTTCTAATTTTAAAGTACTCCTAAAGATTTCATGAGTACTATTGAAAAACGCAACAAATAGTACAAGTGTTTCTTGCAATCACCCTAAAGAATGATTGTACAAATTGAGAAATATTAGAATTCAAAGATCAAATTTTTTTTTTCAACACTAGCTTGCAATTTCAAATGACTTTGACTACCATTTGTGAAATTTATTTGCACTATGGACTTTGAACTTAAATTTTTTTGTGTTGAAGAATTGAGTTGAAAGTCTAGGCAAAAAAATTCAAAGAAACTTAATTGATTTTTTATTCTTTAAAAATTTGTTAAGTAGAAGTAGGTCAAAAATTGAAAGAAAAACTAAATTGTTAATAGCTCTAAGATGGGATTGAAATACAATAATCCCAATGGTGAGATTGTTCTAGCAAAAAAACTTAACCTTATCTAATAATTTTTTTTTAAATTTTAATAATTGCATTCAAAAAAAAATTCTATAAGTTATTTTTTCTAGAAGATCTGAAGATTAGATTGCTTGAAAAACAAGATTGTTCATAACTTTCATGTCACTAATCCAAATGGAAAGAATCAAAGCTTCACAAGTAGAAAAAAATATGATTTTATAAGAAAAAAATAATAATTTAATTTCAAGTTTTTGAAGATTTTTTTTCATTCTTGCCAATTGAAAATTTAGTTCTATTGTAAAATAACTTTTTCTCCTAAGTACTGATTGAAATAAAAAAAATATACCCATGAAGCTAACAAGTTTTTCTATATTATGAGAAAGTTTAAAAAAGTTTCATTAAAAATTGAGGTCATAGAAACCTATCCAAAATCCATTTTGTCCCTTGAGGGGACAATGGGCCTTTAGGATTTTATTAATGTATAGCAATTGGCGCTTGCTATACTACGCATGCATCATTAGAATTTCATAAGAATTTTTATGTATTAGATAGAATGCAGAACAAAAATTTCAATAAATCTTCAAATAAAAATGACTAAAATCTTTGTATAATTTTTTTTATAAGTAAGCATATGTTGAAATGTACAATAGAAATTTATTGAATGATGAATGAAACATATGCAATGGTAAATACTATAAAAGATATGCATACATTAGAATGCATTAGAAATTTGACTCCATTATTACAAAAAAATGGCAAGCCAAATTGAAGAATTGAAAAGAAAAACTTATAAATCTCAAAAACTTTGTAAACAACTTAATTGTTGTGGAATCCAAAATCACTTCAATTGAATAAATTTCTCAAAATCATTTGGTAGTAGCAATAGAAATTTGAAATTATGAAAGCTCAAAGCTCACAAAAGCACAAAATCATAGAAGTGCAAAGAAGTGTAAAGCCAAGAGAAGCAATGGATTTGCTACCTCTATAATATCATCCTATGGATCCTCTTTAATATCACTTTAATTGCAACAACTATATTATATCTATAATATCACCCATTGTAAAAAGGGATATTACACAAGTAATTGCAAACTACTATTCAATTTTTGTAATATTACATTGTGTGAAAATACGATTTCTATGTATGCATGATTGCAAATATTTTTACAAAATATTTAAAATAATTATTTTAAAGACTTATTGAAATCATTATCATGCATTCAATTCAAATATATCAAAATTTTACTAATATGTGATACAATGAATGCGTAGCATAGCAAGTACGAGCCCTTAGTGTTAATGGTAGCATTTGTAATATTACAGAGGGACTTTTGATTTTAGTAGTATGACTAGCGGTTAGCGCTTGCAATGCTACACATTCACCATTAGGATTTCATTAGAATTTTTATATATTAGATAGAATGCAGAGTAAGAATTTCAATAAATCTTCATATAAAAATTACTAAAATCTTCATATAATTTTTTTCTATAAATAAACATATACGGAAATAAACAATAGAAATTTAATGAATGATGAATGAAATACATGCAATGATGAATACGGTAAAAGATACACATACATTAGAATGCATTAGAGATTTTGACTCAATTGTTACAAACAATAGCAACCCAAATAAAAGAATTTAAAGGAAAATTTGTAAATTTCAAAAGCTTCATGAACAATTTAATTGTTGTGAAATCCAAAATCGGTTCAATCTAATAAATTTCTCAAATCATTTGGTAGTACCAATAGGAAATTGAAATCAGAAACTCAAAGCTCACAAAAGCACAAAATCATAGAACTTCAAAAAAGTATAAAGCCAAGAAAAGCAACGGAATTACTATTTTTATAATGTCACCATATTGATCCTCTTTAATATCACCTCAATTGCGAGGACTATATTATTTTTATAATATCATCCTTTGTAAAAGGTGATATTATAGAGATGATTGTGAACTGCTACTCTATTTCAGTAATATCACATTGTGTAAAAATATGATTTCTATGTATGCATGATTGAAAATATTTTTATAGAATAAATAAAAATAATTATTTTAAAGACTTATCGAAATCATTATCATGCATTCTATTCAAACATATCAAATTTTTACTAATATGTGATACAATGAATGCGTAGCATAGCAAGCACGAGCCCCTAGTATTAATGGTAGCATTTGTGATATAATAGAGGGACTTATGATTTTAGTAGTATGATAGTATGACTAGCAGTTGCTATGCTACGCATTCACCATTAGAATTTCATAAGAATTTTTATGTATTAGATAGAATGCAGAGCAAGAATTTCAAAAAATCTTCAGATAAAAATTACTAAAATTTTCATATAATTTTTTTAATAAATAAGCATATACTAAAATAAATAATAGAAATTTAATGAATGATGAATATGATAAAAGATACACATACATTAGAATGCATTAGAAATTTGACTCCATTGTTACAAAAAATGGCAAGCCAAATTGAAGAATTGAAAAGAAAAACTTTTAAAATCTCAAAAACTTTGTGAACAACTTAATTGTTGTGGAATCCAAAATCGCTTCAATTGCATAAATTTCTCAAAATCATTTGGTAGTAGCAATAGAAAATTGAAATCATGAAAGCTCAAAGCTCACAAAAGCACAAAATCATAGAAGTGCAAAGAAGTGTAAAGCCAAGAGGAGCAATGGATTTGTTACCTCTATAATATCATCTTATGGATCCTCTTTAATATCACCTTAATTTCAACAACTATATTATTTCTATAATATCACCCTTTGTAAAAAGTGATATTATAGAAATGATTGCAAACTACTACTCTATTTCTATAATATCACATTGTGTGAAAATATGATTTCCATGTATACATGATTGCAAATATTTTTACAAAATATTTAGAATAATTATTTTAAAGACTTATTGAAATCATTATCATGCATTCTATTCAAATATATCAAAATTTAACTAATATGTGATACAATGAATGTGTAGCATAGCAAGCACAAGCCCCTAGTATTAATGGTAGCATTTGTGATATTACAGAGGAAGTTATGATTGCACTCAAATTGGCTATCCAATCTAAATGCAACACATTTGTTAGGTGTTGTGGTAATGTGCCACATATAGATCAGATAGCTAATTTGAGTGCAGTACACTTGTTAAGTGAGAAGATTTGGTGAGGTTGATAGTGATTCAATGTAGAATAGATGAGGATAAATATTTCCAAGAAATCTATGATATGGTAATCTTTAATTAGTGGCATAGAATGTTTGCTCACTAGAAAAAAACCTTGTTGCCTTTAGCACAGTCTTTATGCCAGTTTTTTTTATTATAAAAATATCAATTTTAATGCAAATGGACCTATTGCATTGTGATAAAAAAAACTAGGACTTCTTGTGTATTCTTGTTCACACTATTGGATGTTACATTCACATTTTCATCATGTTTTTAAATGTTATCTCAATGCCTAGTACATCCCTTAAGTTTTCATCATGTTTATATATCATTTTGCATTCCTAAAAGCTCCCATGTTCCCATGATAATGTTCCCATATTTTCTTAATGTTTCCATAGATTTCTTTTATAGATTTTCAACATGCTCCTTAAGTTTTCAATAAAACATTCTTGAACTTTACACAATCCCACATTATTTTTTTATATATAAAAAAATTAGCATGGCCATTTATATCTATCAAAATATTCATCAGTAAAGAATCTAGAAAGATTATATTTACAAAAAACAACTATTGTCTATGAGTGAAGAATGGTTTTGCCTTCATCTAGTCTAAGATGATTGTTGCTAGGATGCTAGACTTAAGTGGGAATTTCATTTCCATCACTATAAACCATTGTGAATATTGTGGTTGAAGGATCAAATTTTACTATGATAATTCATCCTAAAAATATAGATTAGAAAATTTGTTGCTATTGTTCTATAACTTCTAAGCAATTCATTGGATATTTTTAAAAGAAAAAAGATTGTGATACATTTTAATACACATTTTTTTAATTCTAAAATAAATAAACATTCCTAAAGTCAATATTTATCTTTATTGTATAAACAAAATATTAAGTTTCAAAAAATAATTGTAATATCTTTCAGAAGGCTACCATTAATTCAATGTCTATTTTTTTCTAAAAACCTACTTCAAATAATTTAAGAAACTTCCAAGTTATTGTAGATACATATGAAGTTTTAATTTTTCATGGACTTTCTCGGTCCATGAGAGGTTAATTTTGAAAAATTTGTCCATCACATGCACTAAATATACACAACCTTCTAAATTGAAATTTGAATTATCTTAAAATTTATTTTAGAACTTGATGAACTTCAAAAATTTCATTGTGAGCTTCACATTTTTAGAATGATAGCTTAATCCCTCAATGATGTTAGGATTAGCCTATGGTTTATGATATGAAAAACCTACATACTTAGCTGCCTAGGCATTAAAAGTTGAGTTTAAACCTCTATACTATTATGACAAAGTTCACATGAAACACAAAACTATATTATAGTAAAAAAAAATTTAGAAACCAAGAATTATCACTAAGTTGATAATGATGTGGCAACCTTTGAGCTACTACATCACCACGGATGATTACATTTTGCAATAAATGGGACTTTTCTTATTGGTGAGAAATTTGGAATTTAGAATTTTTTTGGATTTCTTATTTTCTACTTGCTACACAATTAGTAAGGAGTCGAATCATTGGCCTCCAAATGTGCCAACATTTATGTTAACTTTAACCCTTTAATACCCAGGTAGTTGAATATGTACTAGATTTGTTTGTATTGTTAACCATAGGCCAATTTTTATTGATTAGGGGTTAAGATGCATTGCTATGATCATATATGGATCTAATCTCAAGAGGATGGTTGTTAGACATTGTTACAATCTAGCCTCATAGCGTTTTAATGTTCAAAATTTGAATAATGAATAAAGAGGTTCCAAGGGCTTTTTTAACCATAGAACTTCTCATTTATTCAAACCAATCCTTGACTTTTAAAAAACCACACTTTTTGTATGCTGAAATTGAGATCACATAAGATAGGTACACCCAAATGTGCCACTGACCTTAAACTGCCATCTATACCGTATGTACATCTCCAAAATCAATTCTGCACCTATGTGGAAGAAACGCTTTTAGAACCAAACTTTGTTCCTTAATAACTTTTGCATACAGTATCCAAATGCCACGTTCTCTGGTGCGTTGGAACCTCCTTTCACTTGCCAACAAGAACATATGAAAATTTGACCAGTCTAATAATAGAAAATAGGCTCAGTAGCAAAAAGTGGCGGTTTTGGGTGTACCTACATTATATACACGCCAAAAGTATATGCCACAAACACGCCAAAATTCATGAAAGGATTCAGGCGCCACGGGGCTACGAAAGCAACAACACCACGGACCGATACATTTCCACGCGGAGGGCTCTCAAGGTGCCCGCAATTGGCACCAAGCACAGCGAACAAAAATCCTTGACATTTAGACATTAGTAGCAAGTACTATGAAATGGAACAAGCTTGAAACGCTATAGTAACTCTTTCCTCAAACCCCCTGGAGGGCAAGATCGAAGAGTCCAGACGCACAAGCAGAACAGCCGGAGTCCATCATCACCGATCATCCAAGTTTCGTTACATCGATCCTTCGAGTGTTTTCTACGGTACTCGTGAGTGAAGCGTTTTGCGACAGTTGCAGGAGATTTTGGTATACTGTCTTGGAAAGGCAACGAAAAACTGTGCTTGTACGTTCTGCTGGAGCTAGGTGAAACCGTACGTTGCAGGAGGTTTATATTGTTTGGATTCATTTGAGTTAATTACTTTCTTGGCAAGGAGAAGGAAAGCTGTGTCAGTGCGCCGTTGCCATTGCAAAGCCTAAGGTGCATCGAGTTTCGTACTTTGGGGGTTCAGTGCTTTCTTTCGTACTTTTTAGTAATTAAAGCCTTGCCCATATTTTTCGGCTGTAGATGCAACAGTTGCTGGAGGTTTTAGTTGAGTTTCTTCTATTAGCAAGGTGTTGGCAAGTAGGAAGATTGTGCCACAGTGGCGCCAAAGCCGCGACCCGTCTTCTGAAGTATTGGAGGTAAATTTTCTAAAGAGCTCTGTGTTTCTCTTGTTTGGTTATTTTGATGAACACAAGATCACGATCTGGAAGAATTCAAGCACAATTTTGGCCGCAAGTTACTTTTTCTTGCTCAATGGCTCCCTTGTTGATAGCTGGTAATTTAAGTAGCTTGAGACAAAGTACTTGCACTTGGACTATCAATTGTGTTGAGGCTTCGTGTGTGGTGGATACAGTTGATTATATTGTTCAAACGCCCCTTAAATTGACAGGGTTCAATTGGTTCAGCATTAGTCATAGCGTAACAAATTGGTTAGTTTCTTTGCATAAGTGCTTAGAACTACAGTGGCAACTTATTCGAATATGTTTGTGGAGTAAAGCTTAGGAGCTTGTGCCGATGGAGCTTTGCATCAAGAGTACCCTACTGACTTGATTCATCCCATCTTTTGGGTTTTGAAACATAAATTTTTGGTAGTTCGAACAATACAAGGAGGGTCCCCTATTCTTCACTCGTCCTCTGGACTCTGTTGAAATTAGTTTAGACTTGCTAATTGAGGGTAAGACAACCAGTCTGTTAGCCAGTGCAATTGAAGTGGCGCCCTTTCTCGTGGAAGAGCTGTCCGTGCAAGAAGAGTCTGTTGTAATAAATAAGTGACAATCCTGAGTACCATCGTGTGCTCTTGTTTTCATTGCTCAACCTCTTGGATGTGTATATGTGCAGGTTAGCTAAGCTTTTGTACCCTTGACATATAACCTGAAGTGTATTTCAAGGAGCTCGTGCACTTCCGCCTCATGGAGCGTCTCCGTACCTATTTTTGGCGATTCGCCGTAACAGATGCACCCAAGGCGGATGAGCTACTCAATCTCTGCAAAGAGTCAATACAAAAATTGTCTGCTCCAAACTTGAATTCGAGTACTGAAGACGACAGAACTGAAGATTATCTGATGAACAGGCACCAATGTGCTTTTCTCGTTGGAAGGCTTACAGAGACTCGAGGTAGTTTACAAAAGATTCAAGTCTCACCCCTTCTTGATGAGAAAACGATTCCAGTGCTTGAAGAACTTCACCAGGTGCTCCTGGACGTGGAGACGGTTATCAACACCAGCCGCATCACTTCTTCACAATGGCCAAGAGCAGCCATTGAACAAAGCGACATGAAGGAGACCTTTGCAAGGCTACTTTACGGAGTTCAATGGCATGTGTCTGTTCTTCTGAGCATTCTTGTGGACAACTCTCAAGAGTCTTCCATCACATTTGAACCAGCGTTGTGCGAGGGTCAGCTGAGTATAGGGGACGAGTTTGCTCTGCTGACAGCGATGAAGGAAGATGAGGAGAGCCTCAAGGACCGCCTCAGATCTGTGAAGCTGGACGATCCAACAGAGGAACGGCTTGCAAATGGGTTGCTTAAGCTGAAAATGCGATGCGAGGAGGAAGATCATCTGAATCCGTCATACCAAGTGCCTAAAAATAGTGAAGCTTTGAAAGACTCGGAGTCATCATCAGTCGCCGACGATTCAACTGGCTTCAACTCATTCCCTGATTTGATATTTCTGAATCCTGAAGATCTTGATCTCACCGGCACCCTTTTAGGTAAAGGTACATCAGCGGAGGTGAAAACAATGAATCTTATGGGCGGAAAGTATGCAATTAAGATTTTCAAAACGCCCAACACAAAAGAATTTGATCAAGAAGTGACTGCGTTACAGAGATTGGGGCACCATCCTCACATAGTACGCCTCCTGGGCTACTCTAAGGAACGTAGAGTATGCTACCTTGTCATGGAAGAAATGGACAAGGACCTGCATACTGTTTTGTCCGATATTTCTCGCTACAGAGAAAGAAAGAAACTCACACCTACGCGTCCTCTTTCAGATGTGCAAGCTGTTGCCTTGATGCTCCAAATTGGGGAAGGTGTGAAGTATATTCACAGTAAGCGTATGGCGCATCGTGATCTCAAGTCTGGGAACGTCCTTGTGAACCTTGCACATCCTTCAAGCAGGTCCACTTCCAGAATCAGTTCAGTGAAGATTGCTGATTTCGGTCTGACTAAAACCAAAAACGCCACTCAGACATCTTCAAATCAGACTCTTAATCAAGGTACCAACAAGTGGATGGCACCGGAGGTCATACAAGGAGAAGGTAACCCGGAGCAGTACTCCAGGTTCAACCTCAGAAAAGCTGACGTGTACAGTTTTGCCATCATCTGCTCTGAGATTCTGACTGGAGAAGATCCTTATGATGATGATCTATCCCTCAAACAAATGAAGGAGGAAGTGAAGGTGGGCACGTTGAGACCAAAACTTCCAAAGGAATGCCCTCCAAAGTTGACTGCTCTGATTGAAAGATGTTGGCATCCAATTTCTCATGAGCGGCCACTATTTCCAGAAATTTGCAAAGAACTGAGGTACATCAAAGGGTTACTTCTGAGAGGTGAGCTTCTGTCGATGAATGGCACTTAGTAATTACAAGTTTGGCATGTTAATATTGCAGAATGTGGTAACAATTTCGAAAGTATTAGCACATTTTCTAATTTCGAGGACTAGTTTTGTTTGCCCGTCAGCCCGTGTATATGTTTTGTAGGTGATCCGGCAAAGTTGGAATTACAAGATATTCGTCCACTTGGACCACTGGGAGCGGCACAGGTTAGCCATGTTGTGCACTAATCTGAACATGTGTTGGTGTGGAGTACGAACTTGATAATTTGAATGACTGATGAAACAAAAAACAAAGAGTTGTTGTATCTCAAAGAAATTTTTTTTGTTATTAAGAATGGAAGCAATCTAACTGGATATTGCATTGCGTAAGGCCGGATTTGAGTATTTGGGATATGATGTGATAGCTTGTGAAAGAATGCATGAATTTGTGGGTATGTACGTATTAGCTCGGAGGTATTTGAGCGAGATTTTTTAACAGTAGGTTGGGAATGTGGTGCATTTATCATACGAACAGATTCAAGGACCTTGGGGAGGTGCTAGTGGTGATAAATTTTTTGATGTGGGCACCTCTATTAGTCGGATGAAGTTGAGATACTCATCTCCAGGATTATTTGGTTCAATGGAGGTGGAGTATAACTTAGCTGGTAGAAACTTTGTGAAGAAATACTCTACTGTCGATGGACACCTATCTAAAGAGGTAAGTTACTATTTCTTATGAGTTTCAATGAGTTTCATATATCGTATTATCAATTAGAATTAGTTTTTTGGAAAAAAAAATCCTCTTTTTCATAATTATGCATTTTTCTTAAACATCAAAATTGTAGTCATTCCTTAAATTTGAATCTCTAATTAGGATATAAGACATCAGTGTTGTGACTTTTCTAATTAGGATCTAAGACATCACTGTTGTGACTCCAGATAGTGTTTGAACCCTTTGAGTTCATCACGCATATCAATGGATTTGTGTCCTACACAGACTTGCATATATATGGTACAAATCAAATAGCTCCCTTTGAGGTTATTGTTTCCTTGACTATCCATACCAATATCAAAAGTTATGGTCCTTTTGGCGATGAAAAGGGTGAGCCATTCATCAGTGCTATTGGTAGAGTAATTGGGTTTCACGGAGGGAGTGGTACTCTTCTTGACCGCCTTGGTGTTGTGATCATTCCTAGTGATACAAGTTGAGCAGATTACCCAATGATCACCATAAATGCAGACAACTATTCAATGTCATCATATTGTGAATAGGTGAGCTAACTATTGCAACAACTACCCACTCTTCAAATTCCATATTTTTGGCTTTGTTGAAAGTTACTTCAATATAGTTTGGCTCAAAAAGATCCACTTCCAAAATAAGAACCAGCTCATGAAGAACGAGCTTATGCCAAAATTCATATAATACTTCTTTTACTCCATTTTCTACAAAATTTTAATATGCTTGCAATGCATCAAAAATTTAGATGACAAATTTACTTCCCATGATCTACTCAAAAGTACTACACAACACAGGAGAGCCCAATTTGGCCAACTTGGTCCAATGGAGAATTATCCAAACCATTGTCGAGATCATATTCTGATTTAGCATAAAGAACACTGAGCAGTTCAAGCCACACTGTGCGACTGTCTCCACTTATTCGAACAAACTTGATGTGTGGATAGCCTCAACCTCAAGAACACGATCAAATCTCTGTGTCCATGGACATCTGCACTCATAAATACGAAAACATTCAAGCCTACCCCCATTGGTATTGTAAAAAATTGATGTACATGTGCTTCCAAAAAAATCATATGTATAGAAAAATGTAAATATATATGATTAATTTGAATGGAATCTGAAGATCCTTGATGAATCAAAGATTTGAGATTTCACTTACTCCATCATCATAGATGATTTATTAAGGAGTTCTATCATAAATGATCTGTAGGTTGCAATTTAAAACATTATTGCATCTATTTTGAGTAGATTTGAAGATATTTGTCATGATACCCAATTAATACAAATAATTTTTATTTAGCAACTAAAACTATTATTTTTACCACAATCTTTTTGAATCCAAAATGTTTGCTTGTAAGGGCATTTACTTTTACATTTTTTTGGAAATAGGTGAATTAGTATGATGTGAGGACAATAATTTGATACTAATAATTTGAGTTATTTTGAATGAGTACTTTTAATTGAAATCCAATAATTTACTAGTGGATCAAATGTATATGATCAAAATATTATAGTTAATATATTACAAATAATAAAAATATATATGACCAAATTTAGACAAACGCATATGATGAAAATAAAATTATGACATGTTACTATTGTGAAAACAACTAAAATAGAAAATTTACTTTAGAAGACTCTTAATCTTACACTCATATTTCATACCAACTAATTTTTAAATTTTTTCTTGCTTTTAGTTCACATGTCTACATAAATAGATTTTCATGGAGGTTCAAGCCAATGCATATTGGTTGCAAGCACTATTTGATTCATGGATGTCCTTTGTGTTTCCAGAAGTGCTAACACTTGAATTTGATACTGTCCATTCTTATTACTGTGTCTTTGGCCATGTCTAATAGCCTTACCTTTTATTCAATTGGATTGAAACAATTGCAAGTGGTGGTCCAATGAGCACTCCAAGCACACGCCGCCTCCAACACTGCCCACAACTCCCTTACAAGCAGTTGAGCAACTTCCAAATGCTTTAATTGTGCTATAAAAGGTAGCCTTCCACTCTCATACCGACATACTTCTGGGGCTCCACTAGTTCCAGCTACTGCAAACACTTCCAACAAATGCTACAATATAGCCTGCAATGTAAGAGTCATCTAGGAATTGCCTAGATGTTTGAAAGTATGGCAACTTCACCCCTATAGCACTACTAGAAAAATCAACGTCCAAATTGACAAAAAAATGTTGATATGGACGTGCTGATTTTTGTTAAAAAGGACATGTTGATTTGGACACTGTCCAACAATTTTTTGTTGATTTGGACAAAATCCAACAAAACTTTGTTCAAAATTTTGTTAATTTGAACATTGAACTAAGAAAAGTTGAACATTGAACTAAGAAAAGTTGGAGATTCAAGTTAACTTTCATCTCCAACAATTCGTTTGTGATTTGGAGTCTCCAATTGAAAGTTATGGGCAAATTTCAGAGGGGGTGTTTACGAATGTCAAAAAGAAATTTCATTCCAACCCCTCTCTCAATTTTGTTCATAACTTTTCATCGGAGACTCCAAATCACAAACAGATTGTTGGAGATAAAATTTAGCTTGATTCTCCAACTTTTCTTAGTTCAAAGTTTTCTGAGAAAAGGTACTGTACTATGCGAAAACAGCCCCCAAAGTGGGCTGAATTGAAAAAACACTGAATTTAAAATTACTAAGTTCATAAAAAAAATACTATTTGCGCATAGATTGTCAAACTTGGTGGTTTAAACATTTCTTGCATGAAATTCTAGTAGAAAAAAATTCAATTGAATTAAAGATATTATGAGTATTTGGCAAATATTTTACTAAGAGGTGATTTGCTCACAATTTATATTCAAGTTATTGTAATTTAGAACATAGACTTTGAATAGCTCTAAATTAGAATTTGAAAATTTTTAATGTAGAATTTAAATATTTATGAATTTAGAATTTGAATTTAAAAAATTAAAAGTAGAATTTAGACCCTTAAGAATGAAGTAGCTTTTTTTTTGACTAAATAGCTATTGTTTTTGGTCATATATTTAGACAATGAATTCCAATTTTTTTCCTTTAAAATTTTTGCACAACATGTGATGAAGGGATAACTTTTGATTACATCATGAGAAAGTTATTGTATGTGCACACATACCTGGCTTACATGCACACATAGAAGTTGCAAATTGTAGAATTGATATATACATTAATTTTTGGATAAAATGTTGGAAAAATGAAATCTAATTATTTGGGATGAATGAAACACTACGCTTTTTGAAATCAAGCATCATGATGTTGCAATTGGTAAAAAACTTTATTTTATAATTTCAAGAGGGAGTAATAGGTCAAATTAAGTATAATCTAGATTATCTAGTTAAATTTTTGAAAAAATAAATATAAATGATGATTTCAGCCTTGCTATGAAGACTAATATTTAAAAGCAATTATGGGCCTTAACATATGAAAGAATATGGAGATTAATACTTCAAATTTGAATAATTCTATTAAGTAGTTCAATTTGAATTTGGAACTATTCAAATTTGATTATTATAAAATTGAAAACTTTGATATAATCAAATTATATGAATCAAAGTTGAATTTAATTCTAAATTTAATTAGAACTCCACTCAAATTCAAAATCTAATTGAAAATAAAATACAATTCAAACTCTAAATTCATAATTTCAAAAAATTTCGAAGACATTCCAAAAACAATTCAAAAACATTCCAAAAACAATCCAAAAATAATCCAAAAACATTCCAAAAACAATCCTAAAACAATCCTAAAACAATCCTAAAACAATCCTAAAACAATCCTAAAATATTCAACAAAAATCTGTTGATTTGGTTGTTGCACACTTATACTATTCAAATTTGTTAAACCATTTTGTTAACTTGTGCTGAAATCAACAAAAATTTGTTAACCATTTTGTTAACTAGTGTCCAAATCGACAAAAAATTGTAAAAACGATCATTGTAGTACCCAAATCAACAAGTTTTTGTTGATTTTTTTGTTGATTTGGACGTAATTTTCTACTAGTGTAGCCAAGCTAATGGATTCTATGAAGTTTAACTAAGACCGACATACGTGAACTACACAATCTTCGATTCCGACCGCTACTACTTCCTCTACTAGGCAGTTGTGGCCAGCAAGCCATACAACCTCACATTGCATCTATCATTGTTGTTTAACTACCTTTACTCAAATACCAACGTTGGAGGCCATAACTTTTGACTCTTATATTTAAATGTTATGAAATTTAATGCATATGAAAGATATTTCCCAGTCCAAACCTTGGACCTAAAATTTGAACCTAAACAATCTAATCTCCACTCACAAGTAATTGCCCCCCAAAACTATATTACCAAAAATAGCATGTTGGTCCTTTAGGGATTAAATCACTTATAAAACTTAAGTATAATAGTAAAAGCTAAAAGTTTTGATAAAATCATTTTTCCTTTGCCATAAGGTTTGTGTTGTAGTCATGATTTATGCACTTTTGAATTGCAAAATGCAATATTATTTATATAAAACATTGTGCAAGTTAAAAAAACATTATGCTATAAATTTTTTTATTGAATACTGAAAATAAAAGTCAAATCAGTCACTTTTTGGCAAAATGTTTAATATATTTTCAAATAGTATTTATTACAAATTTTTCTATGAAAATCTTTTTGTATCAAACTGAATATTTTCTTTGAAATTTTGAATATTAGAAAATTTACTAAAATACAATATTGATTCTTACTTTACTGTATTTTTTAAAAATTTCTTTTACAAATTTAAAATTTATAACATTAATTATTTTAATAATACAATTGATATGAGATTTTTTTAAATAATTTCAATTTAAAAAATATTAACATATAAAGACAAATATAATAAATGCCTACTTGATATTCTTAATAGTTTTAAAATTTTAAAAATCAATAAAATCATCATTTGATGTCACACTAATTTGATTTTGATTTTTTCATGGAAATTATATGTAATAAATTTTTAGGTGAAAAAATATTTAAAATAATGGTTCCATTTGCTATACATTAAGACCTCTTTATTAGATAATTTTTTATAACTCTTGAACCTTGACCAAGACGTAATTATACCCTAAATCAAATCTTGAAAGAACAAATTCTAAACCCTAATCTAGTATGCCAACTATAGATTACAAAAGTATACTATAGGTGTATAATATTTTGACCAATATATAAAATACATGTTACACTTGGTTCAAAAGGCACTTATATTCAAATTATGTTCTAGAACTCTTCATCTATTTGTTGACAATTTAGTCAAGCAATTGGATCACAATTACAATTTGGTTCAGCTAGTAGCACATAGGTTTCCAAAACATTATCACTTATCCCTAATATTGTTGGTTGTACATATATAGAAGCCCATGTTGTCAAGACTCTTGGTCTTGTGGATTGCTTACTAGAAGTAACATTCTATACTGACAATGTAGACCTCTATACTTCCATCTTCATCATATTCTTAAGACTTATTGATCTACCATAGAAGAAGCAGTTGGTTGGCCATCTATCCTCATCCCAACAAATTAATGCTTCTAATCAACTTTTGTGTCTGTAATGATTTACAAATCATCCCCATAATTGTAAATACTATGCATGCAATAGAATGAGACATGGACTACACTTGTCCTATGGATTTGAGCATCTTTAACGTTTTGATGGCCTTACAAGAAGAGCATTACAACTTTCACGTGTCCTTGTGGCAATGAACTAACAACAAATTCATTGAATTGCATTGAAATTAGCAATATGCTACAAGGAAATATGCATATTAGTTGACTTGAGGTTGCCAAGAAAGTTTGGAATTTCCATTCTACACAAAAAGATCAACCTAGACCACAATAGGCATATGATTGTAGAATGGTTGTTGGGTTGCAATTTAAAACTACTGTTGTATACTATTACCTAGCCTATTATGCCAATGGAGTCTACAATAAAAAAAAGAAAAGCATTACATATCTGACTACAACAAGCTTCAATTCTTGGATGCCTCACTACACGACAAACAAAATCAACTACTATCACATATCAGCCAATCATACAACTTGAAACACTAGTCATGTCTCAATCGACAATGAACTAGGGCAACACTTCTTCTACCAATAGTGTCCTAGTGGGATGAGTCAATCAACTCCTATGTGTGAGTCCCATCTTACAAATGATGGCAATAATATTATACATGGTAATGCCTACAATTTCAATTGATGCAGCAACAAAGGTAGGGTTTTTTATATAGGTACTCCAAGGATTGTCACCACAATAAGTGGCAAATCTATTACTAAAAGACTCAATCCATGATTGACAATGCACTTCCCATTATGCCATAAGGATTCACAATTTGCATGAAAACATCTAAGTTAGTTATGTGGTGGATTCTACTTTATCTCTAAAGTTTCGTTCTTTAAAAGAAAGTTGGATTTTGGGTGATGGATTTTAGGTGACATCCAATGCAACAAACCAGATTTTTTTTTGTCAACAACAACGTCCAACATAATATCAAACTCCAATTTCATCATCTATTTTATTCTTGTGACTGACCTTTCAACCACTAGATCCTACAATAAGAGAAATAATCCACTGATAGGATAGCTAATTTGATGTAGGAAGGTAAAAAGATTTAGTGAGGTTGATAGTAATTCAAAATAGGGTAGATGAACATGTAATCACCCTCCAAAGGAATTTTCCAAAAACTTATGATAATCTCTAATTAGTAGCATGGAATGCTTGTTGGACACAGCCCTTTTAGGGTGGGTCTATTGCATTGTGATGAAAAAGTGGGAAAATTTATATATCTCTCTTCATATTGTTGGATATTACATTCACATTTTCATCAAGTTTTCAATTATTCTCTCCAAGCCTAATACAATCCTTAAGTTTTTATCATGTTTTTACACTTTTCCACATTCCTAAAAGCTCCCATATTCCCACCATGTCTTCATATTTCTATATTTTTTTTATATTTTCAACATGTTCCATAAGTTTCCAAAACATTTCCCAACTTCACACAGTTGCACAATTTTAAGATTCATACTATTGCATATTTTTGATGTATTAAAAAAATTAGCATGACCATTTTATATCTATCAATATTTTTATACTAAATAACCTAAAAAAGATCCTATCAAAAAAACAATTTTGAGTGAAAAATAGTTTTTTGTTCATCTATTCTAGTTTTTATTGATAGTTAAATTTCATCCAAATTTGGATGTAATTTATAAATGGTAGAAAAACACCATAGATGAAATTACATATTGTAGTAGTAGGGTAGGTTTGGTGAAAAAAAATTCTAAAAACAAATGCCAATTTGTACAAAAATAATTTTTATTTGTGTAGAAACAAAAAGAATGCTGATGAATAATTCTACTTTTAGCATCTTCTAAAACTTGTCTTTTTGAAGAAAAAAATTATTCAATATAACATAAAGGTGCCAATTCTACCTTACACTTAGGGCAAGCTTACATGTATTGGTAGGTGGGCAAACTTCATAGATGGTACTACAAGTTCAAGTAGCAATTGCACTTTTATATATCTGTGATGGGTGGGGAGGGATAAAGTATGAATTCCACACATATTAATTCCCTAAGAATTGACCAATCTTGACCAATAGGGTTGTTCACAAACATCGATGAAATACATAGTCTTCTTTTTCCACTTACAAGTAAAGTAGTATGCTTTAAAAGCGCCAATCCTCTTTAAATGGCTCTTATAAAAAGTTACTAAATGGTCCTTGAAATAAACCTCTTAACCCTTAAACGTCGGGCTAGTGACCGTGGAAATCAACTCTTTTGGAATTATGTAACATCATCTAGTTTAAAAAAACAAAATTATTCATTGGGAGTCAAACTAACATAGAAGATCTCCCCCTTCCACCCCTAATTCCGAGGATGAATAGTTGCATTTTTGTTCTACACAGGAGAATTCCTTGTCATCCATCGGACGCAAAACGTCTGCCTCGACGTTTAAAGGTTAAGCTATTCATTGAATTAAGAAAAAAAAATTCTTTATTGCAAGAGCCAATTATTGACTTTGATTTCCTCATATCCCTTTAGAAGTTGCAAGTGGACGTATTTTGGGAGACCTAGGGTCACAAATAGGTACCTACATCAAATATTTTTTGAGAATTCATAACTAATTAAAAAATGTGTCAAAAAATATAAAACCACTTGTGTTATGTTGGGCATCTATTCTCTTTTTTTTGAAAAATGAGTTAAAAATATTTCTGTTCATGAGAACCTCTGAAAAAGGTGAACCGGCCCTTAAATGATCGCTTTTAGAGCATACTACTGTAATCTAGAAGACAATTGGTGGAGCTTCTTCTATCCTACTACTTCAATTAAGGCAAACGAGCCCATTATGGTTAGATGACCCATTGTGGTCAACTAGCGAGTGCTTTTTTTCATTATGTGAAATTTTGGCCTTAATGCATGTAAGAAATGACAATTATGGATTGATTAGTGACCTCATTAGGAGGCTTCAACTTTTCAAAGGGAATTCAATGTCAAAAATGACTTTTTAGTCCTTCCTTTTTAGAAAATATTCATAACTACTTTGGGTGAATGACATGAGCATCATGGAATCAGATTTTGTTGGTGATGGGATGATCTACAGACTCTTATGGACTGAACACTTCAAAAATTCATAACAAATTCATACTTTGTTGAAAAAATACAATTTCAATTGCTCTTGCTATTTCTCACACTTGCCTATATGTGGGGAAAAAATTGAAAAATTTCAGCAACATCATGTGGCTGAACTCCCAACTCTGACCACAATAGGTTGATTTACCTTACCATGGAGCTGCCCACCGTTCCTTCAACCTGCGGTGTTTTAAAATGAATGACTGTTTCCACCCACCCACGAGTCTTGCATTTCAAGCGGAGCATCGGTTCTGCCACCACCGTGAAAACCAAAATCAGTAAACGCTGCTTCTTCAGTAGCCCAATGATATCAGGAATAAGAAAAATAACAAAATGATATAAGATATTAAAACTGCATGCTCCGTCTACAAGACATCCCTGTCATGTTTTCCCACAAATAAACGTTCAATTCAGAGTGTTTTACATTAAAAAAGTTGACCGATTCCCATTAGCCTATTTGTGTCGGGCATTCAGTCCACGATTTACCGGCCGTCCTACCGATTCCTCATCAAAATACTGTAGCCGGTGACAGTCGTGAGAAGTTGCCGTGTACAAACAACTAAGGCTCCAGTTCCCCGTTCAAGCAAACGTCTATCAAGCTATGTTGGGGAAGAACTATTAGCTGGTGGAATTGGGGAAAAAATCAGTTGCAATTCGGAAACATCAGAAAAAAAAACAGTGAATTTTTTTTCTATTGGGGGTTACAAATATATAAAACAATTTGACTCCATGCTTGAAAACGTGGTTCAATTTGGGATTAGAAGGAAAAGAGTTGGTAAAACTCAAAAAAATTCCCAAATGCTTTCCAAATGTGTAGTAAGTTAAGTGTGAATCTCATTTTGGTCACTATAAGGTCATTGTCAATATTGTGGTTGAAGAAACGGATTTTACTACAGTAAATTTAACCTAGAAATACAATTTTAAAAATGTATTATTCTAAATAACTAAATTGTGAATCTTCAAAGTTTTAATATGGTTGTAAGAAAAATTAATTGTAAACTTCATTATTTAAATGTTGCACATTTTAAAAATCAATATTTATCCTAATTGTACAAACAAAATGTTTAGTTTTAAGAAAATTAATATCTTTCAAAACGCTACCATTAACTCAATGTACTAGACACATATAAGGGTTTAATTTCTCATGGACTTTCTTGCTCCACAAGAGATTAGTTTCAAACAAGTTGTCGATTGTACGTAATCATGGACTAAATATGCACAAACTAAGTTGGGATTGGAATTGGAATTATCTTAAAACATAATTTAGAACTTCATGAACTTCAAAAAAATCCATTATGAGCTTCACATTTTTAGAATGATAGTTTAAGATACATTGTAAGTTGCGACCATGTGTGGATTTTATTCCAAGAGAATGGTTGTTAGGCATCAATCTAACCCCTTAGTGTTCCAACATCCCAAATTTGGATGATGGATAGAAAGTGTATTGAACACATAAATTCTTATTCATCCAGATCAATACTTGACTTTTTAAAAACCATACCTTTGTATGATGAATTTGGCAAAATTGACGTTAATACTACATATAAGCAAAAACATATCAAAATTCAAGAAAGGATTCAAGCAGAGTAGGGTCAAAGGTTTGAAAGCAACAACAACACCAATTCATTTTCATGCAATGAACTCTCAACATGCAAGTGCCTGCAATAGGCACCAACCAAAGCCAACAAAAATCTTGACATTTTGAACATTAGTATTGTATGTAAAGGTTTGATTTGGCACTTAGGTGCCAATATTGAATTTCCATGTTAAGTTCTCAAGGGGCCACATCACCTCACACCATTCACAAGATGATTCACAAAATGACATATGACACATTTTTACAAAGTTGACTTTATTTATGTGGGATCTGAGTACAGTCTGGGGAGTTTTATAGCTCAACTGGCTAAAATCCTACATATTGTCAGACTAACCGGTTGTTTGAAGCATCCTCTCGGCTAGGCCTATAATAAATAGAGAATATTTTTTGAATTTCCTCTTAAATGGTCGAATTTTTTCCGAAGATTTTCAAATCAATTTGGCAATTCCTAATTTCAACCAGCTAACTTGTAACTAAATGCCGGTACTCCCCGTACATTGGATCTGAAGCGCATACATTGGATCTGAGCTTCACTTAGGGCAGCATGTGCTATGAAATGTAACGGCCAGCCCCCAACGCTCCAGTAGCTCCTTCCTCAACCTCTGGTGAGCAAGAGGAGCCGAGGCGCGCAAGCAGCAACTTACAGCCGCAGTCCATTTCGTTATAAGTTATCGATCCTAGCTCGTGAGTGAAGCTTTTTGTGACAGCTGCACGAGATTTTGGTTTGCTGTCTGGGCAAGGCCACGGAAAACTGTGCCAGTGCAGTGCTGTCTTTGTTGTTGGCCTTGTTTGTCGTCCTCCCCGCCAGGCCACTTGTGGCGGAAGGTTTTGTTTTCCACCCTTGGCAATGAAATTCCTTTTCATTTGTTTAAAAATTAAATGAAAAAATAAAAAAACAAACTGTGCCAGTGCGTTCTGCTGTATTGTATTGTAGGTGAGACGTACAGTTACAGTTGCAGGAGGTTCATATATTTTGGATGAAGAGTTACTTTCTTGGCAAAGAGACGGAAGGAAAGCTGTCGGTGCCAGTGTGCCGTTGTCACTGCAAAGCCCGAGGTACTTCAAGTTTCGTGCTTTGGGGGTTCTCAGTGCTTTCTTTCAAACTCTTGAGGAATTAAAGCCTTGCACATCCATATTTTTCTACTGTAAGGTAGAAGCACCGGTAGTGGACCATTTAAGCGATTTTGGGAGTAGATGGTGAGGAGTATGAGGTGGTGGAAATTTTTCCCATGTAGGAAGATAGGAAATATGGGATGCCTAATTTTTCAGAACTTTATTCTCGAAATTGAAATTACTGTGAATTTTGGGAGCCAAAAAGTATTGTTGACCCATAGTCCATGTTTAAAGTATTCTAATTCCAATCATTGAAGAACTATTTTCATGCTCACTACTTTGGAACATGTGTCATGTCCTTATTAGTCCCAACCTTGAAAAGGACAAAAAAAATCCATTCTAAACTTGAGTTCCGACTTGAGGTTGGAAAAAGCACATCCTACAAGTTGAGTATTGGATGTGGTTGACAACTAGTGCTTCTACCTTAGATGCAATAGTTGCTAGAGGTTATGGGAAGGTTTTGGGTACTTAGCTTCTTTTTTTTAGCAAGGTCTTAGCAAGAAGGAAAATTATAGGCACCTAAAGCAAAGGCAGTCTCGCCATTGCCAAAAAAGAAGAGCAAGTGAGTGCCTATGACCCCACCTCTCTATCAGAAACAAAGGACATCCATCCTACTTGGAATTTCACTCACCTACCCAATGTTAAATATTTTCTATTTTGATATAACCAAAAGATCCTAGTCTATAATAGAAATTACCCCTTCATATTTATCCTACATAGTACTACGTGCTTGGTTACTATAGCTTTGCACCAAATGGCATTGTGCTACATGCTTAAAGCCTACTTGCTTCAATATAAAGGATTTAGAAGCTATGGTATTATTGTAATAGGAAAAGGCAATGAAAGGTGATGGAAGGCAATGGAAGGCAATGGAGAGAGGGTTTCTTAGTCATTCTCTTGGTAGTAGCCGATAGATCGCCACTATTGTAAACTACTTAGAAAATTGTGCCATAAAGTGGTGCCATAGACATGGCCCATATCCTAAAGTATTGTAGGTAAATTTTCTAAAGAGCTTCAAGTTTCTCATTATGGTCAATGTGGTGAATATAAGATCATGATAGACCTAGAAAAATTTAAGTACAATTCTGTCTACAAGTTACTTTATCTTAATCAATGACTTCCTTGGCCATAGTTGGCAATTTAGCTTGTAATAGAATACTTGCACTTGACTATTGATTGTATTGAGGCTTCATGTGTATGGTAGAACCACCCATAGTCGACCACTTAAGTGATTCTTCACATATTTTTGAGCAATAGAAGACTATGTAAGTTTTTTGCCATGTAGGAAGATAGAAAGCATGGGGATGGCAATTTTTTTGGGTAATTTTATACCTTGAATTGAAATTACTATGAGTTTTGGAAGCCAAAAGTTGAATTGGATTGGATTAAACTATGTGAAAATCCAGTTTTTGACTTTCAAAATACATGAGGGGCAATTGTTTAATCAAGTGTGGCGAGAATGAGATATCCTAAGATTATATTTACATCTATGTACTGACACCACTTGGATTGAAGTGGGAGAACCTGTACATATGGGGAATTTCGCTAAACTAATGGCAGTATTCCATGTGCCATTTTTAGACCACCCACTATGAACCGTGCAAGTATCATTTAAGATAGGTATAGATTTCAAAAATCTTAAAATTTATATAGATTTTAAGAAATCTAAGATTGGTATACATTTCAGATCATGCAATTTGAACTGTAAGAATAACATCTAACACAAGTATAGATTTCAAACATCTAAGAACAATATAGATTTTAGACATCTAGGATGTCTGCGGTGTGAAATAGTAAAAAATGCCGAATAGTGCCATTTTAACGAAATTGCCCATATATTTAATTTCATATATTGGAAGTCAAGTTGCAAGCGCTCACACACAGGGAGAACGGGAGGGCGATACCGGGGAGTGTTTTTTTGTGCTATACCCCCAAATTTTCTTAAATAAGAAAATTTTGGGGGTATAGTTACATACCCAAAAAACACCCTGTATCGCCCTCCTGGTCTTCCTGTGACAGTCGGGAGTGCTTTGGGGGAATTGCGGCCCGGTACTTTGCAGCTTGCGCATTGCATCTACGGGGAAGCTAGTGGAGTATAAAGCGGGGCATCGGTCGTCAGAGTCACACACCTCACTGCAATCTTGGGTTTGATTGTCGCTTTGGGGTCCTGAGCTAGTGGCGACTGCTGGCGCAACCTTAGTTTGAGGAGGTGCGGGCACTACGTAGCAACGAAGATTTGTCAAGCAGTTTGGGTTAGCGAGCTGCGTGCACAGCTTTGGACTGATGTTCCACCTGGAGCAGATCCGTGAGTGACCGATCATGCATCGAGGCTTATGGCTTGCCATCTCCCTGCGAAACTCTAGGCGAAACTCTGTTATGGGGAATTTCATTAAAATGGCGAATATTCTGTGACTTTGGCATTCCCACAATTCAGACCGGGCAGTCTAAATTCTATTAACGTCTTAGATTTTTAAAATCTATACCATTAGTAGATATCTGAAATCTATAAAATATGTAGATTTTTTAGACTGGCCGATCTGAAATCTATTTTTTCTTAGATTTAATACATCTAATAGAGGTGTAGAGTTTACAAATCTAGGACACTAATAGATTTCAAACTGCTCGATCTAAACTGTGGGAATGGCACACTGTGAAAATGGCACATGAAATATCGCCATTTTAATGAAATTCCCCTTTGTTGGAAATAGGTGATCATCAGGACGTTGTTATTTTTACGGACTGTACACGCAAATTTGTTTACTTGACTGACATTTGTAAAATTGTTCTGCGCACTCCTTGCATTTCCAGTGAGGTGCCAATCTATTCTGTCGGTACGCTAGATCATGAACCGTAGTTAAGTTATTATATACGTATGCTTGGATGAATGATGCAGATATGGATCATGAAAGGTAGATCTGGGTTCAGGCATTCCGCTCTCGACTTTGTGAGAAAACGAGCGTGAAAACATTGTAGATCTATTGGGCTCTATCTCTGTAGAAGAATGATGCACTACGATCAAAATACATGCAGATCACTTGTCGGCATGTATCCGCATTCTCTACTTCTCGCCAGCGATGAGACTAATCCAGTACAGTCTAGGGTCCCTATTACTTCACTCGTCTCCTAGGCTCTTTTAAATTGAATTTAGGCTTGCTGATTGAGGGTAAGAGGATCACTTCCGTTAGCCAGTGCAATTGAATTGGCGCCCTTGGTTGTGGAAGGGCAGTCCATGCAAGAAGAACCTGTTGTAATTAAATAAGTGGCAGTTCTGAGTACTATCGTGTGCTCTTGTTTTCATTGCTCAACCTCTTGGATGTGTATATGTGCAGGTTAGCTAAGCTTTTGTACCCTTGACATATAACCTGAAGTGTATTTCAAGGAGCTCGTGCACTTCCGCCTCATGGAGCGTCTCCGTACCTATTTTAGGCGATTCGCCGTAACAGATGCACCCAAGGCGGATGAGCTACTCAACCTCTGCATGGAAACAATACAAAGATTGTCTGCTCAATACTCCAGTTCCAGTACTGAAGGCGACAGAACTGAAGATTATCTGATGAACAGGCACCAATGTGCTTTTCTCGTTGGAAGGCTTACAGAGACTCGAGGTAATTTACAAAAGATTCAACTCTCACCCCTTCTTGATGAGAAAACGATTCCAGTGCTTGAAGAACTTCACCAGGTGCTCCTGGACGTGGAGACGGTTATCAACACCAGCCGCATCACTTCTTCACAATGGCCAAGAGCAGCCATTGGACAAAGCGACATGAAGGAGACCTTTGCAAGGCTACTTTACGGAATTCAATGGCATGTGTCTGTTCTTCTGAGCATTCTTGTGGACAACTCTAAGAGTCTTCCATCACATTTGAACCAGCGTTGTGCGAGGGTCAGCTGAGTATAGGGGACGAGTTTGCTCTGCTGACAGCGATGAAGGAAGATGAGGAGAGCCTCAAGGACCGCCTCAGATCTGTGAAGCTGGACGATCCAACAGAGGAACGGCTTGCAAATGGGTTGCTTAAGCTGAAAATGCGATGCGAGGAGGAAGATCATCTGAATCCGTCATACCAAGTGCCTAAAAATAGTGAAGCTTTGAAAGACTCGGAGTCATCATCAGTCGCCGACGATTCAACTGGCTTCAACTCATCCCCTGATTTGATATTTCTGAATCCTGAAGATCTTGATCTCACCCGCACCCTTTTAGCTAAAGGTACATCAGCGGAGGTGAAAAAATTGAATCTTATGGGCGGAAAGTATGCAATTAAGATTTTCAATTGGAAAGCATTTGATCAAGAATTGGATGCTTTACAGAGATTGGGGCACCACCCTCATATCGTACGCCTCCTAGGATACTCTCAAGACGATGAAGAATGCTTCCTTGTCATGGAATAAATGGACATGGACCTGCATACTGTTTTCAGGAACTACAGAAAAAGAAACAAACGCAAACGTACGCGTCCTCTTTCAGGTATGCAAGCTGTTGCCTTGATGCTCCAAATTGGGGAAGGTGTGAAGTATATTCACAATAAGCGTATGGCGCATCGCGATCTCAAGTCTGGGAACGTGCTTGTCAAGCTTGATCCTTCAAGCAAGAGAATTAGTTCAGTGAAGATTGCTAGTTTTGATTTGAGCCAAACAAGAAAAGCCACTGAGACATATTCAAATCAGACTCTTAACGTAGGTACATGGCGCCCGAGGTCATACAAGGAGAAGGTGACCCGGAGAAGTTCTCCAGGTTCAACCTCAGAAAAGCTGATGCCTACAGCTTTGCCATTCTCTGCTGGGAGATTCTGACTTGGAAAGATCCTTACTATGATCATCCCCGTCTATTACCCAAACAAATGAAGAAGGAAGTGAAGGCGGCCACGTTGAGACCAAACCTTCCAAAGGACTGCCCTCCGAAGTTGGCTGCATTGATTACAAGATGTTGGCATCCAATATGTCATGAGCGGCCACTATTTCCAGAAATTTGCAAAGAACTGAGGTACATCAAAGGGCTACTTTTGAGAGGTGAGCTTCTGACGATGAATGGCTCTTAGTAATTACAAGTTTGACATGTTAATATAGCAGAATGTGACAACAACTTCGAAAGTATTAGCATGATTTCTAAATTCTAGAACTAGATTTAATTGTTTTCCCGTGTATATATGTTTCGTGGCTGATCGGGAATTTTTGGAAGTCCAAGATATTGGCCCATTTCGGCCACTGGGAAGGACTAAGGCAAGGCTCCCCATGACCTACTCAAAAATGCTACACTACACAGGGAGCCCAATTTGGCCAACTTGGTCCAATGGAAAATTATCCAAACCATTGTCGAGAAAGCGGTGGTAAAAGTGAAATCGAAATTTTTCAGTTCTTGCATAAAGAAACAAACACTGAGCAGTTCAAGCCACACTGTGCGACTGTCTCCACTTACTCGAACAAACTTGATGTGTGGGTAGCATTCAGCTGCAGCATCCTCAAGAACACGATCAAATCTCCGTGTCCATGGACATCTGCACTCATAAATGCCAAAACACTTTTCATTGAAAGTACAGAAATTAAAAGCAAACAATCCAATTGCTGATGTAAAGTTGAAACCCTAAACCCTGGATCCTGAAAAGGGACAGAGAAAACATCAAGGAAAGCTCAAAACCGGAAAGAACTGAATAACAAATTGCCTGTCGACGATCGCAAAACACAGACTGTTGAATACTCGGGCCAAACGAAATGCATCTCACAATCATCCGACATAAATAGCTAACAACATAGATAGAGCGAAACAAAGGCAATGGATTGCAAGCGCATAGCAAGTACTTGAGTGTGAACGCAACAGCTACCGGCTCGCCCTGATGCAGAAGCTCCACAAACTGACGCTCCGATTTGAACTCAAGAACACGAGAAACCTGTTCTTGGCGCGGATACCCAGTGTGGTACCTGCGATTGCGAACAAGAAATCCATAAGCACCGACAAGAGGATCATCAACAGAATCCAAATTTGATGCAAAGCCCTAATTTCCTTAAACTCTAAATCTCTGGCCTCAAACAGGGCAACGAGTTCACCACGAAAATACCTGGAGAACTCTTTCAGGTGGCTGAGCAGAGTGTCAAATTTGGCAGCAGGTTCATCCATCGTCCCTCAACGAATGCACGAAAATTCGTGCAATCTTTGTTCTGAATCTCCGAGGACCGTCAATTTCCCGGTCTCTGAAAAAACATCACCGGAGCAATTCCTGAGCAAAAACGACGAAGAAAGCCTTCGCAATCACAAGTCCAACCTCCCTCAGCGCTTCCATGAATGAAGTGCTTGAAGGAGTCCACTGCCTGGTCATAAACCCTAATTCATCCATTGTTGCTCTCGTTGCCTCATCCAGGGTTTAAGCCATTAGGAACTCAATAGCACCAGTATGTGAACTGTCGTTGAGCACTAAGTTCGTGGTTTCTCTTGAAGCAATGGCGATGCCCTTTACAACTTTAGCTTCAGGACCTCACGTTTCCAAAGTCTGTCTCGGTGGGTCGGCGAACTCACTGCGTGTTTCTTTGGGGTTTGATTGTTTGGGTTCTTAAGGATGCGGGACTTGTTGTAACGTTGATGTGAGACGGTCCATTTCAGGAACAATGACGTACGGGGAGCAGAATACTTTTGTGGATGCGTGCCAGCAGCTCAGCATGGCCCGGGAGGAGGGCGTCAACTTCTTCGATGCAGCAGAAATGTAAGTATGTCGGAGAATCCTGCAATTTCAGTGGACATGCCTTTGCTAGTTCTTTGAATTGTGTATGTCGATACCAGAGGTGGAAAGACTGAGGTTTGGAAATTCACATCCATTTTCGAAAGGCTGCTGGATCCAAGAGACGTAAACTTGATGCGTCCTACTTCCCATTTGTACTTAGTGGTGTGACTTATGCAATTTATGTCTCGTAATCCCTGAAGGATCAAAGGTTCAGAGTTTTGAAATGCCAAATTTCATTGATTGTACTGTAATACTGAAAGTCAAACGATGTCAGTATTTTGTATCGCTAGAATCAGTGAAGAGCATCACCTGCTTTGATGAGAAAACAAAGAAAAATCTGATTTGGAGAAATCGTCATGTGACCAACTGAAACTTCATAGTTTTCCAGGAGACTAGCTTGGGCTTGTAGATCCTTCCGGCTTTAGAGTAGCCCTCCATTTTTCCTGTCATTTTGTATTTGCGCGTTCTCCGCAATTGACCACAATTTCCAGGTATCCAGTTCCTCAGAGAGCAGAAACGCAAGGAAGGACTGAGGAGTATATAGGACGCTGGCTCAGGCAGGCCCGAGTGCCACGAGACCGCGTGGTGGTGGCAACGAAGGTGAGCGACAGTTCGTCTGTAATGTGCTGTTTCATTGCGAGCTGTATGATTTGAACAGAAAAGGAAGGGGATTAAGATTTTCGATTTGAACAGGCCACTGGACCATCAGGGCAAATGACTTGGATACGCGGAGGGCCCTCGTCTCTTGATGCGCGCAACATTAGAGCAGCCATTGATGGCAGGTCCGAACGTGAAGGACGCCTGTCTGGAGAATCTATTTTTTTGCTTTTAAATTCTTTTCCAGACGTCTAGACTCCAGAGAGTACTTGTTGATTTAGATTACAAGTGATCCCATCGTTTACTTGAATTCGTAATTGGGCCCCATGGTTTTTGAAGAGACTTTCCTTCGTCCAATTTTATCTACTTTTCGATCAACTCTTGGAATGTTCTTCATTGATTCTGGTGATATGAAATTTGACCCATCTGAATTGCATTTTTCATGACATGATTAATCAGATTGGTCATTTGGGAGCCAGGAATCCTTGGTCTTTTCGTTATCAATCCGAACAGATTCATTGTGTCTACCATCAAGTACAAAGCTTACTTGTTCTCTGTGTTCTGAATCCCAGTTTGAAGAGGTTGGGTACTGACTACATCGATCTGTACCAGCTGCATTGGCCAGACAGGTGACGTGAGATGTTCCTCATTGTTTTTTTTTTCTGGCTGACCATCATCTCGACAATCAACTGGATTAACTTTCCAGGGGTGTCTTTTTGGTGCAGGTATGTGCCAATGTTTGGTGATACAGACTATGACTCTGCGTGTAGCTACTCGGCAGTTTCTATTGAAGAGCAATTGCAGGCTCTCAGTGTTGCTGTCGAAGAAGGCAAGGTTATTTGTTCACCCTTTTTTGGGAATGTTCAGCGCATTTGCATCGCTCCTGTAATCTGGTATTATGAACCTCGCACCTTGGTGCACTTCGAGTCGAATGCCAGAAGCTCGAAGTACAGTGAAGAACTACAAGCATGAAGAATGTATTGTGTTGCAGATTAGGAATGTTGGCGTGAGTAACGAAACGGCGTTTGGGTTGATGGAATTCTGTCGTCTGGCTGAACAAAATAGCTCACTTCCTCGCATATGCACCATTCAGGTGAAATGTTCTTCGTGCTGATTTTTGTAGCTTCTCTATCCGACTACCTTCTGGTGTGATTTTGAAATGCTACCAAAGTTCTTCTCTTGCTCGGCTGAAGACAGTCGCACTTCAGGTCGAGGATAGTATTTGCTTGTTTTTGAGCATTTTCAGATTAGTTTCGTAAAAGTGTGATTTTAATAGAGCTGTGGGGTGATGTTTGGGTGCGAGAGCCAAGTCTGCTGAGGTCAAATTTTGATTGCTACTTATGAATTCGTGAATTTTATAGACCACTATGAGTGACAGTAGACCAGCCCATTTCCATCGACAGATCAGTGTTGATTGCCATGTAAGCCAGTCATGCTTACACCACTTGAATAGACGAGTTACTGCAGTTGAAGGCGTCGGTACAGGGGACGGGATCACGTCCCTAACGGTTCTAGTATCATCCGCCTTACCGGGTACAGCCCTGCTGTGGATGTCGTAACAGAATGCATACAATCTATTGTGTCGTACGTTCGACATGACCCTTGCTGAATGCTGCCATTATCAGAGGTCTTTTCCTGCACGTCGCTGTTTGGTTTGTTGTTGGCTATCCTACTTCCCCTGCCAGGTGGTTGTATCTGATGGATTCTCCATGTTAGTAAATGTGATTATACTCTCGATTTCAGGGAATGCGAGAAAGCTGTCATGTCTTAAATAGTGGTGTCCGGATTGTGGATCCAGGGTAGGTTTACTTGCGTATAGTCCACTGGCAATGGGGCTGCTCACAGGAAAATACTTATCTAGTAACGGTGAATCCTCTCTGTATCGCCTCAATAAATACCGAGGTATTTTTTCCTGAATGATCTGCTTTTTCAGGATCTGTTCATCTGGGATGGGATTCAAAGAGGTTCACATCCTTCGTGATTACTGAAGCAGGCGCATGTGAAGCTCTTTATAGATTTCATTTTTCATCTGTGCGAGCATGTCTCTGAAATAAAGCTCACTTTGCTTAATGAGAAGTCTTGTTATGCCGCTGTGCATCCTTTGTTTTTAACTTTGTCGTGCAAGTGCGAGCTAGGAACGCATTCCTTCTCGTGTTCATTAAGACCTCCATGGAATCCTCAACTAATTAAAAGTATTTGTTTTTTCTCTTTTATTTTCTCTTCATTAGATTACACGTGATGGCCTTGTCCATTTGTTTGCCAGGACGCTATGCAGAAGCGGAGTGCCGGTATAGCATGGCGAAGCCAAATGTCCTGCCTGCCATCCGGGTGAGATTTGGATATGCTACTTTCTTTCGTTTTCCTTTTTTCAGGAGTGACACTTGGTCCATGTTCGATGTTTTCTCTTGATCAGTTCCTCGCAACCTCAAATGAGTAGTCTTACTTTAGGTTTTTAGTTTTTGCTATCTGTTTGCTTTGGAGTGGAAAGCATCACTGGTGGGGACGCCTTTGGATCCTTCGATGCTTCAAATCTCCACTTCTTTGTTACTGTTCAGGTTTTGTAGGACATGTAGTCCCTTTCTAATATTACTGCTTGTTTATTTTTGTCAGGCCTATGTGGAGATTGCACAACGTCACAATTTGAGCCCTGTTGCATTAGCTATCGGTAAGCTTGGACTAATATTAGCTTAGTTTTGGCATGAGCTGGTTCTTAGTTTTGGTCGCCTTGTATGTGCTGTTTAGGGCTTTAGCAAATCAGTTCAGGGTTCTGAAGGGTTTCAGTGGATGAGTGAATTGTTCATTTTCACTACTGTTGGGATGCAGGTTTTGTGCTGAAGCGTCCACTGGTGATCAGCGTAGTGATTGGTGCCACAGAGTTGTGGCAGTTGCGCGAAGTCCTCGATGCAGCCCATGTGGATCTGAGTGAAGAGGTTTTGTCAGAAATAGATGCTGTTCATGAAAGATACCCCAATCCAACACCCTGATCTAGTGTTGAGTGATTGCATCCAGTCCTCAGTCTAAAGTGGTTTACATTTGCATAGCATTATTTGTTGAAGTGAACTCAGCTGAAATGGCTTGATACAATTCCTTTGATCGCTAGTTTTTGGAGCTGAACCATGACAGACATTGCCTTCGCCTAAATTTGTGATGGGCTACTGACTGTGACTTGGAAAGTGGGGAATTGGGCTGGAATAGGGGGCACGCAAGAGATTCATTTTGTGATTCGATTAGCCAACGCCGTCGTGGTAAATGATAGACTTTTGTGAAACTATATGCTGTTCTCGCATACCTACGCAGAACTGAAGGTATCGTACACTGCCTCTCTGTTCAGGGCAGCTGGGGCCTCCTTGCTGCGAGGGATTCCCATTCGAGGTGTTTTCTTGAAAGCAATGGCAGATTTGGGCAAATCAATTTGTGCCATGTCACTTGAGTATAACTTGTACGTCATGACTCCTTTGGCGACAGAACTCATCATGTGAAGGCTGTATGCCAATTGTATATCGTTCAGTGCTGTTCCATTTCAGTGAGATTCCACTTCTTATATCTATGCTTTACACCCGGAGAGAAGAAAAATGTTTTGAGCATTTGCGAGAATCTGCGACAGGTATTCTCTTTCAGAATACATTTAAACTTGTATGGTTCTGGAATTGTCCGCAAAGAGACTTCTTTGCAGACAATTCAAGTACCATATAAATTTCAAGTACCCTCGATGGCCTATGCATGACGCTACCCCGCTTGGTGAGAATACATTCGAATTTCTCCACATGACTCCGAAAAATGCTATGACTACCCTTGTATGCAGGATGGTGTTGCATGAACATTGTTTGACATTGGCGGCAGCTTTTCAGAAACTTCAAGGGACTTACCAATGCCAGAAGGGTGGGTGAGCAGATGATTGTAGAACCTGAATTATATCCTGGCATCTGTGGGATCCCGGAATAACCCTCAAGAATTTGTGGTGATCAGTTGGTTGCAGTTTAGATTCCACTTGGAGACGCAAGTTTTGTCTACTTGTGCTCCTGGCTTTAAGTCCCTGTGCCACCTTTTATGTTCCCGCAGAGGAGCACCCTTTTGCCTAGAGCAGCGTGTCGAGGGCTGTTGTGGAACAGTAACTTCGCCTAGCTCTGCTCTGCTGCTGAAGTATGGCTGGTTGACCTGGTCTGTGTCCACTCTGACGCCACCTTGATTGGTGTCAGCGTAGTCGGTTTCGCAGCAGACTGAAAAGTGTGGCACCAGAACAGATTAGAAGGTTGTGGTGATTTGTGAGATATGCATGAGACTGCAAACACCAGGTTGTCTTTGATGCTTGCTTTCCGTAGCCAGCCACTGGAGGCTGACGTAGTACTAGAGAAAGCAGGGAGGATTAAAAAAATGGAAGAAAAATCTAAGCGAAATCAAGTTCTCAATGTCTGAGGGAAGTACTCCGCCTCTGGAACTTCTTTAGCTCTAAGTGACTGTGGTCAGTCGTGGTGTAATGCACCAAGTTACTTGAGAGTCAGTTGGCACTTGGCACGCACCTGGGAACTCGTGGTTGGTACCACTTCGTACTTGTGGCAACAGTTAAGAGCATGGACTCTCTTTGCAGACACTCATTTCGCGGAGGTGGTTGAAACTGGGAACAGGACGAGGTGCACCAGTGTCCGGCGCACAGCTTTAAGGCCCACTTCCAAGGCGATTCAACCCCACCCATTCTTGTGCACATCTGAACCCGCTTTCCTGAAATAGCTGTATCCAGTAGTAAGTCTCTAATCAGCGGCAGTTTCCAGCATTGTCCCGCTGCATAATCACCTGCTGTGATTCCAGGCTTGTATGTCGTACTCGCTGGCTAGTGGTGGATACCTTTGGCATGTGATCAGGAGGTCCCATTATGAGCACGCATTTAATATCTGAAATCATGCTGCATGTAACCGGCAGGTGCCTCAGGAAGACTTGGATTAATCTTGACCACCCGCAGTAATTTTGAATTACCTCAGCGAGCAGTCACAGCATGTGTTTTCTGGAGCCAGATCAGGGACCATATTTTGCTTCCAAGTTATGAAATGATGCGTCGCTGGGTTCTCGCTCACGCATGGTAGTCCCATGTGGACCAAAACTTGTCTTATTAAATCTGGAATCCTCGATCACTACAATGAGAGCCTCATTGATGTACTTCCCTTTTGAAGGTACTAACTTAAGTGGTGCTTTGTTGTACAGTACACGGTCTTTACGGAATCATCACCAGCACTGCGGTGGAGTCTACATTAGCCGATGATCGGTCCTTTGGACACCCTATACCAGAAAGATGCTGGTGCTCACAGCCACGCGGTTAACTCCAGTTCCTCTGCGATATCTGCGTCATGTTTTGATAAGATACATATATGGATATATATATGCCTCTGACTGTGCCTACTAATTTGTGGCAAGCTGTTGTCGGTGGCCATGGCAGCCCTTTTTTCCTCGTTATTCTATTGCATCGTACAGACGGCCGTAAGTGGCACGCAGGCCGAGATGTGCACTCCACAATTTAGTCAGCAGTACTCTTGCTTGGCCCATTAGTCGATATGGGTCTCGAAGTTGGTGTTCTCGTCATTTGATGCCTCCAGACTCCAGAGTCAGTGCTCGATGCAGTGCCTGCCTGCAGGTGCCGAAAGACATTCCATGTTGCAACCGCCGGTTCTCCTGGTTCCAAACAATAGCAACTGCAGCCGGTTGTAGCAGGACAGAAGCTTGAATCTAATCCAAATAACTCACGTAAGTCATCGAGAACTGGCTCTTCGAATTTCGTATAGTATTTTCCCGTCCTACCTTGAATGAAAAATACGGTGCCTGGACTTGGCAGGCAGTAGCGAAGCTGTCTGAAATGTCCGTTCGTTTCATGTGCGCCCAATGAAAACAAACTACTGTATCCAGCAGTCTGGCATATCTTTCTTTCACGCTTTCCAAAATCCAAAGCTCAGAGGGCAGAACTACCCCGAAGTCCCGCTCCTGCGGCCTCATCAATGCGGGGGACTGCCATCAGTTTCTTACAACTCTGTCTGGACACAGTGTGGTTGCTCCCGCGGTAAATGAGTTAATTAAGCTCGGTCAAGTATTGCAGACTGATCGTTTAGATAGTTGGGGGACAGTAAGTTCATTAACATCTCACAAATTGTCATAACTTATACCTTACCTCTGCCTGCTTGCTGGCTTTGGCTTGATTCCTATCTTCCTCTTCTGGGACTCTGGGAGCTAGGCTGAAGCGGGCATGATGCTCCCCCTGCGCAGTTGTCCATTCTGAATGACATTAATTAAGGTGCGTGACTATATGCTCGATCGAGATTATTTTTCTTTTTCATTTCTGGGATCGATTGAAAAGAGAAAGCAGGATTTGCGTGCGAGTTGGTTTCGCAGTCATGCAGGAGGTGTTCCAATTGAAGACTCTTCGGCTTCCCGATTAAGTTCATAAGCTTGGTTAGCTTTCGTTACGCAGACCTGGCCTACTCCTGGCTGGAAGAAGTAACTACGTCACTTCCAGCGCAGAATAAGTAATCGACCAGAATGTTGGTTCCAGAACTGGACAGGAGTCATTAGGTACCTGAAGCGTTGATCCCTAATAGTAGGGATGGAGGATCTCTTAGGCAATTGGGATGCCATCACAATCCATCCCCATTCAACAAATTGTTTTGGGTTGTGAAGGGAAGACAAATGAACTACTAATCATCTATAAGAAGCCTTGAAGCATAGTAACAATACTAATATTCCATTAATATTACTTGCACAAGGTGACTAGTACAACTTGTAAACTTTGTACACCTTTGCAATTCCAAAAGGTCACTTATTCATTTGATGTCCAAAAGGAAATGACGATCACAACCAAAAATGAAGTACAAGTGAAAGGGACTATTTGTCACACTTGAAAAATGAATGTCACATCCAAGTGTTGTGAGGCTACAATTCCATCATGTGAACGCCCAAGTGTTGTGAGGTTACAATTCCATCATGTGAACGCCACAATGTATAGAAATACAAATCTTTTCATGTAAAACAAGACAATGTATGCCCTTTCCAAAGTAGTAGTTGTGTAAACAATTTCTACAATTAGCATGCATGACTTATTACCAAAGAGTAGACACTTTCATATGTACAATTGTTGAATCAACACCAATAAAAACCAAGAAACCACTTCAGCATGTGCACCATGTCTTATATGCCATCACAAGGTGAGGTATTCATGAAATTGCATTGCTTCTACAAGTTTGAATGTATGTCATTTTTTTAAATGTCATATCTATATTTGAAGGATATCTACTCTTTAAAATACATCATTCTTTGTATTTAAAAATCTATAGTCCACAAAGGTGGGGAAATGTTTTCAATTCCCTTTAAGATTTAACAACCATCTAGAATGAATAATTATCATTTTTAAGTCCAATTTTAATTTTTATATTGCACTTTTCATTTGCCTTTTTATATGTTTTTTATTTCACGAGTATTGGCATGAAACACTTGTACTATTTGTTGCATTTTGGTTCATAAAAAAATAGAGAGAGAGAAATATATAAAAATAAAGCTAATGCTTAGATCTTTAAGGAAATTATATCCTAATAATATCAAGCTCAAAAATTCTCCAAGTAGCAAAATTAGAAAAGTGTTAAATAAAAAAATATTTAAATTATTAATAAATAAGAAAAATAATCCATTTGCAAAAACTTCTGGAAGAAGACATTCCAAGAGAAGAATGGCAAACAAGTGTTTTAAAATGACTTGTCCACAACAACATTTTTTTTAATGTCTATAAATTTTTGCACTCTTGTAGAAGACAAGATATTTTATATTTTTAGTTGTCTTTCTACTTATTAATTCTGAAATTTCTACTACGATTCATTGATTTTTGTACTTAGTAGTAGTAAAAAACCCTTAAACCAAAAGTATGACAAATTAAAGAAATTGAAAAACAAATAGTAAAACATTAATTTTAAATTAAGAAAAAAATAGATTACATTAGAAAAGGTACCACCCTCTATAATATGAATTTCAATAGAATAAGCAAAAAAATCCTAAAAGATATTCTCAATTTTGAGTTTGGTGAAGAAAGTGTGATGCCAAAACAATACAAGTGTTTTATGCCAATAATCCCCAATTATCAATGGAGTACATCCCATCGATCTTTAAAACCCATGCTAAATTCAATTTTTTAATCAATTCAAATGTTGGAGGTGTAGAAAGAAAGATGTAGAGCTTGGTGGTAGATAATCAATTCCTTCAACATTGAGAAATTGCATGAAGATTGAAGAATGAATTGAATTATATAAATTAAACTAAATTTATTTTAGCATCTTTTCATCTTTTAAATTAATTGTAAACTAGCAAATTAAAATGTACATTCATTTTTAAAGCCCTAAATGCCCAAGGCTTTTTTTGAGCTTCTTAGATTTTGTTCAAATTAAACAAAAAGACTAAATTTTATGATTTTATCAATCTAACTAAAATATAAATATACAATTTCAAACTAGACTTGTCATAGATTACATTAGAAAAGAAAATACAACAATATTGCTTATGAATTGACAAATTATAATGTTTGATCAAGAGAGTGTTAAAACTATGAAAGTGATGTGAAGTCTATTGTCTACCATATTGGCTCATGATTAAAGTCTAGGGGAATCAAAACAAATTGTAGGAATTTGTGAGCTAGCAATTATTAGTAAGAAAAAAATAATTCATGACAATGGATTAGTGAGTCTCGCAACATGGAGTAATAGTAATTTTAGGACAATAGTGTAGAATTTCATGGATTCAATTAAGTCAAATGAATGATGGAAAAATTATAGGGGAATGATTAGGAATTACAAATGGAAAAGGCATTCAATAAGAAATGGATAATTAGGAAAATTAGGCGATTGGTGGAATTAATAGACTTAAGAAACAAAATATGAAGACTAGAAATTAGCATTAGAGGAGGCATTAGAAAGTTAATCAAAAATAGAAAGTGCAATTACAAAAAATTTGAAGCTAATAAGAAAAAATAGGAAAAATACTAGGACACTAACATAGTAGAAAATGTTCTAAAGTAGAGGAAAATGCAATAAATTAGTATAGATTTTAAGTTATAGTAGGGATGAACTGACATTTGGATGGATGTAGAATGCTAATGAGGAAATAGAGTGTGAAAATTAGGATTTTTTCTCTCATTTCTTTTTTTCCTTATGCTTATGTGATTTCTCTTTATGGTAGTTTAGGGAATGAGTTTCTTGAAATATAAGAGAAGTATGAAGATTTTGTGTGAAAGGCACTAGTAGGGAATTTGTCAAGTAGGTTTCTCACAATTATGTAGGAAAGAAATGGAAGAAATGAGTATGAGGATTTATAACTCTTTCTCTCTCTTGCTTTTACTATCTTACTTTATATTTTTAGGGGTCTTAGTAACTCAATGGTTCTTTTGGGCTATTTGAACAATGCACTTCAAAACTCTTAACATATTGCATTTGTCTACTTGTGCATATTTAAAAATAGAACTAAACTATCTGATGGGGCAAGGCAACCATTACATCCACAATGGGATCACCAACTTATTTAGGTTCATGTTTTGTGAAACCTTTATTTTCTCTTGGTAGGAATAGTGAGAAAAATTCTTTCAAAGATTCATTGGTATGTGATAGGGAGCCTTACTATTGAGACAATCTTCATTGACCAATTGAAACATGTCAGAAGGCAACAAAAGTTGACAAGAGTGTCTAATGCAAGGTGGGGTGAGTAGTTAAATCCTCCTAAGGATAAATTTCTATTGCTTCCCTAGAGGGCTAGCAATTGGAAGGGATTAGGAAGGTAATTTAGAGTTCCATTTTGGCTTTGAACCTTTCATTGCAATTGAAGCACAAAAACCAAACTCCATGTAGCACAAAACCAAACTTTTAATTACTATCACACTTGTTAGAATGCACATCACAGTTGATTATAGAAAGCGTGTAGGCTTGTTGCAAGCATGCAAGCATCACTCATTCTTGAAAGCACACATGCATTGCAACTTGTGAACCACCATATTGGTTCAAATTTATGATAATTGAAAATATAAAAATTAGGTGTTAGTTTTTAAATTTAAAAGTGTTAATATCCTAAAGTAAGCTACAATCATTAGTTGAACACTTTTTAGTTCATAGAAAATGAACCTAGATCAAATTATTAACTAAAAAACATAAAAAGTAAAAATACAAAACATCAAGTGGAAACCAAGCGTAGAATTAGAAAATGAATCTAATGTGAATGGGAAACTATGAGTAAAGAAGAAACATAAAAATACCAAAAAAGTTATTGAAGTGAAAACTATTAGGAAAATACTTACATAGTCATAAGAGCACTAAATTAGACAAAATAGTAATTTAAAGGCATTTTTCAGTAAATGAAGGATGGATGAAGGTAAGTAGGAGTTAGTAACTTGGGAAAATAGGAAAAAAGTCGAATTAGGGTTTGGAAGCTCTCTCTCTCTTGTGTGTTTTGAGTGTGCATGTTTTTTGGGAAGTTGGTGTGAAGAATATTGTGAAAAGAGAACAAAAGATGGTAGAACAAGGATTGCAAGGAGTTAGACTAGGATGATAGACAATTTGTCGAGTAAGCTTTCACCTTGAGAGGGAGAAAAGGGGTGAAAAATGGAGGTTGTTTAGGTCAGATGAGAAAAGTTTGAGGAAGAAGGTGTTGCTGCTGTAATTGGAAGCTTCAACTTCGATGAGCAATTGCAGGAGTATGGAAGCTTGGATGGAGCTGAAATTTGGAGGGATGGAGTGCCTTGAAGTTGGCTTTCCGGGAAGTTATGACTCGCCCCATTTGGAGCAAGGACGAGGTCAAGGCAACTGAATTAATGGAGGGAGGGCTGTTGCCGCTACGATTGGAAGCAACGACTTTGGCAAGCGACTGCAAGAGCATGGCAACATCAATGAAGCTGAAATTTGAAGGGATGGATTGCCTTCAAATTAGATTCCAAACAAGACTATTCTCACCTAATTTGGAGTGGAATTGAGGTGTTGGTAGCTGTTTTAGTGAAGGGGTGTTCTCTGGCCTTAGGAGGAGGTCAATGGTGAGGTTTTGATGAACTTTTCCACACTTGTCATTGTAAGATTGCAATTTTGATTGCATATGGTTATGGAAAGAGATTTTAAATGCAATGATGGTCAAAGTAAATGCTTGAGGATGATTGAATTTGCATGCAAGTCTAATTCTTAGGGTTTAGTGAAAATTAGATGTTTGTGCTAGCATGGTGTGCTGGAATTGTTAATTAGGGCTCAATTTGGACCATTTTAGGCCTCTAATGACATATTTGGATGTGATTTTGACTGAAGAAGTTGCCCTAAGTATTAGGAGGTTTGATTAAGAGATTGAGGTAGTTTAGGGTTTGTTTTTCAGGGATTTAGGGGGGCTGGTCCTCTTCCACTTAAGGTCAATTCATGAAAATGCTACCAAAAAATTGAAAGAGTCTATTGCTTAGAGGCGTTTAGGTTAGAGAGTCCCATACACTCCTCTTCCGGCCCAATTTTGTGAATGAGTTTTACCTTAAGATAAAATTCACTCACACAACTTGATCATTTTTTAATGTAAAAATTACAATCTCTAGTGGACCCTCTAGCCCCTTTAGGTCTATTTTTGCTTAAAACATGGGGTGGAGGCTGAAAGGGTGGTTGGAGGCCCCAAGTCATATCCCAATGCAATGGAAACATGGCTGTGATTGTCTAAAAATCAAAGCTCCGGTTAGCTAATGGAGACATGCTCTAATAGTATGCACAGTAGAGAGCCAGACCTCTAGTATGGACAAAGTTCTGCAGTGCAGGCAGTTCGTTTCTTTCACATCCTTCAACCAAGATAATCGGTTTACACAACAAACACACTCACTCAACTCAGAAAAGATGGGCCACCATTAGGTGGAATCTTGTGGGAAGCACATAGAATGTGCATGGTCACTGGAATGGCGCACGTGTTGCAACAACAACTCGTTGCTCAATCGAATGAGGATTATGTTGGTTTGGTTTAGCATCTGAAGGGAGTGAAATTTTCTTTGCGTGAAGGAAAGTGTATATAATTTTGAGACTGCTTTTAGCAAAATTTCTATGTATATCTGAAGTAGCCTACTTGTGAAATTGACCACGGCAATTTTCCATCTATAGTCCTTCTGCTCTTCAACTTAGTGACTATTTGAATGTTTACATGCATTGGTAGCTTTATGAAAACACTTTAAACTTTGCCTTGATGTACGAGGTTTATGTACTAGAGAACGGGTAGGGTGTTTCTTGTTTTGTGCGGCAAGCGGTTACAGGTTGAGCCCGGTAGGGCAAGACCTATAGCTGCGTGCAGAGTAGAACAAGTAGCATCCTGCCCACTCTCAAGCGTTAAAAGTAGGGCTTACTCATTCTGTACGAAAATATAGTATATGCAATGATGGTTTCAAAAATACTAGTCAATTCTAAAGCTAGAATTGAACTTGGTAACTCGGTTGCAGATTTTGCACTCTAACAAAGTCGTGAAAGTGGCAGAATGAGCAAGCCCTACTTTTAACAAAAATAGCATGATTCACAGGTTACTTGCTTGAATGCAAGGATTCTACTCTACATTGTTTAGAGTAAGTTCCTTGAATGGAGGAATTGGAGTTCCTTCTAATCTAATTTCTCACTCAAGTTTTGATAGTTTGTGTCTTGATGGAGTCATTGATAATTATGCACTTCAAGCAATTACAAATAGAGCAATTAACAAGGTTGTGTAAATCTCATGCTTAATCATTTAGTGATTAATTCTCGGATTGTCATTACAATTGATGAGCTAGTGTAGGCATGAAGAGTGATCATGCTTCTACACTTGAGTTTCTAATTTAACTATAATTTAAAAGAATTTGAGCCCATTCCAAACACTTTAACCATTGTAGACACCTATGAAATGGCTTATTATAGTCATGCATTTAAAATATAGCATTAATTATTCAATAAAATAATGTGGTACAATGGGTGAATAGTGGCCACAATAAAAGCTTTGCTATTAGTAATGGAGTGAGTTGGAGACTCCAATAGGAACTTCTACCTTTTGGGTATAAACCATCATAAAAATTGACTATTTTAATGTCATGAATAGTGATTGTTGAAGAAAATACTGCACAATCATTTTTAGATGAGTAATATGACTGCTTTATGTTGTCTGGGGGATCTAGTGACTCCTTTGGTCTATTTGAACAACACACTTCATATTGAAAATTGTAATTCACTTGCTATTCCTTTTTATTACATTTATGTATTTGTAGTTTTTTTTAAAGAGAATTAAACCATGTGATGGGTAAAATGTAACCATTTTATCCACAATGGGGTCATTCAACTCATTCAGGTTTTTGTTCTGTGAAACTTTTATTTTCTCCTAGAAAAATCATAGCAAGAAAGATTCCTTCAAAGATTCATTGGTGTGTAATAGGGAGCCTTGCTATTAAAACAATCAATCTTTACCAAGCGACCCAAACCTATTGTAAGGCAACAAAAGTGGACAAGAGTGTCCAATGGAGGATGGAAGGTGTAGTTAATTAAATCCTTCTAATAGAATGCAATGGAAATAGACCTATGATCAAGGCATAGCTCTGCAATGAAGGCATGTCATTTCAATTTTTACATCCTTCAACCAAGACAAGATAATGAGTTTATATAACAAAGACACTCACTCAAACACAACTCATTTTGAAGGTAACTAGAAAGCAAAAGAGTACCATTTTCTTATGATTGCAATTTTTACTTCAATTTCATTCTAGAAAAGAAAGCTATGCCTTCCTACACACAAAATATTTTTGTCTCAGAACCAAGTAAAAGAATAAAAAGAATTGAAATGATTTTTAAGTTTTGTAATTCTTTATGGATTGTATTTATTTATATAGGAGAATCTTTAATTCATTCCATTTAAAAAAATTCATGATGAATGTGTTATGATCTTTGTTATAACCTTTCATGGTTGAATGCCTTGATGGATAAACTAATTCATGATGAAATGTGCATTAGTGGATAAGCAAAGATTACCTAGAGATAGATATCTCCAAATGGTGAATTTGTTCATTGGAGTTAAATAACTATACTTGAATGACAAGGGCACTGGAATGTATGGAGATAAATATCTTTATGCATGATTTGTATACTAAAGTAAGAGAGCTTTTAGATAAAGACAAGTGTGTTGGAGCTTGTAGTTAAATAACTCCAAGCAAAAGATCAAGATTTGGATATAATGATGATATGGACTTTTGTTTTAGTAGATGCTTTTAGATAGAACCAAGGATAGAAATCTAAAGGTAGAAATGAAGTCCTGGTCTATCGTAAGGACTAATAACTTTAATAGATTATATAAAGATGGAGCTTTGGGGCTGAGCTTTGGAGATTAATCTTTCAATATGGTTAGATATTTTGAGCTAGTGGATGGTTTTAGATAGAACCAAGGATAAAAAACTAAAGGCAAAAAAAAGAAGTCTTAGTTTATCTTAAGAACTAATAGTCTTTGTAGATAGTTTCTATTATATAAAGATGGAGCTTTGGGGGTGAGGAAAACTCTCTTTGGAGATTGATCTTTCAATACACTATAAGAAACATGTGTCAAAGTTCAATGTAACATGATGTCCAAAAAAATACGTCAACTTTGACACAGGTTTCTTCTAGTAATATGTTTGGATGGTTTGAACTCCTTATTTGAAACATTCTTCTAATAAACATATTTTCTATTCATATTAGAGTTCATTGTGATTTGAAGTTTCACACCATGATAGGTTTGGAATATAAAGTTATAAAGAGTATGTCTTTTTTTGCATGCAATCTAGGCATCTTCATGAAAAAATAACTTATTGAATTTGTTTTTGAAAAGTTCTCAATTTTTCAATTTTTCAAATAAAAAGGGTCTATAAATCAAAAAAATCTACAAGGTATAAATTGCTTGATAAAACGATCTCATCATCTCGCTCATCATTAGGATTGATAAGTTTCAATTTCATTTTAGAACCATCAACAATTTAATCTTCTCCATTAGATGAAATTTGAGGCCTTTGGAAGATTATGAGTTCTCAGGGTCTAAAAATAGTCTCGATTGTGTGGGAATGCTATCAATTGTGCAGTCCAACATGGTCGAGACCATGCCATGTCATTAATTTTTTTAAAAACTTTTTTCCAACATTTTTTTGTATTTCAGAAAATTTAATTTAATTTTTGGAAAAAAAATTCTGACAACTGGCCACGTTCTACTGCTACGGGAACAAAATTGAGAATGGACTTGAAACAGTCTTTTAGAGGCCTCAAATGTCTTCTAATGTTCCATTTCCAACCTACTTATATTTAACAATTTCTTAAAGAATGAAATCAATTTGTTTATTTTTGAAATATTTTTCATAGATATTAAACTCTATTCTCTACCATGAAGATTTAAACCTCAAACCTTTGTAGTATAAAATATCAAGTTACTTAGGAGGATTCAAAATTTGAGATCCAAGGATTGTAAGGTTCAAATAAAAAAATTATTTTCACTTTGAATGCTAATATCTTCTAATCCCTCAAGTTTGTGTTGATTGTGAGGCAATGAAGATTGATAACATGAGTACACCTTAAATTTCACCTTGTCTAAAACTACCATCATCACTCTATACATGGTAGAAGTACCTATTTTAGATAGCCCCCTACCATAGCTTTTTAGGTTGACCTATTGTGAACAATAGTTGGATGTAGTATTCATTGAGAAAGATTTTTTGTTTGTAACTTTTTGTCCACTCATCTCTCTTCCCTCCTTGCATAGGGAGAAGTGCCAAAGCTAACTTGAATAGGTGAGTCTATGAAACTGGAATGGGTTCAACTAAAAAATCCACATTTATATTGAATAAAATATTCATTCTTGAAAAAAAAATCTTTTTTTTGCATTCTTCCTCATCCTTATGTTTGCACACATTGAGCTTAGTTTTTCAACAAATTTCCCATGTTGCACAAGCTAAAATGCTTAAGTTATTAAGAATAGGTACTTCTACCATACATCTCCAAAATCAAAATGTACTTATGCAAGAAACAATTCAATTGGGGCAACTAGAAATAGCATCTTTTTCCACTCGTTGAGACGAGATCCTAGACCGGAGATGGCGCCGACTGCGCTTGAAGCAAATTGTGACCTTGGTGTCACCATCTTCTTGGTGGAGAAATTGAGAATGGAAAAGTAAGTAACAAGAGACGCCGAACTACACTAATGATGATAAATAGTGTTATGTTGTGATTAGTGTTACCTGGACTTTTACCCCGGTCACTCTAAACTTCAATTAGTTGGCATTTAGTGTTGTATTCACTATTCTGAGCAGTAACTTTTTTGAGCATGTAATAGGTTTCTTGGGTTTATACATTTTTCTTTGCTTTTTGATGAAATAATTAGGTAACACTAAATGTAATTGGGTAAAAAATTTATACCCAATAGTTGACAAATAGTGTCTATGTTGACATTTAGTGTTGGTAACATTAACCGGATTGTTGACAATTAGTGTTATGCTTCGTGATTAGTGTTGCCAACACTATTTATCATCATTAGTGTAGTGTGCAAGAGTCTGAAAGTGCACAGGGAGCAACCCTGGTTCAAGTGATGGCCAGCAGATTGCGACAGGATTGCGACAGCAACACATACTTCCGTCGACACGTGCATAAGCGAGAGCTGGGCTCAATCCAAGGTGTCTAAGGAGACGAATTTCCACCTTGAAGTTCACACAGAAGTGAGGTACTGCGAGGATTGCTTCTCTCGCATGAATTACCTTTACAAGCCAATTGGAAGTGTGTCCTGTTGCATTGAGATTCTGAAAGTCGCATCCCAAATCGGTTTCCAGGCTCTGGTGGACATTGGTACGGTGTGAAATGCTTGGGAGAAACAGTCTGGTCTGACGAGGACGAAAATCTGGTCGGCGAGTTTTGTACTTCTACGCATTTGGTTCCGTCTGACGCCCTCACGGACTTGCTGAGAGCACGCTTCCATCACTTGCCTTTGAATCAAGAGGAACAGCAAGAGAAGTTTTCCTTAAATGCAAAGGACTTGTCCTGTCGCTGCTTACAGAATGCCTTACCACCAGAGGAATCACTGTTGGAAAGGGCAACACTTAAAAATTTACGAAGCCGAACAAAATTTGCACTGGCATTCCACGTTGTGCTGTCTGGTGTGGAGTCTGGGGTTGTGTGTGAAAAAGTTCTGGAGCACATCCAAGCTCTTCTAACGAAAGCATTGGCTAATCTCCTGACTCGTGTCCACAGGGAACTCAATGATTTGCCTGCAAGGGACTTCGCTGTGGAAGGCGTGTTGTCAGATATTTGTTGGCTTTTGGAAGTTGCACGAGAGGCTAATGCTGCTCAAGCACTACTCGTGATACTCCTGGGCGACGGCTTAGGTATCTCGGGAATGCTTTTTTCCGCAATTTATACGGTTGGTCCTCGTCCCCTCAAGGTTTGGCATTTAAAGCAATGGGCGAAAATCATCTACGCACTCTTTGAGGACGTTCTGGAGGGGAAACTGTTTCTAAATTCTTTTGAGAGATCTACTTTGTTCAACAACTGGCGCTGTCTTGTGCGAGACGAATGCTTGGGTCTTGATGATGAGCATGTTCAAGCTGTCCGTGTTAGGATCGTCACGACTCTATGGAAGCAGATATTGAACCTGAGCGAGGAATCTTGTGGGAGGCTCACAAGACGTGGATCTCACGGATGGTCACTAGAAAGGTACAATTACTACAACCACAATCCACAGCTTCATCGAACGAAGTCAGGTGCAAGACTCAGGATTAGAGTTCCACTTCAGCATCTTGGGGCGGTGAAATTCTCTATATGTGAAGGAAAGTGCAGATAAATTTTGAGACTGATTTCCCTTCAAAGCAGAAATGTCGGCAGAATATTGTGGTGAATCTGAATCTGAAGGAGCCCGCTTGTTAAGTTCACCATGGCAATTTTCCTTCCTTTTGTCTTTCTGCTCCTTAACTTCTTGTTTGAATGTTTATGTGTATGTGGGAGCTACCCCCTACACAGGGGTCTCATATTCAGTCCCGGTGTTAAAATTCCCGGTGAGTCCCACTTTCCCCGGTCTTTTCCCGGTGTTCCCAGTGTAAGACACACTGGGAAAAGTGGGACTCACCGGGAATTTTGACACCGGGAACTGAATATGAGTTTCCTGTGCTATGTATATACTTAAAGTTTGAACTTTACCTTGTTGTATGAGGTTCATGCAAACGGCATGGTTCGCAGACTCTTTGGTTGCATGTCAGTATTCTGCTTTGCATTGTCGAGAATCATCGTAGTGGTTGGAGTCCTTGTAATTTTAATCAACATATTCAAGTTGGGATAGCTGGTTTTCCGATTGAGCCGTAAGTTGCTTGTTGGTGAAATTGTGCACTCCAGGCGATTGCAAATGGAGCAAGGGTAAGTGAATACGGTTCAGTGCTAAATTAGTGACGGGTTGTATTTTAATCTCAGAGTGTCATTACAGTTGTAATCAACATTGAAGAATCGGGTGTAGGCATGACAAGTAATCGTGCTTCTGCAATTGCATCTCTACAAGTTTTCACTATTGAGGAACTGGTAAGGTTCCGTGAAACTCTAGTTTTCTTTTGACAGTCACATTGAGAACAAGGACCTCAAAGATTCAGGGGTGCATGGGATGGTGGTCCTTCATTGAGAGCTTGAAACCTAAGGAAAAGCAGCAAGAGTTGAGAAGAATGTCCACTACTGGACAGAGTAGGCAATTGCTGAATGCTTCGAATTCTCTGCAATATAGGGAGAACTCTGGGCTGGAGATGAAAGTTCAGCATTGCGCGCTGCCAATACGTTTATTCACATCTCACAACCAAGACAGGATTAGACTCAAATTCTGTTGATCGCGTTATTTTCAACTAATTGTTTGAACATGGACAAGCGGCCTTTTCCCCCGAGAGAGCAAGAATCTGAATAAAGTTGAATTCACAAAATAGTATGTTGTGCTTATTAAGCATGAGTTCCCTCTCTTCAAATCCTGAACTCACTGCTTGTATGTGATCGAGCTCAAGGGAATAGAGAACCAACAGAGTCCTCAAAATCTGCGGAGACTCCAATATGACGAGGAAAGCGGTCGTATTGGACATATGTATGGACTAGGAATAGTTGCTCCATGTTGAGGTGCAAATTTTTAGGAAAAAAATTGGGACTACAATATGTATTCTAAAGCTCCTTTGCTAACCGTATATTGGTATTCGGTGCAAAAAACAGCTCCTCTGATTATGTATATTGATGGTGAATTTCATTAGAAGGGCGGTGATTTTTTGCCATTTTCCATAATCCGTGTGCCATTCTAATGGAATGTCGTGTCATCTTTGACATATTCAGTGCCATTTTAATGGAATGTAGTGCCATTTTAATGGAATGTAGTGCCATTCTACAGTAATGCCACCATTTCAACGAAATTCACCATATTGGTATTCAGTCCAAAATATAGACTAATCTGTCAAGCATGTGAAGTGTGCGGTATGTATCTTGTGGTACCAGCAGGTTACCACATCCCTCGGTCAAGTTGGTTAAGTTGGTTTATCAATGATAAAGGGTATGAACTGTAAATTTAGGTTGCCAGCAAGATTTATTGATGTTTGTAAATTTAGGTTGTGTGAAGTGATGTTAGTAAGTGACCTCTTATTGAAAAATTCTGACTTTGATCTTGAATGTTCCGCATGTGATGGTATGTATGTTTTATGTGTCATGTACGTGTTAAGTATGTGAAAACATGTCTGGTGATACTGTATGTTGACTTCGTAGAAGGGCGACCTTGTGCACTATCTCTGGAGGTCTGCTTGGGTGATGTTTATGCCATTGTATCTGTATTAAATACAACATTCACATGGTTAGCTTGCGAAGATTATTAGTTTGCTTCCCGGGTGAAGAACAACGCAGCCTGTACATCTTGGCGCATTCGATTTTCATGATGACAATAAAGGTAAGCGCATACCTTACGAGCCTAGTTTTTCCAATCCGTAGACTTACCGGACGAATCATAACAAGATTCACCGTTTTCATCATGAATCATGTTCTCAAACTGTATGCTGCTTCATAATTAATTATAAAATTTGAGGCTGATTCCGTTGACCCATTCATCAGAAGAGTACTAATTTGCAAGAACTTTGATTTGTCAACCGTATTGATGTAGTAATCTGATTTCTTAGTCTATGTGATTGTGACATAGCCAACATGCGTGACGCTGCAGCCACAACAGTGATGTCGAATATAAATAGAAGTTTAGAAATTCCTCGCACTATATTTGTACTGAACTAGTGTACATTCATGTGACATTCACGAGTCCCCTACAAATCACTCACATAAACCAAAATCATCATAAGAACGTTGGCAGACGCAACTGGGTTTTATGGTTACAAAAACCACTCACGATGAAGTCAATGGATTAATTATATTCATACTTGACTTTAGTTCCAGGTTTGTCTGCCTTTCTGCTGTGCAGATTATTATAGAACCTTTGATTTATGACCAGCTTCTGGGGACTAGACTGATCGAATTAGAATGATTCGGTTCGTATTCAATACTTTTGATGAAGATGATGCGTATATTATATCTCTCAGTTAGGGCTTGAAGTGAGAAGAGAGAAGATGCCTCTTGCTGTGATTTCGGTGCTGCTAGACTAGTATCATATCCATCAATTTCAGCACTGCGTTCGAAATTAAAGGGTCGAGACAGAACTTTTACTTGCAAGTCCTGATGCATGAAATTAAATGTTTATTACTTTTACAGGTTACCGTTTTGTTTGTACGCATTAGCAGCGTAATTGGTTGTGTGAATTTGGTACGAATCTGCCGTGATGAACTTTAATTTGGAATGAGTTGAAGTTGAACGGTGATGCAGGCCGCTGCAAGGAGTATTGATTCTTCACGGTTTAAAACGAGTTTTGTAGCAGAGAAAGAGGCGAATGCGAGGATGATTGGACTATGGATATCGATCCATGCATAGCGTGCATAATGCAGGTATACATTGCAACCATGAAACATTTATTTAATAAAAGTGCATATTGCAGCTGAAGAGTGGAATCGAGTAATTGACTGTGAAAGCTTTAATCTGTAGTTACAGTACTTGCAATATTCGTATTCTCACTAAAATGCTGCTTAATTGAATCTGTGTAAATTTGAACCCAGCATGAATGAGTGTGACTGCTTTCAAGGGCGGTTAGCCTTTACATGGATTTCTTACACTCCGCTGTGCTTCTGATGTTTGTGTTATTTTTTGTTTGTAGATGACTCCAGTTGTCATGACTATTCGATTTGTGCCGACTGAGAAGTTATTGAGAAATGCCATCAACACAGCTGCGTAACGACGCCAACTGTTGCTATTCATACCCTAGTCAGACCTGAGGAATTCGGTTAGGATTATACAGTAGCATATGATTGTAGAGTTCCCTTAACATGGTCCAAAGAAAGTGTTGCTCTTTATTATTGTCAAGGGAAGGCAACAACGTGGTATTGAGTTTAGATCTAAGAGAGAATGTTCGACAATCATATTATGGAACTTCGTGTTCACGGAGTTGGTCAGAGTTCTTCAGAAATCGGCGAAATTGTCGTTGTGTCAAAGAGAAGCCCTTCAACTTTTGATAATAAATTAATTGATGCTGGTTTTCTGACTACGTTTAAGATTGTTAAAGACATAATACAGCGGACTATGAGGTAGTCATAGAGACGGTTTTGCTAGCACTTGAGAAAAACATTCACCTAGTTGGTTTACATAGACTACTTCTCTCAGTCCACCTGGAGAAATAATTTTATCAGACCCGTTTCAGCCCACAACATTTTTCACAAAATATCCTAGTGTAATCGCGTTCAGTACTAAAGACTTTGGTTGAAGTGAGATTACTATAAGTACTGTAAAAAAGAGTTTAGAACTCTTGCATCGGGTCCTCACAGATGAAGGACAATCAAGTATTTTGAGGCACGACACATCCTGGAAGTGATTTACAGTGCTGATATTAACATATGTCGCATTATAATCAAACACATGCCTAGTTTTGACACCTTTTATTTACGAACTTGTTTAACGAAAGGTACTGCAATCGATTGAACTCAAATTGACAAATACTCGGGTGAAGCTTCTCCAATCACTCTACAAAGGTAAACAGAAGCAATCTCAACACCTAGATAGGATGTTCCGTGATTCAATCGATACACTCCAGTGACAATGAACACTTCACTCCTTGAGTTCGTGTTTATAATGGATAACATTTCTACGTGGGGGTCAGCTCTAGATTCCAGAACGTGACACACAGAGTATGGTGTTGAATGCTTAGACTTCAAACAGGTGCTAAAGTACTCATGAAACTGAGCGGGATTGAATGAGCAATGTGCAGAACAACCCTTCCAGTGAGTAGTTTGGATATACTCTCTGGCATATCCAAACTTCATGAGTGACTACATGTCTTGCGCTTGAAACGCTGTCTTATGACGCTTGAAAAATTCACGGAATCCATATGCACTCATGTCGTAATTGTACTGTGAACATAAACCCGTCAGAAAACCACTTGTCATTGACAGCGTATACTGGTTTACATACATCAATTTGACTGCTGTTAAATGTTGGAGAAAAGCATGAAATTTACTTTATGTCACGATCAATGAGAAAATGGTTAGGTTGTTCAGGTTGAATCATTCAAAATCCAACTAAACTCTAAGTGACCAAAGTGGTCGCTTCTATATCTATACGAGTTGAAAAAACTCATCTAGGAAGCTTCAGAAAAGTAATAACTGTACCAACAGAAGAAAAAAATCATGCGCTACAATAAATATTTTTTGAATGTTACAATAATCGACTAATAGCTCGAAAGTGGACTTTCTATTTTGTTAGGGATATAATAGATGAATTGTGTTTGCCTTGAAGTCAAAGTGCAGGTCGGGACGTTGAAAAGTTGAGAAAAACTAACCGGAGTAACATTGACGCTGTAACGCGAAATAGAACGGTCCTTTACACTCTCCTGAGTTTGAGACTGCAAAAGAAAACTCTTCAGAAATGTATTACCACAAATGAACAAGGGCCACAATAAATATCACGTGTATTCCAACTCAATGAAACTCTAAATCAATAGCACTCGTTGTAACAGAAAAGGTGAGGGCACGGTCCTAGTGTGTGGGACTCGATATTGGATCCTTCACAAAAAAAGGGTAGTAATTAACTAAAACCAAATTAGTGAGACTTGATCACAAGGGTTCCCCACACTAGGAACGTGCCAAGGTGAGGATTAAAGATGAAGATTTGTAGCCACAAAGTGCAGGAGAGGTAGCCACACCGGTTGAGGGCTGTGAAAGATCTCAACAAATGGATAGTCCTTTCGTTGTCTTGCAATACAAAAACCCGGATACTTCGGGCATTCCACCTGCAAGAGAACTACCAATATTAACAACTTCAGGACCAAGAAACTGTCGTTTTAACACGATCAAATTAGCTCATAATATCGTGAAAAGTATAACTCAGATGGGGTCAAACTCTATATCATCAGAATAAATGAAGAAAATAGCATACGTCCGTCGCATACTAACTAAAATACGACAAAAGCAAGGCTCCCCATGGCCTACTCAAAAATGCTACACTACACAGGAAGCCCAATTTGGCCAACTTGGTCCAATGGAAAATTATCCAAACCATTGTCGAGAAAGCGGTGGTAAAAGTGAAATCGAAATTTTTCAGTTCTTGCATAAAGAAACAAACACTGAGCAGTTCAAGCCACACTGTGCGACTGTCTCCACTTACTCGAACAAACTTGATGTGTGGGTAGCATTCAGCTGCAGCATCCTCAAGAACACGATCAAATCTCCGTGTCCATGGACATCTGCACTCATAAATGCCAAAACACTTTTCATTGAAAGTACAGAAATTAAAAGCAAACAATCCAATTGCTGATGTAAAGTTGAAACCCTAAACCCTGGATCCTGAAAAGGGACAGAGAAAACATCAAGGAAAGCTCAAAACCGGAAAGAACTGAATAACAAATTGCCTGTCGACGATCGCAAAACACAGACTGTTGAATACTCGGGCCAAACGAAATGCATCTCACAATCATCCGACATAAATAGCTAACAACATAGATAGAGCGAAACAAAGGCAATGGATTGCAAGCGCATAGCAAGTACTTGAGTGTGAACGCAACAGCTACCGGCTCGCCCTGATGCAGAAGCTCCACAAACTGACGCTCCGATTTGAACTCAAGAACACGAGAAACCTGTTCTTGGCGCGGATACCCAGTGTGGTACCTGCGATTGCGAACAAGAAATCCATAAGCACCGACAAGAGGATCATCAACAGAATCCAAATTTGATGCAAAGCCCTAATTTCCTTAAACTCTAAATCTCTGGCCTCAAACAGGGCAACGAGTTCACCACGAAAATACCTGGAGAACTCTTTCAGGTGGCTGAGCAGAGTGTCAAATTTGGCAGCAGGTTCATCCATCGTCCCTCAACGAATGCACGAAAATTCGTGCAATCTTTGTTCTGAATCTCCGAGGACCGTCAATTTCCCGGTCTCTGAAAAAACATCACCGGAGCAATTCCTGAGCAAAAACGACGAAGAAAGCCTTCGCAATCACAAGTCCAACCTCCCTCAGCGCTTCCATGAATGAAGTGCTTGAAGGAGTCCACTGCCTGGTCATAAACCCTAATTCATCCATTGTTGCTCTCGTTGCCTCATCCAGGGTTTAAGCCATTAGGAACTCAATAGCACCAGTATGTGAACTGTCGTTGAGCACTAAGTTCGTGGTTTCTCTTGAAGCAATGGCGATGCCCTTTACAACTTTAGCTTCAGGACCTCACGTTTCCAAAGTCTGTCTCGGTGGGTCGGCGAACTCACTGCGTGTTTCTTTGGGGTTTGATTGTTTGGGTTCTTAAGGATGCGGGACTTGTTGTAACGTTGATGTGAGACGGTCCATTTCAGGAACAATGACGTACGGGGAGCAGAATACTTTTGTGGATGCGTGCCAGCAGCTCAGCATGGCCCGGGAGGAGGGCGTCAACTTCTTCGATGCAGCAGAAATGTAAGTATGTCGGAGAATCCTGCAATTTCAGTGGACATGCCTTTGCTAGTTCTTTGAATTGTGTATGTCGATACCAGAGGTGGAAAGACTGAGGTTTGGAAATTCACATCCATTTTCGAAAGGCTGCTGGATCCAAGAGACGTAAACTTGATGCGTCCTACTTCCCATTTGTACTTAGTGGTGTGACTTATGCAATTTATGTCTCGTAATCCCTGAAGGATCAAAGGTTCAGAGTTTTGAAATGCCAAATTTCATTGATTGTACTGTAATACTGAAAGTCAAACGATGTCAGTATTTTGTATCGCTAGAATCAGTGAAGAGCATCACCTGCTTTGATGAGAAAACAAAGAAAAATCTGATTTGGAGAAATCGTCATGTGACCAACTGAAACTTCATAGTTTTCCAGGAGACTAGCTTGGGCTTGTAGATCCTTCCGGCTTTAGAGTAGCCCTCCATTTTTCCTGTCATTTTGTATTTGCGCGTTCTCCGCAATTGACCACAATTTCCAGGTATCCAGTTCCTCAGAGAGCAGAAACGCAAGGAAGGACTGAGGAGTATATAGGACGCTGGCTCAGGCAGGCCCGAGTGCCACGAGACCGCGTGGTGGTGGCAACGAAGGTGAGCGACAGTTCGTCTGTAATGTGCTGTTTCATTGCGAGCTGTATGATTTGAACAGAAAAGGAAGGGGATTAAGATTTTCGATTTGAACAGGCCACTGGACCATCAGGGCAAATGACTTGGATACGCGGAGGGCCCTCGTCTCTTGATGCGCGCAACATTAGAGCAGCCATTGATGGCAGGTCCGAACGTGAAGGACGCCTGTCTGGAGAATCTATTTTTTTGCTTTTAAATTCTTTTCCAGACGTCTAGACTCCAGAGAGTACTTGTTGATTTAGATTACAAGTGATCCCATCGTTTACTTGAATTCGTAATTGGGCCCCATGGTTTTTGAAGAGACTTTCCTTCGTCCAATTTTATCTACTTTTCGATCAACTCTTGGAATGTTCTTCATTGATTCTGGTGATATGAAATTTGACCCATCTGAATTGCATTTTTCATGACATGATTAATCAGATTGGTCATTTGGGAGCCAGGAATCCTTGGTCTTTTCGTTATCAATCCGAACAGATTCATTGTGTCTACCATCAAGTACAAAGCTTACTTGTTCTCTGTGTTCTGAATCCCAGTTTGAAGAGGTTGGGTACTGACTACATCGATCTGTACCAGCTGCATTGGCCAGACAGGTGACGTGAGATGTTCCTCATTGTTTTTTTTTTCTGGCTGACCATCATCTCGACAATCAACTGGATTAACTTTCCAGGGGTGTCTTTTTGGTGCAGGTATGTGCCAATGTTTGGTGATACAGACTATGACTCTGCGTGTAGCTACTCGGCAGTTTCTATTGAAGAGCAATTGCAGGCTCTCAGTGTTGCTGTCGAAGAAGGCAAGGTTATTTGTTCACCCTTTTTTGGGAATGTTCAGCGCATTTGCATCGCTCCTGTAATCTGGTATTATGAACCTCGCACCTTGGTGCACTTCGAGTCGAATGCCAGAAGCTCGAAGTACAGTGAAGAACTACAAGCATGAAGAATGTATTGTGTTGCAGATTAGGAATGTTGGCGTGAGTAACGAAACGGCGTTTGGGTTGATGGAATTCTGTCGTCTGGCTGAACAAAATAGCTCACTTCCTCGCATATGCACCATTCAGGTGAAATGTTCTTCGTGCTGATTTTTGTAGCTTCTCTATCCGACTACCTTCTGGTGTGATTTTGAAATGCTACCAAAGTTCTTCTCTTGCTCGGCTGAAGACAGTCGCACTTCAGGTCGAGGATAGTATTTGCTTGTTTTTGAGCATTTTCAGATTAGTTTCGTAAAAGTGTGATTTTAATAGAGCTGTGGGGTGATGTTTGGGTGCGAGAGCCAAGTCTGCTGAGGTCAAATTTTGATTGCTACTTATGAATTCGTGAATTTTATAGACCACTATGAGTGACAGTAGACCAGCCCATTTCCATCGACAGATCAGTGTTGATTGCCATGTAAGCCAGTCATGCTTACACCACTTGAATAGACGAGTTACTGCAGTTGAAGGCGTCGGTACAGGGGACGGGATCACGTCCCTAACGGTTCTAGTATCATCCGCCTTACCGGGTACAGCCCTGCTGTGGATGTCGTAACAGAATGCATACAATCTATTGTGTCGTACGTTCGACATGACCCTTGCTGAATGCTGCCATTATCAGAGGTCTTTTCCTGCACGTCGCTGTTTGGTTTGTTGTTGGCTATCCTACTTCCCCTGCCAGGTGGTTGTATCTGATGGATTCTCCATGTTAGTAAATGTGATTATACTCTCGATTTCAGGGAATGCGAGAAAGCTGTCATGTCTTAAATAGTGGTGTCCGGATTGTGGATCCAGGGTAGGTTTACTTGCGTATAGTCCACTGGCAATGGGGCTGCTCACAGGAAAATACTTATCTAGTAACGGTGAATCCTCTCTGTATCGCCTCAATAAATACCGAGGTATTTTTTCCTGAATGATCTGCTTTTTCAGGATCTGTTCATCTGGGATGGGATTCAAAGAGGTTCACATCCTTCGTGATTACTGAAGCAGGCGCATGTGAAGCTCTTTATAGATTTCATTTTTCATCTGTGCGAGCATGTCTCTGAAATAAAGCTCACTTTGCTTAATGAGAAGTCTTGTTATGCCGCTGTGCATCCTTTGTTTTTAACTTTGTCGTGCAAGTGCGAGCTAGGAACGCATTCCTTCTCGTGTTCATTAAGACCTCCATGGAATCCTCAACTAATTAAAAGTATTTGTTTTTTCTCTTTTATTTTCTCTTCATTAGATTACACGTGATGGCCTTGTCCATTTGTTTGCCAGGACGCTATGCAGAAGCGGAGTGCCGGTATAGCATGGCGAAGCCAAATGTCCTGCCTGCCATCCGGGTGAGATTTGGATATGCTACTTTCTTTCGTTTTCCTTTTTTCAGGAGTGACACTTGGTCCATGTTCGATGTTTTCTCTTGATCAGTTCCTCGCAACCTCAAATGAGTAGTCTTACTTTAGGTTTTTAGTTTTTGCTATCTGTTTGCTTTGGAGTGGAAAGCATCACTGGTGGGGACGCCTTTGGATCCTTCGATGCTTCAAATCTCCACTTCTTTGTTACTGTTCAGGTTTTGTAGGACATGTAGTCCCTTTCTAATATTACTGCTTGTTTATTTTTGTCAGGCCTATGTGGAGATTGCACAACGTCACAATTTGAGCCCTGTTGCATTAGCTATCGGTAAGCTTGGACTAATATTAGCTTAGTTTTGGCATGAGCTGGTTCTTAGTTTTGGTCGCCTTGTATGTGCTGTTTAGGGCTTTAGCAAATCAGTTCAGGGTTCTGAAGGGTTTCAGTGGATGAGTGAATTGTTCATTTTCACTACTGTTGGGATGCAGGTTTTGTGCTGAAGCGTCCACTGGTGATCAGCGTAGTGATTGGTGCCACAGAGTTGTGGCAGTTGCGCGAAGTCCTCGATGCAGCCCATGTGGATCTGAGTGAAGAGGTTTTGTCAGAAATAGATGCTGTTCATGAAAGATACCCCAATCCAACACCCTGATCTAGTGTTGAGTGATTGCATCCAGTCCTCAGTCTAAAGTGGTTTACATTTGCATAGCATTATTTGTTGAAGTGAACTCAGCTGAAATGGCTTGATACAATTCCTTTGATCGCTAGTTTTTGGAGCTGAACCATGACAGACATTGCCTTCGCCTAAATTTGTGATGGGCTACTGACTGTGACTTGGAAAGTGGGGAATTGGGCTGGAATAGGGGGCACGCAAGAGATTCATTTTGTGATTCGATTAGCCAACGCCGTCGTGGTAAATGATAGACTTTTGTGAAACTATATGCTGTTCTCGCATACCTACGCAGAACTGAAGGTATCGTACACTGCCTCTCTGTTCAGGGCAGCTGGGGCCTCCTTGCTGCGAGGGATTCCCATTCGAGGTGTTTTCTTGAAAGCAATGGCAGATTTGGGCAAATCAATTTGTGCCATGTCACTTGAGTATAACTTGTACGTCATGACTCCTTTGGCGACAGAACTCATCATGTGAAGGCTGTATGCCAATTGTATATCGTTCAGTGCTGTTCCATTTCAGTGAGATTCCACTTCTTATATCTATGCTTTACACCCGGAGAGAAGAAAAATGTTTTGAGCATTTGCGAGAATCTGCGACAGGTATTCTCTTTCAGAATACATTTAAACTTGTATGGTTCTGGAATTGTCCGCAAAGAGACTTCTTTGCAGACAATTCAAGTACCATATAAATTTCAAGTACCCTCGATGGCCTATGCATGACGCTACCCCGCTTGGTGAGAATACATTCGAATTTCTCCACATGACTCCGAAAAATGCTATGACTACCCTTGTATGCAGGATGGTGTTGCATGAACATTGTTTGACATTGGCGGCAGCTTTTCAGAAACTTCAAGGGACTTACCAATGCCAGAAGGGTGGGTGAGCAGATGATTGTAGAACCTGAATTATATCCTGGCATCTGTGGGATCCCGGAATAACCCTCAAGAATTTGTGGTGATCAGTTGGTTGCAGTTTAGATTCCACTTGGAGACGCAAGTTTTGTCTACTTGTGCTCCTGGCTTTAAGTCCCTGTGCCACCTTTTATGTTCCCGCAGAGGAGCACCCTTTTGCCTAGAGCAGCGTGTCGAGGGCTGTTGTGGAACAGTAACTTCGCCTAGCTCTGCTCTGCTGCTGAAGTATGGCTGGTTGACCTGGTCTGTGTCCACTCTGACGCCACCTTGATTGGTGTCAGCGTAGTCGGTTTCGCAGCAGACTGAAAAGTGTGGCACCAGAACAGATTAGAAGGTTGTGGTGATTTGTGAGATATGCATGAGACTGCAAACACCAGGTTGTCTTTGATGCTTGCTTTCCGTAGCCAGCCACTGGAGGCTGACGTAGTACTAGAGAAAGCAGGGAGGATTAAAAAAATGGAAGAAAAATCTAAGCGAAATCAAGTTCTCAATGTCTGAGGGAAGTACTCCGCCTCTGGAACTTCTTTAGCTCTAAGTGACTGTGGTCAGTCGTGGTGTAATGCACCAAGTTACTTGAGAGTCAGTTGGCACTTGGCACGCACCTGGGAACTCGTGGTTGGTACCACTTCGTACTTGTGGCAACAGTTAAGAGCATGGACTCTCTTTGCAGACACTCATTTCGCGGAGGTGGTTGAAACTGGGAACAGGACGAGGTGCACCAGTGTCCGGCGCACAGCTTTAAGGCCCACTTCCAAGGCGATTCAACCCCACCCATTCTTGTGCACATCTGAACCCGCTTTCCTGAAATAGCTGTATCCAGTAGTAAGTCTCTAATCAGCGGCAGTTTCCAGCATTGTCCCGCTGCATAATCACCTGCTGTGATTCCAGGCTTGTATGTCGTACTCGCTGGCTAGTGGTGGATACCTTTGGCATGTGATCAGGAGGTCCCATTATGAGCACGCATTTAATATCTGAAATCATGCTGCATGTAACCGGCAGGTGCCTCAGGAAGACTTGGATTAATCTTGACCACCCGCAGTAATTTTGAATTACCTCAGCGAGCAGTCACAGCATGTGTTTTCTGGAGCCAGATCAGGGACCATATTTTGCTTCCAAGTTATGAAATGATGCGTCGCTGGGTTCTCGCTCACGCATGGTAGTCCCATGTGGACCAAAACTTGTCTTATTAAATCTGGAATCCTCGATCACTACAATGAGAGCCTCATTGATGTACTTCCCTTTTGAAGGTACTAACTTAAGTGGTGCTTTGTTGTACAGTACACGGTCTTTACGGAATCATCACCAGCACTGCGGTGGAGTCTACATTAGCCGATGATCGGTCCTTTGGACACCCTATACCAGAAAGATGCTGGTGCTCACAGCCACGCGGTTAACTCCAGTTCCTCTGCGATATCTGCGTCATGTTTTGATAAGATACATATATGGATATATATATGCCTCTGACTGTGCCTACTAATTTGTGGCAAGCTGTTGTCGGTGGCCATGGCAGCCCTTTTTTCCTCGTTATTCTATTGCATCGTACAGACGGCCGTAAGTGGCACGCAGGCCGAGATGTGCACTCCACAATTTAGTCAGCAGTACTCTTGCTTGGCCCATTAGTCGATATGGGTCTCGAAGTTGGTGTTCTCGTCATTTGATGCCTCCAGACTCCAGAGTCAGTGCTCGATGCAGTGCCTGCCTGCAGGTGCCGAAAGACATTCCATGTTGCAACCGCCGGTTCTCCTGGTTCCAAACAATAGCAACTGCAGCCGGTTGTAGCAGGACAGAAGCTTGAATCTAATCCAAATAACTCACGTAAGTCATCGAGAACTGGCTCTTCGAATTTCGTATAGTATTTTCCCGTCCTACCTTGAATGAAAAATACGGTGCCTGGACTTGGCAGGCAGTAGCGAAGCTGTCTGAAATGTCCGTTCGTTTCATGTGCGCCCAATGAAAACAAACTACTGTATCCAGCAGTCTGGCATATCTTTCTTTCACGCTTTCCAAAATCCAAAGCTCAGAGGGCAGAACTACCCCGAAGTCCCGCTCCTGCGGCCTCATCAATGCGGGGGACTGCCATCAGTTTCTTACAACTCTGTCTGGACACAGTGTGGTTGCTCCCGCGGTAAATGAGTTAATTAAGCTCGGTCAAGTATTGCAGACTGATCGTTTAGATAGTTGGGGGACAGTAAGTTCATTAACATCTCACAAATTGTCATAACTTATACCTTACCTCTGCCTGCTTGCTGGCTTTGGCTTGATTCCTATCTTCCTCTTCTGGGACTCTGGGAGCTAGGCTGAAGCGGGCATGATGCTCCCCCTGCGCAGTTGTCCATTCTGAATGACATTAATTAAGGTGCGTGACTATATGCTCGATCGAGATTATTTTTCTTTTTCATTTCTGGGATCGATTGAAAAGAGAAAGCAGGATTTGCGTGCGAGTTGGTTTCGCAGTCATGCAGGAGGTGTTCCAATTGAAGACTCTTCGGCTTCCCGATTAAGTTCATAAGCTTGGTTAGCTTTCGTTACGCAGACCTGGCCTACTCCTGGCTGGAAGAAGTAACTACGTCACTTCCAGCGCAGAATAAGTAATCGACCAGAATGTTGGTTCCAGAACTGGACAGGAGTCATTAGGTACCTGAAGCGTTGATCCTGGCCTCTGCCAGCGATCGATTCTTACCTGCCATTCTCAATCATGCAGAATTTTGACCGCCGTGGTGTAGGTATTTGTTCGAATAACTTTTATATGTGGGAAGTTTAAACTTTAACTGAAGCCTGTGAACGGCCTCAGCATTTTGCCGTTACGCATGTGTGGAGGTCACGGGTCACAATGATTTTAGACTAGTACTAGTAATGAGGGGTTTCCAAACCTCATGCCGGTAATTATCTCGGCACCAGGTGGAGGATTGCGCACTAGATTAGGATGCTCGAGAGCTGGGGGGCTAAAGATTATTTTGAAAACAATGGCCAGTTGTAGAGGTGCACTCAATCAACCCTGAATCTATTTTACCAGAAATCACTCGAAAACTTCTTTTATTTCTTAACCTCTAAAATGCCTTCGCATTTGAGCCCCGAAAAATGAAGAAAATGTTGACCTTTGTGTTAAGTTTTTTCACTGAAAAAAAAAATACAAACAATGATAATCGTAATTGCAAGATCTTGATCTCACCTTCATGTAGAACACAGACATAATGCTTCAAACTTAAATCAAACTCAAATCCTTTACCATTTGTGAGATCTATAAGTTCAAAGTAGGAAGTATTGTCTATTTTCTTCACTAAGAATATCAACTATTCAAAGAGGATTAAAGGATGTTGACTTTAGCTTGCATCTTTTAGGAATTAATGCAAAGGAAAAAATTGAATTTAATAACATATAAATATTGGATATTCCAATAATAAAAAAATTTGATCAAACAAATTGAGGAATATTAAAGTTTGAAGTCAATGGATTTTATGAATAAAACAAGGTCATAAACATACAAGATCATGAGGTTGTAAATCTTCTTAACCCCTAAAAAACCAAAGTTCCCTTGGGGGACAAAATGAAAATTGAGTAGGCTTGTACTATTAGGATTTTTGTTCAAATTTTTAGCAATTTTTTAGAGGAGAGAGTTTTATATGTGGGTATTGAAATTTCATGCCAATAAGTTGTGGTTCAAAAGTTATCACAAATCTTAAACAATTTATACAAAAGAAACAAGGCAAGCTAAGTAAAGAATGTTGAATTTCACAAAGAATAGGCTAAAGGGCAATGTTGTCATATAAATAAAGGCAACAAAAGTAAGGTTTTTTGATGGTTTGGTAAGTGACTTGGAGTTGGTGGTGGGCTATCAAGCTTTAGAGGTTGCCACTGTCTAGTAGTCGTGACTTTGAGGGAGTAGTGTTAGGAACTCACACAAAGCGGTCTAGCAATTGTGGTGGCAATTGCGATAGAGATTATACATTATTGTTGGATTTTTATAATTTTAAACTTTTTTGGATTGAAGAGCATGATCTTGATTCATTAAAGTCTTCTAATTTCAAAATTAGAATAGAATCAAAATCTAGACTATCTGATTTTGCACCTAAAAATATTATTACTTGAAAGTTGTTCTCTACAATTCTAGTGATGACTTGTAATATATAAGTACCATAAAAAGTGAAATTTTAGAGTCAAGCTAAGCGATGCCAAGCCAAGCTTGTTCATTTTCTTAGTCTTCAACCTAATTGAAACAACATCAATAAATGCAGCCTCAACGTGCTAACAAAATACAAACCATTGTCACAAAGGAAGACAAAAATCCTTCCATTACATTACTAATGTCCCCCATTTGTCAATGCACCTCCATTAATTTTCATTAAATTATACTTTAGATTCTTCTCCATCTCATCCATTCACTTCTTCATGCAAGAAAATGGAAACAAGAAGGCATTTCAAACTAGAAATGTCATTTCTTTCTACTATATGATCCTACAATGAGAAGACTAGAATCTCAAAAGAGGATTTCATGTACATTGATAAGAAGTCGAGGAGCTATGACAAAGGAGAGAACTACTATAAAGAATAAAGAGGTGAGTGTCTTTTCTTTCCATAACTTCTTCCTACTCAATGCTTGCTTTTTCAATTTCTCATAAAGGAATTCCTGATGTCTTGTAGATCATTTGGGATAGTCTACCTATGAGAAGAAGTTGTACCTAATTTGTTAATAAAATTCACATCTCCATCTAATAGCCTTCTCCCACCATCATATAGATCTACAAGTCCACCTAGAACAAATGAAGAAGCAACCTACCAAATACCCTTGTAAGTACCTCTTGTACCACAAATGTTAGAAGATAATTTCAAGCCTCAAGATGTAGAAGGAACTGGCAAGTATGACCACAATTATTTTGACAGTCAAGAACAATAAACAAAAGGGAGAGAGCTGTCTTGTGAAGAGTTGGAGGAAGATGACATCTTTGAAAGAGTCCATACTAGTGATGAATCTCAAACCTTAGAAGAGTTGTAGTGGTTGCCGAAATTAAGACACAATTCTAGCAAGTCTTCATTTCAAGAAGCTTGGTCATCCATTGCAAGAAATGATGAAAGTCTAGAATTAGGTCCAATGGAAAACAATTGAGATGGCCAAATTGATGTTAGGAGGAGGGAAACAAGGAGGGAGTGTTCAAGAGTAGGTTGTTTAGACTTAGAAGTTCCTTTGTTAGAAACCAATCAAAGCTTGTCAAAAATGCCGGTTTATGGGCCAACCTTGAAACTACAAGGTTGAAGTAGTCCCTATCTAGTAAAGACCCAACAAATACTCCATCCACCTCAAATCCAACTAGAAGATGGATACAAAGTACTTGATGGTTGGGATTGGAACTTCTGCACAGCTACAATGAACTAAGGATGGAGGTGTTCTAAATGAGCCTATATATGCAAGTAATGGCAATGGGATTGTGGATGATTATGTAGGGATGTAGGAATGCAAGACATGTTTTCCATAGGAAAAACATTTATAGAAACTATAGTAGTGATAGTGATAGTAAATTAAACTATGAGGAATTTGACTTCAGTGAAAAAAAAGACAATTAATAATGATGATAGTATAGTTGGTGATATCAATATTCAATAGTGTCAAATACATAGGTGATTGCAGGAAACATCTATTGATTTGGTTGCATTTTCATGATACTTGTGATTTTTTTCTAGAATATTTTAAAATTAAAAAAATATTTTAAATTATTTAAATTATAAAAATTAAGAAGATTGTACCCTAGAAAGATAAAGCATAGAAAAATTCTTTAAGTTAGAGTACTAAAAAGTGTTAAATCTCAAACAAATAGATATTTTGATGTTTAATTTGGAAAAAATAGGAAAAAAATTGGTCATTTGTAACAACTCAATGGAGGTGGTCATTCATCAAAAGAACCACCAAAATACTATTTTACATATTTCAAAATGCAAGTAGAAAAAATTCACTTTGTAGACTTCTATACAACATACAATTAACTACTTTTAAAATTATTCCTTTGAGCAATAGTTGCTAGTCTATTATAATACTATCCTTTTCAAATTTCAACTTCAATTATGATTTGGGGGCTAAAAATAGTACTATCCCACTACAAATAGGCAAATGTGACATAAAATTGGCTATTTTTGGATAATAAAATATTTTTTTAAATGAAAAACAACAACAAGGTGTATAGTGGTCATAAGTAAATTAATTATTAAAAGAGTCTTTTGTATCCATAATACAAAATTTATAGCCCAAAAGCAAATGAGCACACACCATGTTATAAAAAAAAATACAAATGTTTCTTACAATTATCCACATGTACCACAATTCTACATGAAATAAGTCATTTATTATGTATGATCCAGAGCCCTAATTTCCTAAGCCTTTAATGATTATTTATAGATCAAATGTCTCATGGAATTTTTTTTCTGTATTCTTCAATTTATTTGAAATATTTTGGCCAATTTGGATTATACAAAGCATTATTGTTGAGACTAACAGAAGGTCTTCGTAGATATCATTTTATATATGGGCATGAAGCACCAATCCAATTGATAAAAACTTATTGGCACAAAAGAGGGTCTTATTTCAATGCCCAACTATCTTGGAATTCATGTTGCACTCTTGATTTGTATTGTTGACAAAGTAAGTATGAGAAGGAGAAGGCAATGTTGAATTATAACAAAATGGGCTAAAGTAGATTGTTGATGAAAACCATTTGAAGTAATTGCAAAAGAGTATGAAATGTTGGAAAATTTGCTTTAGAAGAGGAAATAATAATTCATTATACAAAAAAAGAATTGGCACATAAATGCATGCTATAAAAATTGGATTTTGAGGGTGTGGACTTCACAGATTCCATATCTAAATATATATATTAAATTTTGAGGTTTATTGTGATAAAAATCCAATAGTAAAGGAGAAGGCCCAAGTATCATATGAGGGGTTCAAGGGAGAGGCAAGATTAGATGACAATGTGGTTGGTTTTGCATTGTTGCAATGTAAATTATTCTATTTTGTAATTTATGAAATAACTTTTTAATGTAAAAGCTCTCCTAATATGTGTTTTAGATGGAAAATGTGATACACATACTAAAACATTGAAATGGATAGAATTTAGTATTAAAATGAATTAAAACTTGCAAGAAATAGAAGGTCTCAAACGGATTAGTGAATATATAGCCAAATTGACCGATGCCAACAACCAATTGGCTAAAAAGCAAAGACAATTGTAAATCATCTTTAAGACTAGAATATCCTAAATAGATTTTTAAAAAAGAAGTCCTGCAAATTTACCCGCAAATTAATACCTATGCTAAGGAGAAGAGTAAATTATGCCTATTGAACTCCAAGTAAACGTCAAAAGAAGCAGCCGAAAATTACAACTGGAGGCCAAGGGAAGACAAATTAAATCAAAAACCATTCCAAGAATCTATCAGTGTGATTGATTTGCCAAGATTCTACACCAAACAAAATATGCCCACATAACTTACCAAAACAAAAGTAACAACTATCAAGTGTCCTCATATAAAGTACAAAGTAAAAAAATGATAATATATAGTTTTATGGAGGCTACAAGAAAGTTTCAAGATTTATAAAATTGCATAAGTTGGTCCTATTGGAAGTTAAGCATTACATGAAGGTTTTTACCAATTAAGGTAAAAATCGTTGTAGAGTTGGGTTGGTGGAGAGTGGTGACTAATGCCTCCAGTGTTCCTTCAAATATTAGACACCTACCTCATCAATACTCCAAATTTATTCAAAAAATCCTAAAGGGCAAAATCCTAAGGGCAAAACATTTAGCATCACCAAAAAATACTTTCTAACACCCCACAATCATCTAATGTTTACCCAAGTAGGTTAAGTAGGCAACATCCCATGCCAAAATCTCCATAAAAATCATAATTAGAACACTAAAATGGGTGAAATGGAGCCCTAAAAAATACTTACAACACATCTTCACTCACACAAAATACTCAAACCCAAACACACATTGACTCCAATTTTGCACAAGTTCAACCTAAGTTCAAGGATTCATCCCCATATATTCTCAAGTTCCTTCTGAGGGGAGGTCACGCTATGCATTTATACAACCCATGTGAGGCAAAGATTTTGGACCCCTTACTTACTTCGTAAAATTTAATTTAAAGAAAATAATAAAATTTGAATAGATTTTTCTACTTTGAAAGTTTGTATTTTGAATTATTGATATTTTTAAATTGATAATAATTAGTTACAAATTTTTGAAGAAAAATGATACACTGTAGAGCTGAAAATAACTTTGGACCCTTTACTTCATAAAAAATTGTTTAAAAAATGAACAAAAAAATCCTTATAATAAATTTCTATTGATATTTTATTTTTCTTGAATATTGATGCAATGATCATCCAAATGTATTCCCTATAAATGTTTGAGTTGAAAAACGTGCCATTTCAGTTCATTTTTCAACCTATTATAATAGTCAATTTAAATGTCATTTGAGTTGGGAATTTTTGGCAATAAAAATCTATAGTCATTATTAATCAAAGTTCAAAATTATAGGTTGAAAATATAGTATATTCCAAAGTAAATAGGGGGTCAAAAATCACTTCGCCACACATGGTATACAAAATCCCCATAGAGTGACCTCTCCTCGGTTCCTTCAATCATTTAATTTGAATATCAACTTTAGGAGTTCATGAACATGCAACATATTCACATGAAAAATCACATTCAATTTGCATTTGGCAAGCACTAAAGCCACTCTACTTTATACACCTTGATTTCTAATTGGTTTGAACACAATTCTTTGCCTTAGAATTTCTGAGTGATTAAATCACTTGTCAACTTTTTTCTTACCATGCAAGGATTTGAAGTAACACATGAATTGTATACTACTTAAATATATTTATTCTAAGGGTTTGGCTTACTATGGTTTCATTATTGAACAATTTTTTCACCAAGTGTTGGTCATCCTCATTGTTGTCAACTTACTCTCCATGGAAACTATCTTCTTGGTGCTCAAATGGTTGTCACTACCTCTTTCAAAATTCCCTTCAAGCAAGCTAACTTAGTGTATTTGGAAGCTTCATTTGGTGAGACACCACCCTCTAAAACTCAGCTCCTAACTCCTACTCAATAAGTTATGAGCCACCAAATTTGATGTTCATGGTGCCTACGGCAACTAACCTCCTTTCACTCATTTGGTTGCCACAACTTCATACTTACTCCAAACGAAGCAAGTCTTAGCTTCTTGAAAAGCTTACAACCTTTTTTTATCAATTCTTTTAAATTTTAGAACCTAATTGTTTTCCTACTGGAATCTACATGGAAGAGAATTTAGCCTCTAATTATGTAGTTGGAAAAACTTCAACCAAAAAAGAAACACCCCCATCTAGCCCCAAAGAACACTCGACAAATTTGCTATACCATTTTTCTCCCTATCTCTCCCAAATCCTAAAAACATCCTAAAACTCTCCAAAACATACATATAAAAAAATGAAAAGAGAGAGAAAGGACTCAAAACCCTAATTTTTCTACACTAAATCCAATGAATGGTCTAATCTTCATCCCTAATTTCATCCCTACACTAATTTATTCTTAATGCACTAACTTACTAAAAGACACTCTAAATTATTATAAAAAGTAAAATTTTCTATCTTCACTAATTAGTTTTGTGTTTCTTGTATTTGCATTTTTAATTCCTAGCTTATTTCTAATGCAATTTCCTATTCATAGTATTTTGTTTCCTATTTCTCTCTACTTTTTCATTGCCTAATTTGTTTACTTTTCCAAATCTTATTAAAAGTTTTTTGGATTTTAAAAATCCATTTTTTTCCTAAAGTTTTCTCATTAATCTCTTTTAATTGAATTTCCCAAAGTTTCCATTGCTATTTGACAAGAAATTTATTAATCCAAAGTTATGTATTAATATTTTTTACTAATACTCCCTCTATTCTAAAATAAATTTGGGGTTTCCAAATATACTTGTTTCAAATTAAATTTGGTGCTTCAATGATAGAAGTACAATGTTATACAACAATCAAAACATGACACTTTTGTGAAGCAAGAAAAGAAATAAACAATTTTCAATTTCAATTTCAATCTTCAAATCATCAATGTATCCCTACATTACTAATCACTCATGCTAGCTCCAAAGCTTCAAGAATGTTCGCTATAATAAACAAGATTCTTGTTTCTAGTTGAGGATACAAATAGTCGCAAGAATAGACATAAAGATGTTTCAGTGAATCCCTAGGTGAAAAGGAATCAAATCACATTGATGTCCATTCATAGAACATTCATTCTTGAGTAGATTGGAATCAACACAAATTCATCTAGTCAAGAGGATCACCAATCTCTTATTGAAAGTGAGATTGAAAATGCAATATGGAATTACTTAAGTTTAATTTGTTGTTGTGATTTAATTATGATTTAATCTTGTGAGCTTCTAAGTGTGTTGAAAAAATGAAGATAGATGGTAAATTACACATTTTGGACTCTTCTAGTTGTGGAGACTTCATACACAAATGTGGACTAGAGTTGAGTAAGAAGACTGCTAATTAATGTAGATGGACAAAAATTTCTTGGGTTGAATGTCAAGACATTGCTAGAATGAAATAGAGTGGATGTCATTAAATGTCACAACAACAATAGAGGTGGAAAATTGATTAAAATTAACATGAGCGGGACAATTACAAAAATGGGTACAATTTTCAATTTTGCATCCTATTTTCAACTTGTGTCACTTCACTTTTGACTACCATTCTTTAATGCCTAGTGGGTTTCAGAAAAGCTACAGGACACAATCCCCTCCCCCAAGAGCAACTCATGCATTAATCTAGCCATTTTCAGGAACCCCGGATTTATTTCCGAATAGAGGGAGTACTTCTTAACTTGCAATATCATCCAATTTGTTTATATTGTCCACATTCTAAGTTGTGAGTTAATGTGATAGCTCATAGGATGCCACCAACTATGGTAAAGCCTTTGAAATCATCCAAACACTGATAAAGTGTTGATAAAAACAATGAGAAGTTTTAGATAGTAATAAGAAATCTAATTTTTTTTTAAAGTTTTGATAGTCCGAAGGACATGAACCAATAGCTGTGATAGTTATCAACAAATTTTCAATGAAAGAGATCATTGAATGACACCTCAAGAACATTCAACATCCAAATGAGGGCTAAAAGGAGTTTAGTCTTACTCCACCAACCCTTCCAAACACCCGAGACAAGTTAAAGTCTTTGGAATATTCAAATCCTTTTATTTAAGATTTTATAATATTTAATTTGAACCATTTACTTACTTTACAATTTTGAATGGTCAAGAGGAAAGGGATAGTGGGGTATATTAATAATTGGGAAAGAAAAAAAAGGTGACGGAGTATACTTTTTATTGGAATCTTTTCAATTCAATGACACATTTGATTTGTGATTTGGAGCATTTCTTCAAAGTTAGAGTTTACAACTAGTATAGATGAACGGATATGCAACTCTTGTATTATACAAAGAAGTCATTGGCATTAAAATGGCTTTGAGGATGGATTTTGTAAAAATTGTATCAAATTAAAAAGACCAAAAAATTAGGTGAAGACCAAATTAAATAAAATGAAAGGTAGAAATAGTTGGGTTTTATATTCATTACCAAAAAAATGAGCCTTTAAAAGAGCTGCTTCACAATGAAAGTTCCTTTCAATAGAACTCACAACCCCTTTGAGGAACAATGGCCATTATTCATTATAAATGATGAAGAGTGGCCAATATAGTTTTAAAATATTAAACTAATAGTTAAATAATACTAATATAATAATAATAAAAAAATAAATTCAGTTACAGTAGTTTGACGTGGTTGCACTAATACCACATTAGATTCAAATTTTTTGTAACTTTGTATTTATTTTAATATTTATTTTAAAATATATTTAAGTGAACCTTCCCGTAGTGATCAAGCTCTTGAGTTTGTTGGCCAAAAATAATAGTAATAATAATAATAATTTTTTAACTTTCTTTTTCGGCCTATTGTTCTCTATTGTACCTTTGGCCTTTGCGCAAGTGTAGAGAAGACAATTTTTTTCCCAATAAAAATGGTTGAGATAGAGAATCTTCAATAGAAAAAACATTTTATTTTATTTTATTTTTTATTTTTATTATTTTATAAAAGTCCATCATTTTTTTTTTGCATAATTTTTAGAGATAAATTTCATGGTTGTCATACTGGACAAATTACTATTCATTTCTTGTCCTGTAGGACGAGTTACTATTCATCAAATGTACCTCTCAAGTACATTTGATGAATAGTAACTTGTCTTACATGACGAGAAATGAATAGTAACTTGTCCAGTATGACAACCATGATAAATTTTTCTAGGTTTGAATTTTTAGAGACATAACATTTTTAATGCTTTACAAATTATCCATGTTTTTTTTCATTTAAAAAAATTGTTCCAAAAGTCACAAATTTTACTAAAAGAGGCCGTTTTGAGCCCAAATGGCAAGTGTTTCATGCAACAACCCACATATAATTTGTATAAATCTATACAAAATTCCCTCCAATTAAAATTAAAATTTATTTTTAGTGTTTTATTTATAATTTTAAAAAATTAATAAATATAGAACCCCAAAATTTGGAGTAGCTTGGGATTTTGTATATGTATCAAAAAAATTATATAATTAAGTTTTAATGTTATTTTTGTCCTTAAAAATATTCATTTTATATATGTAATTACATTTTTAGATTCCTTGTTGAAAGGGCTACAAGAGTTTTCTACTTTATAGTATAAAAAATATATCCCTTGAAATTGGACTAAAATGCATTATATTAAGTGATTATAATCAAGGTCATATAATGTGGAACTTGCGTACTTGGATATAGATATTTACTTTGCACTTTTTTTTTGTAGAGTTTGTTGCAACCTCTTGAGTTTATTTAGAGAATAAGGTTTCTTAGAAAGATAGCTTCTTGAAGACCTTCCTCGATCTTGAAGAAACCTTTGAAGAAACCCATTAATAATAATACTAGACAAGTCAATTTCTCAAAATGAACTTATAAGGTTTAGAAAAGCCACTGCTTTGGAACTACTTTCAAATCACATAAAAGAATTATTTGTTCTTCTTTTAAATTCAAAGATGTTTAAAGTTGTTTTGTGAAGTTTCTAGAGCTTCAATAGAAATTGAGTAATTGACAATTGGATGATAAATCAATAAATAGGATGAAGTCAAAATTTAATTCAAGATTCACATAGATAAAAAAAATCAATTTTCAAAACCTTAAAAAAAAACTGTATAAAAATGATAGAAGTTATAGATGGATGAAATTTTGGATAAGAATCCACCAAAGGTTCGTCTCGTTATTATGACCCTTAGTGTTATTAGAAGTGAAGTGCTATAGAAATACTTTGGATGAGCTTGAAAAAGTAAGTGTTACTAAAGGGCCTAACAATGTGTTGAATGTGATACAATTTTATGGCTAGAATCTTTACAACAAAAAATTTAGCTCATCTACAACAATTTTATCATTTTGAATATGAGATAAACCATTATATCTTAACAACAATTCAATTGGCCCAATTAATGCCATAATTTTAATTTATTGTATAGAAATGCCAATAGGAAGGCTTTACTCCTATTACATACTAAGATGGCAACTAAAGAATGAACTTAAAACCAATTTATATTGTATATTAGCTAGCAAAATTATATACTTTACTTGTGTACCTACTTCTAGATTAGTTCACACATGTGTACAAGACAATAAAATCATTGGGAAAGATTTAGCCCTTGTAAAGGGCCATTTGACTTTTGTCTTTTGGCTAATATGCAAATTTAAGGAAAATTTTTATTTTTATATTTTTACATTTTTTTGTCTCCAATCTTGTGTGGCATACCAACTAATCACATGCCCCTAACCCCAAATATTTATCTATTATTATTATTATTATTATTATTTATTATTATTATTATTTATTATTATTATTTTAATTGCACGTTTTCATGAAGTCAAACAACCTTGCGCATGGTTCAAAGTTCTTCTAATAATAGTTCCAAACACATCTTGGATGTACTTCCCCTTGTAGTAGATGATAATACCACTAATATTTGGACTGATGTATATATTTCTTCTCTAATAGTGGTATTGGGGTAAGGTAGTAGCACCCATAACTATTCATTTAAGGGTTTTGAATATGATGTCTACTAATACACATCCAACAAATTATTGGACCTTACTAGCAAAGGAAAAATAATTATTGTGCACTTTCAAATGTATTATTGAACAATGTGACAATAAGTTGTGAATTCTTAAAGAGACAACTATACATGCACTTAATACCAACACTAGGGTTTGATATTCAGATGTAGTACATCCTTCACAAGATTTTCTAAAATTTTAGTGGCAACGGTTATGGGTACAGTGACGGTTATGGGTGCAGCTACCCTACGTCCTTCAGTTTATCCCTACTTCCACAACTGAAGAGTACGAGTAAGTTAACCGAATGGAATCCGTCCTAATGGAATCCTGCAAGGCTGCAACGGTACATGAATAGTGAAGGCATTTCTCCTGGACCAGCTACTGCTGCTCAATCAAGCCTTCGATTCCAAGGTATGATACAGGAACTAGCGGCCACTGATTTAATATTATTGTACACAGCTCTCAGGGCGTCGGAGAGCGCACTCACTGAGCCAGGGCTGGGGTGATCTCCCTCTAGCTGTGCTTCTCGTCCAAGAGGCAGCTTTACGTACAGACAGACGCCGTGGAAATTTGTGCCAATTAGGCCTGATGATCACTCATTCGATCAGTCATTCGGCCTCTCACACTGGCTGAACCCCTCGACCGTAACTTCATTAATGACTCCCTCGGGGACCCAACTGAACTGGGCCTTCGACTGCCTGATGGTCTTCTCACGTGTGTTCGGAGCTTGACATGTGGAAATGGTAGGGCAAATCCGATGTGGACACGACGGACCTGATCGATTTTGAAGGACTCACGGAGGATGTACTGTAGATAATTATCGATCAGAAAAAAGAAAGAAAGAAATAAAATTGCACTCACGTCAGTCAGGTGAAGTCAATTCAAGTTAGGGGATTTGCAATTACGACACCTTGCAGTGAGAGTGCTCTTGTCCTAAGATAAGAGAGGGTTACTTTTGAGTGTAAGTTAAGTTAAGTGTGGCAGTTGCCACCAATCTTATTATTACCTCCATGGCCTATGATAGTGAAATCTGTTAGCCACGGGCCACGGCAATGCCGTGTGATGTGGAATTGAAAAAAATCTGGCCGCTGGATTTTCATTTCAGATTATTCATAAGTAGTATTCAGTAATCATCATTAATAGCTCAGCTAAGGTCGCCTCAGTCTGGTCTGTGAGGGGCTTAAAAGTCCAATCTGAATGTCACAGCTGAACAGAAATCAGGAGTTGCAAATCAGAATTTCTAACTGCTTCTGATTTTCATCCTTTTTGTTGAATTAGAAATAAAGAGTTTCCTTCTGTGTCCAAGAGTAAATGCAAGGCATTTTTATTTTGGAGGGGGGGCACTGTAACAGATATTGCAATCATCCCAGTGCACATCAGCCCAGTAGGATCAAATTAAATTCCAAAAATTAATAATCCTTCGCTGTAGAACCAATTTGTTCTTAGCTGAAAGCGAATTCATTTGACATGATATGATGAGCACTTGAGCAGTCGAATTTTCTTTAGAAACTAATTAAGGTGAAAATGCGGAATAAATGCATGCCAGATGCAGCCTTCAGAAGCATTAAGCAGCGAGTCCAGCTTCCTCCTCAACTCTACTAGCGTGTACGAATTTATGTCGACGTTCTCCTCCAGGAAGGGACTGAGCTTTTCCAACTGTTTAGGTCGGAGACAAATAAAAACCATTCTTCGATTGCGTTACGTTACAAACAGATCATTCAGAAAAGAAAGGAGACTCCCCCCTGGTTGGTGGTTGACCATCGAAGGAGAAGGATGCATCTTTTTCCTTTCGCAACGAATCTGACTTCTTTCATTTCCGTTATTAAAATAAGAAAAAGAAAAGAAAAATAAGGGTAAAGCAGCTCCTGGGGCTTCTATCAACGTGAAAAAGGTGCAGCTGGGGCAACAACTTACTATTCAGTTTAGATCACGGATATGATTTGCCACAATATAATACAAAGCCAGGCTAGGGCCCGCTACTCCGCTAGGTCTAGCATACTGTTCCATGCAATCAAAAGAATATATATTAAATGAAAATATATATAAAAATTAATTTCAATATATTCCACCTGTCTGCCTGCCTAGCTCATACCTTGGAGGAAAATGAGACGACGGAAGCAGAAAAGCTGATTGCTGAATAGGATTTCAACTCTCACACTGGCTTCAGGAGGTAATAAAACTGGTAAAGTACTATAGTAAGTTCTAGGTTATAGCCTGCTAATAACTATTGAGCAAAGATTTGGTGCCACAATCACAAATCAGAATCATCAGTCTGTTTCCAAGTACAATCTGATAATTATTATTACTCAGTCACCCGTGATCATCGTGACGTGAGACCTACTAACATGCCGACCAGCTCGTGACTCTATTGAGCTCGTTTCCTGTCCTTTAATATCAAGGCCGGCTTGTGAGCTAGCTCATGCCGGAGCGCAGTGGTTCGGATACAGGCTTCCTTCCAATAGTGCATGTCCGCTTTGCCCAAACTCACTCCTGTTCGTCATCGAACTAGCTAGAACAAGTTGAGATGCGCGGGCGAACTAGCTAGCCTTTCACTGGAGTCTTTGGTTGTAAGGATCTTGAGAGGGAGTCAGCTAGCTAGTAGTGCTAGGCCGTTGCGAGAACTTGTACAGGCTTGAGGGGTTTGCACTATATAGGTCTCGCGCGCACTCGTCGAACAGCAAGCTTGCTGGGAGGCCCGCTAGCTTCGATCTAGAAGTGTCCGGCTAACGGTTATATCCCTAGGTAGGACTTGAGACCGCTGGATCGGAGAGCTATCTAGCTTCGGAAGGGTAAATAATCTACATCGTCCAGTTTCTGTGCATCTTGTCGGTCGTTTGGGTGCATAGGAGACCAACGACGCGGTCTGAGGGTTTAGCCTTGTGTGCAAATGGTGTACTGAATGGAGAATCGGTCGAGCTAGCTAACCCTCGAGCTGACGTTTCCTGAAAACGTACTTCGCCGAATTTGGTAATTGGTTTCCCTCTCTCAATTAATTGCTCAAAATATTCTGACTATCAACTGAGGTGGTGTGCATGCATCTTCACTGGGTGCACAATACACACCTGATCGGAGGTGCGAATCAAGTGTGCGTATGATACCTTCTCGGCAGGAGCTAGTACGGTAGAGTAGTCTGTGAGTTTTGTTCATTTAGGAAAGCGTAACAGAGATCGAGAGGAAGCGCTCCTAGCTAGTTAATTGCAGCGTTGAAAGGCATTACAGGGTGGAAGCTAAGTTGCATGACATGGTGGCAAAGAACTACAAAGTGAGCATGAGTACTAGATCTAATGGAAGATTCCAGGACAATAGTGGGTAGTTTAATTAGTTCTTGTTTTTCTGTCTCATGGTCCAATTAGGGTTCTCGATCGATCCCAACCTCAAGCCGATTTTTTAGTTTCGTTTCGCAATAGTGAATGAATTCGGCACTCTTCGAACGGCGAGTATGGCGCTAGTGTGTCCGAATCCCAGAGAGCGACTCGGGCCATCGCCCACGCCGGTCCCGGGCGCTGTCGGCACCAGCTGCACCCATTATGTTGATTTACCTGGTTACCGAAGCACCGCGGGTGGGGGGGAATCGTCCCGGATGACGGACAATCATCATCGCCCCACTAATCCTTGCCACAGCTGCTCCGAAGCAGGTGGTCGCGAGAATACTACTGCTCATCAGAACGACATCAACCGAAGAGGCCTGCAGGAGCTTCACCACCCCGCCGATCATGGTGGGAATAACACTAGTAGCCACCTGCTGGAGCTCGACTTCACGGTGGGGTCGAAGTGGAACTCCCACGGCCTTCCGCCTGCACCAATTGCTTCCTGGTCCACATACATGACGCCGGCTTCTTCCAGTAGCTCCTTCCCGACGAGCTCCTCCGAATGGTTGGTGAACCCTGCACCGTTTCCTAGCTCCGAGGTTGCGTTCCCAGATACCACTGGGTTGTCTCCCAATTTCCCTGGGGCTCTTCCTGTGCAATTGCAAGCCAGCAGCAGCTTCTTCCCGAGTGGGCAGTTTCATCAGTTGTACCACAACGCACCGCCTCTGATGAACGCGGTGACTGGGGCGGTGACGCCGGGGGGCAGGAGTAGTTGGGGGAAGATCGAGGAGCAGCCGTCGCATCCGATGCCGCAGCAGTACGTCGAGAATCTAATGCAGCCCGGGTTCAATTTCAGCTACGGGACGCACAAGGATCAGTTCGCCACGATGGACGAGGACACAGTGTCACAGTGGGTGGATGTGATGATCACGGAGATGATGGAAGCTATGCCCGGGGTGCCCATCGAGCAGTTGTTCACGAACCTCTCCGAGGTGCTCGCGCCGTGCAATGTGCAGATGGAGCGCGTCATCGGATCGAGGTTCCATTCGCTCTTTGGGCGGGGACACACTAATTTTCCGCCTCCTGCAGGGCCGTCGCGGTCCGGGAAGCGCGCACGCGAGAAATGCGACGAGGACGTGGAGGGGGAGTTGGACCAGTGGGGGAACTTGAAGTCGCGTAACGTCGAGTCACCACGGACGTCGTTCGGGACGCAGGCGGGCTCGCCTCCGTCACGGGAGGAGCTTCTGTTCGCGAGATCGCAGAACATCGACAATCTGCAGCTGTCACTGGAGCCCGCGGATGAACGCAATCTCCGCCATTTGCACGCCGCCGATCAATTCGCTCTGCACCGCGACTCACCCAAATTGACCGTCCCGCATCACCAACCGCAGCAGCAGCATTTTAACCAGCAAGCGCTAATTCCACCGCCGCACTCGCATTACCGCCATGACTCCTCTCAGGACGCAACGAAACCGGGCACTAGCAGCTTCCCTCACGACTTTGGTATGCAGGCGCACAATTTCCCAATTTCTCGTTACCCCGATTCGCCCTCCATGGCGCCCCAATTGCAAACTCGGAGAGCCCCCCCGCAACCTGCCGAGACCGCGAACACCGCCAGTGACGAAGAAGGGTTGCAGCTGCTGGCGCTTCTTCTCCAATGTGCGGAGGCTGTATCGGCTGACAACTACGACGAGGCGAACACCATCCTCCCCCAGCTAAGCGAACTGGCCACTCCTTACGGCACCTCCGTCCAACGCGTGGTGGCGTATTTCGCCGAAGGCATGTCTTCCCGTCTAGTGACTTCCTGTATCGGGATTTGCTCCCCGCTCCCTGGGAAGCAGCTCGTCAGCACCCAGAGCTTTGTCTCCGCTATCCAGGTCTTCAACGAGATCTGCCCTTTCGTGAAATTCTCACACTTCACCGCGAACCAAGCCATCACCGAGGCCTTCGAGGGCATGAGCCATGTGCACATCATAGATATCGACATCATGCACGGCTTGCAATGGCCGGGACTATTCCACATTCTCGCCAAGCGCCCCGGCGGGCCTCCCCACGTGCACATCACGGGCCTCGGAACGTCGGTTGAGACGCTCGAAGCGACGGGGAAGCGACTGATCGACTTCGCAGCCAGTCTACGTATCCCATTCGAATTCACCGCCGTAGCGGAGAAGATCGGCAACGTCGACCTCGCCACTTTGAAACTCGAGTACACCGACGCAGTGGCCGTGCACTGGATGCACCACTCGCTCTACGACGTCACGGGCTCCGACCCCGATACGCTCAGCTTGATCCAAAAGCTTTCTCCCACGATCATCACCGTGGTGGAGCAAGACCTTCGTCACGGCGGGACATTTCTAAGCCGCTTTGTTGAAGCTCTCCACTACTACTCGGCTTTGTTCGATTCCCTGGGCGCCAGTTACCCGGGAGACAGTCCTGAGCGTCACATGGTGGAGCAGCAACTCTTGTCCTGTGAGATCAAGAACATCCTGGCAGTGGGAGGTCCAGCGCGCACTGGCGAGAAGAAGTTCGAGTATTGGCGTAATGAGCTTTGCAATGCGGGATTCAAGCCGGTTTCGTTGAGTGGTAAAGCAGCACATCAGGCGGCGCTGCTGTTGGGGTTGTATCCCTGTGAAGGCTACACGCTGGTGGAGCACCGCGGAACGCTGAAGCTCGGGTGGAAGGATCTGTACTTGTTCACTGCTTCGGCATGGACTTGCGATTGATATATTGCATGCACAGACACACGACTGACTAGTTTGTAAGATAGCTTACGTACTCTGAGTTTGCCTTCAGGTGCAGCTCAATCATCTCTACATTGGAGACTAGCTCACTCTCGACATCATGCATGATGCATGCAAGATGTTGAAATCATGATTTACAGGTTTAGAGTTGAATCGACTGACTTCGAAGATAGTGGTATCGACGGTGGTAGTTCGCCGGAGCTTTGATTACACGTTCAGACACCAGTTAAGTTCACTTCGTTAGACTCTGTCTAGTGCGACAGCCGGGCATTTCTGTACATTTTGTGTTCATGAGGTCTCGACCACTCGAACAAGGTATATGTGGATTATTTATACTGACATCAATTTTAACTACACCATATATTTATTTATTAATGCTAAGTGTTTATATACTTATTCGTAATGAGCGTGCTTAAAAAGCGGAGCTCAAGCTAGGTTTTATATCAGGCTAGGTTTTATATCAATCAATATATGTTTCTGTACGAAGTACTCTGATGCATCCGAGACTATGCACTATCGTGTATCGGTCTAACAATCAGGATATCAGTACGTGGTGATCGATTGATTGTCATGCTGATTGTCATCCATAGCGAACCCGGCCTGGGATAATCCGATCCCTAGTACGTTCGAATTCTTGATCGTCTGGACTTTAATTTCAGCCAGATGGGTTGCATTCCGAAGCCAACTTTGAACGGAACGGACTAGAGAGGGCAATGTACTGCATGTGCACAAAAGATTTTGTGCACATACATGAGCCCAAAGATGGTGGTAAGTCTGTACACATCTGTTTTGAAGAAGTTTCAATGTCAAGGCCAACAGACTGCAAGAAACATTGTAGCCATGGTTTATTTTCATCATAATTAAGCCGTTTCCTGTCCTGATTCAGTACTTGGAGGATTTTGTACTGATTTGGTTTTTTATACTACCATAGCTTTAATCGTCATATATAATTTCTCTAGAAAGTAGCTTTCATAGCTAGTCACATGTATATATGGAACCTCCTGAAGATCTAGTTTAAACTCTCTGGGCACTTGAATTTCACAATATAGTGCAACAATTGCCAGATAATAGCTTCGCTGGCACTACGGAACGCTGAAATACATCATTTGCAAATCTTCCTCACGGCCAGATTAATATGCAAAAGAATTATAAGCTTGATTTAATTGCGTCTTCCTCGATCAGATTGCAATGAGTGCCTGATACCTTTCAGTAATTTGCTCAGGACTGAACCAAGGTCCATATATCTTCCGAGAAGTTAATTGACTTGTGTGGTATGCCAATCATGTCTGTTGTAAAATTTATGTACTTACTTTGATTGAGTGACAACTGTTTGACTATTGTAGTCCAATTTTCAGTCTGCTGTTGCATGTGGAGTCGTGGAGATAGTGGTTCAATGATGCATTAGTTAGTTCAAATTTGATGCATTCTTCAATATATCAATGATCATTGTGGGGTAGCGAGGAATCGATGATGAGGCCGTAATTAAATGGATGTACGTTTTCGCTTTTCATGACGTACTATCCATTAGCAACTTGATTAATCACTCTCCATGCTGGAGGCCGATCGAAGATTCAGCTACTCGATCCATAGATATAAATGCCTCTCTTTGATGAGTATATACATTCAGCCTCGAAATCAAACAGCGTTGATTCGTCCAGGTTCGCAAACATAACCACATCGTTCTCCTGTCATAGAATTGAACTGTCTTGTGAGTTTGTGATTGCCGGAGCGATTAATTATATTGCCTTCTGAATATATATATTCATTTGTCTCCATAGTCTGACACATGCACTAAAGGTTCAGGATATGATACCGAAGCGAAACGATGGGGACTTAATTACTACCAAATCTTCAAGATTGGCGCATATTGAGGGACAAAATGAATGCCTGAACATGATACATTTCAAAAATAGTCGAGTTAGCAAGAGTTCTCAACTCTGACGATTCACAAAACATATTAAATTCTAAGACTGTCTACAAATTGTCAGCGCTATCTCTAATTATAAACTGCAAGTTTTTTCCGATCACCCTCATACTCTCGTGAGCAATCATTTACTGACTGTGATAGCTAGAAAATAGCTAGTATCGTCCACCTTGAGTTCAGAGGAAGTCAAGCCCAATGCACTTCAACTGCTTAAGTAAAATTATGAGAAAACCAAGATCGTCACAAAGCTCATGAGCACTCATTTCGTCAATTTTCAGTACATAATTATTTATATAACTGGTTGCTCATCCAAGAGGAGACTGTCTGTGGGGTACTCGTTATATATCACATTCAGTCTATCAATAAATTCAGTTTCACATTCGTCTGTTTAATCCGACCACAAAAGGCAAGCTAGCTATCATTTACAACCCTGAAACTGTGTCATAATTAATATACTGTATATATGAGCAGACCAGTAATGTCCGATACCAAGCTCCCCCAGCTAGCTCATCATTCACTCTCCACGGGCGCATTGCTCCCTGGTCTCTAGTCTCTAGTCCAAATATAAACGTTTGACCAGTCCACCTTACTTGAGTGCAAGAGTGCTCGTTACCAGAAGAGAATGAAACAAATTCTTACACTCATCTGGCAATCACATGCAGACTCCTGAACATCATGAAAGCAAAGCGAGGGAGGATGCTGCGAGCCACAGACTACGATTCAGTCTATTGTCGCTACGTAGCCCGCGAGCATATTCGACCATTTGAATTGGTGATCTCTTAACTTCAAGGATATATGGCCTGGCAGTCCGCCAGCCGCTGCCAATTCAATTACAATGAAACTGAAGCTGAACCGCGCGCCATGCCATGATTGCGAGTTCTCCCACTCTGAGTGGCTATCAGTCGAGCTCTATGATGCCATCATGATTCTAATTTGGTTTTTAGTCTTCTCCTGAATGCTAGCTCGAGTGCATTCAGGAGAAGCCTAGAAACCAAATTAGAATCATGATGGCCTGCACTGACCACATGAGTTAACCTGCCACCTGCGCAGGACCAACTGAATGGGGTGGATCGTGAGATCTTTGACTTCTCCAAGATGAGGTTGGAATGTCTTAAACTGTATTAATTAACCTCTTATATGATGATTCTAATTGCAAATGTCTTTTCCCGACGTCGATCAGTTGCATGGATTGCCCTGGAAATCAATGAGGTTGGAACGCAGGTATTAAACTACTTTAACCTTCTATACGATCATGATTCTAACGAAGAATTAATGCCTGTTAATTAAGTTGCAATCCATGTTCTAGAACCGCTTTGAGAGGTGATTGCTTTTCAGTGTATATATGCTAGCTAGTCCTTTGAATTCGCCATAGCCAGGTGCCGGAATTAATTAATCGTAGCTTCACCGATCCTCCAAGTTGCAGCAGACAATTCAAGTGCCGGAGAATCTCAATTTATGGAATGTTCGTGACTAGCATGAAATGCTAGAGCAAGTGTGATCTGTAACACCATATCAAACAAATGAAAGATTAACTCGACAGTGATGGAAATACATATTTGAGCGATTGAGATCATGGTAGAACTGTTCAGATCAAAATAATTGGACGGTGTACTACTCATCCAGACTCAACAGTCTGCACTTTCCGTGGACATCTAGGAACAGATAAACACAATGATTCTGGGTTGGGTTGCACTTGAGAGGAAACGCCAGCCACCGACATTTAAAAGTCATGTTATGACAAATGAAATACAACGTTAATAGTTGTTTCAGTTGAAGGTCTCACACTTAAGTGCGTTTGATACATTGGAGGAAATAAATGGCCCAAATTCTAAAGACTCCTCAAATAAGATACCATTGCAACTACTTGTTCAAGTGCCTTGATAGTATATGTATACATTGGAATGGATTAATTATGTATGAGATGCATTAAAAAAATTTAAATAGTAATTGATTAAAAGCAATTCAACATCCATAGTATGTAAGAAAGGAATGTCAACTAAAATCTTTGGAAACAACCAAGGAAATTTTTTAAATTTAGAATCTCATAGAATTGGATTAGATAAGCCTAGAATTATTTAAACTTTTTAAACCAATTAAAAATCGAGGAGATAATGTAGGATAAAGTTGAGAATGAAGAATGGATGAACTTAATCCTAAATACTTTTGACAATGTTTTCACCAAAATATTATAAGAAACCCTTGTTTTAGATAACAAGCTCTAATTTTTTTAAATGGATTTTAGGTGATGTCAATGTTTACAATCCAATGTTTTTATATCAAATTTGATGTTATATTGAACATTCTTGTTGACATAAAAACATTGGGTTGTAAACATTGACATCATCTAAAATCCATTTGAAAAAATTGAAGTTCATCACCTAAAACACAAGTTTCTTATAATGAAAACACTCCAAAATTGCCTCTTCTAACACTAGTACCAAATTTTAGAAAAAAAATCATTATTGGACACATGTAACTATAGGATCTTATAGTACGCTAGTTTGAGAAGATTTAGAAAAAATTTAGGAATTTCCACCATATAGATTCCAAGATATTAGCATTTGAAGTGACAAAAATCTTTTTTTTGGCCTTATAAAATACCAGGTAGCTACACTTCACAAGGTCACATTTATATGAAAAAATGTCTAAAATGGTGGTGCTTCTCTGGATTCATTCTTCAAGACAAGTTAGCTATATGCTTGAAAATTTTCAGATAATTCGAAATTGTACACTATAGAGGAAAAAAATAGTAAGCAGAAAAAAAATAGATTGAATGATTCAAAACACAAAATTGTTAAGAATTTAGTTATGGAATTGAAAAATGTCAATCTTAGTAGTTGTAACACTAGAAGAAAAATGTGTCCACTGCAACCCACTGGAATGCAACTATGTATCCTATACAACTATTGTACAACTGTTGCCCTTCATATTTGCACCAAATTGGTCGTGTACTTTGTTCTAATTGCAAAATAGTCGTAGAATGATGTGTAACTTTACGAGAGAGTAATAGAAGAGTAGATGTGAAGCATTTTACATCCGAAGTACATCAATGTTGTCGATGTACGGTTCTGAACTTCAATGTATCAAATTGTAGTCAGATGTAGTTTGAAAAATGACTGCAGTTCAACTAGAAAGCTTTACGAGAGAGTAACAGAAGTGTAGATGTGAAACACTCTACATCTAAAGTTCATCAACGTTGTTGATGTATGGTCCTGAACTTCAACGTATAAAACTGTAGTCAGATATAGTTTGAAAAATGACCAAAGCTCAACTGCAATACAACTATAGTACAACTATAAAACAACTACAGTGCAATTACACGACAATTAGAGTGCAACTGCAAACTAATTATAGTGCAACTATAAAACAACTACAATATAGCTATAGTACAGACAACTGTAGTGCAACTACAATGCAACTACAAAACACTTCAACTATACAACTACAATGCAACTATTACGATTCAGATCTCGCATTGTCACAAACATTTACAAAATAAATAGATATTAGGCATCTATGACTCTTGTAAATGTTATGAATCTAAGATTAGTATAGATTTTTAACCATGCCATATAAAAAAATCGGATTGTTGTAGATTTCATATATGTAGGACAAATTTAGATTTTAAAGATCCTAAAGAGTTATAAGTTTAAATGAAATTTCACCATACTATTATTACAAAACAATTACAATGCAACGACAACTCAACTACAATGCAACTAGAAAACAATTACAATGCAACTAAAAGACATCTATAATGCAACTAAAAAACAACTGCAATGCGACTTCAAAATTATTACAGTGCAACTACAAATCAACTGCAATGCAACTACAAATCAACTACAATGCAACTATAAAAACAATTATAGTTCAAGTAAACAACAATGAGGATGCAACTAAAAGATAACTTCATTGTCAAAAAAACGAACTAAAATTTGAATACCAAATGATTACAGTTCATATGCAAAACATCTATAATTCATAAATGCTCTCAATATCTTGCAGCTACTAAGACACTCTCTTCCATAGATAATTCTATGACTTCAACTAAAGATGGAATAGTAGGTAACGGAAGTACATCCTCTGGAGTAGCTAAACCAGAAGCCACCAGTCGACACGTCCATCTGTAAACCCTATCTCCAAACCTATTCAGTCCAGATGCACAGTGGCAAAGGTAGAGGTAGCACTTGAGCATTGTGAAGTTGTATACGACAATTGTGTCATCCTCAATTTTCTTAGAATGAACATTTTCTTAGAAACTTTTTAATCTCGATTAACTCCATTGAACTTTTAAGATACGCATGTGGCGGCATTTTACCCACCTGTGGACTCCAGTAGTGCCATGTGTCGATGAAAGTTGTTTACTTTGTCATTCATCCTATGATGAGATGACATGTGTACGGATGATGAGGTGAACATGTGGACTAGAGCAATCTAGTATTTATCTTCTCCGTCTCCTTCACTATCGCTTTGCTGTGTTTTCGCCGCCGCCGCTTTGTTGTTCTTGTCTATCATCTTTGCTGTGATCCATACTAGTGAGTTAATGTTAGTTTAGTGTTAGTTCACTCTTGAGGGAATATTAGTTTAGTACTACATTAGTATTGGTTCTTTTTGGAGTGAACACAAGTTTAATGGTACTCTAGTGCCAAAACTGTGGTTGCAGGATTGTGTTGCGAGGTAAAGAAAGTGCAAATTTTATATTTTTGAGGTGCTTCTTCTTAAAGCCCTAAAATTGCGAGGAGAGTTTGTTATCTCTCGATGATGCTTTTCCGTTGCCTTGTGTTTTTAATTTTGAACTTTATTTTCAATCAATGTTTATTTCATTGTTTCAGAAGGGCATTTTTTAGTTATTTCAATTGAAGCTGAACTTGAGGCTACGTATTAGTCTCATTGTTTTTGGTACAAGAAGGCATTCTCTAGTTCTTTTGATTGAAGTTGAACTTGGAGGTCATGTATTTATTTTGTTTTTTTGGGTGCAGGAGGGCGTTCTCTATTTGTTTTGTTGTTTTGAGTGCAAGAGGGCGTTCTCTAGCTCGTTTTGTTGAAGCTGAACTTGGAGGTAGCTGGTTGAGTGATCGTGTACATACGAATTCAAAGGTATAATGATTATAATGTTAGATTTGAAGGCGATTAGGTTGATGGCATAAGATTAGTAGTTTTTGTACATTAGTTGCATAGTAGTCGAAAGGGTTAATAGTAGTTGTATATTATCTGCAAGGTTATTGTTGCCTTATAGTTGCAAATGTTAATAGTAGTTGAATATTAATTGCATAGTAGTTGAAAAGATTAGTAGTAATTGTATATTAGTTGCATAGTAGTTGAAAAGATTAGTAGTAATTGTATATTATTTGCAAGGATTACTAGTAGTTGCATATTAGTTGCAAACTAGTTGTAAGGATTAAAGGTAGTTGTATACTTGTTGTATAGTAGTTGCAAGGATCATTAATAGTTGTTTAATTATTGCAAAATAGTTGTAGGATTAGTAGTAGTCACAATTTTATGTATATTACATTAACCATTACAACCATTGTTTGTTTGTGGTCAAAAGGTTGTGTTCTCAGGATTTCAAGCCAAAATGATTGCATTGGAAAGTAAACAAAATGAATTAAACAAGTTCAAAGTCGAAATATTTACAACTACAGAGCGGAATACGAAAACCGTTGAAGCAATGCAGGAGATGTTGATGACGTTTTTGCAAGGGAACAGTAGTGGCCAAATTCATGAGCCAATGTCTACTGAGAATGAGCCTAGGGCCATTGAGAATGAGCCAGTGTCTACTGAGAAGGGGATCATTGATCCATCGGATCTTGCATCAAATCCATTGGATCTCGCATCAAAAAACAACACTATACTATCAAATCCTATACCAAGTAACCCTATATTAGAGAGAAACATTGTGGGCTCTGATATGGAACCTATTGACCATATTGAACCACTTGAAATTGTTGTAAATCCTACAAATTGCTACCTTGGTGATGGGAGTGTAGAGAAGGGTCCTTAGGACAAAAATGGGAGTATGGAGAAAGGTCCTAAGGACAAAGAACTAGGTGAGGATCACTAGAAGAAACCAAAATTTTTGATGTCTAAGGGAACGGATTTTAGGTGACGTTGAAGAAAACAACCCATGTTTTTCTGACAACAATTATCTCCACTGGACATCATTATTGACATGAAAAATATAGGTTGTTTTTTTCAACGTCACCTAAAATCCATTACCTTTGACGTCGATTGTTTTTTTGAATGTCACCTAAAACAAGGTTTTCTTATAGTGGATGAAGGTGAAGGAAAAGATAGAGCCAACGGTGATAGAAAGGAGCAAGAGGTGAGGACAATTACTTAAGTAAACAATTTGAAGTTAAATTTTTTTTGATAACTTTTGATATTGATAAATTACTTATAATGATTGTGGTTAAATGTTGTAGGAACCTTTGGTCAGGAAGGATATCTTGAGGAGGAAGAAGGTTTAGACCAAGGTTCAATCTAAACCCAAACTTCAGCCTAAACAGAGGCCAAAGATGGCATTTCCAAAGGTAGTCCCTACATTTCATTGTTTATATATTATATGTTAAAGTTAGCTAAATTGTTGATGTATACATATTTATTTATGTATATTTATGTTTGCTCATTAATATTTTGTTTTGTATTGTGAACAATTACAATTTTCAATTGGCTAGTACGTTTTTCTTTTAAATCCAGCAACACCTGGGCAAGTTGTGGCAATTGGATATGTCATTGGTATTGAAAGAGAAGATTTTTATCATACAAAGCCTATACCACGAGGGTGGTATAAGCTTGATATTGCACATACGCCAAGTGGTTTTATGGACTTGATGTATCCTAATCCAGCAGGAAACCAATTAAAGTTGAAGGACGTTGTAGGAACTAATACCATATGGAATGAGCGATTCATAGTCATTCTTGCATGTAATGACAAGTAAATTAGTAACTATGTTTTTTGGACTAGCAATGTACATATTTATCTAATATATATGGGTTTTGTATTGTTTTGTGTGAACAATGATTGTCTCTATCTCTATTGTGTTTTCTATTATTTTGTGTGAAAAATGATTGTCTCTGTCTCTGTTGGCTTGTAGTAATTAAGTTACAAACTAATCATGTAGTTAACTAGTCTCTCCTTTAATTGCATATAGGATGCAAATGGTGGAAACTAGTTGCATATAGGTTATATAGTAGTTATGTACTAAATCAATGGTAAAACACTTGCATACTAGTTGCATGTGGAATATATATAAATGTTGAGAAGTAGTTGCATATAAGTTGCAAATGAGTTGTAAAATGAATTGTAAAATGAGTTGCAAAATGAGTTGCAAAATGAGTTGCATAGTAATTGCAGGTAGGTTTAGAAGGAGTTGCATACTAGTTTCATATAGGTTGCAAAAGGGGTTACATGTAGCATGTAGGTTGCAAAATGAGTTGCATAGTAGTTGCAAGTAGGTTTAGAAGGAGTTGCATACTAGTTTCATATAGGTTGCAAAAGGGGTTGTATGTAGGTTGCAAATTGAGTTGCACATTGGATGCATATAGGTTGCCCAATGAGTTGGATATTAGTTGCATGCAAGTTGTAAAAACAATTGGATGTTAGTTGTAAAAATAGTTGGATGTTAGTTGTAAAAACAGTTGGATATTAGTTCCATTCAAGTTAGAAAATGAGTTGCATACTAGTTGGATGTAGATTGCAAAATTAGTTGCATAGTAGTTGCAAAATCAGTCGCATACTAGTTGCATATACGTTGTAAATGAGTTATATATAGGTTGCAAATCAGTGGCATACTAGTCGCACATAGGTTGCATACCATCACACATTACAGTTGAAAAGAATCGCAAAGTTCAAATTTAAACCAAGTACATTAATTATAAAGAAGTAGTTGAGCAGTGAATATTGAATTCATTAGTTTCACGCGGCAATGCGTATCTTGTTAGAAGATATGCAGGATGAAGTTTCACAGAAAATCGTCCGATATGACGTGCACTTACAACTCTCCTGCAACTCGTGCAACTTGTCCACTGCGACTACAGGCTCCAAATTATCACCTAGTCGCAAATGTCCTTTGCAACTCTAAAACCAGTTGCTAACTGCAGTCGCAAAACCCCCCGATTTCTTCTAGTGTAATGTTGTAATAAACAATTTACATCCTATAGCTTTATTTTTTCAAAATTTATTGAATATTGAGTTAAATAAAGAACTTCAAAGTTTATTTTAGAATTAGGAATTTAGAATTGCCCGAGAACTAAAACTCTTCATAATTTTCATCTCACTAATCAAAATGGAATGATTCAAAGCTTTAATTATATATATATATATATATATATATATATATATATATATATATATATATATATATATATATATATACATCTAGAAAATCAATTTAAAGTTTTTATTTCTTAAAAAAATTCTTTTGAAGAATTCTTTTGACCTGTCAAACAAAAACACATTCAAATTCTATCAAGCTGCTCCCTACCTCATGAAAACTACATATCATACAATAACTTTTTAACTATGTAGTCAAAAGTTATACGGGAAATTTCATTAAAATGGCGATTATTCTGTGACTTTGGTATTCTCACAGTTCAGACTGGGCGGTTTGAACTCTACTAGCGTCCTAGATTTTTGAAATCTATACCATTATTAGATATCTGAAATCTAGGAAATATGTAGATTTTTAAATCGATTGGTCTGAAATTTACATCTTTCCTAAATTTAATACATCTAATAGGGGTATAGAGTTCACAAATCTAGGACACTAATAGATTTCAGACCACCCAGTCTGAACTGTAGGAACGGCACACTATGAAAATGGCACATGGAATATTGCCATTTTAATGAAATTCTCCATTTATAAAAATTGTTGGGCCTAAAAGCAAAACTTTATTTACATGTTGTATGAAAATTTCAAAGGAAAAAAAATTTCATTTGTAGTAAGCTATGCAAAACCATATGTTGCTAAAAAAACATAGTTTGGTCCTTTAAAGGTTTAAGAGATTTTGTCCATCTAAGTCTAAACTTAGTATTTAAATAGTAGTTTTCAACCTCAAATTGTAAAATATTCCAAATCAAATTGGAATTAGGAGTCAATAAAAAATGATGGATGAAGTTTAAATTGCTCTTCCAAATATTAAACTTCATCTAGTCATAACATTTGTTAAGAATATTGAATTCGAATGAATTTTATATTTTTAGAAATGGTATGATCTAGTCTTTAACTTAGGATTAATAAAAACTAGATTGTTGATAAAATAGGAGTGTAAACTCTTGCTCTAAAATCATAGTGGCCTTGTTTGGTTTGGCCAATTGGTTAGAAATTGTATTTTAGGGTAAATTTTGTTAATTATTTTGCAAGTTCATATCACATAAGAAATTAAAAAAGATTGATTAATTGGAAGGTACAGTGGATAATGCTTAAGCATTCAATTAGGATAAATTTCTATACAAACACTAGATCTTGGTTGTACTTATTTAAATATTAAAGGTCAATATTAAAACACTCACAAGTCTCTGTACATGTACAAATCAAAGTTAGTGAAGCAAGAATGTATAATTTTCAAGTTAAATCAAGAGCTTCAACAATTTCATCAATATAGTTGTAGGATTTCAAACAAGAAGTAATTATCACTACACTACTAGAAAATCATCACCAAAACAAGAAGAAATCAATTGATTTTTGTTATTTTGGCCACTGTAATGACTATTTTCATTGATTTTTGAACATTCTATAAAAGTCAACAAGATGGCTGCTTGTTTTTTATTGATTTGAATAGTCCAATGACCAAATCAATAGAATTTTAGGAAATCTAAAATCTTTTTAGAATCTTTAAACTCTACTTAGTACATTCATAACATTTTGGATGATTTTAAAATGTTCTTGCACCAAAGCAATAGGGCAAAGTTGGCACATTGATGCCAAATAATTATGTAATTCTTAAAGTCCTAAGGTATATTTTCAAGTGATTTTTCTCTTTTAGATAGTCCCCTTTGACTGCAATGTTTGTTAATTATGATTCTTGTGAAATTTTTACCAGAAATGTGTTTCTCTACTAGCTCAATACTGTAAAAATTTCAAACCAATCCAAGTTGCAATTAAAAATTTATGTCTCGATTTTTAATAATGAGCATTTTGGGTAGACATAAGAAATAGATTCAGTGGGTTTGAAATTCTTTATACACTTTTAACAAGATTGGTAATATAATTCCAAAAATTGAAAGGCATACAAGTACACACTTTTGATTTACAAGCATTTAATATAAGTTCTCCTCATTCAAACAATGAATAACCCTTAAAAGACCAAACTATATTTTTGGCAACATAACAATTTTAGGCAACTTACTACAAATGGAATTTTTTTCACACAACATGTAGATAAGGTTTTTTCTTTTAGGCCCAATAATTTTTATAACTTTTGAATACATAGTTAAAAAGTTATTGTATGATATGTAGTTTTATTCTCTAATTAGGCAATTCAAGAAAATTGAAAAATTACTTTATTAAAAAGTAAAAATTTGAAATTGATTTTCTAAATTTATGTATATGTGGAAAGCTTTGAATCATTCCATTTTGATTAGTGAGATGAAAATTATGAAGAGTTTTAGTTCTTAGGCAATTCTAGATTTCCAATTCTAAAATAAACTTTGAAATCCTTTATTTGACTCAATATTCAATAAATTTTAAAAGAATAAAACTATAGGATGTAAATTGTTTATTACAACATTATAACCACTAGGATTGACATTTTTCAATTCCATAACTAAATTCTTAACAATTTTGTATTTTGAATCATTCTCTACTTTTTTCTTGCTTACTACTTTTTCCTTTATATTGTACAATTCCAAATTATCTTTAAAATTTCAAACATGTAGCTAACTTGCCTTGAAGTTTAGCTACATCTAAAGAAGCACCACCATTTTGGACATTTTTTCATACAAATGTGTCCTTATGAAGTGCAATTTCTTGATTTTTCATAGGGCCAAAAAAAGATTTTAGTCAATTCAAAATTTTACTTTTGCATTGCTTGGAAATTCTAGATACCTAGAGAAGCATTCCATGGCCATCCACCGAGTTTGAACCATGGACCTTGAGCCTACAATTGTTAGGCCTTAAACACCACTAGAACTTCTTATATAGTAGAATTTGTTTTTGCTTACTTATACATTTACTTATAGTACTTTTTAAACTTAGCAAAATTTGGCATACATTTTGGCATAGTAAAAAAAATATGAAAATTTTGAATTCAAAAAAGTTGTAAAATCAAGCTAACTTTTATTTCCAAAAATTTGTTTGAGATTTTGAATCTCCAATCAAAAGTTATGAACAAAATGCATAAAATTCATAAAGTTTTGAAAATAGTAACATCTTTAGAAAAAAAATGGTTTTTTACATATAAAAAAGAACAAAAGTTAATTAATTAATTATATAAATGCTATATTTCAATTCAGTGATGACTATCTGATGCAATTGTATTTGCCAAAGGTGTTTTGGATGTTCTAAAATAAATTACTTTTTGAAATAATTTTACAATACTTTTTCATTGCTATTCTTGTACTTTGTGAAGAAATTTCAAATTGATTGAATTTCTTGGATTGTATTGAAAAAATTATTTTCACTTATTACTATAAACATTATATGGATTATATTTTCATGAAGCTGATAGAGATTTTTCTAATGGATAGATAATACATAGTTTCATAGAATAAAATTAAAATGTACAAATTTATAAATCATTTCAAAAGCTAAATTGAGCTCAAAAATGAGTATTGACTTTGTAGCTTTGGGAGGTTCATTCCGACTGGTACAAATTCCTAAGTAACAAAGAGTTTTGAGAGTGACGTAACTACATCTATTGGTAATAGTGTAACCTCTCTATAAAATTGCCCCATATAGATTCTTGTCTAAATTTAAGACTTTAACGATGAAAACCTAAGCTAAAATTTGGATGCACTTATTAGTATCATTTTTCATTAAATTTTATAGTTTATTCAAATGTTGTATGAAAATAGCATAGAAAAAAAATCTTAAATCTTCTCTTAATTCTTAATTAGATTCAACAAAAAATTAGACAATTTAATGTTCAAAAGAATATGGTAGGAAAGAGAATGTAGATTTGGAGGTTTTTACACCATACAAATTATGGCTTGAGAAGAATTTATAGCTTATAAATTCTTCTTTTTGTCCCATCCTTACACGAATTGATTCAAAAACTTACACAAAAATCACAAAGCATTGAATGACCAAGGTGGTCACATCATTAAAGGATGAACAAAATTTACTTTTCAATACACTTAGATGTGCTTCATCCTAAAACTAATGTGCCATTGCCACAATATAATAAAATATAAATTAAAGTAATTTTTTAATTTTTTAATTTATAAAAAAAATCAATATTCAATATCTTTTTCTGTGTGAGTCAAAATGACACAAAACAAAGTCTCTACACCCCTAGTTTGTTGCAATGTGAGAGGTGGCATTTTGGATACAAACTAGGAAGCTTTATGTATGAAGAAATATAAGGGCCTTGTTTCATGTCATTTGGACCTACAATGTGAAAGTTATGGTTTTTCCAAGATAATAAATAATTTATTTTATTTTTTAATTTAAAAATTGATTAAAAATCCATAACTTTCACATCGTAGGTCCAAACGCCATGAAACAAAGTCTTTACACCCCTTTTTGTTGAGAGTTTTCCAATAGTACTAAGAACATAGTTCGAGGACTCACAATTTCTTAGATCCAATCATATCAAACAAAACAAAACAAACAACCTACTATAAGGAGTAGATATTCTTTGGAAAACATTCATAACCCACCCAATGAAGTGGATGCTCAATTGCTTAATCAGACCATTTTAGGTGAAGTTGCCTTAGATTTTAATCCATCAACAACAAACAGGAAGAATGTTTTTGCTGCAAACCGTATAAAGTAAAACATCCCATTGCGGTCAGATACCCATAGCGGACACCTAATGACCCCATGACAGTTTTTCAAGCCATAATCAATGCCTAACCTGACACCCATGGAGTGATTAATGACCTCATTAGGAGCACCCAACTTTTTAGTATAAATCATAGTAGAATGTGACTTTTTCAGGGCCTTCCACATTAGAAATTATTGTGACTGCTTTAGGTGATTAAGATGAACATATTAGAAATAGTTTTTGTTGGTTATCAGGTAGCCTATTGACTCTTTTGGATAGATCAGTTCAAAAATTCATAACAAATTCATACACTGTCTGAAAAATCGAATTTCAATTGCTCTCACTATTTCTCACACTTGTCCTTACATGGGAAAAAATTTGAAAATTTTCAGCAGTGGCATGAGGGCAGACTCCAAATTCTGACCACAATGGGCTGCTTTACCTTATATGCAGCCCCGGCCGCATAATTCATCCGTCCTTTCCGTCCTTTTCATTCACTCCCTTTCATAAAATAATTCATCCATCCTTTCCGTCCTTCTTCCGCTTCCAACGGTCCCACCACAAGATGAGGCTGAGTAGTAGTTCAGAGCTGTCCGCAGGTTTGAACGAAAAGGCATATATTCATTCATCCTCTCCATCTGCCCAGTCGTGTGGCAGGGAGACCTTCTTCTCCAATTCGCTGCTGGACTTCGTTTGTGCTGGCGTGCCCGTCGGACGATCGTTCCGTGTTCGGTGAAGTTTTCTCGATTTGCCGTAGACTCCGTTGTTTCTACATGCATACAAACGTACGCTTCATGTCCTTGTGAAATTGATTCGGAGTTGATGCCGAATTAGGGTTGCCCTGCTGGAAAATTCATTTTTCGAGAATTGCTGAGTTACAGGAGCCTGTAAGGGAGGGAGAGGGAAGAGAGGAAAGAGAGGGAAGAGACGGAGGGGGAGGGGGAGGGGGAGGGGGCGAGGGAGTAGAAGCGATGGTGCTTAAAATTTCGGTGCGACAGATCGTGGAGAGGATCGAGACGCTCTGGCCATGGCACCATAAGGAGGAGGAGGAGGGCGACGATGGTGGAAAGGCCGATATGAACCCGGCGCTGTTGGTGCCCGGCATCGGAGGCTCCATCCTCAACGCCGTGGACCACAACGGCCGCAAGGAGCGCGTCTGGGTGCGCTTGTTCGAGGCCGACCGGGAGTTTTGCGCCAAGCTCTTCTCCTTTTACGATCCTGTTACAGGTATGGTGGAATTTGGTTTAATTTGTCATGTTTTGGGTGAAATATGAGGTAATTGTGGATCATCTTAGTCGGTTTCGTTTTAATTTAGCTCCGAATATGGCTTTCTCAGACTTGGGGTTTCATCCGTCTTACGGAAGCGAACTGGATGTGCAAGTGAATTCGTTGTGTGTCTGGTTGGCAGGGAAAACCATGTCATTGGATAAGAACATTACAATTGAGGTTCCAGAGGATCGGTTTGGATTGTACAGCTGTGATATTCTTGATCCTGATGTGGTACATATATCACTCTCTTTCTGTTGGTAATGAGTCTCCTGAATTTCTTTTCTTATTGTTTGCGTTTGATGTCTTGGATTTACTTATAGAAATTTCGTATGGAATATTTTGTCACTTCTTGTTGTGGCAGATTTTGCGTCTGGATTCGGTCTACTATTTCCACGATTTGATCAGTCACATGAAAAGCTGGGGTTACAAGGAGGGTAAAACACTATTTGGCTTTGGTTATGATTTCCGTCAAAGCAACAGGTACGAAGCTACACGAAGATTGCAATCCAATTATTGTGGGTTTATGCTTCAGAGCATTTTCATGTGTGACATTCATCTTAACACGCTTTTTGCCGACTTTCTGAGCACTCCATGAATTCTTCTCTTTTTTTAGTTACAGCAGGAACGCTAGTTTACCGAGTTGTACTCACTTCTGTACGGTTTAGAGGAGAATAATGACAATTAATTTCGTCTCTAAAGGCTTGGTGAGACAATGGATCGGATGAAGCTGAAACTGGAGACTATGTACGAGGCGTCTGGTGGTAGGAAAGTGGACATCATTACGCATTCAATGGGTGGTCTTGTGGTGAAGTCGTTTCTTGCTCTCCATCCTGAGGTAAGGATTTTTAGTTTATTGGGATCACATGAACATTGAAAGTAAAAATACTTCAGAGAGTGTTTTGCATAATTTATTTGCGCTGCTCTGTTATGGTTCAGTGACTAAAGTTTAGCTGTTGGTTGAATGCAGGTGTTTGAGAAGTATGTTAACTCATGGATTGCTGTTACTGCACCGTTTCAAGGTGAGTATTCTTCGTTTTCATCTGCATATTGGAGAGCGGTCATAATTAGAACAGTCCACGTTTAGAAAGAACTAGAGCTCATGATGTTATCTCTGTGATTGTCAATAGCTCTGAGAGCTTTTTGGGGTATAAATTGACACAAGGATACAGGACTCCTTTCTTCGATCTTTTTTCATGTTTCTGTCTTCGAAATTGAGACCTTGTGTGTCTTTCAGGTGCTCCCGGTTTCATCATGGATTGTCTACTTACTGGTGTGGAGTTTGTTAAGGGTTGGCAGCGAGAACTTTTCGTTGCCAAGTGGAGCATGCATCAACTAGTACGCATCTTCTCTTTCTTCTAGGTTATCTCATTGTCTTTTATGGCACAACAGTGAATGTACTTTCTGCGATTTTTTTATTGGAATGGAAGACTTCTTTAGGATAGAATTTTCCTATTTGACCATTATTGTATGTTATTCAAAGAATCCATGGTTGTATCTGCAGTTGATAGAGTGCCCATCAGTGTATGAACTGATTGCTTCCCCTCATTTCAATTGGAGTGAACCTCCTGAGCTGCGATTGTGGCGGAAACTAGCAGAAGAGGACAGTGAGCAGAAAGCAAAACTGGAAGCTTTTGGGCCCAGAGAAAACATTGATGTTATGATGGCTGCACTTGAAAACAACAAGGTACAATTTCCTTTTAGCTAATTTGGTTTTGTTACATTTGTTTGACTCTTAATTCAAATGCCTCGGCCCTGCTTGACAATGCGCATACGATTGGAACTTTCTTTCAGCTGAATTACAAGGGAGAGAATATTCCTCTCCCCTTGAACAAGGACATTGTGAAGTGGGCATCTGAGACTCTGAGGATAATGCACACAGCCAAGCTGCCTGAAGGAGTAAAGTTTTATAACCTCTACGGCACATCATATGAAACCCCTTATCATGCCTGGTTAGTACTATACCTTCCTTTGAAGTGAAGCACGATTTGCTTCAATTATAGCTCTACATATATTTTATCTATATATCTATTTTCCCCAATTCTTAGTTATTCCCTTGAGACTATAATCAGTTTATTGTCCTGTTTCAGCTACGGGAGTCACAAAACGCCCCTGGAGGAGTTAACTGAAATTTTGAATTTAGAGGTACATTTCTGTCGTTGCTTTTGAATTTTCACCAGATTAGTTTAGATGTCTATATGTTTGTTTTACATCATGTGCTGTGATGGGCTGCTGTTGGAAGGGTGGCCATATCAGATTGCAATATGCCATTGGTTTGACGTTTTTCCTTTGACCTTCTATCGCTGCCTTCTATAGTCTAACTCTTGCTCTACGTGAACTAACAAAATCTGCTAATGAACCAGGCTGAATTTTCATGCGTTGATGGGGATGGTACTGTCCCAGTTGAATCTGCAATGGTAAACCTTTTTTTCCAGTGTAGTATGTTGAATAATTTCTTGTGTAGGTGCTTTTAAAAAGGATGATTTAGCTGTAGTCTATCGACAACGTTTGGTCACATTCCCTGGTCTCTTTATTGATTCTTCTATTGTTCTATGCGTTGCAGATTTCTTGTATCTCATATGATGTATTTATTTTGCAAAACTTATTTCAGAGCAATAATTCTGATAGTGCTATATGTTAATGTATGTACTTCTTGGCTTATAGAGCTTAGTGAATGATAATCACTTGTGTTTACAGGCTGATGGTTTGAATGCCGAGGCAAGGATAGGGATTCCTGGTGATCACCGGGCTATCCTCATGGACGAACACTTTTTCCGTATCGTGAAGCACTGGTTGAAGGTGGGAGGTGCGGACCCAGAATATGATCCAGAATCGGACTATGTTATGGTGCCCAGAAAACCCTTTGAGTTTGATAGTCACACGGAGGAAAGCGTTGATGTTGCTGGTTCCGAAGAGAGCGAGGAGGACAGTTCGAAAGTGCCTTCAAAAGAAGTGTACATTGCTACTGTGGAAACAGGTATTATTTCTCTCTTATTTATCATTACGTGCTACTCTTTCTTGCAAATTAGCAGTCTTTGTTACATAAAGAGGATCGACATCAGCTATGCTCCGTAGACGCAAGGGTAGTAGGCAGTGAATTCTGAAAGTTTGAGTAGTTTCTTATGTACGGTGTTTGTTGGCACTTGGAAATTGAGCCCTAGTTCCTGAGATGAAGTGAGGTACTCCTACAGTGCTGCTACACTATGAAATAAACGACAGAGCATCTCGTAGCTTTGTAGCTGCACTAAAAAAGGGACAGATCCCTGTTGCTGTTCAGCTACTTGTTTTGAACTTTTAATCCAGTGGGATTATCTGGTCGGTATTTCGATTTCTCAGATATGCAAGACGGCTCTCATATTTTTCCATACTGGACTCTTTATTACTTCTGCAGTTTTGAATTGTGAAGTGATATTTCGAAATACTCCCGAGCTCGACTTCACTTTGTAGAAGTGAGATGAATGTCGGGCTAAGAAGTGAATCATTTGCTCCTTGACAGGTTCAGGTTCATCCAGTGACATTCGAGCAGAGGCTCATGCTCAGGTTCATCACAAGGGAGGCCATATTCATGAACCGGGATTCCAAGTCTCAACCATTGGTGTTGCCGAAGGGTTGGACGAAGATGAAACCAAGGCAGCTCTTGACCAAGTTATGACTGTCGCTTCTGAGGAAGCGAAAGCCGCCAATTCAAATAACAAACGGATTACCTCTGACAAGACATGTTACTTGAGGCACTAGTGAAATATTGAGAATCCGAAGCTCTTGCGAATTATCCCTTCAAAATTTCCGAGGTGCTCGTCTTCTTCACGCTCTTGATGCTAGTGCAACTGACTACTGCAAGTGATATGTCCATTCAGCCAAGGTATGGATCACTGACTAAAGTTGCTAACAGCCTGGCCTCAAGGCCAACCTAAGTAATCTTCCCTGGATTACAGAAACTACAGGCTATGGAGTATCTGTACAATACATACTGAAGATGTGGAATTCTAGTGGGTTGTTCAACCGTCTGAACCTTGTTGACACCAGTTAAATATTCTGTATAGGTGTACCTGATATTTGCCAAGAAGTGTAGTCTTCTTAATTGTGAGAATAATTCTTGGGGAGTAGTGTTGCCCAGGTACTGGTAATGAGGAAAGGATGTAGGGTCCAATTGTGTGATATTGGTAGTGACCCAAATCTTGTATAGCTTGTTAATAAAACCGTGATTTTTTTAACTGGGCTTCTTGACAATATTGCCCTTCTTTAATCAAGTCTGTCCTTTTGTCCATCATCTTATCTACCTTCAGGTCAGAGGCATGCATAAGTATCTCATGTTCGAAGCCTGTTGTTTGGGAGTATCGTAGAAAGTTTTTAGCTTATACTCACTAGGGTTCATATTTCTCCTTTTTCCAGTGGTTGGAATTCAGTCGAGTTTGGTTCCTTTTTCGCTCTACTGTTAAGTATCATCAACTGTCATTGATCAGTAACACTGAGGTGTATTTGGGAGCCAATTCAAAAGCAATCCATGTCACAGAGATTGGACACTCAACATTGTCTACTGGTAATCACTCTCTGATAGCACATACCTTCTGTAACCTTAATGAACTGTCCTTCTCTTTGTTCGAGGCGGGCCTTTAAGTAATAACAAAATTCTTATTTACTGCTCAGTGTGATCAGACCCTTACTCTGAAATACTCCGAGGTACATTTTATAGTGTTAGAGCAGCTCCAATGCATCCTGTATAAAAGCACGGGAACGATGCAAATGGGTCCTATAAAGGACTTTAATTTATTTATTTTTAAATGTAGCTATTGCAAGCAACAGTATTTTGGAGGACTTGTCACATGAGAGCCCCTACCGTGTAAGGTAAAACATCCCATTGTGGTCAGATGACCCATAGCGGACACCTAATGACCCCATGACAGTTTTTCAAGTCATAATCAATGCCTAACGTGACACCCATGGAGTGATTAGTGACCTCATTAGGAGCACCCAACTTTTTAGTGTCAATCATGGTAGAATGTGACTTTTTCAGGGCCTTCCACATTAGAAATTATTGTGACTGCTTTAGGTGATTAAGATGAACATATTAGATATAGTTTTTGTTGGTTATCAGGTAGCCTATGGACTCTTTTGGATAGATCAATTCAAAAACTCATAACAAATTCATACATTGTCTGAAAAATAGAATTTCAATTGCTCTCACTATTTCTCACACTTGTCCTTACGTGGGAAAAAATTTGAAAAATTTCAGCACTAGCATGAGGGCAGACTCCAAATTCTGACCACAATGGGCTGCTTTACCTTATTTTCACACGATTTGCCAAGCACAGAACAATACTCACAACATGCAAATTTGAACACCTCACCTGAAGCGCGTTGAAAAGTGCAAGAGAATCGGTTTAACCCCTAAATGACAGACCTATGACTGTTGATTTCAAACCTCATTGTCATCACTTAGTTTGTTGCCATTTTGCAACAAGATATGTATGAAAAAAATTTAAATTTATTTTTCAAAGATGGAACAGAATGTCTTCTTTGTTGCACCAAAATTTTAGATTTTTTTTGTAAATAATTGATTTTTGTAAATTTTTGTAGATATAATGAAGAAAAATCATATCAAATAGAAAATTATTTCAAAAAATCTGAAAATTTCACCATGTGTGCATATTATAATGATGAACAACATGGTGTAAACTCATTTTCCGTGCCATTCTATAATTAGAACATAGTAGACATTGAAAATACATCCAAAGTTCAAATTGCAATAAAAAATTAATTATTAGGAATTATTTCAAAATTCAAATTGGAGTAGAAACTAGAGTGAATGAACTTTATTTTGTTAGTTGGTCTTAAATTCAAAAAATATCATTTTTGTAGAGAAATTTAAGATTTAAAGCAAGGAGCAACAACTTTCTAAAATACACTAAAATAGCATATTTTGTGATCCGGTTTTTTTAGTAGCTTCTCATTTATGTGAAGACAAACAATAGCATAACTCCAAACTCAACTAGATTATCTTCATAACCCAACATGGAAGGTCAACAAGAAAGAAGTGGATGAAAAACTGCTTCCCAGCTCTCTACAGTTCAAGAAACATTCATTCAAAAGCCACAAAATGGCCTCATCGTTGTTTCTGGGTTAAAATTTGAAAAGCTCTTGAAGCGTTGTGTTTGTTGGGCCTTGTCCCGTTGCTGCATTGGTGCAGATGCAGCTCGCGAGAGGCCCAGCCTGCCTTCTGATCCGGCCACAAGCCCTTTCCTTCCTGACACTTTTCAGTGTCTCTTTTGGGTGTGAGCATTGGGCTTGCTCTTACACTTGCGAAAGGATCCTGATTCAAAAGGCTGGCTTGCTTTGGTTGAGAAATGGATTCTGCTGGCCAGGTGTGGAGGCAACCTGGCTGCATGAACTTTTAGAAGTCTCCTTACATCCCTCAATCTTTGCAGATGTAGTCCCTGAGTAGTTGACCTCCGGAGCGCAGTGCGTCAAAAAGTAGTTCACACATGAAGACTCAGAGTCCATCAATGCCAAGGAAATAAAAGCTCCTTGCAACAGTGCATTTTGGACACCCATCCCCATCCAGGCCCAACCTGTATGTAGGTAGGGTGCAGCTATTTCCAACCAAAGCTGAAACATAGTTCCAACTAAAGCTTGGAATGCTTTTTTCCTCCTTTTCAAGGTTGGGACTAATAAGGTCATGACACATATCTCAAAGTAGTGAAGAAGAAAGTAGTTCTTGAATGATCAAAATTCAAAGATTCTATACATTGGGGGCCAACTTGTGGCTTCTAATTCATGATAATTTCAATTCAAGGCATAAAATTACCCAAAAAATTACAATCCCTGAGATTTCTATCTTCATGCATGAGTACAATTTTACATTGCCTTCCATTGCTCCAAGACATATGCGGAATTGCTTAACCCCTCTCCACCCCAGGGGTTGAAATTTGTTCCCCTCGAAATCTTAAAAGCAGGCTAGCAAACAACCTGTGACGGGAATGAAGGTGAAATAAAAACCCAAAATGGGTGGTTCTGGGAGGCCAATTGGGATGCAAGCTTGGATGAGGCCCTTGTTTTTTCTGGATTGTGCAATTCACATTTCAAAATAGCCTCCAAAATATAGGACATGGCAGTTGGCACTTTCTGAACAGTCATGACCAGTCAAAGGCCATTGGGCCTCAAATCCGCCCAGACTAATTTTGTGCAGAGGCACCCCACTTTGTGTCTGGAATTGGAGTATTATATGTTTCGGCGAGGTGTTTGGTTCTGTGCAAAGTGGAGGCCACACCAAGGTGATAGCGATGTGGGAATGATTTTGGTGGGGGATTTAGGCCCTCCTGAGGTTGTTGTGTCAAACCCACACTAATTTGCATTGGGAAATCATTGACCAGATGTAAGCAGTTTCTATTCTATGTGAAGGTGTTTGTTGCCGGTCATCTCACTGTGTTGCTCCATGTGTCACTGCAGTTTCCCTATTGAGTTATTGTGGTCAAAGCTTGCAATTTGGCTCTCCAGTGTTGGAGCAAAGCCCCCACATATGGTGAAAGTATGACCACAATCCATGATTCACAGTGCACACAAGTGAGTATGAATCTTGAGAAGTAGCTTTTGTGGCACTTTTTTTTGGAAAAGAGTAGATGATCAAACCTTGTGATGTCAACGCATGGTGCATTATTTCTCAATCGGCAAAAATGGAGCAAATCACAAGGAAGGTGTCTTTCAAAATCAATGGTGAACTTTGGTACAGTTGCAGCAATTTCCAACTAAGGTAGGTACACCCAAAACCGCCACTTTTTGCTACTGAGCCTAATTTCTATTATTAGATTGGTCAAATTTTCATATGTTCTTGTTGTCAAGTGAAAGGAGGTTCCAACGCACCAGAGAATGTGGCATTTGGATACTGTATGAAAAAGTTATTAAGGAACAAAGTTTGGTTCTGAAAGCGTTTCTTCCACATAGGTACAGAACTGATTTTGGAGATGTACATACAATATAGATGGTGGTTTAAGGTCAGTGGAACATTTGGGTGTACCTACCTTACAACAAGCATTCCGCAGCCAACCTTGGAATTGTGTTTGTGACGCTATCTGGGTTGGGGCGGTGAGGGGTTAATTGGTCAACTGTGGGTGGTTCTACTATAACTTATTATTATAGAACTTAGAGCTTTTGTAACGAAAAGAATTTTGACTCTAAGCTTAATCCTAAAGGTAGTTCCATTAACAATATCACACCACTTTGGTTTGCCTCCTTTCAGAGGTAAGGTAGTGGGCTCATAAAGTGACCCTTTACGGGCTGGTCGGCCTTTTTGATGGTCTTTAGATGCATGAAATTATTTGTCTTTATTTTTCACTTGAAGAAAAATTGATTTGGAACCTAACTCAAGTGGTTTCATATTTTTCAGAGTATTTATGAATTGCTTATGAATTCCCAAAGAACTCTGCCATAGATACCTATTTATGATCCCTAGGCCTTGTAAAACCCACACACATGCAGTCTGAAAACAAGCACTGTAGCATGCAAAAAGTAATAGACAAGGTTCTTAAATGTGATTTGTACTAAACTTAACTCCTAAAGTGCCAAAGGCCTATTTTTGGTCAAAAATAACTCAAAACTGCAATTTCTTGCTCAATTCATCTAAGGCAACAAAAGAAATAGTTTAAAAAAAAAATCTAACCGTAGGATCTTGTACTTTACTTGTATGAGATGATGTGGTAAAAATTTGATGAAATTTGACCATACAAATTAAAAGGTATTAACATTCAAAGTTTGAGTGAAAAAGTTTTTTTTGAATGCACATACATGTTTTCAAAAATGGACCCACATTGACTCTAATTATGTCAAAGTATGAACAAATAATTGATAAATGATAAACCGCTCTTTCATCATCAAATGAACATTGATTACACATTTACCAACCTCTTAAGGTTCATTTTAAAGTCAGCTAGGGGATGGTTTTAAGAAGAGGGTCGGAATTCCAACCACCTACCTTAGACGCTTTGACCACTGGAAAAAAAATAAAGAAGAGACAAGAAGAGTAGGGCTACCAAGTGCCTTGGCATAGGACTGAAACAAGAGAGTAGTTTCAAGTGCCTTGGCACATGATACGATTACTTTATTGAAATTGTTAGAAAAGACTCAAAACATAAATATAAAATATACACACAAATTACCAACATACAGTCTACTACAGTAGAATTTCTCTATAAAGTAATAGCTTTGGGATTGGGCTCAAGTCCCCATGCTCAAGAATGTCAAAGACCTTCTCTTGATGTGTACGTTTGGGATTGGGCCTAGTGCAAGATTGGGCAATCGATACTCCATCACTTTAGAGAGGTCATTGCTTATAGAGAAGTTCACCTTAACTCCTAAAGTCCCAAGGCCTCTTTTCCATCAAAAAACACTCAAAACTGCCATTTCTATAACAAATGGCAAAAAATAATTTTAAAATGTTTTCTTTGTATATTTAACTATAGAATCTTATACTAGACTAGTACAAAAATGTGTGAAAGAAATTTCACAAACTTTGACCACATAGATTGCAAGATATTTGCATGTAAAGTGAAGGAAACAAATTATTTTGCACCTTTGTCAACTACATTTTTGGTTTTGAACCTTCATAACTTTTCATTTTTGCTCTACTAAAAATTTCTAATTTTATATGATATAAATATTTGAGTTGAGGGTATAGGAAAAAAAATTCAAAAAATACACACTTAATTTTTACTCATTAAAAAATTGATAAGTAGAAGAAGGTTCAAGGTTGATGGAAAATCTAAATTGTTGATAGCTCTAAGATGGAATTGAAATATACTAATCTCAACAATGAGATTGTTTTAGCAAGAGATCTTAATCTTGTGAAAAAATTTTAAAAAATATAATTGTGAAAATTGAGGTTAGAAATGAATCCTAAAAATTATCTTTTCAAATAGATGCTTTGATTGCCCCCAAAACAAGATTGTTTATAATTTTCATATAATAATTACAAATAGAATAAATAAAATATTTTCATGTACACAAAAATATAATCTATAGAAAATAAAACTTTAAAAAAAAAAAATTAATTTTTTTTGAAGTTTTTTTTTCCTACCGAACTAAAATTTGGGCTTTTTGTGCCATAACTTTTGCTCCTGGGTTCCAATGGAAATAAAAATTATATTTTTGGAAATCTAATGTTTTTTTCTACCTTCACAAAAAAAATTCAAAAAATCACAGCAAATATTGAGACCGTAGGGACTTGCCCGAAATCCATTTTGTCTCATGAGGGGACAATGGAACTTTAGGAGTTAAGATAACCAACCTTTCCAATCACTTAAGCAATTTAGCATATTATATTTGTAGTATGGGAATGGTGAGGGGAAAAATTTCCCCATTTAGAGAAATAGATTTTAGAAGGATTTCATATTTTTTTACAATTTGTTCTTCAAAAAAAAATTTACCATGAATTTTTTTCACAAAGATTCCATTCAACCTATTCTTGTTATATAGGTCACCCTATTTCCAACCAAAGGCTAATTACAAAATCAACAATGTTTCATTTGTGACTTCCAATGTATATTAAGGTCTATTTCATTTACGAATTGCCTCTTTCAATCATTAAAAAAATTTATGTATGTGGAGTATAATTGGTATATTTTGGTAAATATAATTATCATGTCATCCTTACGCAATCCCACTCAAGCCTATCAAATTTTGGTTTGGGAAAAGCAAAATTCTATTTCTAGTGAATTTTTAAAGCCAATTTACACGGTTTTATATGATATTTTATTGCAAACAATCGGTGGTGAATTTTTTAAGTTCAAATGTGGATATAAGGTAGAACTATCCATTACCACCATTTACCCAATTCCCCCACCTACAGGTTCCTCCCATTTCCGTCATTGGCCCATCTTATTACCACAATCTTACTCATCTATGATCATGATGGCAATGCACTGGGGAGCGGACACATCAGCCCACGCTTCAACAATGGTCTGGTCATGCTTTACCAAGGGTCTACTCATAGTTTTACATTTCAGCTTTGAAAAATCACAAAAAATTCAATTCTTGTCAGAATGTCTTCATTTTTTTTGCAATTGACTTCTCTCAAACAATTCCATCTCTGAAAAATATGAGAGCTGATAAATAGCTTCTCCAAAGTACCTAAATAGCAAATCTGTATGGTAATGGGTAGTTCTACCTTATGTGGGGAACATCTATGTGCACATCTTTCCCTAGGCAAGCATCTCCAAAAAGGTTTTACAATTTCTTCTATAGAGATTTCAATGTTGGGTGATAATACCCAAACGTGGTAAAAATTGATATCTCTTTATTATAATTGAATTTTTCTATTTGCCCCTCATGTGATAACTAATTAGGGACATTTAAGCATGATGGTACAATTATGTTGCCAAAATCTAGTTAAAATATACAGACATCTATTTCACAAATTTTGATCATATAATGTCTCATATTAAACTCTTACTAAATGGGTAGTTTGTAAATGAAACAGACCTTACTGTACAGCACATCTTGTGATCATTGTATGCTTTCAATGTAAGATACGTTTCTTGGACATTTGTGCCCTCCTGCTTTGAGCTGCCACCTAAACCACATCTGATAGGCAACATGTCAGGCTGCATAACTAGTGAAAATGGGTGACTGATTGGAAAGGGGCAGGCTACCTTACTGATTGAAGTTCTGTTGTATAAGTCAGTGCAGCTTTGATTCAAACATATTTTTGCAACTGAGAATAATTCCCTCTGGTACTCAAAGTGGACTTGCTGAACTCATTGGTGTTTTCAAATCTTCCTCCAATTTGTTCCCAATAGCTCAAATTTTGAGTCAACAGGGTGTTCCGTGAAACACTTTGCAATTGGCAGATAAAAGCTACAAAAGTTATGAAGGTTGGACAACGTTGGAGATCCTCAGTCCTTGTAAGGTAAAACAGCCCCTTGCGGTCAAATGACCCATTGTGGTTGCTTAAGAAATGACCCATTGTCGGGTTTTTTCAGGATGTAGGATGTGGGCAACAATGCATGTCTTACATGACAGCAATGGAGTGAACACTGACCTCATTAGGAACTTCTGAGTTTTCAGTGTGAAGTCCATTGTAAAAATTGACTTTTTTGGCCTTCTATAATAGAAAATATTTTGACTGCATTAGGCAGTGAGATGAGCATTACAGATTCAGATTTTGTTGGTCTTAAGGTAGTCTACAGACTCTTTTGGGTTCAATGCTTCAGAAATTCCTAGTGAATTCATACTTTGTCAAAAAAAATTTTAATTTCAATTGCACTTGCTGTTTCTCACACTTGTATTAATGTAGGAAAAAAATTGAAAAATTTCAGCAACAAGATGATACCAAACTCCTCATTGTGGGCTGGTTTACTTTAACCCCTGAGCGCCCCAGTGCCTCAAATATGGCCTCTCCAAACTCAAAGATCTCCTTGTTTGACCATTATAATTTTTTTAACGGTACGATAAAAGGACATGTCCTTTTCCCTATAGCTCCTGCCCTATCTCTACTATCAATTGGTACAGTCAATTTATGTGGATCTCATTTTACATGATAGTTTAATTGGAATGAATTGAGAAGGGTCTGAATTTGGCAAATACAGTCTGGGCGCTCAGGAGTTAAGTTAGTTTACAGCCAAAGTGGCAAGACGAAAGAGAAGTTCTTTATCTCCAGTCAGTCAGACTCTCACTCCACCTTTCTGACTGCTGCAATTCCCTCTACTCTGTCAATGTCACTCACTTTTTCATGCAACTCATCAATATCGTGACAACACTACAAAATTTTAATTGTAATATCACATGCATTTTCAGAGAGAAGCAAACCAGCCAGAGTGTGACATTACACAAGTAGGAGAGAAGCAAGGCAGAAATTCATTCATCAACAAAGACCGCAAACTAAAACAGAGATGAACTTTCCTGGTCCTTTGGGGATGCTTCAAGGCACGAGTAAGGTACATGCACCCAAATGTAACAGAAGTCATTTACAGACACCTAGAATAAGGGCTCTTGCCATGTGAGTTGAGTCAAGTTCGCAAGGGGAGCTACAGAAACCAGATCAAGTAGAATCTCCATGTATTGATTCTTTCAAGGTTGTTCAATCTTGACCAATGGGGTTGTCCACCGATTTCAGTAAAACTTGAAATTTGGCTTCTGCGCTCATTGAGTCCAGTAAGACAATCAATGTTCACTTCTTGTCTTTTAGCACTTTTTTGGGCTAGCTCAACTCACACGGCAAGAGGCCGTAAGCCCTAAATATAGTGTTGGTGAACCCAATGCCAACAAGTGAATTTTCATGAATGTGTCACAATGATGGGGTTGGGTTTTGCATTGGCCAATAAAACAACCATGATACAAGCTTAAGGTATATTGCTTTTGGATGTTCCATGTCCATTTTTGTGCTAGTCTATTGTCCATAGTAGGTGCATCTATCTTTGCACTTGTTTTCACAAATTTGTATTACATTCATACAAGCTCAGAAAAATATGAAACCAATTTTGCCAGTTTTCTAAACCATTTCCTAACAAGAGTGCATCATTTAATTCGATCCCTACCCTCAAGATTTCAAAATCTTGAATAAGTGTCACATTTAGATGCTTCTACCTTAATTAGTTCTATTTTTTGGGGCAATAACTTAGTACCCCTCATTGGCATCTCCAACACAGGATGCAAAATCTGTCCTACAAAGTGAGACAAGCGTGTTAAAAATGCAAGTTCTCCGAGGTAAAAGTAAAATCTTACCCCTATTTTGTGCCATGTTTAAGATAACTATGTGCAAATATGAATTCAAAATTGACAAATTTTTTCATGTGTGAAAAATAAAAAATTCCTACATTTTCCCAGGGATAAAATTCCTGCATTGTCACCCTGCTGGTCCCACTTCATGAGACAGGTTTATCATCCTGCATCTCCAACCATGTGCCCTCCCAAATCCATGCAAGGAACTGCATTTTCACCCCAAAAAACACCCGGCAAAGAACATAGTTACGACATAAGATAAGATAACTTACCAGGAAAGAATTTAGGAGCATTCATCAGTTGGACTTGCTGCTGAGAGTGCAATCAATCATCAGTCAATCCTGCTCTCGGGTTTGGCAAACTGATTTGGTCCTGATCATGCTGGAGTGCTTATCACCAAACCAAGAGAGCAATGGAAAGTATTAAACATACTTAAATACGGTATTCCACCCATCTGGATGACATCCAGTCAATGCTAAATTAACTTTAAGGTAGGTGGCTCTTAAACCGACCCTTTAAGAGGTGATTGCATTTTTGGGACAGTTAAACATCTCAAAACAATTTTCAGTGAATTTTGGTAGGAAGAAAAAAGGAATAGGCGTCTAATCCAAGTCGTTTCATATTTTTTGGACCTTTGTGAAATTAGTTACAAATTTTTGAAGTTGAAATGCAGTGGTTTCTAAAACCGACCCCCTTCTGAAATGTACACAGTTAGTACATTTCAGAAGTAAAATGTACCAGATCGATTTTAGAACCAGGTTGGTTTAAAAGCCACCTACCTTATCCCTAATAAAAGGATAAGGCTGCAGGCATTGCTCATACAGTGTATATGCTATTGCGACTTTTAAGTACCAAGGTCATTTGCATGTAGAAAAAATTGTTTTTTCAACAAAGGTTTTTTTTTGTGAGACAGTCTGAGAGTGCAGCTTTGCTTTGTGATTTTCATAGAATTATTGCAACAAGATTGTGCAAGAAATAAAGTCTTGTATACTAAGACTGTTGAAAGTGTACAAGCCATTGTAGGCCATTCCTGGTCTTAACATCCTAAAGGGGTTAAAGGTGCACCTATAGAGGTGCAGTGGGTGTCATGGATCCATCCACGGAAAAAACCTGCATCATACTGGGCCCATTCACAACTGATTCTGTCCATCAAATGCTACAAATTTCAACTGTTGAAAAATAATTCAGTTTGTGGCTCTGACTGACAACTGAACCTCAGACAGATTTTCTAAAGAATTCATGTTCCAGACAAGTGCTTGGCGTGTCTCACACTAAATATGGTGAACAAGCCTAATACCACCTTGATTTGTGATATGAATATCTTGGATTAAATTCAAAAAGGGACACATACTTTTCCAGAGGTGTGTGCTTGTTTCATGAATCAAATCCAAGTGGAATTATAATTTTTTCAATTAAAATTATAATTTATATAAATTTTTGAAGTAGTCTATAGTGAAATTACAAAATTGTCTATAGAGTGGAGTCATAAATGTCCTATAAACAACCCATAACTATCTTTACATATATCTAATGGTACTTAAGTACTCACCAATAAAGAATTGACATGTTATCTCTTGTTGGCATTAATGCACTAATTTTGACAAAAAATGAATGGATTTAGATGTTTTTCTAAATGGAATTAGGGTCAAAATTAGGATGATGGATTTAATTAGTGAAAGGAATTGGGTTAATCTACATTAAGTTTTGTCTCTTTGTTGAAATTCCACTTGCTAAAATGTTCAACATTGTTCAAGAGTTCAAAATGTTTGATTTAACCCTAGAATGTTGTGGACACTAATTGTCAACTATATGACTTCACATGAGACTATAGGATGGAAATAAACATTCTTTCATCCAATTATTTTTTTTGAAGTTATTTGAGTACATTTTTAGGGAATAGTATTGCAAATTTTTTCATTGTGATGTTATTGAATTTTCTAAAGAAGAAGATGCTTGATCCTCAAATCACCTTTGTAGTGCATTTTGGCCATTTTTTGCTATTTACTATTGATGTGAGTTTTATTCATAAAAATGATATTTTGAATTTGATTCCAACTAATTAAATGAGTCTTATCAAGTGAAGTTTCTATTCCAATTTGAAATTTTGAAAAATTCATAAATTAAAAGATTTTACAATAATACTAGCGTTTGGCCATTAGAATGGTGAATGGTGAATGCGTAGCAGTTGGTGCTTGCTATGCTACGCATTCACCATTAGAATTTTTATGTATTAGATAGAATGTAAAGCAAGAATTTCAATAAATCTTCAAGATCTTTCTAAAAAAGCCCTAGTATTAATGGTAGCATTTGTGATATTACAAAGGGACTTATGATTTTAGTAGTATGATGAATTTTAGACTTAAACTCATTATTTGCTGATTTTTTCAATTTTAGAGTGATATGGTAACTTTGGTTTATACCATGATTTTAAAAAATATAACATACATCTGTGGTGAAACTTTTTGGATTTTTTAATATATTTTATATTTGATGCAAAATTTCTTCATTTTTTTCTTAAAAATCTCACAGTTATTTTCAATTTTTTCCAAAAAAATTTGAAAATTTTACAACTTGTAAGTGGACATATGATTTCAACTTTGAAAAATAATTATAAATTTTTTTATTCATATTTAGTTGCAAAATGGCAGTAAATAGAATGATGGACAATGAACCTTGAAGTTAATGATCATAGGCTTGTCCTTTGAGGGTTGACCATAGAAAGATGGGACTCCCAATGATCAAGGTAGTTTCCAAAATACTCCAATTATTGGTGCATTCTTTGTTTATGCAATCCATTCATTAAATGAAGTTGTTTGTTTTGTTTGTCATAGTGAAATTTCTAAAACTGTATGTCCCCTAATCATGTTCTTGGTACCATTAGAAAGCTCTCTACAAAGAGGGTTGTGTGGACTTTTTTTTCTTAGCGTTTGAAACTATGGTATAAAAGTTATTGAATTTTGAATTTTAAAAAAATTAATTGTATTTAGAAAATTGTTTGTACTTTTATTTTATTATACTGTGGCAATGGCATAGGGCACACTAGTTACCAATGAAGTCATCCATTAGATCTTTTAGATGCACAATGTTTATATTTTATGAATTGGCTATTAATTCAACCCAACTCTGCTAAGAAAAGATTGGAGTTTGTTAAACACATAAGCTTAATCTTGTAAGTACATTGTAGACCTAAAAAAATTTAATGGATGACTTCTGTATTAAACAAAGAATACACCTATTGCCTATTGGTCTAATAATTAGAGTATTTTAGTCACTACTTTGGTCATGAGAGTCTCTATCCTTCAAGGATCAATCCTACAAGCATGATGAGGCCCAAAAGTGGACAATGAATTTATCGTGTCTTCTAGTAGAAGAGTTGTGGACGCAAGAGGTTGTGACAGTCGTTTTCCTATAAGTGGTGATCCATTTGCCAAAACAGAATCCTATGGTCCAATAACATTGGCAATGATACTATATAGGATCAAAGACGTGGATGTCTACCTACATCTATGTAGATGTATGCAAAGCAAAATGACATTTTTAAAAGTTGCACTTAGTTGTTCATATACATGTGCATTGTAGGCGCTACTATCCATGCAATTTGGCTATTAAACATCCTATTGTTTTGTTGACTAGAATAGTTGGTGGAAGGCTCTATTTCTTTTTGCTAGAAAGAGAAAGATATTGTTGATCTAGATACATTCGCTTGTTATTCAAAGTTGCATTTTCCATTGGGAGCTATGTGGAAGCACGTACAATCTATTATTGCTACATACATCAAATGTTGATACATTGTTTTGATTATCATCCCTAGAGCCAAGTGGCAACTACAATGCCAAGACCTCAACCTCTTCTCAAAATTCTATAGAAGGCGGTAGGCCTTCATGAATCACATGTTACAACTCAAAGCATGTGAGTGTAGGTCATAAGTAGCTAGTATAGTAAAAGTAGAAATAATGCATAAATTTAGTAGGGAATGGATTATGATTGGCAAATCTTCAAAGGATCTTAATGGTGGATTTTGTATACATACTATATAGTTAATATATTGAAACCAAGAATAAATATTGCTCAAATAGTGATTCTGAAATGAAATTTAAAAAGTTGGTGTTGTTATTCATAAAAAAATACTAATAAAAAGATAAAGTGGTTTATCATCTAGTCAAAGATAAAAATGAGACTGCAAAAAGTCTCAATATAATGAATATGGCCTTAATAGGAATTTAACAATAGAGTTAATGTAGATAGATATCAGTTTTAGGTATGATTTTTGAAGCAAAACCAAACCTAATATTGGAAAGTAATGCCATTTGAGAACTTGTCCTTATGGTATTTTTATAAATTAAATTTTCTCATTACCATTATATATTAGTAGTTTTGTAGTACTTGGCATTTGTTTTCTTGTAGTATATAGTGGTAGTTGTTTTGTGGCCTATACATGCTAATGGTAGTTTTCCCATTCAATTCAATGGAATGACAAAGCATAGGGAGACCCCACACTTGTGATTAGCTAGATTGAAAAAGTATATTATAGAAGTGCATCAGGTGAGGCGGTTGATGAATATAAACCTAATCCTAGATATCATTTAGATGTCTTGATCATAATGAACTTTTCCTTGTCTATATCCTTCAAGTGAATGGATGTCATTCTTGAAAAATTAGCACCAATGTTGGAGGACTTATTTGTCTTTATAGTAGGTAAAATACATAGGAGCAAAGTGTTTCATAACGTTACATGTATTCCTAGAGTCTAATTGTTGTTTCAATTTTCAATGGATTATAAATTAAATCATGTGGAGTGCAAATGGTATGCCAGAGTAGAGGCTCCTAGTAGCTCACTAGGGAAAAAATCAAAGAATTTCACTTATTTTTCAAGGAGAGAGATCTACTACAAAATTCTACTACAATTTTTAGAAAAGAAGATTCTAACAAATTAAGGTCATTTTAAACCATATTTTGTGTTTTGAAAAATATATAATATAGTCTAAAATATTCTAAATTTTTTAAAGCCTTCATTGTCATGACTTATATGTACCCAAAGAAAATTGAGCCCAATTAAACTTAATAATCTTTTTCAACAAGTATTTGTATGCCAAACCACCTCCAATACACCAAGAATGCAAACACAGTGTGGATTACATAAGGATTAACTTGTCCATTCAATAGACTATCAATCCCTATATTTTTTGATGGAAATAAACAAGTATATTTCCAAAATTATTAATATTAAAAGGGTGAATACATTGTGAAGTTGGTGGCAATTTTTGACAATGAGCTCATCTATTTCTGATAATATGTAGGTGATAGCTTTACAAAAGAACAACTTTTGATTGAGTTATTCTCAATTGATCCTCTTTTTATATTAGAATTGCCTTAGTTTTTAGTGTATATAAGATAGAATCTAAATTTGTACAAATTTTGCTAATGGCCTCCTACAACCTCCATTTTTGACAAGTTATTAGTAACTTCTAAAGGACCAAGTGTCTCCTTGGGGGATAAATGAAAGTTTGGATTTTTATGATTTCAATTTTTGGTATGAATTTTTAAATCATTTTTTGAAAATAGAAAAAACACATTTGTTTTACAAGAATATAATTTAATGTCAATTGGTGTTCAAGGGCAAAAAGTTGAAAGAAGGTTTGAATTTTTTTTATTTAGTATACTTTTATCTATGTAGAAAAATTTGACTCATTCCATTTGGATAAGTGATGTCAGAAAGTTATGGAGCATCTTCTTTTGCCTATGATTATAGCATTTTATATAGAAACCAACATATTAGATTTGTTTTTCAACTCAATTTTCATAATTTTCATTAAAAAGAAGTTTCACGTGGTTTAATTTTCTTGCAAGAACAATCTCACCATTAGAATTAGTGTGTTTAAATTCCATCTTAGAACAATTAATGATTTAGTTTTTCCTTCTATTTTGTAATTTCTTGTACTTAAAAATTAATTAAAAAGAATGAAAAACCAAGTTATGTATTTTGGACTTTTTCCCCACACAAACAATTCAATTCTTCAATATAAAAAAAATTAGCCATATTTTTTTGTGCAAAAATTTTAAGTTAAATAAGATTCAAAGCCTTATAATCTAGCCACTCTAGGGGCAAAACAACCCATTTTATTCACTTCCAATGCAAATATCTTGCAATCTACACAATCAAAGTTTTTAAAATTTATTCCACACAATTTTGCACTAGTTTAGTGCAAGATCTTGTGGTTCAAAATGCAAAATTTAAAAAGAAAAAATCTTATAATGTTTTGCAATTTGCAATAGAAATGGCAATTCTAGGTATGTTTTTTGAAGAAAATAAGGCCATGAATCTTAAGGTATTAATTTATTGTGCCTCCAAAATTATCTAGCCCCATGCATTTTGAAAACTAGAGAATCTAAGCTCTCCAAATCTACATCTACTCCACTTGAAGATTTCCTAAAAGTAAATTTTTTTGCCATTTCGCCCAATGCTGAAATTTTTAGAAAATGCACGGTTTTAGCCTTCTTTCCCCACGGCCTTAGGACGCATCTAACCAGCTTTAAGGGCTTGAATGTAGGATCAGGCACCTTCCCTGGATTTTACAAGAAGGCGATGAATCTCAACAACACGGGCGAAACTCATCACTTGCTCTTGGTGTCCGAGGTGTGCACCGGAGTTCGCTCGTTGGAATCACGGTGTCGGTGTTGATGAGTTTTTATCTCAAGATATAGAATATGTATTTTACATTTGATCTCTCTCATTCACTGGTTTTTGCGCTAGACAAAACAGATTCAATGTTTGGCATTCCAGAGGGATGTTTTGAAGGCGCCTTGGAAGAGTCATTCTGTTTTTTGAATGCGAAAGGAGCTTGCAAGTTCTATCGATCAGAAGCTAGAATATTATAAAATTCTCGGGGGACGCGGCAGGTGTCCTAGTTGAGTAGTTGTGGTGTGCTGGTGCCTCCTCTCACTCTCCTGTTTTCTCGCTTGGGGAGTTCGCATGCCAGGCATCCTAAACCCCGATTCAAGACCACCTTCTCAGACTTGGTAATCGTTTGCCATAGCATCCGGTGGTAGACACACGGCGTGAGCCACCAATTCATCATCCAGGCATAAATGTCGTCGTCGTCGTCGTCGTCATTGTTTCTCTTGTCGAATTGTAAACCTCAGAGGACTGACTGATTGAGTATTATGGCTTCGTTTGACTGAATTTGCTTCTCATAATTTCAGGTTGCACAAGGTTGTGGTAAATCAGACAGTCCTTTGCCATTTCGAAAGCTTGCTTGCTTGCTAGTCATGGGGCTCTTCTCGACAGAGCGTGCGGTGTCGGTGTTTGTTTCCTACTCCATCTCAGTGTTGCTTCTGGGTTTGTGGATCTCTTCCATCTCAGTCTTTGGACACAGATCTCTGGACTCGCTCGATGGGCTGTACGAGTTTCCAGACGAAATCACCCGTGACGCTGGCGACACTACTAGTTTGCCCGTTTCGCCATTGGAAATCTCGGAGACGGAGCTTCAAGCGCTGCAAGAGAGCCTTCCCAAGCTGTACCACTCCCCCGAGATTTTCACCCTGAGTTACGAGGAGATGTGGAAGCGGATGCAGGTCTGGATCTACCCTTCCCAGGAGCCTCGCTACGAGCACAAGTACGACGGATCCATTGGCGTCACGGAGGACCTCACCAGCACCGCGGATCTCTTCTTCCGCCTGCTCTCCCGCAGCGAATTTGTCACCAAGAATCCCAAGCAAGCGCAGCTCTTTCTCCTCCCCGTATCAATGGACTCCCTCTGGCTCGATCTCGGTCCGACTGGCGTCGCGGACCAGTTCAAGCGCTACGTCCAGAAAATTCGAACCGATTTCCCCTTCTGGGACCGCTCTCTTGGTGCAGATCACTTTTACTTATCCTGCCACGCCTTCGACCGCAACAGCAAGCACCGCAACTTCTTAGAGCTCGGGAAGAACACCATCCAAGCCTCCTGCGCGCCGCTTCGGCACAAGCAAATGTTCTACCCGCACAAGGACATGGTGTTTCCCGAATACAAGCCCGTCACGCCACAGCAGATCCATGCCGCGCTCGAGGGGAGAGGCGCCAAAAGAACCAGTCTTGCGTATTTCCCTGCCGCGCGGGACGCATCTCAGCTTCCGAATCCCGACGCGGACTTCGAGGTGGAGTCGGATCCATCTCCGCATCGATCCTCAGTTTACGCAAAACTCGCGAGGACGAAGTTCTGCGTGAGCTTGCCGCCCCACGACGCGCTCAGCGTGGTGGACGCGCTCCGGTTCGGGTGCGTACCGGTGGTGGTGTCCAAGTCGACTCTGCATGACTTGCCATTTCAGGGATTCCTCGATTGGCATCAGTTTGTGCTCGTGCTGGGCGTGGAGGATTTGCCGAAGTTGAAGGCCATATTGTTGGGCGTGGCGCCTGCGAAGTATGCGGAAATGCAATACTTGGGCCACCAGGCCAGCAAGCATCTGGAGTGGAACAATCCGCCTGTGGCGTATGATGCGTTTCACATGACGTTGCTGGAGCTTTGGGAGCGGCGCCACAGCATCAAGTACGCCAGACGAGAAGCGGCGTCGGCGTAGAGCTAGAGTTTTCCTTGTCATACCTGTAAGTAATTTGTTGATTAAGGTAAAACAGCCCATTGTGTTCAGAATGAGGAGTTTGACATCATCTTGTTGTTAAGATTTTTCAATTTTTTTCCCACATTAGTACAAGTGTGAGAAACAGCAAGTGCAATTGAAATTAAATTTTTTTGACAAAGTATGAATTCACTAGGAATTTGTGAAGTGTTCAACCCAAAAGAGTAGACTACCTTAAAACTAACAAAATCTGAATCTGTAATGCTCATCTCATTACCTAATGCAGTCAAAATATTTTCTATTACAGAAGGCCAAAAAAGTCAATTTTTACAATGAACTTCACACTGAAAACTCAGAAGTTCTTAATGAGGTCAGTGTTCACTCCATTGTGGCCCACGTCTCACATACTAAAAAAACCCCACAATGGGTCATTTCCTAGGCAACTGCAATGGGTCATTTGACCGCAATGGGCTGTTTTACCTTAGTCGGTCTCTTAAGATTCAATTAATCGGAATTTAACGCGGTGATGGCGTTGAATTTTGTATCCTGTATTATGTTGGAATTTCAGGGTTTAGGGTGTAGACGGGTAGATTCACTGGAATTGGGTTGGGGAATTTCTGTACATTGAGGTCACGATGTAATTATCCATTTTGGGTGCGGTTGCAATTTTTAAGGATTGATCCATGGATGCGTAACATTGTTCGGCTTGTTAAGTAAGATGTTCCCTGCCATAAATGGTTAGAGACGACACTAATACTCTGCAGTTGTTAGACTCTTGTGCTTAAGCAATTAGAGCTGCATTTGTTTCCCCAACATTCTCCACCTTCGGCAAATACAGACCAACAAGCCACACCTATCGAAGCTTCACTCTTCGTCAAGGATTCCCCAACTGCATGGGTTGATTGTGTTATACCCCATTTGACTGGTTAATATACTCGTGTAGCATGGACTAAACAGGCTTGAGAGTGGTAAGGAATCAACATTTAAGAATGTTCTTTTTGGCTTCCCAGAAAGCGTATATTGAACAGTCAAATGTTTTATCACCCTCTACGTCTCAACCCAAGAAAATTCGACACAGCTGTATTGACTCATTCATATAGAATTAAAGTGTGGGAGATTAGAGCTAAAAATGAAAACCTGTGTTCCTTCTAAGAGTGTAGAAAATGACTGCAAAAGACACAGTGCAAAAAGGTTTAAGTTTTCAAGTCTGTCCAACGGCATCAAGGGATTTAAGTTGTCAAGTAATGATTGTAATCAGCAAGGAGAAACGGAGAATGGAGATTCCATACGCTCGGAATCTTTTTTCCTTCTGCTCAATTAAAAAAAAATTGTTAAACAATCCAAAGACATGGTTGGTAGCATGCATCGATACCTGGTGTTCCTACAGAATCTTTTCTCTCGTGACGTACATTTTGGGATGATACAACACTACCACTACCAGTAGGTATAAGCTCCACTCAGAATGATAAAAGTCTGCAAATCAGATCAACTCCAACTCAAGCCGGGTACCATTTTGAAAAACATCAACCAAAACCAACTACAGCATCAAAAAATTTATAGTATCTATCAAGTTTCCGCTATCATCACCACGAGGGATAAATAATGGAATCGAACTCCTCTTAGACGTAACCAAGTGCGTTATGAAAGAAAGCCTGACTGTCGGATCCTGCATCTCATCACATGAAGCAGACACAATTCAGCCCAAGCAGCGACTCTGCTTTGCCAAAAAAACTCATCCTCAATGACCAGTAATCATTACTAGCTAATAAAAAATTGGCTTTTCAATGCCATAAAAGCAGCCAGAGATACAATGTCCTTTGTCAGAAAATTATTCGTTGGCTGAGCACGCCAACTGACAATACATATAAATCACATAATTCTAACATTGCCAAAGCAGACTATGGACATTAATCGCAAAGCAGTCGTCTGAACATACAGCAGAGTTATACAACCCCGAAAGTCCTTTTGGCAGCCTCAAGAGTGTTCGATAGCAGCATTGCTATTGTCATGGGGCCAACACCCCCAGGGACCGGTGTGATCATCGACGCTACTTGCTTGGCCTCTTCAAAGCATACGTCACCCACCAGTCGATAGCCTTTCTTTATTGATAAATCCTACAGTCAGGACAATGCACAGTAAGCGCAACATCAGGTAAGGTGGAGGATATTAAAACCGTCAGGGACCTGATCCCGTTCCCTACACTGATCCCTATTCCCAACAGCAACCCATCTATTCATACGCTTTTGGAGTGCTTAGCAAGTGGTGCAAGGACGACTTAGATAAATGCCTATAGCCACCGAACTACGAATGGAATTCAAATTGTCAACTCTCTGATAGTGATCCGCAACCTCGCACTTTGAAATTGCACAAGAAGTCATACATAGCGATAAAGAATTGATCTCAACAGATTTTGATCATGTACCCAAAGATCTCTCCACAGTTCTGTATGTCTCCCCCCGATGAACACTCCTACATATGTTCAAATGCGTAAGGTGACGCATAAGAGTACCCTCTACCTCGATCAGCAAAAAAAAGCCATCTTCCGAAACACGAGAATAATAATGTCCCAGGACACAAATGTAATAAAGAAATTAATCCTGCATACCTCCACCGCGTTGATTCCCACGTCAATGACGACGGCTCCTGGCTTCAGCCAATCGCCTCGCACCAACTCAGCTTTTCCAACTGCTGCAATAACAATGTCGGCTTCTCTCGTAATTTCTGCTGGATTTTGCGTGCGTGAATGCACCACAGTCACTGTGGCATTTTCACGCTGTAATTCATATGCGGGTTAGTGATAACGATCAACTCTTTGAAAATATCCAGCAACTCAGCAGCGAACGAATTTAAGGTTTTCTGAATTTGAATAATAGAGTAAGGTTCATAGAAGCACAGAAGCAAAACATAAGGATCGATTTACACTTCTCCAGACAAGTCTTGAGGACGAGCAAAAGTTTAAGTGAAGACATTGCCATTTGGAGTCCCATAGGACAAGATGATGCGAAATTTAAAAATAAATAGGCTTACTTCGGTTAAATGGTCTTGCCTATATGACCATATTATCAGCTGATGATGTTTGAGGCCCTCCATAAAAAGATCAAGTGGACAAGACCCTTCACAAAAAGTGTTGCCATGAAAGCATCCATGTCATTTATCGTTCATCTTACGATTCTTTCTCCATGGCTATCCGGACAAAGTGTACAGCCCTTAAGGACAGTTCTCCAACTTTGACCATTCACATTGCTAGATTTCTTGAAGTATGGTTCAGTCCTCAAGGCTTGTTTAGCAAAAGTCAACCGACCCTGAAGTGAGAAAGTGATGAGATGCGATGAGAAAGTGATGAGAAGTGAGGTCTCGAACCTGTAAAAGCTGAGCTGCAGGTGTGCCTACAATATTGCTACGGCCAATGACAACTGCACGCTTGCCCACCATTTGCACGCCTGAACGCTTTAGAAGCTCAATGCAACCTTTCGGAGTGCAAGAAACAAACAGAGGTTTCCTCCCTTGCATCGCCAGAGTTCCAACATTGACTGGGTGGAATCCATCCACATCCTTCTCATAGCTCACCGCCCCAAGAACTGCCTCCTCGCTAATGTGCTGCAGGGAAGCAGAAGAAATTCCAAAATCATTTCGCCACCAAAACTCTTACTTCCCTATATTCACTGTTGCACAACCTCCGGAGAATTTGATTTTGCAAGATGATACATGTACATTGTGACAGAAAATAACTCGATAGCACATACTCTGGATCATGATAATTGTATGACTTGAAACATGTGTATTCAACTACTCGGGAACCGAGAACTGAATGGAACTCAGAGACCAGATCTGCAAAGTTTTCTTCTAATCGGGATGTCGGAGGCAATTCGGGAAACGCGATTTCACGTTTCTATAGGGGGCATAAAGCTTTCAGACAAGAGTGTAGAGCTCAGCATTGTGCAGGGCCGGATTTGGAAACAAACAAAAGAGTTGCGAGGCTAAACGCGCGAACTGTGACACTCTCTAATGAGTTTGTAGAGAAGAATAAGAATCGAATCTTTCATAGGTTTCTCAAAACTGGGGTATTCTACAACATCTGTGATCTGCTCACCTTGGGAAGAGGGAGCTGAACCAGTATCCCATGAACATCCGGATTGTCATTAAACTGCTTGACATGAGCCACGACTTCCTCTTGCGTTATGTCGTCGGGCAGAGTCGAATCAAAAGACCGAATGCCAACTTCAGCGCAAGCTCGTTTCTTGTTGCGGACGTAGGTAGACGAATCCTTACGCGCTCCAACCAGGATCACAGCCAAGCCAGGAACGTTTCCTACAGATTCTTTCATCTTGGCCACTTCAGCACCGATTTCCTTCCGTATCTGGTCTGCGATTGCTTTTCCATCGATTATCGCTCCTCTCTGGTCTGTAATACCAGATATATCAGTAATCACATTCATGATCCCTTTAAAATCTTGCTAAAATCCTAACAGAAAAAAAACCCTACCAACATTCCCTCATGTTAACGTAAACGATACTAAAACCGCCAGGGACCTGATCTCATCTCCTGTACTAACCCCTGTTACCAACAGCAACTCATAATTCATACGCTTGTTTGGACTTATTAGCAAGTAGCTCAGGCATGACTTGGCTTGCCATGACTTGACCACCGATCATTGAATGGGTTGCCTACTGTCACTTATAGGTCTTCAAAATCCCACTTTGAAATTGCATACTCAAATTCATACAGAGTGATCATACTCTGATCTTAAGAGAGAGTGGCTCTTGTACCCAAAGTGATCTATCCACGGCTCTGTAGTGATCACCCAATGAAAGCACACTCCGATATATTGGTTACAATGCAGCGAACAGTATCCTCTACCTTGATTACATTGATGATCCCTTTCAACCTATGCTAAAACCCTAACAGAAAGAAACCCTACCAACACCCCCTCACATTTCAAAGCATGGCAATACGAAGGAAAAACGCTACAGAGCCACTGTTCAATCACTCAGAGAACCCTAATTTTTAGATTTTCATGTTACAATGTCAATTCACAACGCACAATTCTCCTTGCAACGGATCAAAAGGCTAGCTTCCTAAACGATTAAGACCCAAACTGAATATATGATGTGAACCCAATTGAACCCATTGCACTGGAGGTACAGAATTCCTCAAACTAACAACTAAATTTCTTCCGTACCTCCTCTGAAATTATTGGCTCCTCATAGGCAGCGAATTTATGAGAAAACTGGGGAAATCAATGGAAGGTGCTCTGTGAAACCGACTAAAAAATGAGCTCTAATTTGTCTGCCAATCGGGCTGAACCAGAGAAGCTCCACTGAGACAGAGAAGCATCCTACTAATTGGAAAAAATTCAGAACAAGAGGAAAACAATTCGCCGAAACCATAAGAGATCAATATAAGCACCTGTTTGACAACCACCGGTGCTGGTTTGCACATCCTTTCCAGAAGTAGAAGTGTAGACAGTACTCCCCGACCCCTCCTCCATCGTCGCCATGACCGCGCACAAGAGCTCCAATGCCAACCTGCCCAGCTCTCGAAAACATCAGACTTCTCCGATCTCTTCAGACTGAACCCCGCATTGCACAAATCATCTCGACATGTCGGAAAATCAAATCATAGCAAATTAGATTACCTGGAAAGGCAGCGCGTAGTCGGCAGTCTCCGTGCCCAAGGTCTGGTCGGAAAGAATCAATTTCCGTTCAGTAGCCGAGAGAGAGTAGCAAAGTGAATCGGAGACGGACAGACAGATTCTGCAGCAGAACCTGAGATGCATCGGTTGATGAGAGGAGTGTCGGAGCCAGAGAAGGGACGGACGTCGGCGGACGAAAGTATTTTATCGTTCGTTGTGGGGCTGTATCCTACTGTCAGTGAAAATGGGCGAGGACGGAATAATACACTATTAAACACTACACTACCGGTAATAATCAAATTCAGTGTTAACCATAATAATTGATTTTGAAATGCTATAAGTTTTAACTCTTCAAGAATAATTTTAACAACTATGTTTATAGAAATCCCCAACTTTGAAAGTAATAATATCTATGTTCTTGATAAAACTCTGGGTAAATATTCATCGAGGATAAAAATTTATAGCATTTTGAAATCAATTAGTGTAAATAATAGCACTAAATATCATTATTGGTGTACTATATAATATACTCTACTTGGATTAACTCCTTGCAATCTTTTGGACTTTACTTCCCAAGCCAATAAATGCAAATTCATAACAAGTATAGTAATTATGAACCTTTACCATTGTTTTATTTTAAGCCGTAAAGTCCCAAGGTCATCTTTAGGGATTCTTAGTGTGACTTCAACTTTTGACATGATTTTCCAAAAGTTTTTCTGAAGGAGTAAATTTTATGCTCCTAAATTTCAAAAGCAATTTGCCAAACAATACAAAAAAATCACAAAAAGTTAAGTTTTTAAAACTTTAATCTTTTTCTACTTATAAAGCTTTGATTCATTTAATTTGGATTAGTGATGTAAAGGTTATAGGACTTTTTTGTTTATGAGCAATCGTTGCATCATCTTGAGAAAATAACTTATTTAAAACTCAATTTTCATAATTTAAAAAAAAAAGTTTCAAATATCTAACTTTGTTTTTTAGAGAAATTTCAAAATTGGCATTACAATATTTCAATTCCATCTTAGAACTATTAATGATTTACATATTCCTTCTATCTCTTACATACTTCTACTCAACAATTTTCTTAAGAATGAAAATCAAGTGTACTTTTTTGAATTTTTTTTCCCAAACCCTCAAGTCAATTCTTCAAAATAAAAAAATTTGGAAATTCAAAATTATCATACTACTAAAATCACAATGCCTTCAATAATATCACATTTAAATACTATATGATATTATAAAGTTCCAACAACCATTTCACCACTATAATATCATACAGTGTTAAAATGTGATATTACAGAGGTAAAATGATGTTATGGAGGTTTCATCTTTCTTGGCTTCACACTTCATTTTACTTCCACAATTCTTTGATTTTCTTTTCTTAGTGCCAAATGATTTGAAGTTTTGTTAGATTGAAGCAATTTTGGATTCTACAACAAAGTATTTACAAAGTCTTTGCAATTTAACAAATTTGCATTTCAATTTTTCAATTTTGATCACCATTGTTTGTAAGTGAAAAAATTTATCAAGTGGTGGTGTCCTTCAATGTTTCCATGTTTGCAAAGATTTGTTTTTCGAAAATTATGATATAAATATTTTCTTTAATTACTTTCTATTGCACAATATATGTATTTCCAAAAAATATTGTATGAAAATGTCAATATTTCCATTTAAGATTATATATACTTTATTAATTTATATTCTATCACATGAGAAATTGATGAAAGTAATATAGTTAATGTGTAGCAAAGCAAGCGCCAACCGCTAGTTAGTTCAAAAATTTTAAGTTAAGATTCAAAGCCAATGTTTCAACAGAATGCTTCCATAACGAGGACAAGGCGAGTGTATGCACTTCATTGAAGTTCCAATACAATCCTCAATTGCACACGGTGATTCAAAGGCATTATCAACTACTGACTCATCACTCTAATAGTATCTGTTGAATTTCCAATAGATGCGCAGGTATTTCTTATTTTCTCAATTTCTTGCAACGATTCTTCACAAGAGGGCTGCACACCGTCGCTGAGCAGAACGTGCAAGAACAAGAAAAGTAAAACATGGAACATGGAACATGGAACCCAGCAACCCCGAAGCCAGAAAACCTAACTGAGTGTAATCTGAACAGCCTAACCATGTGTCGTGTCGAACAGCGCGAAAACATTCTAGCAACACGTATACGGTACTAACTGGAATTTATCGGCATGACGTACATTCAGGTGACTTCAGGTCGCAGACCCTCGAGATACTAAGGGTTGGTGATAAATCATTACACATGTGAGGTGCAAGAAAAGCGACCGAACTGTCCTCGAATTCCACTCGCCTGTCTCTTTACGCAAGCATTCAGGCTAGACTAGGGTATTTGCGTTGATCGATAACCTCCGCTATTGGAAACGTTCCCCAAATTCGATCATAATCAAGAAGAGAAATCGTCAAACACCAACTTGTTATAAGTCAGTAACAAAATAAGAGGAGCCCTCGCAGGTGTTTCAGATGCCGCATTTGATTGAAACTAGAAGAATTTATTGGCAAAGGATCCTGGATCTGCATTTATTTACAATCCCTATGATCTGCCTTGGCAACAGGAAGAATTTCTGAGCACTCGTTACTGAGGTCACGAAAAGATTGATTGTTGCCATTTCCCATCCACCAAGGAACAATAAACGGTGAACCGCACAATTAGGGTAGAGACAGCTCAAAATGCGAATTAGTGATCCAATGGGAAATTGCTTTTGCGAAAATTTCTAGTACCCTCTTCGCTTAGACGACCTCCGCTAACACCTTCTCCATTTGCTTGATCTTCGTGTCGATCGAAAGATCGATGTGCTTGTCCTGAATGTCTACCACAATGCCACCAATTATGCTCCGGTCCACCTTCTGCTCCACCTTCAAGCTCTGACCGGCCTTCAGGTAACCCTTCAACGCGCTCTTGATGTCCTCCAACTCCGCGGGACTCAGTTCCAAGGCTGCGGTCACCAACGCCTGAACCTCGCCACGATGCGCGTGCAACAGCTCCGAGTAGCATCCCGTGATCCGCTGCAGCTGCGACAAACGCCCGTTCTCCGCCAGCACCGCTAGAAAATTCTTCGTCACGTCCTTGAACTTCGTTTCCTTGAAGATCTCCTCCACGGCCTTCATGCGCACCGTTTTCGACACCGAAGGATCCTTCAAGAAGTCCGCGAACACCGGGTTCTGCGACGCGGCCCCAATCACCTCCTGCAGCTCCGTCTCCACGGGATCCAACACGTTCCCGCGGACGGCCGTCACGTACAACGCCGAAGCGTACTTGCCAGCCACGCCGTACATGGGCAGCGGCACCTCCACATACTGCGGCTCCGCCTCGGCCTTGCCCGAAGCGAACGAGCGCACGGCTCGCGCTGCAGGCTTCTCGGACGTCCCCGCAGCAGCCCGCGCTGCGGCAAGGGAGCTCCGCAAGAGTTGCTGCGACCTCCACATTGTGCCTCGTCCGCTCCCTAAAGCAATTCTACTTGCTAGCCAATCTAGCTCCGCACTCGCACAATGTCGGAAGCAAGAACGACGCAAGCAGGCCTCCAAACCCTAGAAACCGACCCGTTTACTCAATTGTGCAACCAAGTTCGAAGGACGGACGGAAGCGAGTGGAAGACGAAGGGAGGCAGCGGACCGCGCTTCCAACCAGGCTAAGCGAGGTTTTGCTGCTTGGTCTAAGGTTCCATGGTTGGCATTTATTTTGCAGTGGAACTGAATGAAGCAAAGAATGGTCAAATTCTTTAATGATCAACATAATGTAACCAAAAAATGTAGCTTCCCATTTTAGAAATTAAGGAGGGTCTATTTTCGCCTTTAAAATATTATATTTGGTTTAATTGACTCCTGAAATCACATTGAAACCATAGACAATTAATGTGGAATATTTCAAAACTAATCTTCTACAACAACATGGGTACTTTCACTCCCAATATGCCATACATACATATATATATATTCACTACAAATTGGTAAATACATTTATATACATGTTAGATTGATATTTGGCTCAAATATTTTAAAATTTTCAATATTACTTGACTATAATCCCCAAAGGACCATTAATTGTTCCCACAGTGAACAAGTGAAAATTTGGGCATATACCTATATATCAATTTTTGGCAAGATTTTTTAATCTTCTTTTGATACAAAAGAAAAAATTATCTTTTTAGGAATGTGCATATTTTTTCAAATGGTGCTTTGGAGCAAAGTAATACCATCCAAAGGTTTTCTTCTTTGGGGGGATCCAAGTCATATTCTCTTGCCTCACAAACAATTAAAACAAAAGAACTGGGCCACATTTTTGCACATATAAAGAATCCATTTAGTAATAATCATGATGATCTAAGGAGATTACATCTAAAATTATTATCCAAATAAGAAACTGATGATGGTTTTCTTTACTAAACAATTTTTATTTTTATTCCATCTTATTCAAGTAAAAAAGAGATTCAAGATGTTTTTCACATGCATTTTTGGGCATCATATGAATAAACTATGAGTTCCCAAAATTAAACCTAGGCTCTCATATTTTGAAGGCTAATAATTTAGGCAACAATATAAATGGGACATTTTTATAAACAAGTCCCAACTAGGTGTAGTTACAATATATTACAGTAACACATAATTTGTTGTCTAAAGAAGAATTTTCTAAGAATAAGAATATTGAGAACCAATCAATGATAAAAGTAATGTAATGAACTTTGAATTACTTACTTCAAAGGTAATTGTTGATAGCTTTTGCCTTTTGTAGACGAACTTGACGTAGTGTATGACCAATATGTTTATCATAGAAATTGTTTAATTGAACTATGCCCAATGAAACTAAGCTAAAGGGCTTGGTCCGTGATCTGACTTGTATATTCATGCAAATTAGGACTTGTAAAAAAATCACACTAAATATTATTTTATAAGTTAAAATCTTATAAAGGACTAAAACTAATAAGGACATTAAAATTAATTGTAAAATTTGTCTTCTGTTTCTAAATGGCTATCAAAAGCAGGTATAACTAAGAATAGTACAAGAGAAACATAGCACCAAACTCCATGAGAGCCGACTTTAAGTGCTCCAAGGAATTTGTCTTGTATTTTTTTCAAACTCCAACTCTTGGTTTTGCATTGCACACACTTTTCAATTACTATAACTCTATTGTCATAAAATGATTGACTTCCTTAAAAAATCAAGAATTTTGTAAAATTTCTTGAATCCTTTTTTTAAGCCCTTGTATAGACTTCGCATTTATTTATGGACCAATTAAACTTAACTTATTTGAATTTTTTTTAAAAGGAGTAGAGTCAAAGGAACTGTTTGTCATCATATATAGGTTCTATTTGGAATTGACACAATTTTAGGCATAACATTATCATGTGTCATTCATCAACATAGAATTTTATGAACTAGGATTAAGTTTACATAGATTGAAGTTTTATGTCAATTATTCAATCAATTTAATACAATTGATTTTTCAATAAGAAAGCCTTCAATGGAAAATAGAAGGCTTTTAATCCCTAGAGTTTCATTGATTCTTTGTAGGACAAAATAGATTTTGGATAGGCTCCTAAGGTCTCAATTTTTATTGTGATTTTTTGTAACTTTTTTAGAAAATAAAAAGGCACATTGGTTTTCTAGTAATATAATGTTTGTTTGAATTGGTGTCAAAGAGCAAAAATTATGCTATTGTAAGCTCAAAATGAAGTTCATTGGGCAACCCTTTGAAAAAAAATTCTCATAGAAAGTATTTTTGTTTACTTTGAAAGATTTGAAACTTTCTATTTGGACTAGTAATGAAAAGGTTATGGATAAACTTGTTCTTTTGGACAATTTAAGCACTTTTAGAAGAAATATCTTATTAGATTCATTATTTAATGCAATTTTTAAATTATTTTTAATAAAATGTTCAATGAGGTTTAGTTTAATTACTAGAAAACACTAAAAGAAAATGAGGGGCTTTGCAACTATACTATGCAATTGTTTTTCAATTGTATAAGACATTTTATGACTAGTTTGCGACTGATGGTAATTTGGAGACTTCATGAAGCAAGGAGCGAATCAAACAGAAAAAAAAGCTATCGAATTTTAATAATTAGCACAAAATGATCCATATTTTTTTTCTAGCCGGGCCATTGATGTAGTGGACACCCTAAAATCTAGAAAAAAGGTATACCAATTGCAAAAGTCATGCCTCGTTTGTGACTCATCTGTAATTTGTTTGCAACTTGTATATTTATAGATTAAATTATTAATTTCAATAATTTATAGATTGCAAAAGTTCAAAACTACCTTTTTTTAGATTTTAGAATTTCAGATCTACCTTTTTCTAGATTTTTGGATTTTAGATTTAACTTTCTTTTAGATTTTAAAATTTCAGATCTAATTCTTTTTTAGATTTTAAAATTTCAGATCTACCATCTTCCTAGATTTCAAAAATTCAAATATTGGTATTTAATAAATTTCATTGGTTTAGGAAACCTTACAATTTTATAAATTTTAAATTTTTTTGGATTTTAACTATTTTTTATTTCTATAGATTACAATTGTACAAATCTACAAATTGTAGAAATATATACTCTATAGAAATCTAACCTAATGTTACTCTTTACAATTGATATGAGACAATTGATATAAGACAATGAGAATGAACTAAACTAGAAAATGACTAAGAAACAACTAGTGTATGACTTAAAAGTGATTAGAAAATGACTAGCTTTACTATTAGAAAATTTAGTTTTTTTTATTGATTTGGTCATATTCATTTGATTTATTTTTTTATTAATTTCTATTTAAATCAATAAATTACTCTTCAAATTAATAGAAAAGTGAATCAAATCATTTCTAGGCTATACAACCAAATTAACAAAAAAACTGAATTTTTTAGTACTGTACAAAATGACTATGAACTACTAGTATATGACTAGAAAGCGACTAAGAAACAACTATGGTCATTTTACAATTGCAATCTTTTCCTAGTTGTTTCCCAATTGTTTTTTGCAACTATAGACTGACTACTTTGCGACTAAAATAATGTATCAATGGAGTAAAACAATGACATAAAACAATTACTTTAAATTTGGTATTAATAGAGAGGTCTTATAGTTGTAAGATAGTTGTATAGGACACTAGTTGCATAGTACGGAGTAGTTGGTTTTGCCAGACTCGTTTTTTCTTCTAGTGACATTTGTGAACTTTGGGCTATAATGTTCATCAATAGTATGGCCACTCTATTGGGACTACTCGTTTGACTCTGTGTTGTTGTTACTTTCTTAAGCATTGTGGACCACCTTAGGAGCTATAAGGACAGGCGTCGGACGAGCTAGGAGGCGTGCACTTCTACAAGGTGGGATATCATTACTAGCGACTTGATAGGCAATTTAAACACGGAAGGTAAGTGTTCATACAAATCTCTTTGGTTTCAGTTTGTCAATTCATGAGTGCATTAGAAGTGAACTAACAAGAGAGGAAGGTACTACATATATTTTGCTTTCAAGAAGTGTGGAAATCTCAACATACCTTTTTCTTGATGCCAATGCCTAATTAGGCCAGATGTCTTTCTTAATCAACTTGTGAATGTCAAAATGAAATTGTAGCGTATAACACCAGTCAAGAATATGTGTTGCTTGGTGATAAAAATGGTAGTGAAATGTAGTGACTTCTAAATCCCATAGCCACTTCTTCATTCTCCTTCTAATTGGTAGTGTTGTAAGTGACTAATTTGCAAGAGGGCAATAATTTTGGAGACTTATTGCTCGCTAGCACCATGTTTTTCTACAAGAAGGCACAATCTATCCTCATAAGATATAGGTACAACATTAGTACCCTCAATTGTAAACTCAGTACTTACATTTGCTACATTGCTTGAACTTGTTTGTCCATCTCATCTCTCTATGTAGTTGTTCCTGTCTGTTGTATTGGAATGGGGTTGATTGTCAAAGTGGCTGCTTGCACGCTCATACTCACTTGAACTCCTAAATCAATAATTGACAGAACTTCCATGTTTGCAATTGTTTGTTCTCTCTTTTATATAGAGTTCAATGTCCCTTGTTGGTACAAGATGTGTTGTAGGGTTCAGAAAAGGAAGAAGGACTTGCTAGGAATGTGAAGAGTGAAGGCGGCCATCTCTACATGGCCTACTTTTTCATAGAATTATATTATCTGTAGCCATGTGACGGTTACTACATGATGTGTCCATTGCATGTTCATTGATGTTGGCATTAGGAACATTTTGACGGTTCATCACATTATGTGTGTATGACATTGGCTTTGTAGAAATTGAAAAGATACTACAGAGTTGTACTATTCTACGTATTGTAAATGTGGTACATAATTGTAGTTTGTGGATTGAAATAATGAATGATTGTTTTTGGTTATTTTTTTGGAATTTATCTTAGACTCTCTACTTAGTTTTTGAATATATATTTTTTAATTCAAAATCCATGGTACAAATTTTTTTTGAGTAAGAAGATTCAAAGTCCAATGACCTAATGAAGAAAGTTAGAACAAAATATTTCTTTTCACTTTACATATTAATATTGGTATCTTATATTCTACTTGGTCAAAGATTTTAAATTTTTTGGTGCACATTCTCATACTATTCAAGCAAGTGAATGGGGCTACAACTCGTCTTTCAAGAAAATTTTACTCCCCCTACCTCGAA